>OX375835.1:0-1200000 GCA_947359405.1 Antitype chi | reverse complement strand
CAATAATTATGAAACTACTGGTACAGCGAACTAATAGAAAAATTATATAAATTTTATGTTAATGTGATAGAATAAGGAATATAAAAAGAAAATGGAAATAGACATACATGCTACGAGAATATCATCCTCAATAAACATTTTTCTCTTTATGTAGTGGCAACATTTCGAAGAGTCATCCATAGATAAAATGTGCGTGTGTGTCATAAAAATTGATGTAAGAAATTACAAAATGGCCAATGAATGATGTAATTTATCACGACAACATGACGTCTTCCTCGTCAGATGAAGAGGATCTGCAAGCTCTGGTGCATTTGGAGAACTTACAAAAGATCAGAAGATATGCAGTCCAACCTGTGTGGCAAGTAGGACAGGAGAATAGATTTCTCATTCAAATGGCCCCGCCATCTCAGTATGTCTCGCGCCCCACTTCTTCTATACATTTTGTATGAAATATCAAAAACATGGCGCCGCGCCTGCGCTGCACCCGCGCCGCACCTCCACCCGATGGCTCAAAGAAGTTTTCACTTCCAAATTCGTAGGTACAGAGGTGTCGCCAATGGTAACGGTAACGCGCGGTGTCGCGAGTTCAATGGTTTTTTTTCCATCTCAAAAAATACCAAAATGCATGTGTATCTATGTACTTATGTACATACACAATATATATACATACTTATATACAGAGGTATCAAACTCAAACTCAAAGCATTTATTTCAATTAAACCATTTACAGGCACTTTTGAATTGTCAAAAAGTCGACCAGTTGGAAAGTTGAAGCTAGTTGCCCATTCCAAAACGTAGATCTCTATGGAGAAGAACGGGCAAGAAACTCCATGGACACTCTTTTTAATCATGTTATGTATTACAAAAACTTGGGAACATTATTCTTGTTGCTTCTATATGTGAGAACAATGTAAAAAAAAAACAATTCTAAATATAAGATTTAAAATTAGCCATGGAAGTTAGGAGATGACCAGTCTCAACCGACGGCGCCCGTTCACGAACTTGACGCGTGGATCAGCACCATCCAGCTCAACCATTTTGTAGGGAACCGGTATCAGTAACGGTAACAATAACAGTGTCACGAGTTCAATTGCTTTTCCCCATCTCAAAGAAATTCCCAACGCGCCTAAAAAAGTTTTCACTTAAAAAAAAACAGCTCAAAATACTTACAGCTCTCACAGCTTCATAACTTAGTTGTTGATAAGGATCCGAGTCCTTATCCGCCAGTTTTGCATCCCATGCGACCTGAAAAGTGAACAACATTAATAAGAAAGATCACCGCCGCCTCTGAAGATATTATATGTAATACGAAAAGTATCGCAGATGTGTTGCTATCCCAGAGACGAAGCTGAATTGTCTGATGTGTTTGTAACTACACACGCATACAAACTCTCACACAGCGAAGCTTGTCAGTGCATACACTCGTATGTTTGAGTAAAACCAGCACCCTAATTGCGTAACTCACGATTAATCATAATCTGTTTCGTTTTGAAACAGATGGCTAAACCATTGCTTCATATCTTCGAAAACTGTGTCTGCTCTACAACGTAATTAACGCAGTGAATATTGTTGAACTGTCAAAATGAAACCGATTATGATTAATCGCGTGTTACGCAATTAGGGTGCAGGACAGTTTCCCCAGGGATATAATTCCCCCGATTATAATTACTTTAGTTTTGCGAATGAATCTATTGAAAGACTCCAAGTATCACTAAGTTAACCGTGTCGCATGTCTGTGTGCGATTGCATGGGAAGGTAAAATTCTGTTTTTGCGGGATAAACGTCCTGTTTCTCGGCGGGGCATCTATCCTAAACGTAATTTATATGGATTAGGTAACTATACCCTATGTGGGATAAATGTCCCAAAATACAAGATAAAATTATAACACTTGTGCAAACTGTAACCATTAATTCAGCATAAGTATCATTCTAGACCCGCTAGCATAGAAATGTTTCGTCGGTTATACAAATAAATCAGCTGTTCTATACTGCTGTTTTTAACCGACTTCAAAAAGGAGGAGGTTCTCAATTCGTCGGAACCTTTTTTTTTTCTTTTTTTTATGTATGTTCCCCGATTACTCGAAGATGGCTGGACCGATTTGGATTTTGTTTTTTTTTGTTTGAAATGGTATACTTCCCAGGTGGTCCCATGATCATCAAGTCAGGATCTAATGATGGGATCCTGGAGAAATAGAGAGAACTCTTCAAATTTTATAGGCACACGAAGCGATTTGTGTATTTTTTGGAAGAGTACTATCTCGTAGTGGTCTCATTTCAATTTGGTGAAGATCTGATGTAGACCTTCGGAGATAGGCAACGGAACTCCTCAATAAATGATAGCAAATGGACTGGAATTGCTGAAATCTCATGTCTGTCTATTGCTTACACCAGTTCATAACATAACATCACGCTGGTATGCTGTGAAGGGGTAAGCACATGTGAACCACTAAAAAGTGAAAAAAAAAACTTTTTCAAAAAAAAAAAACACTACAAAGTGCAAAATAACTTTAATTTCGGAAGGCGGTGACAAAAAATTCAAATACAGCTCCAAAGACACCGACTTCCGAAATTAAAGTTATTTTTCACTTTGTAGTGTTTTTTTGGAAGTCGGTTGATTTTTTTTTGGAAAAAGTTTTTTGAATTGTAATTTTCTATGAACCAGCAGAATTTTTTTTTTATAACCGACGAAAGATTTCTACGCTGGGGGTCTAGAATGATATACTGAATTCATGGTTACAGTTTGCTCACTGGTTAAAAAAATATTCTGTGTATTAACAGGTATCGCCCCTAAGGTGTGATGCGTAGTGTGCATGCGGCGGCTGCATGCCGCCACAAGTTCTACTACAACTTGCGCACCACGATGATGGAGCTTACCTTTCTCTCGTAGAGCCTGTCGACCCTCAAGTTGAGGAGTAGGGACACCACTCTCCTGCAGGGATCGCGGTGAATGCGACGAGCGTACCCGGGACGGCACTGACAGCTAGAAATACCTGTGAAACAATAAAAAAGGTGGAAGATTCGAACACCAATTTTACAAACTACAGGGGTTAATAGGGGATGAAAGTTTGTATTCTGGCACACGGCTTGTTCGTAATCATATTATAAAGAGGTAAAATTTGTTTGTTTGTAGTTTGTATGTAGGGGGCTATCTGGATTTGAAATAATACGAGAAAAAATCTAAAAATATATTATTGAGATAGCTTAGGCAAAATGCAGTCGGAAAATGTTAGTTTTAGTTTATGAAACAACAAAATAAATTTTAAAATACAATTTAAAGATTTCAGTTTTTTTAATCTGTTTTTGAACACCATGAAATAGTAGCCGCCATGTTATTTCGTCACACGGCATGTCAACTGAGCAACCTTGTACTTTTATTATTTTCGTAACCTAAGTAATTTTTGTTTAAATAATATTTTGCATTCAGGAACAGCAAACCAACGATAAGTAGAAAAATAACTAATTTTTTTAATTATAAACAATTGTCGTACAAAATATCAGCGCATTTGTTTTTAGCAAACTGACGTCATACCCACAGACCAATATGGCATCTACATCCGATCGTTTTCGTCAGATTACGCGCCAAATTTGAAAATGTAAAATTTGAATGCATTTTTATGGCACTAATCGATTAAATAAAAATGTTGTGATGTTTTTAGTGGTTTATTAGCACTCTAGAATCTAATTAAGACACTTTTCAAAAATGAGTGTAATACCCTATTGTGTTATCAAATTCACAAAGAATTTTATTCTTTATTTTCTTCAGGAAGGTTATTTAACATCACGCTGCGACCCACAGGAGTCAAGCAAAAAAAATAGTCGAAAAGATTGCTAAGTGAGAATGAAGTAAAAAGACGGTTGGGCTATGAGATGCAATACAGCGGGTCATTATTTCACGCGGGCGAAGGCCTAGATTAAAAAAAAAGAACTATAAAATGGTTACTCACCAGCTTCGGTTCTACATTTCTCGTTCTGCGCTTGATCGCAAGTGGAGTCGTCACCAACGATGCAAGTATCGATTCTGAAATAAACCGATATTTTTAGTTTACACAAAGTCTCTCTCTGCCTAGTTTTATTTAGTGCCTGCCGTTTTTAATTTTTCTTATTGCTGAATAAATCTGCTCTTGACCTTCTAATGGAAAGCAATGGATGAGATCTATGATGGAACGAGCGTGCCCAGAAGATGCCTTTCAAAGCATTAAAGAAAGCTATTTCCTTGAGATCTATTGAAAATTTAGGTCTTTATTAATTATTGTTTAGTGCATAGGTACCTTACTCATATCTTTATTATTTGTTATCTAAGGGAACCTAGTCGCGGGCTCGAACTCACTGGTGGGCCTGGCTAAAAATCACGCTGTCTCACCAGGCTTCGTGTCCGACAGAGATAGTATCAGTGATGAGCATTTAGACGCTAGTTTACATGCACAACGTTATTGAGTGAGATGCAGGATCATTTATAGTAAAAAATTCGCGAAAAAATTCAGAAAAGTCCTTTGGAAGATCGGGTTTTATGAAAAAGCCAATGCATAAATCAATGACCAATAAAGTTTATTGACCTTTTCGATAACTGAACTTTGTCGGTACCGACTTGGTTTTGGAGATTTTACACTTCTATTTTTTACTTAAACACGCCCAAAGTTAAGTAAAATTAGCAAGAAAAACGAATCTTTGTTGGCTCCTTACTTTTTAATGGGTTTTTATTTCAGTATTCTGTTTCAGTACAGACAATATTAATAATGATACAAAACGATATCATATTTTACTTTGGATGTGCCATGTCAGACAGTGGAGAAAAACACTTCCGAAGTTTGTATGCAAAAAATGTGGACTAGGTTCACCTTAAAGCGGCCGTAGCAGTTCCTACACTCAATGAAAATTTCAAGTGTGTACCTATAACGGTTCAAGTCGCCCTTTGGGTACAGAACCCTAAAGAGATCATGTTTTTCCAATCGTAACCTAAATGGAGTCACTGACTCCTAAAATACAGGTATCTATAACCTAGCTCTGGAGCCAGGGTCTCACATTATTCTGTACGTAGCCTGGTTTTAAGGCAATTGTCTCCATACCTGACAGTAGGTTGTGGTCTCCTCAATCCTTGCTGCGGGCGATGTAACTGAGGATGTCCCCCTGGGTGTGTTGGATGTTGTGGATGGTGAGCTGGTCTCCTGGCTGGTGGCTGTGGCAGTGGGATGTCATCCGCTGGAATAGCTTCCCCGGTGCCTAGAGTTGGGGCTAGCGGTGGTGGTGGTAATGGAGGTACTGCAAGAGAAGATAAGAAATTGTTTTTTTTATTTTTTAAACTTTGCCCCACTCTAGGAATTTCTCCTGAATTGTGGGTGCGTTTACAAACATTTAAACTCACATACACAAACAGCCAGACCCGGAACAACTACTTGTAGGTCATACAAATATTTGTTTGTTATTAAAAGAGATGTTGAAGTAATCAACATGGTCTTTGATAATTCAGCAGATGTTCACGCTCGAGGTATGCCAGAGAGCTATAGAACGGAGTATTCTGATTATTAAACTTGTGGACAGGGTTGAGGATACAACAATTCGAAATAACTGATGTCATATGGAAAGCTGCCAAGCTTTAATGGAATTGGGCTGGACACATCTGCCGCATGTCAGACGATCAATGTTCCGCACTAGGCGAACCAAAGGGTCTTTCTTGGTATGTAAGGATGGCCACAGACTGACTTCAGTAAGCGTAGCTTCTCTTTGATCAGCTCGTGCGGATATTACTACTTGGCCACGAGCCCATAGCACTGGTTTTCTGGATATTTTTCTGAACTGGGCCTTTTTGGCGCAGCACAACTATTGCACACTATAATGTTAGTTTCTGATATCGCACCTTACACTTTTTACTTGATTTTTATTTTAGTCTTTCGTGCTGTTTAATGTATGCCTTTGAGTCTGTGCTTAAGGAGAATCTAGTCGCGGGCTCGAACTCATTGGTGGGCCTGGCTAAAAAGCACGCTGTCTCACCAGGCATCGTGTCCGACAGAGGTAGGTATATTGGTAGGAATGGAGGTGATGAATAGTTAGACGCTAGTTTAAACGCACAACGTTATTGAGTGAGATGCAGGAAATTAAGAAAAGTCCTTCAGATGAACGGGTTTTATGAAAAAACCACTGCATATATTAATGACTAATAAAGTTTATTGAACATTTCGATATTTGAGCTTTGTCCAAGAAAAAGGAATCTTTGTTGGCTCCTAACTTTTGAATGGATTTTTTTTTAGTTTAGTATTCTGTTTCCGCACAGACAATATTAATAATGAGACAAAACCATACCATGTATAATTTTTGATGTATATTGTGGAACAGTTGAGTAATACACTCCCGAAATTTGTATGGAAAAAATGTCGACTAGATTCACCTTAATTTCACTTTAACTTTTTTTTTTACACGTTGCCCCACACTAGGAATTTCTCCTGTATTGTGGGTGCGTTTACAAACATTTAAACTCACATACACAAACAGCCAGACCCGGAACAACTACTTGTAGGTCAAACAAATATTTGTTCCGTGCGGGAATCGAACCCGCGACACGCAGCGCAGCAGTCAATCACTTAACTACTGCGCCAACTGTGCTGTGCTTTTTTCTTCTTTCTTTCCATAGTAGGTCTAGGTTCTAGGAGTTGGTATTGCAGATAAGGAGTTAAAGCTACTCACCAGATTGCGGCAAACTCTGCACTCTAGTAGGTCTAATGCTGGGCCCAGGAGTGGAGGTATCGAACAGGTTCAAGTACGTCCTCTTGCCGTCGATAGACACAAAGCCTTGCGCCCCCGAGGGGGACACGATGATGTCGTCGTGTTCGTGTCCTGCCAGATTCACGTTTTCGATATGCACTGAAATTGTAGGGTCTTAGTTAGTAAAAGTCTGATACCCTCCTGCTCCATATTTGTTACCGTCACAAATCATCATTTTAAACAACATACAACCTGAGATTGACCAGCAAATTGCAAGATACGTGAGGACATTTGAATCCTCCTTAAAAACAAGAAACTCACCTGAAGCTGCACCTCCCTTTTCGTCTAACCCCTGAATAGCCGACACAGTCACGTCAAATATCTCTCCGTACCCCGGTGGCCGTGGTTCCGGGGCGGTTATCACGGACGCCTCAGCGACGGGCCGGTAGCGAGACCCGTGTGGCTTGAAGTCCGTGTCATCGAGGACTATTCCGGGCCGGGGTCGGTACGGATGGTACGGGATTGTGTCTTGAGATGCTGGAATGGAGATGATTAGTTAGTGGTTTTTGCGATATATGCGCTTAGCGAAGCAAACTAATATTGTTGGGAGTAGGAACAGGGTGTAAAGTTCACTCATCCTCAATAGAAAAGGGAAGACACTTCGACCAAACGGATGGTTTGGTGGGGAAATTCCCGACGATTCTTGTTTGTTGGGACGTTGCATATATCCTAGTTGCGCGGCAAACTCACTTGCGCGATGCAGTATTTTGCGTGACGTCAGTGTGATGCGTAGTTCGCATGTGGCGATGTAGATAGCGCTACAGGATCTTGTTCGATGTAATCAATCAGCATGATCAACATTGACTGCTTTCATTAGTCGTTGATTATAGAATGACTTACTCATAAACGTGCTCGATCGAATGATAAACAGATAGGTGAAATAGTTTTTATATTCGTCACATTTAACTATATTTAAATAAGGTTTTTTGAAAGTTACATAGCGATGAACAGTTTGATTTCTTCGTCGAAAGACGTTGATAAAATTGGACATTATTTCGACTGTTCTCTTTGATGTTTCCAATATTTTTGGCCGTACAATATATCTAAATATACGATACTGGATAACTAGGTATATGGGTTATCGTCTTTAGTATTCGGCAAAATCACTACATATGTCATCTCAAATTACATGCAAATATTGATCACAGATATTTGCATATGGTTTGTGATGAGATAGTGAACATGCACCACAAAGACTGGTCGACTCTTCACGTGACCAGAGAGCTGGCCTATTTTTTGGCCAAAGAATCAGCATTGCCATATAACGTGGCAATACTGCCAGCCTTTTGGGGACCTTTTGTGTTGGCAACGATGCAAACGAATTTTTGATGTCCTATGATTACACTTTGATTATACTTGTACATATTATTATTATTTTATAAAGAGTTATCTATCATAGTGACATAAATGCAGCTTATCAATCTACTTAGCTTGTGACAGTATTTAGAACGAATTTAATTAATAAAAATCAAACATAACTTACTTGGCAACGGCTCCGTATTAATAGATGATGTCTCTATGACTTCCACTGCAGAAGATGATGGTGATGTCGTCGCCACACTGACTGACGGAGAATGATTAACCAATCCCTCAGTTGGAGTCGGAGTATCAGTAGACATAGTACTACTAGACTTGATATCAAGTAGAGATGGCTCAATGATCTGAATCACTTGATCAAGAAAATCATCTTTCTCCACATTCGTTCTATTATAAGGCTTATCATCAATTTTGATTCTATCTTTAGGTTTCTCTTTTTCACCAAAAACGGTATCCTTTTTCTTGTCTTGCTTCGGCTTTTCGATCTTTTTCTCCGTTGTGGTTGTAGGTTTTTCTGTGGTTGTCGGTTTCTCTGTCGTTGTCGGTTTTTCTGTCGTTGTCGGCTTCTCCGTTGTTGTGGGTTTCTCTGTTGTTGTTGTAGTCGTTGTTGTTGTTGTGGTAGTGGTAGTAGTTGTGGTGGATGAAGTTGTTGTTTCAGCAACTGTTGTTGTTTCTTCTTTCTCTTCATCTTTAGTTGTTGCAGGTTCTGTTGTATTAACTTCTACAGTTACTTCTGGAACTTCAGGTTCTTCATGAAGATGGTTATTTTCTGAATGTGATGTCTCATTCTCGTTAACTGTTTCCTCTGGTTTCTTTTGTACATCTGGAAAGTCTGGCATAGTCGGTAAAGGTGGGAGGTTAGGTTTATACATCGGCAAACCTGGGTTAGGTCTTCTATTTGGAGGTCTAGGTCTCGGCCGTTGCCAGGGAGGCATTGGCCGATGGAAACCTGGCCTGTTCAGTGGAGGAACGATTTGTTCAGGCAGGTTGACGTAGACTGGTGGCCTATCAAATGGGTATGGAGGAGGAGTTTTAGTGGGATGGTAATGATGAGGAGGTGGAGTTATAGGCTTATCGAAATCTGGTAGTGGTGGAACATCAGATATTTTCGGAGGACCTCTGTTATTAATCCTCGATGCCATAGGCCTTCCTGGCCTTAGAAGCTGGGAATTGGCTTGTTGGACATTTACGTTACCGTTCAATAACTTGACGAGACCTGTTATAATGTTTTGGATCTCAGTATTCTGCCTGCCTTCCTCCCTTCTAGGGGTAGCTGTCGCAAAGATCGGCTGCACTGCAGTAGGCCGTATTCTGGGTCCCATAGGCGCCAGTGCGCGCGCTTTTGGAACCCTCTTCCCTTCCCCCGGAAACTTGAACTCAAGCCTATCTCCGAACCCTTCCGAAGACAGTATAACGTCATCATCACTCCTCAAATAACTCATGGTTTTTGTAGGATGTATATCATAGTACTTCCTTTTGTTATGCAACTCTAAATGATTATCGATTTCGTTGTTCGACGTCGGAAATTCATCAATATTAATCGATCTTGATTCTCTTACAGGGTCTGCTGACCTTGCTATCATGATATGCTCGTCTAAGTCTTCGTGGGTGATCACACGCGGTTCCTCTTCTTCATATTTCAAGCTAGGTTCTATGCTTAGTCCTAAGTTGTCTGGTAGACTAGTTTGCATCACCGCATCTTGTGGGAACTGGTCTGCTATCGCCGATTTTGGTGATAACTGCGATATGGTGAATGTCTCTTCGTATCCTGTAATAGAAAAGAAGATAGAATGAGTTTTGTGGGACAGCGGATTTTGCACAAAATACCTTTTGCGATAAAAATCTTATACAGTTTTTAGTCTTGAATTTCATGTTTAACTAGTCTTATTTTCGTAAAGTATAAACTTTTATTGCTAACGTGACCGATTGCTTCAGTACCGTTTGTTGTAATGCATTAAATAAATAAAATCCTCATTATTATATTAACCCAAACACAAAACCTATCTTTGTTACCCAGCAAATCGGTTTCATGTTTGGGTCTTCATTTCCTTGCATAAAACATTATTAGAATCTACATCATTATTTAGATTGTTTATTGCATATCGTTGTATACATATAGGTATGATAAATCGGTACGTGCGTAAGTCACTGGACTCCTCCGAAACAGTTTGACCAATTTCTTGAAATTTTTTGTGGTATATTATATAAATATAAATGTATAAATGCATTTACAAGATGGCATGACATCGACGCGGAACCCGTTACTACAAAAAAAAAATACTGTCCCATAGAAAATAACGCAATACCTCCGTGGTTAAATGTATAGAACAGGTATTTGTTTTTAATAACCGACGAAAAGTTTCAACGTAATAGGGATTCATAATCATATATGTACTGAATCCATGGTCTATTAAGTGATTAGTACATATTTTTAACCAAGTATTCCTAAGTATATTTGTTTACCGAAAAACAAAATACAGATGAAATCATGACCACCAAATCCACGGCTATACTTAGTTATAAATTCACGGTACGTTTCCCTACGACTGGCAGTGAAAGTTCTGTCAGTCTGTCTGTTCTACCATTGTGTGGACTATTGTTATGTCATGCATTGCACAAGTCAATGACTTGAAGTGACTCTTTAAATTGTATCAATGTTGTTAGGTTGCCCCGTAAGAGGAGGAGATCTGTGTTTCTAATGTTTTTCCGCGGTTAAATCCTTATGGATAACCTCCGACTGGCAAGAACGGAGGTGTATGTCGGACTCCTACCGACTAAAACCCCACTGTTCCTTCTAGTACCAAGTGTCGGGAGATACTTGTACATTCACCGCACCCCCGTCTGTATCTGCCCGCCATGCCTAGCGAGCCCCGTCACCAGTCCGATCTTACAATCTTTCAAAACACTCCTGCTCACCAGATAACAAGATATTTCTCAAGTAGTGTTGCATCGTGTCTCGTTAGGCACGAGTCGGTCACGGTACGTGCTGGCGACACGCTCCAACTAACAGTGGAAGTGGGTACAACTGGACGTAGTAGAAAATATTGATGGTTTTAGAGCTTAACGAGTGTTGGTTTTAACATAATCTTATCAGTAATCATCCGCCAATTCGGACTGGGCCCGCGTGGTGGATCATGGCTCACTCCCTCCTACAGAGAGGCGGCCTATGTAGGATTGCCTCAAAGAGATGTCAGCACCAGCTGGTGGTGTCCGCAAGGGCCGATGCCTGCCAGGGGTGCGGGTTGCTCGAAAGAGATACCGCGGCCCCTGGCACACAGGCAACTGAGGGAACACGGGTGGGTTTTAGTCAGTAAAAGTCTGACACGCCCTCCTGCTCCACCCAGAGCGGGAGAAGTTATTTGATAATTTCCCACCCAAAAAATAAAAAACATCTGACTAGATAAACTAGCCTTGACTGGATTTTAACAGCTTAGACCAGACTCCACCCGGATTCCATTCGAGATCGGATTTATCATCGCGGGAGCAAAATCCTAGTATTCATCACACTCTTGATCATCTCCGTCTTTGTCAGTAGACTCTGTACAAGCTAGTCAGGTATACTACTATCACAACATAACTTTCAAGTACCATTTGTGAAAAATGTCACTATAAAATTTGTAGAGAGACAAAGTTTTTAAAAGCTGTTGCCGGTCGACAAAAACATAAGGCGTAGAGTAAATGGTCTTTTTTGCTTATGCTGAGTTAAAATGTTAACTTCTTCCCATAAAGATACCCTGAAAATGGTATCGGTACACCTCTCTTTGTGGATCAACACTAAGCCGCTGTATTATAGTTACGTGGGATGGTGCAGCCAAAACAATCCTCATACAAGCTGAAAGAGCCCAACATGTAGTAATTAAAGTCCTGTTGAGCAAAGTCTTTAGGTATCCCACTCAGCAAGTCATCATTTCAGCCGAAAGACGTCCACTGCTGGCCATAGGCCTCCCTCAAGCTCCACCACTTCGATCGGTTCTGTGCTTTCTACATCCAGCGGATTCATGCGGTCTTCACAAGGCCATTAGCCACCCTCGACCTTCCAACTCTACGTCTTCCGGTACGTGGTCGCTACTCCAGAATCGGCCATCTGTTCTGCGAGCAATATGCTCTGCCCGCTGCCACTTAAGTTTGGCAATTCTTCGGGCTATGTCGGTTGCCTTGGTTCTCCTGCGGATCTCTTCATTCCTGATTTGATCACGTAGAGAAGCTCCAAGTATAGCCCTCTCTATTGCCTTTTGAGTGACAGCACTCAACAAGTATACAGTAAAAAAGTTAAGTACCGACAGTCCACCAAACGTACGCTACGTGCGCTTACACGTATGCATTACCCCTCCCGATAGATATAAAATCAAACTGCTTCCTTACCGTACTATTGACCGCCAGCTTCACTGAAGCGCTACCTAACTGCATCGGAAGCAGTTACCTCGGTATTGACTGGATATCTGTTACAGCATAGTTTATACGCGTGTAATTATCTTCATGGAGTTTAGCTTGGTAATTGAGGGGCTTGTGTATAAGTAATAATCATAAAGCCAGCCATCATTGATGATTAAAATTGAAATGAGCGTGGTCGCCCCGAGGCTGAAATTTGACCATAGCAGCGATTTAAGGGGGAACCTAGTCGCGGCCTCGAACTCACTGGTGGGCCTGGTTTCAAATCACGCTGTCTCACCAGGCTTTGTGTCCGACGAAGATAGTATTAGTTATGAGCAGTTAGACGCTAGTTTACACGCACAACGTTATTGAGTGACATGCAGGATCATTTATAGTAAAAAATTCGCGAAAAAATTAAGAAAATCCTTTGGAAGATCGGGTTTTATGAAAAAGCCAATGCATAAATCAATGACAAAGAAAGTGTATTGAACTTTTCAATAATTGAACTTTGTCGATACCGACTTGGTTTTGGAGATTTTACACTTCTTTTATTACTTAATCACGCCAAAAGATAAGTACAATTAGCAAGAACAACGAATCTTTGTTGGCTCCTAACTTTTTAATGCGTTTTTATATTAGTATTCTGTTTCCGTACAGACAATATTAATAATGAGATAAAACGATATCATATTTTACTTTGGATGTGCCATGTCAGACAGTGGAGTAAAACACTCCCGAAGTTTGTATGCAAAAAATGTGGACTAGGTTCAACTTAAGAGTCCTAGGTCGTGGATTCGAACCCAAACAGGCACACGGGTGCTGCTTGTGGTGACTGGTCGTCTTGCTGACCATGATTTTGTTATCGTTGCTAACAATTACCTACCTGTTTGTTTATTTATTTTACGTCTATGGTCTTAGGTTATCATTTGTGGCCTCCAGTTATAACTCGGGTCGTAACAGCTATGTGAACATAATCCAGCATTGCATATGTAAGCTATCACGCCCTTTATACCAAGAGGCTTTTAACTTTAATTTTTTGTGCTTGAGTTAAGTTTTCGTTTTATTAGTTGGTATATTGGCATGGCTAGCTGACATATGACAAATTATTTAAGTTCTGTGTCTCGTAATATTGATTACTTTGCCTACCTATTTATATCAAGTCTATCTAACTAAACAGACAGCTGTGCTGCTGGGGAGTTTGTTGCGCCACTTCTTCTTCCCAGCTAAAGCACTAGGAAGTGGTGAAGGGCGGGCGTTTTGGGGGACTGTCTTATGTAATTTTGACATTCGAAAAGTGTTGATTCTCAGCCTAATTTGAATAAATGACTTTTGATTTTGATTTACTGCTTTCAAAATGGCGAAGGAAAACATCGTGTGGAAACCGGCATGTCTTAGAACCAACAATTCGAAGACATGTGACGTCCGTCACTCCACGGGCCTGCGTGGTGGATGGTGGTGATGGCCCACTTCCTCTCACTGAGAGCAAGGCCTGTGTCCCAGCAGTGGGAACATTATAAGCTGAGTATGTTAAGGGATATTGCGTTACCCGGTTACTAGGTTGTGGTGACAGCCTATCTTAGCTAAATGGTATTGTCTTGTTTTCCATAAAATAATTTGTACTATTATTGTTTTCCACAATCGTCCTCTCTCATAATATTTACTTGCACTATTATCATTTACACTAATAACGCTTGTCATATCAACTTATTAGTCATAACTTTTATTTGCCTTAAAATAAGTTTCCATAATAACATGTGTTATATTCATTAGTTATATAACTACAGCGAATAAACTAAAACAAAGCGTCAAAAAACTCATCCGCATCGCTGTCGACTGGTAATGTACCCAAGAGACTGGCGGCATTACCACGTTGTATAGCAATGCTCAGCCTCTGGCCAAGGTAAAAACCAGCCCTTGGGTCACGGGAAGTGTCAACCAGCCGTTTCGAGATTTTCTTGTAGAGAGCATGAGCACTCGGACCCCACGGCCCGAGGGTTTCAATCATTTCATTAGTTTATTTAAGTAACACATTACATAATCGATACTTGACTTAAGCAACATTTATTATAATTTAGAAACGTTTATTGTTTTGTAGAAAAAATAATATCATGTCATGTGTATACAGCAAGCAATCTTTTGACAATAAAGAGTTTCTTAAATTCGAAACGGCTAGGTATTTTTTTTTTGGGTGGGAAATCATCTAATAACTTCTCCCGCTCTGGGTGGGGAGGAGGGTGGGTTAGGTTAGAACTGTGACATTTGAGAGGGAGCCCGCTCCCTCTCCGCTGCAAAATGTCACAGTTCGGCTGCGGGAGCAATCTCCCGAGATTGCTCCCGCTAACCCGATCCGCAGCAGACGCACCGGGCGTCGGCGCAGGGCGGATAACGCCCTCTTCCAGCCCCCCTAAATGGGTCCACGGGCGACGGATCTGGGGAAATCCATAGCCCCCTACTTCTTAAGACCCGAGATGGTGGCGCGTAGTGTGCCACGCGCGCCTCTCTTAGATGCAAGAGAGAAGTTTAACACCTCACTCCCCCTCTAACGCGAGGTGGCTCGCAAAGGTTGGCCGGCACTAGCCGAGAATCGCGGAAGTCGCTCTTAATCCCGTGATCTCCTGTGCAAGTGTGAGACGGAACACCGGGGTGGTTTTAGTCAGTAAGAGTCTGATAGACCCCTCCGCCCTCCCCAGGGCGGAGGACATCCATGAGGATTTCCCCCCGGAATAAAAAATAAATAAAAGTTAGAACTGTGACCACACAACGATTGAGATTTCTTCTTTTGCAAAGCAAGCATGCATGGTAGATTTGGTTTATTTTTAGGTTTCCTTAATGAATAAAAAAATCTGTATCGTATAATCATATATTAATCAGCAAAATTATTCATTTTAACATGATCATAACATCAAAATTGCAGGCGCTTGTACTGAACTAGCATTGTTGTGCTAATATGGGCAAATGAATATTATGGTGAATAAATGTTATGAAAAACAACATTATGAAAATGAAAAACTTATCAAATAAATTTATGGATTAAAATTAATATGACACTTGATCGATTATGACCAGAGATCGGATATTCGGATGCATATTCACCTAAAGTTGAGATGTTGGCTAATATGGAACGCGCTTTTGTAACGAAAAATCTTGATTTACTTAATGTAAAAAAAAAATGTGTTCACTAACACACACCACCCCTTCTCTTACAGACTTACAGCCTCCATACACACAATTGCACTGGGGTTAATTTTGAATTAATATGCATCTGAATAGTTATGCAATCCTAATAATTTAGAAGTCGCTTCCATATTATACACCTGATTAGTTTTGCATTCCCGGTGTTCCTGGCATCCCGGGATTTTTTCCAAAAAATATATTTTAGGAAGCCACTTCTATACTTTTATAACTATATATTAACTTTAGGTAAGTATGCATCCGATTATCCGATCCCTAATTATGACCAATGAAATTAGTGAATACGATTTAATGTAATTTCACGATTATGGCAACTGAAGCGTTATTTCTAATTAAATTATGGCAAATACAAATATGGTTACATATAAAATTATAGCTTTTTAAAATTATAGCACCTAATTAAATACCAGTGTTTACAGCTGCATCCGGTTAGACTGGAAGCTTACCACAACATAGGAAATGGCTAGGCAGTTAGTTATGGCGGAGCCAAATAAGTAGCAATAGTACAAAATCTATAAACATCTTACGCGTAATGACGTTAAAGGCTTGGCAAGTATGTAGGTTGTAACACCGTTAGATGTCTACGCATGTGTGGTACTGACAAGCGTGATGAACGTACTAATAAATGAAACAAAACCATCTATTAATACTACTTGCTAAATAAGAGGGCACGAATCTAGGCCATGTATGTTTATTTATTTATTTAACCGTTTATGTACATACACATAATATACAGGGTGTACCAGAAACTCTATTGCTATCCTTAAGCACTTAAGATAACAGCTGGTATAGAATCACTATACATAGTTTCAGCTCAAAATAAAATACTCTTAAGAATTGATACCAAATTTTCAGTTTCATAAGTTTCTTCAATTCAAATCATAACAAACGTGTCACCGCATTACGTAGGTCTATAACTTTCCACGTTACTTGCCAATATCACGATAAATCTCTACCGAATGATGTGTTTATTTCAATTTGATAAGTTCGGTTTCTGGTATCAATGAATTAAAAATTCTCAAAAGTTCCGGACATGTAGAGATAGAATGTAAAAAACCCTTCCAATATCGTTTGATATCATCCAAAGAAGCCGTGGCCTTGGTATGTACATAATTATACCCTTTCCGTTACACGTTGTATAAACAGATAAGAAGATTAGGGGCGAATTTCTGCCACAAGCGAATTGCGTAATACTCTATCAGTAGACATCGCCTTCATTTTGACAGTTCCACAACATTCATGGCGTTGTTTTCGTTGCTAAGCAGACAATTATTTGGAACATATGAAGTAATGGATAACGACGAACGAAGTTACGGGCGTTTCCTACTCCGTATCACCTTTGGACATAAGATTTATTTATTTGGGACCCGAAGTTAAAATGTATGGCAACACGAGTTGACAGTTGTCCTTATTCTCGATGTGTTTTTCCCCACCCGAAAAAGTTAAAATCCGGAGTAGGGTTCATTCCTAAGTATCGAACTATTATCGGACGGCCCCGTATCTTCGACGATGGACTTAGAGCGTAGCCCCCCTGATTAATAATGTGCTACGCAATTAGGGTGCAGTCGGAAAAATGGCTATTTTTTCCATCAAGAATTTCTCAGGAGCAGTCCGGAGTCTGGATCGGTGCCCGGTTGATGGTGAGGACACGGTGGAGGTCTGCCCGGCTTGGGCGGAGCACCACCATGTTCTCGTGGAGGCGATCGGCGGCGGCGATCTCTCGCGTCCGGCCCTGGTCCAGGCCATGGTACGGAGCGAGAGTGCACGGGTAGCCGTCACCTCCTTCTGCGAAGTGATGCTTGCGAAGAAGGAGGCTGCGCGCGTGAGGGAGAGGCAGTATATGCGCTCTCACGGCCCTAGTCGCCGCAGGAGACGCCCTGGTCGTCGGGAATCCCAGGCTGATTCCCGGCCACCGTAGGCGCGAGCTTGCGGACGGCGAGTAATGGGTAGCTCGCTGTCCAGTAAGGACTAAGCCCGGGTCAATGGCGCGTTGTGTCCCACGCGCTCCTCAAAGAGTTGTCAGCACCAACTGATGGGGTCCGCAAAGGCCGATGCCTGCCAGGGGTGCCGCCGGGTTGTTCGAAAGAGATACCGTGGCCCCTGGCACACAGGCAACTGAAGGAACATGGGTAGGTTTTAGTCGATAAAAGTCTGGCACACCCTCTCGCTCCACCCAGAGCGGGAGCAGTTATTTGATGATTTCCCACCCAAAAAAAAATGGTATTACGATGGTTGATTTGATGGATGACGAAACACACTATTAATCAGACTCTAGACCACTTTGAAGGTTAATGAAAATTCGATCACAATTAACAACTGCGATTTAGACAGGAGTGAAAGCAGTAAACTATCCGATTCTTCAGGTTAAGCTACACTTTCCAAGGTTGGTCCGTGGATGGGTGACCATCTTTATATACCGAGACTCCTCGTGCTTCGGCAAGCACATACGCTCCCATCTCACAGAGAGGAGGTCTGATTCCGAGCAGGGAACATTAGAAGCAGATTTTGTTATACTTAAGCATAACTTTTTTGAGAGCACTGGTGAGCCACTGGTAATGGCTGCGAGCCCAAACAGGCGCTTTACTTATTGTAAAAAATTTCATCACCATTGCTCTCAAAACGGTGAAGGAAAACATCGTGAGGAAACCGGCATGTCCTAGAGCCAAAAATTCCAAGACATGTGACATCTACCACCCCGCACTGGGCCCACGTGGCGGCCCACTCCCTCTTACAGAGAGCAGGCCTGTGTCCCAGCAGTGGGACATTAAAGGTCGATTATGTATATAATTTAATTTCAGTATCAATTTAATGTCATTCTGGTCACCACATCAAGTTTCATCTACCTAATTAATATAATCATAACGCAAGATTAACATTGAAATAACTTTTGATCGTAGATATGTAATTAAAAAGAGATTTTACTCGAATTTTCTCCTTGTATAATACGTTACATAACAGCCTTTATGTGTATCAGGAAGCTTACTTAATAAATAAAAGAAAGCGGCAGTTGCTCAAAGGTTTAGTCGCGAAATGGCGTGCAGAGACTGTGAGCTTGATTCTTATCCACTTCAATTATGACTATTTTTAACACGCTTTTATATTGGCTTCACCTGTATGTTTGTTTGTTTGTAACTGACTCCTTATTTGGACTTGATTTTGACCCACATCAAACGGTCAGGTTTCATTTAAAGTTTGTAGACTTATCGAGGATTGATGACAATTCAATCATTTTAAAAAAAATTGAAAAAAAACACGCTTTTGTAGTTAGCAAAACTAAAAAATAGAAAATAAATACTTAATAGTTTAAAAAACTAAAAAACACGCTTTAAAAACCAAACTAAAAAAGGAGAAAATAATTTAATTCAATTAAAAAGCGTGGGGTGCTTGACATTAATTGATTATAAAAATACCTCAAAAAGCACCCCACGCTTTTTAATAGAATTAAATTATTTTCTACTTTTATAGTTTGGTTTTTAAAGCGTGTCTATTATTTTTGACACTTGATAAAATAGATGATGCGTGATATGAAGATTCGAATGACGTAATTGCGACGCACGGTATTTCGAAAAACTTTACGAGTGGTATCGTGTTACCAAGTAACTCGGTTATGGAGGTCAGATAGGCAGTCGCTCCATGTAAAATACTGGTATTCAGCTGCATCTGGTTAGACTGGAAGCCGACCCCAACATAGTTGGAAAAAGGCTAAGCAGATGATGATGTTCATGATGAGTTCATTTTAAACGCAGTACATAACAACGTTAATCTCACAAATACCTCGCAATTCTCATTAAAATAGCGCAATGGACGTATAAAGAATGAAAGTGCTCTTCTTTGGCAGTGAAAGTTAATAAATTCCAATTTGTTAGTGTTTCTGCACTTGTATGTAATTGAGGCATTTCTTTGTTAACATATCATCACGCTTCTTTAACTTGAAAGGGAATGAGTGTCAACTCCAACTGGCGCCGGTTAGTGTTAGATCTAGCAGTAGTTAGCTACAAAAATGTATTAGTTGGCTTTAGCCGAAAAACCTTTTTACACGCTTTATATTAGCTTCACTTGTATGTTTGTATGTAACCGACTCGTTAGAGCGCGATTTTGACCCATTTTAAACGGTCAGATTTCATTGAAACTTTATAAACTTATCGAGGACCGATAACAATTCAATAATTTAAAAAAAACACGTTTTTGTAGTTAGCAGAACTAAAAAATTGACGATAAATAATAGTTTAAAAAACTAAAAAACACGCTTTGAAAACCAAACTAAAAAAGGAGAAAATAATTTAATTCAATTAAAAAGCGTGGGGTGCTTGACATTAATCGATTATAAAAATACCTCAAAAAGCACCCCACGCTTTTTAATTGAATTAAATTACATTCACTGCAAAAACAAATTGTTTTTTGTATAATACACTGTCCTCCTAAACCTATTAAATCTGTTATTTTGAAAACATTGGCGTTACTAGTACCTAGTCAGAAGCCTGAAAGTCTGACAGCCAGTCTTACCAAGGGAATCGTACTACCCAGTTACTGGGTTGTGGAGGTCAGATAGGCAGCTCAATATAGTTAGGAAAAGGCTTAGCAGATAGATTTGAAAACATTGTAAAAGTCAATTATTTTTAAAAGAGCAACCGTGGAGTTTCTTGCCGGCTCTTCTCCAAATTGGAACCGTGCACCTAGCTTCTGACGTTTCATAAGTGCCCATGTAGGTGTATACCCTACTATACTATAATAGAATAATATCATATAATATAATGTAAAATCCTACTCATTATAAATGTGAAAGTTCGTATGTTTAGATGTTGTTGTTTGGATGTTTGTTACCTGAACTTATTTGGATGAAATTTGGCACACAGATAGTTTCTAACCTGAATTAAATTAAAAGATACTTTTCATCCTGGTAGTACAGACGCCAGCATATTAAGCTATCCCAAATTGTCAAAATTTCCCAATTGAACATAAACCTTATAATTTTGCAATAAAGTTGAAAATCTATCAAATAAATTTGACAGATTGGGGTAACTTAATGTGCTGGCGTGTGTACGTTCCAGTTGGATATTTTCCGAGATGCCGCAAACAAACAAACAAACAAGACTGGTAGACTGACTGACTGACTGACTGATAGATTGACAGACTAACTGATAGATTGACAGACTGACTGATAGATTGACAGACTGACTGATAGATTGACAGACTGACTGACTGATAGATTGACAGACTGACTGATAGATTGACAGACTGACAGATAGATTGACAGACTGACTGATAGATTGACAGACTGACTGATAGATTGACAGACTGAATGACTGATAGATTGACAGACTGACTGATAGATTGACAGACTGACTGATAGATTTGACAGACTGACTGATAGATTGACAGACTGACTGACTGATAGATTGACAGACTGAAAGACTGATAGATTGATAGACTGACTGATAGATTGACAGACTGACTAACAGACTGAGCCGATGCCGCTGGCAAAAGCTAGTGTGAAATTTGTTTTCGAAATAATATGCTGACAGTGGTTTGGCCCATAGAAATATTTGTGCTGGATAGACATGAGTAGAGTTGACGTACTTTCAGGCTTCAGTCAACCTTACCAACTTATGAAGCCATGGATTAGCAATATACTTCAAAATGATTTAGATTGAAGCTGCTAAGGCTCACCATAAGAAGTGAATGTCAAAACTACCAAACAGACAGCACTTGTCGAATCATAAGAAACACTACGGGTACATTCAGAATTATGTCATGTCATCACCACTCACATGCACTGATTTAGATAACACGATTATGACAGCTGGAAGCTGTCAACAATTCCGAGCGCTCGTGAACGAACGCGCTCCAGTACTCGGTCATATTTTTTTATCCCGGTTGTACGTTCCCATGGGATAATTATCGAACCCCGGTGGGCGAAGCCGCTGACAAAGGCTAGCAATACAAGGTGTATTTTTTGTCTCTGTTTAAATTTTTCAGGGTAATAGCAACGCTCGGACCTCCCATGCAAAATTGATAATCAGCTGATGGAATTTGTATTTTTTTTTTCATAGTTCGGCCCATGTTCCTTGGAGATATCACCCTGAAAAATTTAAACGGTGACTAAAAATTCACCTTGTGTATAACTTGTAAACACTAAACACTATAATGCAATACATTATTTATTTAGCACAATTCCGTATAGATATGACAGGAAACTTAAAACAAAACAGCCATTGCAACAGTAACTTTTTACAGCGCCCACGCTAATTCGAAACGGGTATGACCAAAAAGCTCAAATCGATAACAGCGCAATTCGGAATGCACCCTAAACATCATCGTCTATCGAGAGGCGTCATCTAATACCGAAATTGAGGCGAATGACCTCAAGGCCTTGAATGCACGAGGCCTCGTGGAACAGCCTTGATCGAGACAAGGCTTTATAAAGGCGGATGCAATAAGGCAGTTGATTAAATGGCTTTACAGAATTTTAATCATTAAAATGAGTAAAACAACTAGGTATTTTAAGTTGCATAGAATTGGCCTCAAATGTCATGATATTATGACATTATATATAAGGGTAATATGAATTTAGAGAGATGTAATGCTGATTTATTTTTATTTTTAACCGACTTTAAAAAGAAGGAGGTTATCAATTCGACATGTTTATATAATATATTTTTTTATGTAGGTATGTTCGGGCATAACTCCTAACGGTCATAAGAACGATTTGCCAAGTTCTTTTTTTTTGGTCGAAAGGGATTTATGCAGAAATATTCCCATTTAGATTTCATATTTATATCTGATGATGCGTTTCGGAAACAGACAACGGAACTCTTTAAAAAAATTACGGCAAAACAACCGCGATTGCTGCTATCGCATAAAATATGCTTTGTTGACCCCAAGGATGATGAAATTTCGAATTGGTAGGTACTTACTATAGCTAAAAAATTTAAAATTAAAACGGACGGAAAATAGAAACAGAAGGAGGAAGAAGCTACCCATGCACTCTCGCTCCGAACCATGGCCTGGACCAGGGCCGGACGCGAGAGATCGCTGTCGCCAATCGCCTCCACAAGGACACGGCGGTGCTCCGCCCAAGCCTGGCAGATCTCCACCGTATGCTCCACCGTGTCCTCAGGACGATCTACGCAGTGGAAACACCCGGGCGTTTCATCCCGCCTTATCCGAAATAGGAACCTCCCGAAACAACCGTGTCCGGTGAAGACTTGCGTCTCAATCCACTCCTCAAAGAAGGGACGTACCGCTATTTACTTGCTATTTGCTTCGCTATTTGATTCCATTTAGGGGTAAATAAATTACTTTTGTTAGGTTTTTCGTAACATTAATTAAGGGGGCAAGACGAACACGTCATATTTCTGTAACCGTTTCCGCTTGACCCAGTTCCGGGCCTGCCCAGTACCCATTGACTCATAGCAAAACACTAAGACAATGCCTTGTAACAGACTTTAGTCGATATTCACACAGACGGAATCGCGGCGAGATTTTATGCGCAGTGGATTTTGAACTCTTGGTGTTGAACCGAGCATTGAAAATCCTACAGAGTGCAGCGTGAGTCAGTCTCAGCGAGTCGAAATACCACAGTCTTCGATTTTCAAATAGGCGCTAAGCAGTGCGTTGAAGATCCAGTACTCATTCTTCATATCCACCAGTAGAGTTTTAGGGCTGCGCTACGGTAGTCCATCAAATTTTCTTTCGAATTTTACACTTGGCATGTCAGTGTTGTTTTTTTTAGGGTGGGAAATCATCAAATAACTTCTCCCAGCTCTGAGTGGAGCAGGAGCATACCAGACTGACTAAAACCCACCCGTGTTCTTTCAGTTGCCTGTGTACCAGGGGCCACGGTATCTCTTTCAAACAATCGCACCCCTGGCAGGCATCGGCCCTTGCGGACCCCATCAGTTGGTGCTGACATCTCTTTGAGGCGCGCGTGGAACACAACGCGCTGTCGACCCGGGCTTGGTCCTTACCGGACAGCGAGCTACCCATTACTCGCTGTCCGCAAGTCCGCGCGTACGGTGGAACGCGCGTGCGTAATCAGCCTGAGATTCCCGACGCCCAGAACGTCTCCTGCAGCGACTAGGGCCGTGAGGGCGCATATATAAATTCACGGTATCGGATTCATTATATCGGGTTAAACATTAATTTTAAATTAATATACAACTGAATAGTTATGCAATCCAAGAATCCCGGAGTTTTAATAAATATTACAAATAATTTATAAAGCAGCTTCTATACTTTCATAGCTAAAAATTATCTTTAGGTAAATATGCATCCGAATATCCGATCTCTGGTTATAATCTATCTGTGTGCCAAATTTCATCCAAATCCGTACTGCCAGTTTTGCGTGATTGAGTAACAAGCATCCAAACATCTTCACAAACTTTCACATTTATAATTTTAGTAGGACTGCACGCAAAGGAGTCAATTACCTAAATAGTAGAATTTCTAGTTTGTCTCAATCTCAATGTAACCTTTATCAATATTACCTTTATTGAACAGCAGTTAAATATCACACCACACACTTATTTTTTTTTTTTACAAAACCACTACGCTCATTTGCATGACTTGTGACTGTGACCTACCTAATATAATCTGTGGCGTCACAAACGACTGGTCATCAGCTAACAGTGTCATAAACGTGAAAGTGTGTCTGTGGCGTAACAACTCAGAAACTGCTGAACTAGCGTTACTAAATTAGTGTAAGACCATTTTACTGTGCAACTATGTAAGTGTGAGTCATATGCGTTATTGAAAACGTCTTGTTTAAAACACGATGAATGCTCTTGAGTTTTGAGCTATTCACATACATACATAAGCTCGAAATCAAAATCAAAAGTCATTTATTCAAACTAAGCTGAGAGTCAGCTCTTTTTGAACGTCAAAATTACATAAGACAGTCCTTCCAAAACGCCCGCCCTTCACCACTTCCTAGTGCTTTAGCTGGGAAGAAGAATTGGCGCAACAAACTCCCCAGCAGTACAGCTGTCTGTTAAGTTAGAAGAACTTGATTCTGTACAATAATAGGTAAGTAATTATTATTACTAAACACAAAACATAAAATTAAATGACCTATTTGCCATAATGTCAGCTAGCACACGTCAATATACCAACAAGACTGATAAATACATTACCCTGCATGGAGCCGCACAGTCGTGTATAAAAGTTGGATACGTATTAGGCTAGCACGTTTAAAATTAAGCGAGGAAATAACGAAAGCTAAGAAAAAATTACACAAACTTTACGCAGTAGTACATAAGATACAAAACATGCCCATTGCCTAATCCCCGACCGACCCTTGCTCGTTGAAGCGCCAGCCCGCGCCGCAGCTGAGCCAGTAGCTTTAAATTCCCCGATCAATAATAATGCCAATATTTTGATCCAGCCTGTCCCCAATGATAGCTGTTCCCCTATCAGTGACGCCCTGAGCCGAGGCCCGTACCCCACAGGGGGTGCCCTCAGCGTGCAGTCGCTTAGTTTGTAATTTATTTCAGTTTGCAAGCCCTGGCTGGAGGCGTTAAGATTAACTTCTTAATGGCAGCCCCAGGAAAGCCCGGTTGAGCAGTCACGGCCTCTCAAGGCCAACTGCGAGAAGCCCAACAAAAAAAAAAAAACCATTGCCTAATACGTATTTCTAGAATTGTCAACTTGCCCACAATAAATTAATTTCGTGCGAATCGCCTATAGAAAATATTATGTTGTTTCAAAGTGACGATTCGCCCGACTAATTGCATTCGCCCGATACGGACGAGTTAATTCACAAGAGAAAATGATTATGAAAGTAAATGAAAATAACTCACCATTTACAACGTGTATAAATATCAGAAGCATCATAGCAGTGATGCTCCTCGACCGCCATTTTATGACGGCAGCCATCTTGTTTTGGCGCGAAACTATACGATGTCCATTCCAATTCACATTATTGTTACACTACACACACACTCGCACACTTGTTGTTGTTCTTGGAATGTTCTTCAGTTGTTGATCACATTTATTTGGTGTTGTATCTGTAACAAGAAAAAAATTGGTTACTCAGTAGCATTTTCAAAATAGTTCCTAGCGGTAGAAAGCCGGGTCCACTTTATTAGTTAGCTCGCACGAATTTACTCGCCCGAATCGGGCGAATTCAGGTGTCACTCTTAATATTACATAATTATTATAAAACAAGGTCTCCCGCCGCGCCTCTCTGTCTGTTCGCGATTTATTTAAATGTACTAAACGAATTTTCATGCGGTTGTCACCAATAGACAGAGTGATTCATGACGAAGGTTTAAGTGTATAATTTGTTAAAATTTGGTGTGAATTGGTTGAAATATGACGATTCAAGTATTATTTATTAAAATTTCAAAAGATATTAAATATTTTTCTTTCTTTTTGGAAATCAAATTTTATTAATTTTTCAAATACATTGCAAACTATAATTTTGTATAATTTAGAAGCATTTTGTTTAAAATTTGTAAATGTGAGTACAATGCATCCGTATAATAATTATGTTGTTATGATGTAGGTACGTTGACTTGAAAAAGCGTGGCAGTTGAGAGTATGTCATGCTCACTTAAATGTCTTGCTGATGGTGGCGTGTGTGTTGGATCATTCGGTTCCCTACAAAATGGTTGAGCTGGATGGTGCTGATCCACGCGTCAAGTTCGTGAACGGACGCCGTCGGTTGAGACTGGTCATCTCCTAACTTCCATGGCTAATTTTAAATCTTATATTTAGAATTGTTTTTTTTTTTTTACATTGTTCTCACATATAGAAGCAACAAGAATAATGTTCCCAAGTTTTTGTAAAACTTAACATGATTAAAAAGAGTGTCCATGGAGTTTCTTGCCCGTTCTTCTCCATAGAGATCTACGTTTTGGAATGGGCAACTAGCTTCAACTTTCTGACAATTCAAAAGTGCCTGAAAATGGTTTAATTGAAATAAATGCTTTGAGTTTGAGTTTGATATTTGTTGAAAATGTCGGAAAAAGTAAAGCCGCCTGAGAGCTTTCATCGAAAACGCTGCCTAATGCCTTTAAGATCTAACAAAACAGTGTATTGTGGGATATGTCTCTTTTATAGGTCTACAGAGTAGTCCACGATGGCATACAATATCTGTTTTAAGAATAGCTTACTTTACCCAATATAACTTTAAAAAACTGGTCACGTAACTCACATACAATGCGGTAATTGGAAAGTTATTTAGACGGAAACAGTACTAATCCTTATTAACGTTAAATACGTTAGTTAAATTCAAGCGCGGGTCACACACCGATGACATGACAAACACAGAATATGCACTACTTCGCGTGCGAAACCGTAGTTAATGTATTTGTGGGCGAACCGACAATTCCAAAACGTGCGAAACCGTAGTTAATGTATTTGTGGGCGAACCGACAATTCCAAAAATACGTATAGGTAACTGGCACGTTTTGAATCATGAGAACGAAGGCAGATTTTCATCAGGTGGGCCATCGGCCATTTTCGTCGGCTCAGTTCAAACAAGTAGGTTACTACGGTATGTAGATTAAGTTTAAAAGGTCAAGTGCACGTAGATTCTCATCGTGATAAGATCGTGTTTAGAATTTAGAAGCAACATTGTTTTTAACTTTCCACACTTTCGCGTCTCTAACTTCAAATGTACCTAATAATATTGCTACTCAATTATAATTAATCTATAACTGCAGTCATTATTATTTTATTGGGCGAATCGACATATTTTTTTGTGTATGGGAAATTATCAAATAACCCGCTCTGTGTAGAGCGGAAAGGCGGGCGTGTCAGACTTTTACTGACTAAAACACCCGTGTTTCTTCAGTTGCCTGTGTGCCAGGGGCCACGGTATCTCTTTCGAACAACCCGCACCCCTATGGCAGGGACCTTTAAATAGTAATATTATTTTCTATATCCGACTCACACGAAGTTATTACTTTGTGGGCGAATCAACAACTCCAGAAATACTTATTAGGCAATTGGCACGTTTTGATTTTATGTACTTAACTGCAAGTACTTTCACCAAAAGAGATAAGTATTAATAAGTAACCAGAGTCGTTGGATATGATGATGGGACTCCCTTTTCTGCACGTAGTCTCCCATTCGGTCCGTTGTGCGTGGTAATGAGTCGTTGGATGTAGGAAATAATTAAATTGATAACTGAACTGTTAGCTTTAAAATGTAGGTGTACTTTAGTTACACTTCTGCCAAACCCTTCCGGGAAACAAAGCGTGATGTTATTTTATGTGTATATTCGACGACCCTGGTCACTTATCTCCTTCGATCAATAATAGTACTAGATTCCCGATAGGCGCTTCAAAAACGGCCCGAAAAATAAGACCACAAATACTTTTGTGGTCTTATTTCAAATTAGTATGGTCCAACCATAGCCAACATTAAGACGTCAAAATGCCGCAGTGCGCGTTCAAAAACTGTGTAAATAACCACCGTAACACCAAGGTTTTAGAAGGAATATCTTTTTAACGGTAATTTTAAATCATTAAGTATTTTTCATAAAATAAAAACAGAATTAAATTGTAAATATAATTCAATTAGCTAATATTATAATTGTTTGGCCAATGTTTGCTACGACGCACCAACTATTGTATCAAACATCGACTGTTCTTCAACAGGGAATGCATGGAGTAGTGTTGACCTTTTATAGTGTTATTTTTATTTGTAGATTTCCTAGTGACCCATTTCGCTGTGCAGAATGGGTATCTATTGTCGCGAAAGAAAGAGGAGAAGAAATATACAACCCTTGTAAAAATTCGAGTATATGTTAGATTCATTTTGACTGGTGATGGGTGATGAGAGGTGATGGGTGTGGTGGCAAATCAATGCAAAAAAGTATGATAAAAACTTTATACAGTATGGAAACCGCATATATGCAATAAATAAAACCACATAATTTTCATTGACTTTTCTGATGATACACAAAAAAAAATCGGTCTAGTAATTAGGTCAAAAAGTAGAGTTCTAATTTTAATCAAATTTAAACACTGTAGAATTGGGATCACTAGGTCAATGATTCAATGAACTGAATCCTTTAACATTGAAAAGCGAAGTTGCCACGCACTGCAAACTATCACGACACTGTTACGTATTCTGCTTATTTGCCTAAAATGTAAAATCGGTACACCTAAACGACAATGTAAAAAGGTTCGTTGTGTAAACAGAGTGTTTACTTTTAGTTATTTCATTTTGATATTTATTTTGTTTGAAAATTTCACTTTTTTAATTTACAGTTTTTCATTTAATACTTATTTTTTCTATACTTCTGTGGACTAGTTTTACTTGTGGTTTCATTTATTGCATATATGTGGTTTCCATACTGTATGTGTAAATGTTTTAAACGCATATATATTGAAAAGAATGTGTTTTCTGGGGAAAACGAACACAGCCATGAAATATGCTTAATTAAACTCGTTATGGAAAAATTCATTGATGTAAGATTACATTATCTTTGTAAAAAAGTTACTGCTCAAATAAAAATTACTTCTAAAAGACAGCTTTATAACAAGCTTAATCTGTTTAAAGGTAATTAAACATTACACTACTATTTGAAATACTTTTTTTATTTTTGAATACTTATTTGTTATAACAGCGGCAATGTATAATAGTATCTACTACTTTTTGAATCGGTCAAAAATATTTGCCACCATACAAAACGAACGTAAAAAAAAATATATTCTGCAACTCTACGTCTTTCAATACTTACTGTGTTCTGAGCATTGAAATGTAATACCAAGAACTACGTCTAGTTCCACAATAGAATAAGCACGAAATTGTAAATAAAATGTTTTTAACCTAATTACTTTGAACATAAGTTTCATTTTAGAATAAATATTTTTGTACTGATGACTTTTTATTTTCTAGCGACATTTTAAATTTATTGCTTTAATAACCTTTCTCCGATGAAAGGACTTAAATAAATATATTTTGCAATGGTAATTAAACTTTATGTATAAACATTAAGGTTTATAATAAACTGAAGTTGTTAATATTATTAAACTTTTTTCTAAGAAATGTAGATGTTTACGTGTGTGCAAACATGGCCACTTGAGCGACTTAGTTTTGTTCCTGATCCTTAATCTAGTACTATTATTGATCGAAGCTTATCTCTTTTAACTTTGATTCAAAACGTAACAATCGCTTAAGGGGAACCTAGTCGCGGGCTCGAACTCACTGGTGGGTCTGGCTAAAAATCACGCTGTCTCACCAGGGGGCCGATTCTACTAACAAATTTGTTAAAAAAACGCAATAGAACCGCAACCGAATCACCACTTTTAAGCGTTTTCGCATTCTACTAAAATGAACAACGGTCCAGCTGCGACACAGCTGCGGTTACGTTTTAGTTACGCCAACGATCGATTGAAACAATGTCAAAACCTATTCTACTAACAAAATCGAACATGAGCGTGACGTTTACTATAGGACAAAGTTAATGATAAAATTATGATCATTATGTCTTTTAATTATAGAAAATACTTTTAGTGCCACATATTCGTGTTTAGTAACATTTTTAGATTCAACTTTTTTCTTTGTGGTATTAATAAAACATATTATTTTGGCATGTTGGTAACGCGGGTTACCCGCTGTGTTCCCGCTACAGTTCAGTTGCAATTCGTTTTAAGTTTAGTTTCCATTTTGCTTATAAAATAGTAGAATGACTTTTTATGTAACTATCGAACGGCGATCGAAATCGAACTGTTGTGGAAACACAATTTAACGTGTAACGTTGCAAATTAGTAGAATCGGCCCCCAGGCTTCGAGTCCAACAGAGATAGTACCAGTGATGAGCAGTTAGACGCTAGTCTACACACAAAATGTTATTGAGTAAGATGCAGGATCATTTATAGTAAAAAAATCGCGAAAAAATTAAGAAAAGTCCTTTGGAAGATCGGGTTTTATGTAAAAACCACTGCATAAATCAATCATCAATAAAGTTTATTGAACTTTACGATAATTGAACTTTGTCGGTACTGACTTGGTTTTGGAGATTTTACACTTCTTATACTACATAAACACGCCCAAAGTTAGGTTAAATAAGCAAGAAAAACTAATTTTGTTGGCTCCTAACTTTTTAATGGCTTTTTAATTTACTATTCTGTTTCCGTACAGACAATATTTATAATGAGACAAAACCATGTTTAATTTTTTATGTACATTGTCGAACAGTGGGAGTAATACACTTCCGAAGTTTGTATGGGAAAAACGTTGACTTGTTCAACCATTTCTGGAGTCGTCGATTCGCCCACAATAATTAGTTTTACTACGTTGGGAGGCGAGTCAAACCGCAGAAAGCGACAGACATGACAGAAATTATTCCATAGGTACACAAAAACAATTGAGTGACAGACTGTCAGACACACAATAGCCAGTTACCTAAATAAACCAAACGCAGTATGTGGGACAAGTAGTTACTTGAATATTAAACACATAACAGCTCACTTCGCCTGTGGTTAACAGTGGGTGATCAGCTGTGGTCGCTGTGGTTGGTATAGTTGTTGTAAAATAGGTGGAGCAGGCTAATGGGTTGGTCTGCTAGTCTCTTTTTAACCGAATGCGCGATAGCAAAGATAGGGGTTATGTTTTCCACGCGTTGATATCAACAGGCTCAAATTAAATTAGCTGGAAATACTTCACACACGTGTTGGTTATCGATATCGAAATGTAATGGAGCAAAAAAAAAGCAACTTAAAAAAAAATCATCATTCTATGGGCGAAGGTTAATGCCCTTAATCAAACTCAAACTCAAAGCATTTATTTCAATTAAACCATTTACAGGCACTTTTGAATTGTCAAAAAGTCGACCAGTTGGAAAGTTGAAGCTAGAATCGTTCAGCTATTTTAGTAATTTTTCGTGTGGAACATAGATATTTTTTACGAATTTCCAAAAACCAAAACATAACAGCTAGTCGTTTGGGTGACTTAATTTCAGTGACTTAAAGTTTTTAACACAGTTGAAATGATGATTTTTTTTTATAGTTTTTTTTTTTCATAAATTTTCCATATTGATATTAATTTGACCCTGTATACAGAGTGGCAGTGACATTGACGCGAATCATATTTTAATCAACGCAGCCTGAAATTTTGGAATACCTACCTGGGCTTTTTAGCGCATCTACCTTAAACAGCTTAGCTCTCCATCCACGTATAGCATTAGAATCTAGGTACAGGTGTTCAACCTAGATCTAACACTAAGACCTGAATACTTAAAATCTATATTCCTCACATCACATGAAATTAATTGTGGATTCACTCCGCGGAGTATAGCGGATCGGTTGGCCAAACATTGGTGTATGTAGACCAATGTTTGATGGATATTTCGTATGGCAAGCAAATCAAGGCATTGGTCATTTATTCTACCTAATTAGGCTGAGAATTAGGACTTATTGAACGTTAAAACTACATAAGACAGTCCCCCAAAACGCTCGCCCTGCACTACTTAATAGCTGCAGGCGTAGCATGACCAATTCTATACGTATTCTACCAAGAATAGACAAAGTTCTTTCTATCCTACTTGACATCTCTTTCTGCCCAATAACGTGGGGAGCTCATAAATTCGAACCCACTAAGGCATTCTACTTAGGGCCGATTTTTCAATCCTCAGATAAAAGTACCAATAGCTAACTAGAGAGTAAAGTTATTAGACTCTTTATTCGTCGGTTAAGTGGTTGTCAATTTTTCAAATGATATTTAACCAAGGAATAACTAACTGACCAAATATCTCATCTGTGACGACGCTAACTTCAGGGAGGTGAAACAAATATACAGAATAAGCGAATGTTAGAACGGGACGGACTAAACGTGATTCGAACAGATGGCAGTGTCGTCATTTCACTTTTCAAAACGTTACGAGGTTGTAAGTTTGACTGTGTGGTGTTTTTATTTGTGATTTCTGAATTGATAATAATGGAAAAAAAAAAGAGGGAGCGTTCAGCAAACTTTAATAATGCTGAGGTTCAATTATTTGTGAGTTTAGTAGAGAGGTTTAAGAAAATAATATAAAATTAAAAGACAACACAAATACACTGGTTTCTGAAACAAAATGTATTTTTTTAGTAGATAAGGTACCGTGCTTAATTAATTACGTTGTGCAAGTCAATACCAATAAACATATGTGTTCAAGCTTATAAAAACTGATCTTTGTGTCTTGCTCTTGATTTTATCTTTTACCAACAACAGCAAATATTGCACTGATACTTTGGTAAGTCTGAATCGACGATGGAATTCTGTTGAATCCCACGCGTTAAACTGTTCGACCCTCGGTCTTACAATTCTTTCTTTTCTTTCACTTGGATTAACATATTCATTTATAATGGCTTCTTCCTCAATTGCCATGTCGTTAATACTATCTGAAATATCCATTTCTTAATATTTATTATAAACCACGAAGACTAACCTCAAATTTAGTAACGTCAGAGTCATTTAACAATGGAATAAGCGGTTAACTGGCCGTCAAAGAGGCAAATAGATTTATTCCTCAGTTAAGTGAATTATTCGACCAATAAAGCCTATCTGACGATTGAACAACAGACTTTTTTGCTATCTATCGAATAAACCCTATCTGTCTGTTTAACTGAGGATTGAAAAATCGGCCCTTAGTGTATTTAAATTCATCAAAACTGCTTTCAAAACGGTGACCGAAAGCATCGTGGGGACACCGGCATGTCAATTCAAAGAAACGTGTCATCCACCAAACCGCACTGGGCCCGTTTGCTGGATTATGGGCTACTCCCTCTCACAGAGAGGAGGCCTGTAGTCCAGCAGTGGAAACATTATAGACTGATTATTATGTCGATACTCTTGCGCCATCCCATCTTCCTGGTTCGGTGTGCTGCGCTGCGGAAAACCTCAAGCGGCGAAAGTATAACAACCTTATTGGTAATTATATTTTCGAGCCGTTTGGGGTTGAAACCTTCAGGCCGTGGGGTCCCAGTGCTCATGCTCTCTATAAGGACATCTCGAAATGGCTGGTTGACACTTCCCGTGACCCAAGGGCTGGTTTTTACTTTGGCCAGAGGCTGAGCATTGCTATACAACGTGGTAATGCCGCCAGTCTCTTGGGTACATTACCAGTCCACAGCGATGCGGATGAGTTTTTCGACGCTTTGTTTTAGTTTATTCGGTAATTTTTTTGATTAATTTGAACTACATTTATAAACCACAACTTATGCATTACAATTATATCATAATAATAATATGCTAATGCTAATTCCAAGACATGTTATAATTGCACTAACCGCGTCCTGTTATGTATATCTACTTAGACCTCTTCAAACAAACCATGTCTTTAAAATATATACCGTTAGCCATAAATATAATAGGTACTGTTAAAATATTTAAATAAAGAACTAGGGAGAACCGTTATAGAATTTGTCTATGGTTATACAGGGTGATTGGAAGATGGGTGCAAAGCTTTAAGGTGAAGATAGTATAGACAATTTAGAACCATTAAAGCCATGGTTGTCTTAGACGAAGTCTTACCAATTTTTTTTTTTTTAATAATTTTTAAAAGACGTATTGTACAATTTTTTTATTTTTTCTGAGCTTTAAATGTCTGTAAAAAAAATGTCTAATGACACAGAAGCCTAAAACATGTTTTGCTTGATTGCTTACACATTACTTTAATTAAATAAATAAAAAATTGAATTCATTTATCATTCAATTTGGCCATAATTATGCAGTTTACATTAAATTTTGAGAATTTCCGAAAAAAAACTTTAAAATTTGGTTAAAAATATTTGGTAAGACTTCGTCTAAGACAACCATGGCTTAAATGGTTCTAAATTGTCTGTACTATCTTCGCCTTAAAGCTTTGCACCCATCTTCCAATCACCCTGTATTAATACATAGCTCGCAGAACAGATGGTCGATGGGGCCGAAAGGTTCTGGAGTGGCGACCGCGTACCGGAAAACGTACAATTGGCAGGCCTCCCACAAGGTGGACCGATGACCTTGTGAAAACCGTAGGAATCCACTGGATGCGGGAAGCACAGAACCGGTCGATGTGGCAGAGTTTGAGGGAGGCCTATGTCCAGCTGTGGACGTCTTTCGGCTGAAATGATGATGATGATAGAATTTTAGAGGTGCTCGCAACGCTACGCTTGCCGGGGTTGGTCCGTGGATGGATGAAAATCGTTAAATACCGTGACTCCTCCGTGCCTCGGAATGCACATAAAGCCGATGGATTTTTTACCGACTTCAAAAAAGGAGGAGGTTCTCAATTCGACTGTCTTTTTTATGTTTGTTAGCTCAGAACTTTCGACTGGGTGAACCGATTTGGATAATTCTTTTTATTTGAATCCTGCTGCTTCCAGTGTGGTCCCATTTCAATTTAATTTAGATCCGATGATACGTTTCGGAGACAGACAAATTAACTCTTGAAAAAAATACAGCAAATCAACCGCGATTGCTGCGATCGCATAAATATGCATTGTTTTGACCCCAAGGATGATGACATTTCGAATTGTGTGGGGTAAGTACGATTTAACTAAAAACTTAAAAAAAGGCGGTGACAAAAAATTTAAATACATATCCAAAGTCACCGACTTCCGAAATTAAAGCTATTTTGCACTTTATAGTGTTTTTCCGGAAATCGGTTGCTTCTTTTTTTTTGGAAAAAGTTTTTTGTATTCTTGTGCAAATATTGTAATTTATTTTCATTCTTTCTTTCGTTTGTGGTGGACATTTGGACATTTTGTGACATTTGCCGATTGTCTATTATCAGAATTTTGTTGACGTAGTTTCTGCAACGTTAGTCATGACCACAGTCTTACTAAATACCACGGACAGCGGCACGTCACACTGGACTTACGAAAACCGTCCCTATCGCTACGCAATAAAGGCGCCGTCATTGTCTAGTGTTATCATGGATATGCGGTTGAATACGTAGTACGTATGAAAAACAGGAAAGTTCAAACAAGTTATGACTAAAATAAAAATAATAAATTAATGCATTAATTTTGGAGCGTATGGATAAAACTTAAATATTATTGTTCCATCGACGGCTTTGGAGGTAGCACCTATATTAATTAAGAGCATGACAGTGCGCAGTGGCGAAGTGTTCACAGAATTTTTGTTCGTCAACTTAAAGTGAATCGTTCAAAACTGTGCTAGTGACAATCAACATGGCGAAAGTTGATCCAGAAGTAACTCTTATTAAAACTATGGAAATTATTCTATATGTGCTGACAATAACTGCGATGATATACGGAGTGACGTCATGGTGTTTGATAAAAAAGTTTCGCAATTACAGAAACTACGTGTGCCTTAGCGCAATTTTAGCAAATATTTTATACTTTTCAACGTTTTATCATTCAACATTCTACATTGTGTTAATGCTAAAATTGACATCCACAAAAAAATATGCCTTGGTGCGTCAAATTTATTTCGCTATAAATAATTACTTGGCAACAGTGAAGAATCATTGGTTGATAATTATAAGTCATATGTTTTACATAGACATAGTCAAAGTGTTCAATGGGCATACCCGAAGGAGATACTTGAAAAGTAGCCTATTTGGTTGGGTTTTGTCGTTGATAGGAACCGTTTATGATGTTCTACTAATGTTTCGTGTAAAACCTTCTAGATATGTGAAATTTTGTCTAACAATTTTACCATTGTTACTTAATAGTTTACTTTATATTGTGATGGTGTATTCGCTTTTTCGAAGCTCCAATGCGAGCACACCCACTGCTATCAACAAATGGCGTCGCTTGTACATCGCCACGTTGATATTCTTATTGAGTGATGTCGGATTCTTGTCATATTATATTTTTGAATGGTGTACAAACCCAAGATTGTTTTATAGTATTTTCGAATTTATAAATCCAATACTGTTGTCAGTTTTTTTATTTGTTGTAAAAAGTAATAGGGAAGTGTGGTATGAGTTTTATGTAAGTAAATTAAAACCAAGGTTATTGCTAAGTCAGAGGCATAACGATATCATTATGCATGAGAGAGTTAATCGAGAGACTGCTGGCAGCCGGCCGGCGCCAGCAGCGATTGATGTACAGGTTTAAGGCGGTGGTTTCTTGAAAACGCTCAAAAAGGTGGTTTTTTTAAACCAGTATATCTCTTTAACCGTAAATAATTTTGAAAGCTAAAAAATATATGTTTTCAAGTATTTTTTGCATAGAGTGAACTGTATCCTAGCTTTAAGCCTATTTGTAACAACTTAATTCACATTATGGTATGCAAATAAATGAAATGAACTCAAAACATAATGAACATAATTTAATGCATCCAAAACAATCATCAGTCAGCTCTTAATTATTTTTAAACCCGTTTATCCCTTCAATAAAAATTATAATTATAATTAAAAATATACCATAAAATTCCAGATGCCAAACTGCATCCAGTGATGGATTATTTATTATTAAATAGTTAATATCTAATTTTATACGATTTTATTTGCATTTTTACGACAATGCTTGCTCATTTATTATTCGAATTTATTACAATAGATTTTAACCCGTATCGGATTGCAATAAGAACTTTATCGCTCATAACGACACTATTTAAAGTTACCAGGGCCTTAAAGCCCATAGTATCCTCATCTCCCGTCTGAATGCTAAAGCACGACTGCCGCCCGCGCCCGCGCAGGGCACCTCTGAGCGAGTAGTCCTCTAGTTTTAAGTTTTTGGAACCCTGGCTGGAGGTATTAATTTATTAAAATAGCCACAGGCAAGTCCGGTTAAGCAGCTTACAACCTCATCGGTTGACCTGCGAGATGCCATTCCCAAAAAAAAACTAATTATTATTGTTTACACTCTACAGCACAAATCATGTACTAAGGTGGAAAACTGAATGTGTACTGAGCGGTGAAATGGATCACACACGATGATCAGCAATATTTTCGTATTCAAAAGTTCAAAGGGATCGACCTTGCTCCAAGGCGCATGCACACACGGTGACACTTCAAAATCTAGACTCCGAAATCGACCTAGCTCTCCATAATCACTAAATACATTTCGTGTAGTATCTGTTCTGTTCGTACATGGTCGTTCGTCTTTATTGTAAATATGGCCGAGACGAAGATGGCGGGACGAGCTTGACTTTTAACGAAAGGACTAGCCTGCAGGCTTAGCATGACGTTTTCTATTTCTACGAAGACTAGACGTAGACAGTGCTTTTTCAATACAAAGTGACATTTCATTTCTCTATTTTTGACATCGCACCACAGATATCCTTCTACAATCTGTCATTTTGTCTTTCGGTTCTAACGATCTTTGTCTAGGTCCATAAAAATGTAGACTATTTTAGAAGAATATTTCTTCCCAAACTGTCAAAATCACACTGACAACAAACTTTCTACTCGACGGCCACAAAGTAGGTATATACGATTATCTACAAAATTATGATTTGTTTAGAACGCATAACTGTGATAATTAATAGAAAAACATAGCTTTCTTCTCCTATTGTACATCATTTAGTAAATACTCATGTCTATTCTACCGTCGACAAATCGGTGCTCGTGCTAAGCCTGCAGCACTAGCAAAAGACAGAATTGTATGGAAAATGGAGAGCCAGGACTTTGCCAATCAGCAGTGGGACAATCCAGGCAAGTTAGATTAGATCAGATAGATGTTAATTAAGGAAGTGCCGAGGTAGGCAGTAATACAAGAGTTTAGCCAAACATCACTTTTATTTAAATTACCACGTAAGACTTCAGTCTCGTTATTTGTGACCACTTTTGCCTATTATCTTTTTATATGTTTTCAAATTAAACCTGCACCATAATTACGTAGGTAACGCACTATTAATCAGAATCTGTAACATTTTGAAGCTATTCTATTCTTTCTTATGTTCGAAAAAGTTGTCTGCTTAGCACCGTAAACAACGTCATGAATGTTGTGGAACTGTCAAAATGAAAGCGATTCCTATTGATAGTGTATTACGCCATTACCCTTTTGTACATCATACGCCGCTGGCGCCGGTAGGCTGCCAGCAGACTCTCGATTACAGATCTCGGCATGTAAGTTGAACCAAAATGTCGGTTTTTTTTATATATATTTTTTAGTTTTATACTGTGTTATTTATAGAATTAATCAAAAAAATCCTATAACCTAACTTAACTTAAACGAATAAACTAAAACAAAGCGTCGAAAAACTCATCCGCATCGCTGTCGACTGGTAATGTACCCAAGAGACTGGCGGCATTACCACGTTGTATAGCAATGCTCAGCCTCTGGCCAAGGTAAAAACCAGCCCTTGGGTCACGGGAAGTGTCAACCAGCCGTTTGGAGATTTCCTTATAGAGAGCATGAGCACTCGGACCCCACGGTCCGAGGATTTTAACCCCAAACGGCTTGAAAATATAATTACCCATAAGGTTGTTATACTTTCGCCTCTTGAGGTTTTCCGCAGCCGCAACGGCAATGCCAGCACAGCACACCGAGCCAAGAAGATGGGATGGCACACACGTTGCATCCCACACTAAAGGCCTACCCATCGTCCACGGAAATAAAGACATGCCGTCCGGTCTCTTGCCATCGTCGCGTGCCAAGCCAATGGGTTCTAATACAGCTGGAACGCCGACGGTGACAAGAGCTCGTCGGATGATGTCGTTAATGTTCGCGTGCCCCTCTAAGCGACACGCACTTCGGCTGCAAGATAGGCCGTGTTGTCCGAGACTGTTGACAACTTGACCACAGTGACAGCGATGAGGAGAACAACACGGAGCTCCTAATCGTAGGGAAGCAGAATGCAAAATGTCGGATTTTGTTTGAACTTACCTGCTACGTTACATCAATTACTATGCTAGAAGGACCTCATACTTTTTCCGTGCGAGGCAACAATTACACACGCTCCTACCTTCGCTTGTTTTTTCTTATTTTGGTCCAACTTACCTACGTGCCGTGATCTATAACTATTTCATGCATATCAAAGTCATGATGTCTCTGTCTTGCTAATAACCTTTGATTTAATTTACTTACATAAAACTCATACCACACTTTCCGATTACTTTTTACAAGAACCAAAAAAGCAGACAATATTATTGGATTTAATAATTCGAAAATACCATATATTATTTCTAAGTGGATCAAAGTTTCAACAATATAGTAGCACAAGAATCCGACGTCACTTAATAAAAATATCAATGTGGCGATGTACAAGCGACGCCATTTGTTAACAGCAGTGGGTGCGCTTGCGTCGGAGCCACGAAAAAGAGTAAATACAATAGCAATGTAAAGTAAACTATTTAGTAACAAGGGTAAAATTAAAATAGCAAATTGTACAGATTTGGTAATTCGCCAACCATGTCCATTATTAATAAGATTAAATACTTCTGAATTATACAGAAAATAAATGAGAAAACCGGTGGTTATTAAAGACAAAAACCAACCAAATAGGCTACTTTTCAAGAATCTCCTTCGGGTATGGCCATTAAACACTTTGACTATGTCTATGTAAAACATATGACTTATAATAATCAACCAGTGGTTCTTCACGGTTGTTAAGTAAGTATGCATAGTGAAAAAATATAAGAACCACAACCCACCTGGTTTAAAGGTGTCAAACGAATGAAAATTTAAAATACATAAAAGATTTGCAAAAATTGCGCTAAGGCACACGTAGTTTCTGTAATTACGAAACTTTTCTATTAAGCACCATGATGTCAGTCCGTATATCAACGTAGCTAATGTCAGCGTCTCCACAATGTATGTTAGAGTAGTCAGTAAAGCTACTTCTGTATCAAATTCCGCCATGTTGAATGTCATAGTATTGAATGATACACTTTCAAGTCGACGAAACGGCTTTTGTGACTGCAAAACACTGTCGAGCTTTGAAAAAGGTGTTGCCTTCAAAGCTGTCGCTGAAACAATAAGTTTAAGTTGTATGCAAGCGCTCCAGAACGAATGCAATAAGTAGTATTTTTGTCCTTTAGTTAAAACTTGTTTGAACATTCCTGTTTTTCATATTAATAAGGCATTCAACCGCTCATCTATTGCAACTATTGATAATGACCGCTTTTATTGCGTAGCAGTAAAGGTGGTTTTCGTAATTCCAATTAGTCGCAAGTGAACGTGGCCATGACTGGCGTTTTCAAATCGTGTGCTGTATTTTATTTAAAAAAATATTTATATTAATACTTTACACACAGAACTGTACAGAGGCGAACTTGATGCCTGAGTTATTTTCTGCTTTAAGTGATGTAGAGACAAACAGTGGTAGGTGAATTACGAAAACCCAATAAGTAATAAATGTTTATACAAACTATAAATGTGATATAGATACCTTAATAATCTATACAGGGTGTCCCAAAAGGTTACGTAGCTGGGAAGGGGGTGAAAGGGGTGGTCCCAAGGGTCACCAGAAAAAAAAAACAGCAATATTTGTAGGTACAGTTAGCAAAATAACCCCACAAGGAGCAAATTTTTTTTTTTAATGCCATTAAAAAAATTTTAATACCCAGAGGGGATTTATTTTATTATTTTTCTGGTGACCCTTGTGACCACCCCTATCACCCCCCTTCCCAGCTTCGTAATCTTTTGGGACACCCTGTATAGATTATTAAGGTATCTACATATATATCACATTAATAATCTACCATTAATAATATACCTTAATAATCTATAATTATATATAAAAGCGAAAGGTGAATCATTCAATCACTCACTGTAATCTCAAAAACTACTGGACTTACGAAGATGAAATTTAACACAGAGGTACATTATAAGTAGGAGACATCAGCTTAGATAGGATTTCAGGAAACTCTCCCCGTAAAAAGGTTATTTAGGGGAGGAAGTAAATATGAAAAATTTCATTCCTTGGGCCATGCAATGCTTTTATGAGACTTTTCACCCAGGATGTGGTTCCCTTTGGATAATTTTCAACATTGACGCGGGCGGAGCCACGGGCAGCAGCTAGTTAAATATAAATAATTATATTTTTAAATGTTTTATATTTTATTATTTAAAAATGTAATTTATATGTGTAATATGTTAAAATGGAAGAAAAAAGATTTATATTTCCTTAGTATAAATCTTTATTGCAGACCACATGGGCCATAAAAAACACTATAAAATAAAATACGTTGAAGACAGGGAAGTTTGGCAGCACATGTGGCTTCCCTGGTACCTCATTAACAGCAAAACCGTGTGAAAGTCTATTAACTGCTCCCAAATTGCAATGTTAATTTTTATTCTTTTTATTATTATTTTTTTTTACAATGTCTGACATATTCTCGTCATTATTTGACATTATACATCAATTTTACTACCTACTATTTATTTTCAGTGATTGTCATCGAAATCATGTCACTTGGTTCAAATAGATTCATTTTATATAGGTAGATTCTTTTACATATTGTGAATGAGAGAACGTTGTAGGCCTTAGAGACTAGATTTGTAGACGTTTTTCTATTCTGTATTTTCATTCCTCTAAGTACCTGGTACTTATTGACTGGCCTGCACTGTCCTCCCATACCTATTATAACTGTAATTTGAAAACATTGTAAAAGCCAATTATTTTTAAAAGAGTAACCGTGGAGTTTCTTGCCGGCTCTTCTCCATAGGAAACGACAAATTGGAACCGTGCACCTAGCTTCTGACGTTTCATAAGTGCCCATGCAGGCTTATGTGAAATAAAATATTTTGATTTTGATTTTGAATAAAAATAATAATAAGTACATTAAAAAAAATAGAATAGAGAAGAAAAAATATACCTACAATTAAATAGCATACATTGTATACACACACACACACAAACTCACGGCACAAACATTTCACGCTCCTATTTTCCACCACCGTCACCGCCCGTAGGTTTTGGTACCGTACATCCTATCAGCAATGTCCTTAACTAAAGTGTTTCTACACGTAGGTACCAACCCTTCGTTGCGTAACACACGACCAATCATAATCTGTTTCATTTTGACAGTTCAACAATATTCATTGCGTTATTTACTTTATTGAGCAGACACATTTTTTTGAACATATGAAGCAATGGATTAGCAATGTGTTTCAAATTGATTCAGATTATGATTGATCGTGCCTTACGCAATTAGGATGCAGGACATGAAAGGGCCAATTATGCTTCTCTGATTGGCAGATAAATCTATAAGTTAATACGTTGTCTTCGTACTCGTTAATATGATGTGTAAAAGTGATTCCGATATCCTATTTACAGAATAAACAATTTCATTTCATAACAGTTAATCTGTCAGAGGGTGTTGTGGCTAAATAATAACAGCTGCACGGGTCGATCGATTAGGTGAAGCTACGCTTGCCGCGGTTGGTCCGTGGATGGGTGACCATGTTTACATACCAAGACCCCTCCGTGCCTCGGAAAGCACATTAAGCCGTTGTTCCCGGCTGTCAATTGTGGATCTTTGACAGTCGTTACGGGTCGTCAGAAACCCGAAAATTTGACAACCAGTCTTACAGAGGGGTATCGTATTACCCAGTAACTGGGTTGTGGAAGCCAGATTGGCAGTCGCTCCATGTAAATACTGGTATTCAGCTACATCCGGTTAGTCTGGAAAAGGCTAAGCAGATGATGAACAGTTAGTCTGTCACGGAATTCTTCATATTCAGCTTGATCTATGACGTCAAAACTGACCCCCATACCAACTTAACCTCACTACGAACAACCGGCAAAATTACATAAACAGAAAACCCCAAGCGGATAGCCTATAAGTAGACCAAAGTGATTACTTGTGAGTCAGAGAAGGATGTCGTGCAAACAAGCAGTGGTTGTGCAACCAACGTTAACAATGTGTCATGGCAGCGGCGCAGGCGCAGGCAGCGTTGTGAAATATTGACGGAATCGCCCGAAGATGTTTTTTTTTTTGCAATGCAACCGCAGGCAGGGTTATGTTTTTCATGTGTATTATCGGGAATTTTTCCACGGAAACGTTTTACCGGGACAAAAATCAGCCTAAGTATGTTGCTTCTACAACAGCTATCTGCCAGTTAAAGTCAAAATACTGGTATTCAGCTGACAGTGCTTTTTCAATACAAAGTGACATTTCATTTCTCCATTTTTGACATCGCACCGTAGATATCCTTTTACAATCTGTGATTTTTTTCTTTCGTTTCTAACGATCTTTGTCTAGGTCCTTATAAATGTATAAGTAGACTATTTCAGAAGAATTTTATGGTATATTTTTAATTATAATTATAATTGTTATTGGCGGGATAAACTGGTTTTAAAAATAATTAAGAGGTGACTTTGATGACTTTTTTGATGCATTAAAGTATGTTTAGTTATGTTTTGAGTTCCATCACTCTATGCAAAAAAAGACTTGAAAATATCATATATTTTCTTGCTTTCAAAATTATTTACGGTTAAAGAGATACACTGGTTTAAAAAAGCACCTTCTTGAGCGTTTTCAAGAAATCACCGCCATTGCTAGCGTTTTCATAAATTTAATTATAATCCTATTATAATTAAATTATCTTCTTATCTAACCCGAAAGTCTGACAACCAGTTTTACCAAAGGGTATCATGTTTTCCAGTCACTGGGTTGTGGAGGTCAGATAGGCAGTCGCTCCATGTAAAATACTGGTATTCAGCTGCATCCGGTTAGACTGGAAGCTGACCCCAATATAGTTGGGAAAAGGCTGGGCAGATGATGATGATGAATTAGAATTCTATAATAATTAAATTTAATTATATTCCCTAATTAAAGCAATTCTGAAAAATACTTTAGTGGTTCTTCAAAATACTTTTTTTTACTCATATAAAGAATACGTTATTTGATAACCCTACATGTGTCCACGCCCAGTGTGGTACGCAATGCCCTCAATTTTTCTTTTCCCAATCTAGCGAAGACCTCTGCCTTCCTCTGTCGCATCGCATCGTATCCGCGTCTCCACCTAACGGACGAACAGGTGTTGCGGTGACCTACATAACTAAGTTTACCGTACCTACCGCCATGCGCATGCGCCATTCAATGGTGTATTTGTGTGTGTGTGTTTGTGTAATAAGTAATAACTGTGGAGTTTACGTGTGCGTTGTGTAGTAAGATTGTTTTACGTTGTCGTTTCGCGCGACTTCGTGACGAAGTCCTCCGGATTGTAACTGCCTCGTTCGTCTAATGATCGCAAATGATACTGCTGAGCATGAAGAGATCCTGGGTTTGATTCCCGGGTCGGGCAAAGTGTTATAGAAATTTTATATCTGGAAGTTCTCGTTAGCAGCCCGGAGTACGGATTTCTGCCCGGCTGATGGAAATAGGCTCAGGGATGGGATTTAAAGATAACTGGCGAAATATGTGTATATACAACATTCGTTTTTGTTTATCCTAAACCCGAAAAGTTTACAATTTTTCTATGAGACCAACCTTGAAATCTCGAAAAAAAAATCAGCTGTTCCATACATTTTGTCGATTTAAGTGAACACAAATGTATGGAACAGCTGATTTTTTTTTCGATTTCAAGGTTTGTCCCATAGAAAAAATTGTTCAAAATGATGAGTACAATGACCCCTTCTCGGGTTTAGGGTAAACAAAAACGAATGGATTATAACATAGGTTTACCTCTGTCTGCCCTAAACCTTCGAGGAATGAAGGCGTGATGTTATGTTGTGTTATGTTATCACAAATCTATACTAATGTCTTAAAGCTGAAGAGTTTGTATGGTTGTACGCGCCAATCTCAGGAACTACTGCAGGCTTAGCATGACGCTTTCTATTTCTACGAAGAATAGACTGTGCTTTTTCCATAAAAAGTGACATTTCGGTTCTCCATTTTTGACATCGCACCGTAGATTCTAAAATCTGTCATTTTGTCTTTCGTTTCTAAATGTAGACTATTTCAGAAGAATATTTCTTCCCAAACTGTCAAAATCACACTGACAACAAACTTTCTACTCGACGGCCACATAGTATATACGATTATCTACAAAATCATGATTCGTTTAGAACGCATAGCTGTGATAATTAATAGAAAAACATAGCTATCTTCTCCTATTGTACCTACATCATTTAGTTAATAGTCATGTCTATTCTTCCGTCGATAAATCTATGCTCGTGCTAAGCCTGCTGGTTCGAATTGAAAAATTGTTTTACCGAGAAAGGTTATGTATATAACACCACGCTAGGACCATTAGCTGACAAGCTAAAAGAAAAAATCACGAATACGAAGTACACGCGCAAGAAGGTGATTCGATGCAACGCGACGCCGGGGTGGGTCGGGTCGGGAGTCGGGGAGCAAGATATTTGACGCTGCAGAAGTCGCGGGCGGAAGCTAGTATTCTAATAATCAATTTGCATCGGCAATAAGACGCTGACTTTCAAATAACCACTATGTATAGGGAAAATAATCACTTGTTGTAATAACCTACGAGTAAATACAGGCGGAAGTGGTCAACTTTATGAAAGGGTCGTAAGTCTCGCTACCAAAAAGAGGGCGTGTGCTTATTCAGAACTCACGATAGAAGTGAAAACTGATTACTGGAGCCGAGTATACGCGATTCTACGCCCACTATTCGTAATTCCGCGCCGAGTATACGCGATTCTACGCCCACTATCCGCAATTCCGCGCCGAGTATACGTGATTCAGCGTAACCGACCGACTGACGCCGAGTATACCTACCTGATTCGGCCTCACCGAACGATGGGAGCCGAGTAGGTATACACGACGCAGCGTCTTCGACCGACTGGAGCCTTGTATACCTGATTCAGCGTCACCAAGCCACTAGAGCCGGGTATACCTAAATCAGTGTCACGGACTGACTGGAACTGAGTATACCCGATTCTGTGTTTATCGACTGGAGCCGAGTATACCTGATTCACCGCCACCTACCGACTGGAACCGAGTAGATATACCTGATTCATCTGTGATAGATAAATGATGCTCACATATTTACAAATATTGTAAAAGTATATAATTTTCCCAATATTTTAACAAGTAACAATTTTGTGTTTTCTCTAATATGAGAAAACACACTGGTACCTGCGTCAACCAGTGTTTTTGGGTTCGTGATAACTCATTTAAGGCTAGCTTGCATAGCTATTCACAACCATTTGACAGGCTACCGTATCGATAATCATTTCGATAATCCGATTTGCCTTGTCTCCAACAACAAACAACCGTCGTCGGAAGAATAGCGGTTGTCTGTTTAATTTATCCCTACTGATGTATTATAAATCCGAAAGTAACTCTGACTGTCTGTTACGCTTTCACGCCTAAACCGCTGAACCGATCGTCATGAAATTTGGCTGAGATATACCCTGGGATATGAAGAAGGACATAGGCTACTTTTTTATGCGATAACCGACATCGCGCGCAAAAGCTAGTTCTGTATATTTGTTTCACATCCTGGAAGTAAGCGTATTTACAAATGAAATATTCGGTCCAATAGTTATTTCCTAAGTTACATATTAATTGAAAAATTTACAACCACTAATCAGACGAATAAAATGTCTAATAACTTTGTTATTTAGGTACCATGGGTACTTTTATCTGCGGATTGAAAAATTGGCCCTTAAACTGACCAAATTTACTGATTTTTGATTTTAGAACAACGTTTATAGAACTCCAACGATAACATTGATCGATGTTCGATTCGGTACGGAAGCGTATCGAATGGTTGTGAATAGCAGTACTGATAAATTATATTAGCATATTTATAGGTAGATATTTCACTAAAACAGATAAAAATATACCGTTTGGCTCCGAGTCATTGAACTGCACACCAGTTTCCATGATGTTGATAGCTGACGTAAATGTGAGCGTAAAACTTTCTGTTAGTTCACCATTTGATTTCTGTTTTTCTTAATGAGCTCATCAGTAGGTATTTCTTGATTCATTGGTTTAGGGAAATTGATTTTCAAGCAGGAAGCTAATTAAATAAAGTATAAGTAAAGGTAAGAGCTGCGAACAAAATTATTTGCATTGCGTGTGCAAAATTATGTGCAACTTACGTGCCGTGATCTGCAGATCGCAACACGTAAGATGAACCAAAATGTCGGATTTTGTTTCAACTTACCTGCCGCGATCTGTAAGTAACCGAATTCTAATAAATAGTAGTTTAAAAAACTAAAAAACACGCTTTAAAAACCAATTTAAAAAAAAAGAGAAAAAAAATAATTAAAAAAATCACGTTTTTGTACTTAGCAGAACTAAAAAATAGAAAATAAATAATAGTTTAAACAACTAAAAAACACGCATTAAAAACCTAACTAAAAAAGGAGAAAATAATTTAATTCAATTAAAAAGCGTGGGGTGCTTTACATTAAGTGATTATAAAAATACCTCAAAAAGCACCCCACGCTTTTTAATTGAATTAAATTATTTTTTGAAAGACGTCCACTGCTGGATATAGGCCTCCCCCAGGGTCCTCCACTTCGACCGCTCTTGTGCTTCCCACATCCAGCGGATTCCCGCGGCCTTCACAAGGTCGTCGGTCCACCTCGTGGGAGGCCTTCCCACTCTACGTCTTCCGGTACACGGTCGTCACTCCAGGACCTTTCGGCCCCATCGGCTATCTGTTCTGCGAGCAATGTGCCCTGCCCACTGGCACTCAAGTTTGGCAATTCTTCGGGCTATGTCAGTTACCTTGGTTCTCCTGCGGATCTCTTCATTTCTGATTCGATCGCGTAGGGAAACTCCGAGCATAGCCCTCTCCAGTAGATATCAGTATGTTTGAATTGAACGCACAGTCGCACGATCATTTTCGTCGGACGGACGCATCATCGCGCGAGCGATGGCAATAGGACGGCGCCTCAGACCAGCACCCTAATTGCGTAACATACGATTAATCATAATCGGTTTCATTTTGACAGTTCAACAATATTCATTGCGTTATTAACTTTGTGGAGCAGACACATTTTTTCGAACATATGAAGCAATGGTTTAGCACTCTGTTTAAAAACGAAACAGATTATGATTAATCGTGAGTTACGCAATTAGGGTGCCGCACCCTAATTGCGTAGGTAACTATCAATCAGAATCTGAACCATTTTGGAGGATATTGCTAATCCATTGCTCCATACTTATGTTCGTAACTTTGTCTTCCCAACAAATAATGTAATGAACTGTTAAAATGAAAGCCATTTCTACTGTTAGTGTGTAATTCAATTATCCCGCCGTTAGGTACATTATTTTTGTATAATTATGATGTAATCTGTGGTTAGATAGCCAAAAATAATCATTTAGGATTTTAGAATCTTTTGTAGAGCTGACATATGTATGACTAATTATTTAATTAATGTTCTGTGTCTCGTAATGTTTATACTTTGTCTATGTATGTATAGAATCAAGTCTATCCGACTAAACAGACAGCTGTGCTGCTGGGGAGTTTGTTGCGCCACTTCTTCTTCCCAGCTAAAGCACTAGGAAGTGGCGACGGGTGGGCGTTTTTGGGGGGTCTGTCTTATGTATTTTGACGTTCGAAAAGTGCTGATTCTCAGCCTAATTTGAATAAATGACTTTTGATTTTGATTGATTTTGATTTTGTCCCGGATTTTCTATGCAAAATGTGTTTAACGTCATTTTTAACTTTAACCTACCATCCTGCTAACTAACATTATAAATGTGAAAGTTTTGTATGTTTAGACGTTTGTTACTAAATCACGCAAAAACGGCAGGACGTATTTGGATGAAATTTGGCAGACAGATAGTTTGTAACCTAGAATAACACATAGGATACTTTTTATCCCGATAGTACGCTCCCATGGGATAATTTTCGACCTGCACTCGGGCGAAGCCGCTAGCAAAATCTAGTTTTTATGATAATAGTAATTATCAGCTAAAAAATCAGCAACACCGCAACACGTATCTAATAGTAGTTTTGTAAGAGAGAGTAAGATTTCCAGAGATTACCCCCTGAATACATACAATAAATTGTACCACTTTATAACTTTATATTAAATTGAGATGTCAAGTTTTTGGCAGACTATTTTATTTTCGTAGAAAAACCGCTATCTAACGGTTTTCTCATGAGGATGGGCAGTAGAATCCTTGTTCTACCGTTCGCCATTATTCGATAACAGTAACTGGATGACCGTTATCAGCCCAATCTAAAAAAAGTTTTATTTTACACAACCTCCTTGGTTAATCTGCGAGAAGACAGTTAAAAACAATAGTTTAAAAAACTAAAAAAACACGCTTTAAAAACCAAACTAAAAAAGGACAAAATAATTTAATTCAATTAAAAAGCGTGGGGTGCTTTTTGAGGTATTTTTATAATCGCACATACAAACAAACATACAAGTGAAGCTAATATAAAGCGTTTAAAAACAAATCGTCGGGCAGTAGCCCACTCATGTCTCTTAAATCCTACTAAAGCTTCACATTTACAATAATTATTACTAATTATCTACCTAATATTGTAAATGTGAAACTTTTTATGTAGGCAAACACGTAAAAACGGCTGAACGGATTCAGATTAAATTTGCCACACAGGCAGCCCTGAATAAAACTCAAACTCAGGCATTTTTCAAAGATCAAAATCAAAAGTCATTTGTTCAAAATAGGCTGAGAGTTAGCACTTTATGAACGTCAAAATTACATGAGACAGTCCCCCCGTCACCGCCCTTCACCACTTCCTAGTGCTTTGAGAAGAAGTAGCGCAACAAACACCCCGGCGCAGCACAACTGTCTCGGTTGTTTTTTTTTGGAAGAAGTTTTTATTTTTCACTTTTAGTTATAGTACCTACCCCACACCAATTCGAAATTCCATCATCCTTGAGGTCAAAACAATGCATACTTATGCGATAGCAGCAATCGCGGTTGATTTGCTGTCATTACCAGTGCGCAAACTGTAACCATGAATTCAGCATATCATTCTAGACTCCCCAGCTTAGAAATTTTTTCTCTGATTTTTTTTTGTACAACCGCCGCAAAATTTCTAAGCTAGGGGTCTAGAATGATATGCTGAATTCATGGTTACAGTTTGCGCACTGATTAAAAAATTATTATGATGTACTTACTTAACTACTGACTCAACATTTATAAAATTGTTTGTCTATTTTCAGCTTGTGATTATTTATTAAATTTTTTAGACTATTTTAGCTCTTTTTGCCTGAAATACAGGATAACCTAGTTCAGGCACGTAATTCTTAGAAATAATATTTATAATATTTAAGCAAAACTGTACATATTTTTAAGCCTTGTAATTTTTGAATAAATATATTATATTATTATGTAACTTAAACATATACATATAAACATGACGAATTGATATTTGATAACCTCCTTCTTTTTGAAGTCGGTTAACAAGGTAGCGTTTCGTGTCCAATCCCAAATCCCAAATCCAAGATAAGAATGCTTGGAAACATGCTGGTCCTGCTCCATAGGACAATCTAGAGTCTAGACAAAATCAAACTGGTTGCTAATTGAATTGTACATATAATTAATTATATTTATGACATTGATTTACACTCAGTAATTATTTTAACTCACACACTGACTTGTTAATATTGTAGGAAAATCATACCTATACTTAATTTTACAATGTTTGTAAATGTGTGAACACCATGTATCTATCACAGAATTAATTTATCTGTATTGTTTCAATTTGATTCTTTTTACCCATTTTGGTATGGTAATTTTATTCTGGGTGCATCGTTTTCACACATAATCATATAATGAATGTAAATATTGTACTTGAAACATTTTAAAAGAGTAACGGTGGAGTTTCTTGCCCATTCTTCTCCATACGAAACTACATTTTGGAAGGGGCGACTAGAATCAATTTTATTTTAATGTAAATGTTGACGTCCAAAAGTGCCTTTTAAGTGCCTATTTGAAATAAATGCTTTGACTTTGACTTTGACTTTGTGTCTGTACGCTTAGATCTTTAAAACTACGCAACGGATTTTAATGCGGTTTTCATTAATAGACAGAGTGATTCAAGAGGAAGGACATGTATATTATGTATAATACACCGACCTCCACGCGGGTGAAACCGTTACCAAAAGCTAGTAACTAATAAAAAACAAAAACGTAAACAGAATTTAAAACCAAAATAAAAGCCGCCAGGCATAAAGGGCGTGCCCGCTATGCAATGCTGCATTATGTACATATATAGCTATAACTTGAAGTAACGAATTTTAAACTAGGACCTGCGGAATAAAATAAATTAATAGAATAACCAAATCATGGTCAGCAAGACGGCCGGTCACCACAAGCAGCACCCGTTCACGAGCATAACGCAAAGATCTACCACTACCCGCGCGCCATGTTTCAGGGAAGGAGGCAACCCGACCCCCGGCGCGGCGCTACCACAAGCAGTGACAACTAGGGAAGCATGACGAACTTACTGCCGGTTGCTCAGATAAGAATAACATGATCAATATTGTCAAGCTTATTCTCTGTATGAGAAGTGGCATTTTGCCATGCAATGGGGCAGTTATCTACAAAGTGATATTATTATGTAAAGGTAAAAGTACCAACAGTATGAAATCCCTTATCACGCCCGCATACAAATGGACTGTCATATGAGTTAAAAAGTGAAAATGTTCATATTATGCCATGTTTCAAAACGTGTCACTCGGCGTAAAGATAATAGGTTGTTATCAGTGTTCTAAACGATGCTAAAATGCAGTGGGTTCAACGTTACGGTAGGCTGGTTGCGAAGTACGAAGGATCACTTAAGGCCTTGGTAACTTTAAATATTGTCGTTATGAGCGATAATAGTTCTTATTTCAGTCCGATACGGGTTAAAATCTGTTGTAATAAATTCGACTTATAGCATGCTGATTAGCAAGCATTGTCGTAAAAATGCAAATAAAATCGTATAAAATTAGATATTAACTATTTAATAATAAATATTCCATCACTGGATGCAGTTTGGCATTTGGAATTTTATTGTATATTTTTAATTATAATTATTATTGAAGGGATAAACTGGTTTTAAAGAAAATTAAGAGGTAGCTTTGATAATTTTTTTGATGCATTATAGTATGTTTAATTATGTTTTGAGTTCAATCACTGTGCAAAAAGACTTGAATATATCATACATTTTTTTGCTTTCAAAATTATTTACGGATAAAGAGATACAGTGTTTTCAAGAAATCACCGCCTTAAAAAACGAAAAAACACGCTTCAAAAACCAAACTAAAAAAGTAGAAAATAATTTAATTCTATTAAAAAGCGTGGGGTGCTTTTTGAGGTATTTTTATAATCAATTAGTATCAAGTTATTAGAGCGTGTTTTTTTAAACTATTATTTATTAATTTTATGTATTTCTAATGCATTATTATATCAAAATATTAGCTTTCCGCACTCCTTCTCGATTTAAACTTTAACTGTGCCAAATTTCATACTCCCCCCTTTCCATTTTCGTAAAAAGGGGTACAAAGTTATTACTTCAATAAGGTATTTTCCAATTGATTAAAAACTATTTTAAATTTGAAGACTGGCACGAAATATTTAACAGAAGAAAAAAAAATTATTTACATCCATTTTCTCAATTAAAAACGATTAAAATCAAATTTATTTTTCGTTGTTTTGAATTTACCGCCAAAACGCTCCTTACGGTGACTTTTTTATCACCTGACCACTCGTGACTTCCCCCCCAGTGGGTTCCCGCATTGTCGTTGCGGGGGGGCTCAGTAGCCGTGGTCCGCTCCCACGGTGAAGCGAAGAGGAACCCAAAGGTGGGGCCGCTCGTCAGGGCTTTGGTCTCCAAGCCGACGACGTAGCGGCCAAAAAGTAGGTTGCGGTGAGGTGCACCGCAACTGAGGCGGGCCGCGATGTCGAATGGGAGGCATCGCGGCTGAGGGTTACAGGCTGCGGCGGAGGAGGAGTGCCGGTACTTTTGAGTAGCGCTCTTCCCTTCCGTGGCCTGGACGGGGCCGCCACCGTTTGATGGCGGACGCGGTGGGGCCGCAGGGGAAGAGGAGTGTCGGTATAGCGTTGGCCGCTCTCCCTATCTCCTGCGGCCGAGAAGTGGTAGGCGGCGGGGCCACTGTGCTGACCCGTCGCAGGGGGCCAAGGGAGCCAAGGGTGCCAGGGTAGTCTGGGGCCCTTGTGCTACTTGGTTCCTGGGGTGGTCACGGCGTGCCATGTGTCCTGGTGCGCCAGACTGGTGGGGCCCGCAAGGGCCTATGCCTGCCAGGGGTGCGGGTTGTTCGAAAGAGATACCGTCGCCCCTGGCACACGGGCAACTGAGGGAACACGGGTGGGTTTTAGTCAGTAAAAGTCTGACACGCCCTCCTGCTCCGCCCAGAGCGGGAGAAGTCATTTGATGATTTCCCACCCTGAAAAAAAAAAAAAAAAAAAAACCACTCGTGACTTCAGCTTTGTGTAAACAGCATCGGTACAAATACTTTGTGTGGCGCAGTTCTAGAGCGGTCAATTCAAAAGAACGAAAAATAAATTTGATTTACACCGTTTATAATTAAGAAAATGGATATCAATCAATTTATTTTTATTTTTCTGTTACATATTTCGTCCCAATCTTCAAATTAAAATAGTTTTTAATAAATTGGAAAATACCTTATTGTTGATATATATACTCCATTTGAAATAAGATTAGACGTTTAACTAAACCTTTTTTACAGTCAGTTCAACCGATTCTGACTTCTATTACGTTGGTGGCTTAACAAATGGCATAGATCTGCAGTAAACAGTTGGTATTGTAACGACTTTTTTGCTTTTAATGCCAACCTTATGCCTACGTTATAGAAGTCAGACTCGGTCGATCGGACTGTAAAAAAGGTTTACTTAAATGTCTAATCTTATTTCAAATGGAGTATAGATACTTACTTAATAAATAACCTTGATAGCAAAACACCATGGGAAAAAAACTTCCAAACACAAAAAATAACCCATTACCCCAATAAAAATAATGAAAAACAAACCTTAAACTCTAATCTTCACAACTACACACATTCCCCGTACCCACGGTCAGGCGGTCAGGAACCGGTTCCGAGGTATGCAGGTCACTGGAGCCCTTGGCCAGTTGTACTTGTTTATGTACATGTATCAGGTCTGTCTGTGGCGCTTAGGCATTTTGTTGAGTCTTGTCGGTTTGATCATGATTTTAAATTATATCATCTGCCTAGCTTTTTAATCCACTTCAAAAAGAAGGAGGTTATCAATTCGACATGTTTATAAATATAAACTATATATTTTTATGTATGTTCCGGGCATAACTCTGTCATATACAGGTTGAAATTGAAAACATGCGACAAACCGAAATGGGAGATTGTACTCATCATTATGAACAACTTTTACTAAGGGACCAAAGATGCAATCGCGAAAAAAAAAACATCTGTTCCCTACATTTATGTTCGCATGACTCGTCAAAATGTAGGGAACAGCTGTTTTTTTTTTTTGCGATTGCATCTTTGGTCCCTTAGTAAAAGTTGTTCATAATGATGAGTACAATCTCCCATTTCGGTTTGTCGCATGTTTTCAATTTCACCCTGTATACGTATAGACGGATTGGCAATTTTTTTTTTTTGTAAGGATTTTATTCCGAAATAGTCCCATTTAAATTTCACATAGATCTGATGATGTGTTTCGGAGACAGACAACGGAGGTCTTCAAAAAATTACAGCAAATCAACCGCGATTGCTGCTATCGCATAAATATGCATTATTTGACCCCAAGGATTATGATATTTCGAATTGTGTGGGGTAGGTACTGTTAGAAAGAGGGGAATAAATCAAAGTAACTGTACGATTTAAATAGATTAGATTGTATTACGGAAAACACACATCATTATGGAAGGTAAAAAACAAAGCGTTGAGACAAGTCATTACTGACACTTATTCTATTTGTGTTTGAGGACAGATATCAAATAGATATAATTATGGAAAATAACTTTTAAGTTTATAAGGAATAAATAAAATAACTAAAAAGTGAAAAACAAAACAACCGACTTCCAAAAATACATTACAAAGAGGAAAATAACTTTGATTTCGGAAGTCGGTGACTTTGGATATGTATTTTAATTTTTTAACACCGCCTTCCGAAATTAAAGTTATTTTTCACTTTGTAATGTTTTATTTTTAAGTCGGTTGTTTTTTTTTTTTTAATAATGTTTTATGTTCCCACTATGTTGGGATCGGTTTCCAGACAAAACGGATGCAGCTGAATATCAGTATTTTACATGAAGCGACTGCATATATCTGACCTGCACAACACAATCCACGGTTACACGATACCCCTTGGTAAGATTGGTTGTCAGACTTTCAGGGTTCTGACGACCCGTAACGACTGTCAAAGATCCACGAATGACAGCCGGGACCAACGGCTTAACGAGCTTTCTGAAGCACGAAGGGGTCTTGGTATGTAAAGATGGTCACCCATCCACGCACCAACCGCGGCAAGCGATGATTTTAAGTTACATAGTGTAATTAAAATTAGCTACTACCATTTTGATTTTGCCTAGACCCTATTCAGTCAACATTCAGGTCAACCGCCAGATGACGAAGCAATCAAGGGATGAGCCTCACCCTAATTGCGTAACTCACGATTAATCATAATCTGTTTCGTTTTGAAACAGATGGCTAAACCATTGCTTCATATGTTCGATAAATGTGTCTGCTCAACAACGTAAATAACGCAATGAATATTGTTGAACTGTCAAAATGACACCGATTATGATTAATCGCGTGTTACGCAATTAGGGTGCAGCTACATTTCCATCATATAAGTAAATAGATACGCTACCTGCATCAACCACGATAAAGATATTCATTCGTAAGTTAAGCTATTTATGGTTTTTATTTTTTTGGGTTCGAAATCATCAAATAATTTCTCCCGCTCTGGGTGGAGCGGGAGGGCGTGTCAGACTTTCACTGACTAAACCCACCCGTGTTCCTTCAGTTGCCTGTTTGCCAGGGGCCACGGTATCTCTTTCGAACAACCCGCACCTCAGGCAGAGTGTGCAGGTAAAGTATAAATTATTATTTGTCGTTCCGTCAAATCCGTTCAGCCGTTTTTGCATGATTGAGTAACAAGCACACAAACTTTCACATTTAGAATATTATTAGTAGGATTTAAATTAATTAACAAACAATTATTATCCTATCAGAGAAAAGTGTAAGCCACCATAGACTGAGCTTTTATAAAATGAAATCGTTTTCTTTAGCTTATGTTTATGTAATTCTAAGACCGATTCGCCAGGTGACTAAGCACTAAACAGCCTTTAACTTTCTTCTGAGGAATAGGTATACAATTTTACCTAGCTGTAGATGTTATACGAGCGTGGCTTTCAGTTTAATAAACTGCAGATTACAAAACCAAGTTTTTTAAACTATACTTACAGGAAAAGTTTTCATTCAGAGCGCAAACTTTAACCATGAAATCAGCATAGTACCATTCTAGGCCTCCCAGCGAAGAAATTTGTCGTGTGCGCAAACTGTAACAATGAATTCAGCATATCATTCTAGAAAGCCCCCACTCCCAGCTCAGAAATTTTTCGTCGGTTTTACAAAAAAAAACAGCTTTTTCATAGAAAATTGCAATACTTACTCGGTCAAAATGTATGGAACAGACTGTTTTTTTTTTGTATAACCGACGAAAAATTTCTGAGCTGGGAGTGGGGGCTTTCTAGAATGATATGCTGAATTCATTGTTACAGTTTGCGCACTGGATAAAAACTTTTCCTGTATATACTTTTGGGAGAAAATGGATTTCTAAAGGATCAGAATTGATTACTACATGTTTAACCGACTTCAAAAAGGAGGAGGTTCTCAATTTTATTCGTCTGTTGATTTTGCAAGAAAGTTCTTTTTTTATGGATGGGGTATGCCTCTGGCGTGGTGCCATAGATATGTGTTATGATACGCGACAGTTTTTGTTTTGTTTTTGAGGCTGGAAAATCATCAAATAACTTCTCCCGCTCTGTGTGGAGCGGGAGGACGTGTTCTGACACGTCCTCCCGCTCCACACAGAGCGTCTGAAGCGTCAAAAGTCTGCTTTTACTGACTAAAACCCACCCGTGTTCCTTCAGTTGCCTGTGTGCCAGGGGCCACGGTATCTGCTCCGAGCAACCCGCGTACATGTACATTGAATGACTATTTCATGCATAACCATACTATTATGTACTAGCATAGTATATTTGCAATAAGCATACTATTATGTACTAGCATACTATTTCATGCATAAGCATACTATTATGTACTCGCATTCTATTTCATGAATAAGCATACTATTTCATGCATAAGCATACTATTCTGTACTAGCATACTATTTCATGCATAAGCATACTATTATGTACTAGCATACTATTTCATGCATAAGCATACTATTAAGTACTAGCATACTATTTCATGCATAAGCATACTATTAAGTACTAGCATACTATTTCATGCATGAGCATACTATTTCATGCATAAGCAAACTATTATGTACTAGGATACATTTTTTTTTTTTTTAAAGGAACAACAAACAGCTACAATATAAAACAGAAACAAGAAATACACAAAACGTATAAACAGTATTGCAGATTTGCAGCCCACAACGCTGTTCACGGGTTAACAATAAGATACAATACAGTGAAAATAACTAACTATTTCATGCATAAGCGTACTTTTATGCACTAGCATACTATTTCATGAAAGTCAAATGAACTAAGAGGGTTGTAGGTACTGATCCGATGATATTAATGATTATAATTCTGTAACTACATACCTACGTGTTACGGTCCCGAATCATAACATAAAGTCTGAAACTGAAGACATTTTAAATTTCGCGGGTTACCTTGGCGCATCCTCCTTAAACTGTCAAAAGCATGTCAACAGCTGTGATTGGTTGTCGGATTTATCAACAGCCAATCATCAGTGAGTTTAATTTTTTTTTCTTTGTGAAATAAATGTCTTTAAACCGAAATTTGACATGTCATTGACGTTCGTTTCGAACTCGAAGCCGTGACTAGATCTCCCAAAATGCGCACAAACAGAACTACTGGGGGCCTACTCCCTAAGCACGAAGTTCGTCGTTTCGGTCGAAGTAACGGGCGTTTCCAACTGCGTATCACTTACGGACAGAAGATTAGTTTGGAGCCCGAACTAAGAATAAATGAGAACACGATTTGACAACTGTCCCTACTCCTGATATGTTTTTGCCCGTCCAAAAAAGTTAGTTAATCGGCTGTAGGATTCACTAAGAAGTTTCGAACTACTTTCGGACGGGCCCGTATATTCGTTCACGGAGTTAGAGAGTAGGCCCTAGAATCAACAAGCGCCCGTTTTCCAAAAGAATTCGTAGCTTTCCGTTCCCCAGCATACGTTTACCTGCTCACCCACATACTAGGTTAGCGTGAAGCTACATCTCCGAGCAATTAATGACGAGAAGTCGACCGTTACAGGCATTCTGCGGGTTTTTTTTTTATCTTTCGTATAATTCTTACATTTGTTTTTCGAATTCTTGCTTGGTTAGAGGTGGGCAACATTTTGACAGCCACTGCTGGGGAGCTCAACAGGTGCTTCCAAAAAGGTTATTTGAATAGGTAGGTATTATGACGTATTTGTATTGCCGTTGTCATGTTTGGGACAATGCGAAGTCTTTTTGAAGTTTTTAAAAAAAAACAATAAAATCGGGTTTAATTTTAAAAGACGTTGGATAAAATGTTTTTCCATCTTATTTTTAAGTAGGTATACTTACCTTTACATACATTATATAATTATAGCGATTTCAAGATATAAATAATATCGTAGTTTACGAATTTGACGTCTTCGACATAGCTGTCCTAACGGCTAGCTAGCCTACATAACAATAGTTCTTTTTTTAGGTGGGCCGACGGACCCACACATATTTGGTTGGTAATTTAGAATTATGTAAGTAAATGACTCAATCCAAGGAGGATCTAAAATTGAGAACGAAGTATCAATGCGTATGAGAATGCACACGTTTCTATTTCATTCGATATAATGAGGTGGTATTAGATTTTATCTACATATTAGCTTTTTTACTATTGTGGTATAAGTAGGTACCTATCTACAATAAAGAGCTTACTTTTAATCTGCATAGTACTGATTCAGCGTAAATCTTATGCGGCTTGTGCTTTGCTTTTGTAATTTTCTTTTTAACCGACTCCAAAAAAGGAGGAGGTCCTCAATTCGACTGTATTTTTTTTATGTTGTTTGACTCAGAACTTTCGACGGGGTGAACCAATTTTGATGATTCTTTAATTTGAAAGCTGGTGCTTCCCGTGTGGTTCCATTTAAATTTCATATAGATCTGATGATGCGTTTCGGAGACAGACAACAGAACTCTTCAAAAAATGACAGCAAATCAACCGAGATTGCTGCTATCGCATAAATATGCATTGTTTTTACCCCAAACGATGACATTACGAATTGGTGTGGGGTAGGTACTATAACTAAAAAGTGAAAAATAAAAAAGTTTTCCAAAAAAAAAACAACCGACTTCCAAAAAAACACTACAAAGTGAAAAATAACTTTACTGGTAACATGAAAATTAAATTAAATACATATATCCAAAGTCACCGACTTCCGAAATTAAAGTTATTTTTCACTTTGTAGTGTTTTTTTGCAAGTCGGTTGTTTTTGTTTTTATGGAAAAAAAAATTATTATATAAATGTATAAAACATATTTTCAAATATCATAATTTTTGAAAATCTATTTGCCATCCCAAACACAAAATGGTTGAGAAACCCTGTCATGCACGACTGAAATCAATTTCATTCATTGATCCTTCTAATCAAAACAGGAACCACTTTCATTCACGCTTTTCTCAGATCCGTAAGGAACTTTTAAAAATATGTCACTATAATAACTTCATAACTTAAACAATCTAATTAATACACTTACCGATTTTTAAAGAGCAAAACAGCTGTAGAAACCAGAAATATGTAGGATACCACGTAAAAAAACGATCCACTGTTTTCTTATATGAAGGAACTTTCACATTTTGCCACACACTTCCACACGCGATTTCCGTGTCCACTCTTTCTTATTTACAGAAATACTCTTACAATATTTAAAACACTATTTTAAATTCAAGAAAAATCGTAAATCGTCTATTTTACGTTTAAAAGTTATTGTAGTGTATTTTATTTACTCGAAAATACCGCCATCTTATTTAAACATGCGCGCGCAGTACTGTCTGAAGTCAACTGACGCGGCGACTCGAAATTTACTCCGATTCATACGTGTAAACGAGATAGCTAATACGTTTTCCGTAATAAAGAAAGAGACGGCTAGAGGGTGTCATGTAGCGGTAATTTTTTTCTCCTTTCGCGCGTCTACTTTCTAAAACGCCTTGAGGTGTTCCGTCATTTTGTTTTGGTACTAAAAATTGTTTTGATTTAAAAATTCAAGGACCAAAAATATCTATTTACTAATTATTTATTTATAATTCCAGAGCCGATTTTTACCCAAAAAATAAGTAAGTATGTATATAAAAAAGTTATAATGCCCATTGAAAAGAAAATGTGACCCGTGATAGGTATAGTTGATAGTGATCGTCCATCAGACTGCAACATTTTTCTGAAATTAATAAATTTTTCGGAGGACGACCGATGCGAATTTCGAACATTTCTATTGACGTCATAACTATGACCTTACGATCATTAAATTCACTTGTCACTACCACGGCTCGTTGGTCTAGGGGTATGATTCTCGCTTCGGGTGCGAGAGGTCCCGGGTTCAAATCCCGGACGAGCCCGTAGTAGAAATAAATTTCTTCTTTTTTACTTTTTCTGAATGACAAAAATGAATATGATTTACTTTTAAATAAAAGATATTGCATTATTTGCATTGCAATATATTAGCATAAAAAGATAAACATTTGTAAACTATGTCGTTATATATTTCGAGCTCATCTTGAGATTATACTTATTTTTTATTTTCTACTATCTTTCTATGGGCATAGAATGGGGGACACGAGAAAATGATATTTTTTTTGTAGCGCCATCTATCAGCAACACCAACAACCAACATAAATGTTATTAGCTTAAACCAAGAGATGGCGCTGTACACAGCAGCAAAAGACAAGCCTGTAAAAACTCAACCTTTTAGAGTAGGCACGGAATGTCAACTACCGTTTTGTTTATATCGGTACTTTCTAAATCGGCCGCATAACCAGCAGGTGTCTGGATTTGGTCAATGACTTTTCCCTTCCCCTCTCTCCCTATAAAAAGTTTACAGACAAAACAAGCAGCTTTAAACACGTGTTTTGTGATAAAATAATGCTTCAACTCTCTAATTACGGGCACAAAATTGTTTAATAGTGAATGAAAAGGCATTAAAAGTTGTTCCAGAGTGAAAAATTTAGTTAACATGATGTCGGGAGCCAGTACTTCGCATAGTCCACCGCCAATGGCTTCGATCGGTGATGTTAGTGCATTATTTCAAAATGCCAAGAAGTATGAGGAGCTTAATGTAATTGGGACAGGTAGGACAGAAAATTACTTTGTAAATAACCTCATTTCACATGTGCCGGCTGATAAGGTTTTCGCGCAATTTATGTTTGAAACTAAACTTTTTTGTTTGTTTATTTATTGTTTTTAATATTTTGTTTGAATGTATAGAATGGTTTTTAAGTTTATCTTTTCCTAATTGCGATATAAATTGTAAATTTGATTGGAACTCAGTTTTACTAAATTTTCGAAGAATTCAATCCAATACAACATTCTAAAAATTGGATCATGTTCCAGTTTTTTATCATTTTAATATGTCAGTAGTTCATTGAGATACATAAATGAAATCTATAGATAAGCAACGGGACATAAATCCAGACTACTGACAAATTATTGATAAAAATCCAAATTTTACTATTAGTTTCCCAGAGGATTTAACACAGCATTTACACTGCAGTCACTCCTAGTGTCAACTAGATCATTAAGTTGCAGAGTTGGTCTACTTAATTATTCATGCAAGTCATGTACTCTAAACAATTCAATAATCAAATAATAACATTATATACACAATCTTATATAGTTTACATAATTATATTGCCACTTAGTTAAATATTTACTTTACTGTTATGTAGTTAGTCTATGTTGATTTTTGATTGACCGTTTTATTAAGGTCATAATTTAGTGTCCCTTGCAATGGAATTTTAACTTTCTCTTGCATGGTATTAAGTTTTTTTTTTTCAAAACTTTATAATTATCTGAGATTCTGAATTTCAATATAATATATCATAGGTATAAAGTAGTGTCTTAGGTCTAAAATTACATAAATAATATAATATTACAAATCCGACATGGATAGACAGTTGAGCCTAAAACTGTTATGTTTAAAATAAGAACAAATCTGCACAGATAAGCAATAAATATTATCTTTATCTGAATCCCAAGCATAACAAAACATTCTAGGTCCAAGTTCCTTGTGCCAGAGCCAGTTAGGTGCAGTCCAGTTCAGTTCCTGTGCAGTGAAGGATATAAGCTTGCTTTAGACGAAGACTCTTATCCCGAGGGAAATACTGTAGTTTTCACACCATCTGCAATGTCTGCATCAATATAATTCAAAGCTATTCGATTTTCGAATAGGTTTTTTTCATAATAAGTTAAAAAAAGAATTTTCAGTTGAGATTCCAAATTCAACTGACATTATAGATCTGGCACTTCATATCAAAATTCATTACAATATTGCCTGTATTGACTATAATGTTAATGATTTACTTATGGTTCACTTTGCATGACCTATTACATGTACACCCTATAACATGAAATTATTATGGTATAAATATTAAATTAAATATTGTAGCACTTGCCCACTGAAAATAGAATTCTTACATTACAGGAGCATATGGCACAGTATACAAAGCCCGTGACCTCCACAATGGAGGTAACATCGTAGCAATGAAGAAAGTGAAGGTGGCGCTCACTGAGGATGGAATCCCGCTGTCCACGTTGAGGGAAATAGCTTTGCTGAGGCAGCTTGAGGCTTATCGACATCCTAATATCGTCAGGTAATCTTTTACTTTTCTTAGTTATTAGTTGAAACTGTATGAATTACTTATGTAAGCAGTTTTTTGCAATTATTAACACCCCCCTTCCCCATCGTCAGCAAAAGTAAGCAAAGATCTTACCAGATGCTGACGTAAACTTTGGTACATGAATTTTTCAAGGTGTTCTGGTTTATTTATTGATTCATGAGCAGCAGTTTCAAGTCTAGAAATAAGGAATAGGCTTGGAATAGAGGACTGTAACGCATATAATATTTATTTAAGCAAATTTTATTGACATGGTATTCAGTTATTATCATCTTTATACAGGAAACGTTTTTATTCAGTGCGCAAACTATAACCATGAATTTAGCATACCATTCTAGAGCCCCCAGCGAAGAAAACAAAAAAAATCAGCTATTTCATAAAAAATTGCAATACCTACGCGTTCAAAATGTATGGAACAGCTGTTTTCTTTTTACCGACGAAAAATTTCTGCGCTGGGGGGTCTAGAATGATATGCTGTAATCATGGTTACAGTTTGCGCACTGAATAAAAACTTTCCTGTATATTTATTTATCTCTCACTGATTATCTTATACGACCTTTCTCTTACATCAGTATCTTCTCCTTTCAGACTTCTCGACGTCTGCCACGGCGGCCAATCAATGGATAGAGACCAGCAACTAGTACTGTTCCTCGTATTTGAGCACGTAGACCAGGACCTGGAGTCTTTTCTCAAGAGGTCTTTGTCCCCTTTATCTCAGAACACTATCAGGGTGAGTTAATTACTAGCTTTAACTCCCGGCCGTGATCTATAATCACAGGAATCGAGTATTTTACTGGAGCCATGGTGGCCCAGAGGAACGGCCTCGGAGGATCGTCGTTGCGGACCCAGGCAGGCGCGTTTTTTAAATGATAAATGATTTTATTTCTGTAATTAGGTTTGTACAAACACTTTTACACGCCAGTCATATTTTGTTATCTAGATGAGGTCGGCGTTTCCTATCTGACTACTCTGAGAAGAAAGGGCGAAACAAACTCAGGTCACAGTCTTTTTTAAAGTCCTGACATAATCTTGGTCAGACCAGACCATGTACCATGTAGATTGGTGTCTGAAATGGTCTTCTGAAGAAAGAACCACACAGATTGAGTGGACCCGTCCAGTCAGGGCACGGATTTGTCACTAATCGTGCAGATCAACTCAGAACTTTAGGAGCTCAATGATTCGACAAACAATACCAAAGCTAGGACATTTGGGTAGGCCGCATTAATTACTAATTTATTATCCTACGCTCCCCACTCCTGGGCAAAGTCCTCCCGCCACTTTTTTCTGTTGTGTGTGTTCACACCTTAAAATAATATAAGTAGGTAACGTCATAGAGAAGACACTATGGTTCTCATCTAGTGTCGCTTGTTTTGTCTTTGCCCTTCAGCAATAAATGTTGTATAGAGCAGACGCCTTTTAATCAACACTTTCATCTTTCGCAACCTGTCCAGCTCGTCCGGACATCTCCTACGTAGTCTGCGGCAACCCCGCCTCAGTCTCAGAGCACCAGTTCTGTGCTATATGGGCCCACAGTTGTCCGGCATGCCGCAGACATTACATGCCAGTCCCATTTGAGTTGGGCAGACGCATTACTTTGCATAAATAATTTCATCACCACTGCTCTCAAAACGGTGAAGGAAAACATCGTGAGGAACCGAGCCGAACCAAAAAATCGAAAACGTGACATCTACTTGCACTGGGCCCGCGTGGTGGATTACCGCCCACTCCCTCTCACAGATAAGAGGCCTGTGTCCCAGCAGTGGGAACGTTATAGGCTGATTGTGTGTGATATGAGCCTTAGACAACTAACAAACAACTTCGCAGTTATTTTATTAACCGACTTCAAAAAGGAGGAGGTTATCAATTCGTCGGAACCTTTTTTTTTTTCTTTCTTTTTTTCTTTCTTTTTTTATGTATGTTCCCCGATTACTCGAAGATGGCTGGACCGATTTGGATTTTGTTTTTTTTGTTTGAAAGGGTATACTTCCCAGGTGGTCCCATGATCATCAAGTCAGGATCTGATGATGTGATCTTGGAGAAATAGAGAGAACTCTTCAAATTTTATAGGCACACGAAGCGATTTAGCAATTTTTTGGAAGAGTACTTTCTCGTAGTGGTCTCATTTCAATTTGGTGAAGATCTGATGAAGAACTTTGGAGATAGGCAACGGAACTCCTCAATAAATGATAGCGAATGGACTGGGATTGCTGAAATCTCATGTCTGTCTATTGCTTACACCAGTTCATAACATAACATCACGCTGGTATGGTGTGAAGGGGTAAGCACATGTGAACCACTAAAAAGTGAAAAATAAAAACTTTTTCCAAAAAAAAACAACCGACTTCCAAAAAAACACTACAAAGTGAAAAATAACTTTAATTTCGGAAGGCGGTGACAAAAAATTAAAATACTTACAGCTCCAAAGACACCGACTTCCGAAATTAAAGTTATTTTTCACTTTGTAGTGTTATTTTGGAAGTCGGTTGTTTTTTAGCTTAATCAAATGTAAATTACATAATTACTGAATAGAAATCAAAATCAATTGAACGAACTGTAAAATAGTTATTTGTTATGCAAGACATTCTAAAGGCGTGAAATCGTTTTCGAAGACTACAATGCAATGCTATCATACTTCATTGAACTATGTACAATCATTTAATATATTATTTAGTCTGTTTTTCTTGCACCTAGCAATCTCCTCGCTGTAGTGAGGTGAAAAATTGTTTCGGTCAACAGCAAAGGTATTGATTATTTGAACTGCCAGGCGTGCGGGTTGTTCGAAAGAGATACCGCGGCCCCTGGCACAAAGGCAACTGAGAACACGGGTGTGTTTTAGTCAGTAAAAGTCTGACACGCCCTCCTGCTCCACCCAGAGCGGGAGCAGTTATTTGATGATTTCCAGAGATAGGCCGAATGTGGTTTGAACCGAATCCGAACTTCGGCCGAACATTCGGTTAAAATGAAATGTTCGGCCGAACTTCGGCTCAATACCCTATAATAGTTTGTGAACCAAAAACCTGTTTTTTTTTTCAATTTACGAGTTGTATTCAGATGTTTGTTAGAAGAATACTAAGCTTATTTCATTTTTGTAATAGTATGTCTAATAAATTAGGCAGAGATTTTCAAGAATAATAAGAAGAACTGATTTAATGGTTTACATTTACAATGTTCCTAACATAAATAAATGACATGGGTGAATAAAAGACATTATTTTATTTTACAGTAATGCTATACTCTAATTCTATTAAACAGTTAAAATAGTGCAAGGAGGTATTATTTTTCTTGTGCCGAATGTTCGGCATCAGAACCGAATTTCGGCCGAATGCCGAAGTTCGGTTCAAGCTGCCGAAATTCGGTTGAACCGAATTTCGGCCCATCCCTAATTGATTTCCCAACAAAAAAAAATCCATATCATCATTCACACAGTCCATCCATCGTTTCTGTGGTCTCTCCCTACGGATGAATGCTTTGAACATCTGAATACTTATATCACTAAGAAAAAAATAATTTAAATTCGTTTACTAATTTGATATCCACCCTTTTTCCAGAGCATGTCCTTCGACATACTATCAGGCATCGACTTCTTACACTCTCACCGAATCGTGCACCGAGATTTGAAGCCTCACAACCTGCTGGTGACATGCGCGGGTCGCGTGAAACTCGCTGACTTCGGCCTGGCAAAGACCTATGATACAGATATGAAGTTAACTAGCGTGGTAAGTGGTGCTTATTCAATAGGGTATTACACTCATTTTTGAAAAGTGTCGTAATTAGATTCTAGAGTGCTAATAAACCAGTAAAAAAAGCACAACATTTTTATTTACATAATAAAAAATTATGCACACACATATAAACAGACAAGACCGTGTCCGGTGAGGACCTGCGTCAGGCGGAAGGTGAGGACGCCATGCCGCCTCTGAAGCCACTCCTCAAAGAGGGGACTTACCGCCGCTATCGTGGCGTGCCCCGAGTGTTAGTGATGCCAACGTTGAAATGTTCAACTATTTTCCAGGTAGTAACCCTGTGGTACCGACCCCCTGAAGTGCTGCTCGGCACATCATACAACACCGCGGTAGATGTGTGGTCAGCGGGATGCGTGCTAGCACAACTGCACACTAGGTGATTCTATTAATTATTATGTACATAATACAAAAGCTAAGTCTTAAATAAATTATATGTTTAAGAATATAAAAGAGTAACGGTGGAGTTTCTTGCCCATTCTTCTCCATACGAAACTACATTTTGGAAGGGGCGACTAGAATCAATTCTATTTTAATGTAAATGTTGACGTTCAAAAGTGCCTTTTAAGTGCCTATTTGAAATAAATGCTTTGACTTTGATAAAAAAAAAATCATAGGCCATCAAAAAATTCATCACCACTGCTCTCAAAACGATGAAGGAAAACATCGTGAGGAAACCGGCATGGCCTAGGATCAAAAATTCGAAGAAGACATCTACCGACCCGCACTGGGCCCACGTGGTGGATTATGGCCCAATCCCTCTGCGTTGTCTGTCAGTGAATTTAAGATCTTTATTGAGGAGTAACCAAAACTATTTTTTTCGAAAATAAACTTCTGCACTGTTTTTGAGCTAATAAATACATTCTGTTTTAGGAAACCTCTGCTGCCTGGAGCGTCGGATTCTGACCAGCTCCACGAAATATTCAGGTACCTGCTTTACTGAAATGAATAATCGCACAGTTACGTGACCAGTCACTTTGGTTCAACATCACCAAACTATTCCATATTTAATTCTAGCAACAGCATACAATAAGATCCTGTTCTATGATTTTCAGATTAATAGGTAGACCATCACGACAAGACTGGCCTGACAACGTGTCTATAATGCTGGACAGCTTTCCTGAGTACCAGGCGCAAGACCTAGGAGAAATCATACCCAGGATACACCCACACGCACTAGAACTAATCAAGGTAATCAAAAACTCATTTACTTACAGCGCCACAAGGTTATTTTTACGTGGCCAAAATGCGCCGCCATCTTGTTTTGTCACTCATTTTCTGTGACTTTTTAACCAATGTCAACAAAAGGAGGAGGTTCTAAATTCTGTTGTCTTTATTAAATGTTACTTAACTCAGAACTGTATTACCCTGGGACTGGGTTGTCGAAGTCAGATAGACCGTCGCTCCATGTAAAATTATGGTACCGTAAAATGGGGTGATTAGAAATGCAGGGGTGAATCGAGACGGAACTTTAAAGTGGATTTGCCGATGAACTTATGATCGTTTTCTGCCAATAAAGGCACTTAATCGTTAATTATAAAACATTAAACATATTAGAGTCCTTTTTTACTACAAACTATATAATTTCAACGGTAAAATCCACTTTCGTCAACCAAGTTTCGTCTCGATTCACCCCTGCATATCTATTCACCCCATTTTACCGTTATTCAGCTACATCTGGTTAGACTGGAAGCCAACCCCAACGCAGGTGGGAAAAGCTTAGGCAGATGTTGATGAGTTACTTACTTATGCATTTATTTATTTAACCATTTATACTCACACATAAACAGACAAGAAGAAAGGAACAGAAAAATACGTACAAAGGTAATACTTATCCAAATATCTATACTATAATCTTCTTCTATCGGCGCGGTTAGACGGTACGGTTTTTTTTTTTTTTTTGAGGATGGGAAATCATCAAATAACTTCTCCCGCTCTGGGTGGAGCAGGAGGGCGTGTCAGACTTTTACTGACTAAAACCCACCCGTGTTCCCTCAGTTGCCTGTGTGCCAGGGGCGACGGTATCTCTTTCGAACAACCCGCATCCCTGGTAGACGGTACGGTTGGCGCAATGGTTAAGCGATTGACTGCTGCGCTGCGTGTCGCGGGTTCGATTCCCGCACGGAACAAATATTTGTATGACCTGCAAGTAGTTGATCCGGGTCTGGCTGTTAGTGTATGTGAGTTTAAAATGTTTGTAAACGCCCCAAAGTACAGGAGAAATTCCTAGAGTGTGGGGCAACGTTTAAAAAAAAAATCTTCTCTTCTCTATATTATAAAGCTGAAGAGTTTGTTTGTTTGGTTGACCGCGCTAATCTCAGGAACTACTTGGGTTGAATAGATTTTTTTTTTTTGTGTTGTATAGTTCATTTATCGAGGAAGGTTTTAGGCTTTATAACATCACGCTGCGACCAACAGGAGCGAAGCATCAATGAAAAAATGTTCAATGGAAAAATTATTCCTTTTTCATGAGCCGTTCCGTGCGCTGCATAAACGGTTTAAGTTACGCAAAAATATTGTATGGTGGAATTGTTCCTCTTTAAAAATTAAAAAAAAGTCCGCGACAGCATATGTCTATCTTTTAAGATTATTATTATAAAGATTGACTCACTATAACCTTTCTAACCGCGATACGACTGATGTTCACGCGGATGAAGTCGCGGGCAACAGCTAGTATAATATTATAAAACTGAAGAGTTTTGTTGAACGCGCTAATCTCCGGAACTACTGGTTCGAATTGAAATATTCTTTTAGTGTTGGATAGCCTATTTATCGAGGAAGAGGCTATAATTATAACATCACGCTAAGACCCTTAGGAGCCTAGTAAAGAGAAAAAATCACAAATACGAAGTACTCGCACGGGCAGGCGGTTCGAAGCGACGGGGTGGGTCGGGGGAGTTAAAAGACGAGGAAAAAACTTTTTAACAAAAAAATTAAACCGCCGAAAAAAAAGAAAAGAAAAAAATAATATAGTATATTTTATAACGAGGGACTAAACGAAGCCATAATATACCAGAGGTGGTTTGACTCCCGAGCGTACGAGGGACTCAATGAAACCGAGGGTATATTACGTTGGCGTTTAGTCTCGAGGTGCAAACTGTACTTTTCACTTTGAGTGCGAGAAAAATAGTCAATTTAGTACAAAAACATTTAATAAATAATTATTACATAAAATAAAAATCACAATATCTATTAGGTGTCTTTTGCTCTTTGCTCGACGTCAAACTCTTCACCAAGAAACGCAATATACCACAACTGTCACTGGACATTCTTAATAAATTTATTTAAAGCAAAACAAATTTACACACGACAAAAATTCTGACATTTTCGCTGTCAGTTTTTACTTCTAAACCAGTCACAGATTAACAATTTAAAACACATGGCGCCACTTTGGAAAAAACCATGGAACTAAAACTCTCAACATTTTCGCAATGCAGATGGCCCACACTCCACAGATAATAGTATATTTACTGTCTGTTTGAGTTTGTCTATGTCACATGAAGGAAATTAAAAAACGAATTACTTTTTACTCGCTTCGTAGGGTTATATTGGTGTCTTTTTAGAGCATGAGAAGTGAAAAAGCTTTTTTGTTTAACCTTAATAACTAAGTTCGGAAGTCGGTGACTTTGGATATATATTTTAATTTCAGGTCACCGCCTTCCGGACGTAGTTATTAAAGTTAAACTGTGTTAAAGTGCTTTTTGAGGTATTTTTATAATCAATTAATGTAAAGCACCCCACGCTTTTTAATTGAATTAAATTATTTTCTCCTTTTTTAGTTTGGTTTTTAAAGCGTGTTTTTTAGTTTTTTAAACTATTATTTATTTTCTATTTTTTAGTTCTGCTAACTAGAAAAACGTGTTTTATTTTTCTCAATTTTTTTTAAAATTATTGGATTGTTATCGGTCCTCGACAAGTTTACAAAGTTTCAATGAAATCTGACCGTTTAAAGTGGGTCAAAATCGCGCTCAAAGGAGTCGGTTACATACAAACATACAAGTGAAGCTAATATAAAGCGTGTAAAAAATACTCCATTTACCTTTTTGTTTCAGGGAATGCTGATCTTCGATCCAGCGAAGCGCCTGACTGCCTTAGATTGCTTAGAACATCCGTACTTCACAGACGAACCGCTCACGTAAACCCAAAGCCCACAGTTGGGCTAAACTAGGCTAACCCACCAATTTTACTTTAACATATAGAACCCGGCGGTAAATATGACACAATCAGGGCACAATTTTATTAATCAATCAGTTGTGATTTTAATAACGAACAATTTATGTTGATAATCAATTTGCTTGACAATTAATTTCTCTAAAATCAAAATCAAAAGTCATTTATTCGAGAGTCAGCACTTTTTGAACGTCAAAATTACATAAGACAGTCCCCCCAAAACGCCCACCCTTCACCACTTCCGACTGCTTTAGCTGGGAAGAAAAAGTGGCGCAACAAACTGTCCAGTAGCACAGCTGTCTGTTACGTTAGAAGAACTTGATTCTATACTTACAATAGTAGGTAAGTAGAAAGTCCCCGTCACGAGAATCTAAAAAAATTGTAAATAAAGAACTTCTACTAAGTTACGCAGCGACATTTCAATCAACAGCAAGTAACATACGTGTAATACGAAACTAACGAGCAATTTCACTTGATCGGGTTATATTTTAGCGATATAAAGCGCTGGCGTCTAATGGTTTTGTGGTATATCCCGACCGTCCCTCGCTCCCGACCGTCCCATGCTCGTTGAAGCGCCAGCCCGCGCCGCAGCTGAACCAATAGAGTTAAATTCCCCGAATAATAATAAAATAAAAAGCCTTGAGAGGTGTCAAGGGACACCCGGATGGAACGAAGTTAAAAGATCAAAATAATAAAAAAAAAGACGAAATGAAAATATCTGGCTTTCTTTCTATAAGAGAGAGAGGGACAGACAGAGAAACATGCGCACGCCGCACGGCTTACAATAGCTTACTATAGCAAAAAGTGTCGTGACAACTTTTCGTGAGAATTTTTTCCGTCTAGCCCCCTTTCACAACGCGCGATAAGGAACTTCGTTCCAAAAACGCAATTATTTTGATCCAGCCTGCCCCCACTTCTGTCCCCTACCAGTGACGCCCTGAGCCGAGGCCCGTACCCCGCAGGGAGTGCCCTCAGCGTGCAGTCACCTAGTAATTTAAGTAGTTTGTAAGCCCTGGCTGGAGGCGTTAAGTTTTTCTTAATGGCAGCCCCAGGAAAGCCCGGTTGAGCAGTCACGGCCTCTCAAGGCCAACTGCGAGATGCCCAACAATTTAAAATTTAAATAGTTTTGTGGTGTAAAATTTATAGCTTCTCATGACGGAGACTTTAAACAAAACATATAATTAAATTATTTGCGATATGTCAGCTAGCACACACCAATAAGTCAATGTGTAATGTGCACGAGAGCAAATAAATAAATATACCAGCAAAACATAGTAACTAAACTCGAGCAGGAATAAATAATAAAAACAAAACAATAAACTTAAAAAGAACTCAATACCCAATCTCTGATTTGACATAAGAGTTTTAGAAACAATTAGTCTACGTACACCTTTCTCTGTTACTCATACATGTGTGATAGTCTCTTTCTAAAGCTCCATGTGTCATATTATGAACGCCCGGGTACTATACAGTCCTCTCACAGTAATTTTACCTTTGATTTGGCATCACTTTCTAAAAGGATCTTTATTTACGTAAAAATAAGTTTGCTATTGGTTTGCTGCCACTGGACAAGTCTGTCAAAAGCACAGTGATCTTTATTCTCGTTTCAATAAGGTTGCTGTTGCGTTGCTGCCAGTGGACAAGTTTGTCTAAAACACAGTGATCTTTATTCTCGTGTCGATAAGGTTGAGTTTAGCTTGCTGCTGTCAAAGGTATAATATCTGCAAGGACTGTACTTTTGGTCGCTATTCCTATTTGTGTATTGATGAATTGAAATCCTATAATGTGTATCGATGAATTGAAAAAGGAGATGAAATTAGAATGGCTGGGCTTGTTTGACGTCTCAAACAAGCTTTGGCAAGCGGGTTCGATTCCAACGGGAATCGAACCCGCTTGCCAAAGTACAATCCTACACTAAAATATTATGTAGGAGTGAAATTCACGTTCTTCATGAGACAGCTTGGGGCGTATGAAACGCCCTTTCTATGGTACATTAATTAAGTATTTAGCCAAGTCCTTAATAGTTATTAATATGTAAATGGCTTCTTATAGAAAATGATTCAAAATGTATGGATTTTTTTAGTAGGATCATATGCCCATATCATTAACTCTTATAATGGGGCCGAGGGGGCGAGGAGTCCTGGATTAGAGTTGTGATGTAATTCTTCATGATGATCAATGATGGTGGTGTTGGCAGATGAGCTGTGGTTTTTTTTTTGGGTAGGAAATCATCAAATAACTTCTCCCGCTCTGTGTGGAGCGGGAGGGCGTGTCAGACTTTTACTGACTAAAACCCACCCGTGTTCCAGGAGCCACGGTATCTCTTTCGAACAGCCCGCACCCCTGGCAGGCATCGGCCCTTACGGGCCCCATCAGTTAGTGCTGACATCTCTTTGAGGCGCGCGTGGAACACAACGCGCCGTCGACCCGGGCTTGGTCCTTACCGGACAGCGAGCTACCCATTACTCGCCGTCCGCAAGCCCGCGCCTACGGTGGCCGGGAATCAGCCTGGGATTCCCGACGCCCAGGGCTTCTCCCGCGGCGACTACGGCCGTGAGGGCGCATATACTGCCTCTCCCTCACGTGCGCCGCCTCCCTCTTCGCGAGCATTACTGCTTCGCAGAAGGAGGTGACGGCTACCCATGCACTCTCGCTCCGTACCATGGCCTGCACCAGGGCCGGACGCGAGAGATCGCCGCCGCCGATCGCCTCCACGAGGACACGGCGGTGCTCCGCCCAAGCCGGGCAGACCGCCACCGTATGCTCCACCGTGTCCTCAGGGCGATCTTCGCAATGGAAACACCCGGGCGTTTCCTCCCGCCTTATGCGAAACAGGAACCTCCCGAAACAACCGTGTCCGGTGAGGACCTGCGTCAGGCGGAAGGTGAGGAGGCCGTGTCGCCTCTCAAGCCACTCCTCAAAGAGGGGACTTACCGCCGCAATCGTGGCGTGCCCAGCACTGGGTTGCGACAATCGCACTCTTGACAAAACGGTTCGTTTGAATCTTTCGCACGTCAAGTGTACACCGTTACCAATGGTAGCATTTTTTATAGCCAAACTGCGCATATAAATGGATTCGTAAAGTAATATCTGTGACAGCTTCTTCCATATGAGAGGGTCTACCGTCCAAAACTATGAGGACTTTGGTTTATTATTGGCAAAGATCCTAATTTTAACCAATAACGGTCCGTAAATTATTACGTCCGGTAGATAGACGTAAAAAGTACGGCCATTTTGAATCATTTTGTATAGAACCATTGTTCAAGGTGCATTTGACAATTAAATCGTATTCAATAAGTAATTACATGGTTCTCAATCTCTCATAATAATAACAATTTATATTTTTAGATGATTTTTTTACTGTAAGTATTATTATAAAATTTAAATGTAAGGAGTACATTTTTTTACAACTATTTTTGTCGCCAAATAAAATTGTTTTTTGAAGTTTTGTGGTTTTTTTTCATCCGTCTTAGTCGACCTAGACGAACACTTAAGGTGAATCTTGTCGACATTTTTTCCATACAAACTACGGGAGTGTAGGTACTGTTCGATAATGTACGACAAAAATTAAACTTGGCTTGGTTTTGTCTCATTATTAATATTGTCTGTACGGAAACAGAATACTAAATTAAAAAGTTATGAACCAACAAAGATTCGTTTTTCTTGCTAATTTAAGGCGGTGATTTCTTGAAAACGGTCAAAAAGGTGGATTTTTATGTGTATCTCTTTAACCGTAAATAATTTTGAAAGCAAAAAATATATGATATATTGGGAGTCTTTTTTGCATACAGTGATTGAACTCAAAACATAATTAAACATACTTTATTGCATCAAAAAAAACCATCAAAGCTACCTCTTAATTTTCTTTAAAACCAGTTAATCCCTTCAATAACAATTATAATTAAAAATATACCATAAAATTTCAAATGCCAAACTGCATCCAATGATGCATTATTTTTTTTATTAAATAGCTATTATCTAGCTAATTTTATACGATTTTATTTGCATTTTTACGACATTGCTTGCTGATTTATAATTCTAATTTATTACAACAGATTTTAACTCGTATCGGATTTCAGTAAGAACTATTATCGCTCATAACGACAATACGACGAGTACATTTAAAATTACCAGGGCCTACCTATTTTTGGGCGTGTTTAAGTAATAAAATAAGTGTAAAATCTCCAAAACCAGGCCGATACCGACAAAACTCAACTATCGAAAAGTTCAATAAACTTTATTGGTCGTTGATTTATGCAGTGGTTTTTTCATAAAACCCAATCTTCCGCATGACATTCTCAATTTTTTACTCGCCTGTTTTACTATAAATGATCCTGCATCTCACTCAATAACGTTGTGCGTGTAGACTAGCGTCCAACTGCTCAGCACTGATACTAGCTCTGTCAGATACGATGCCTGGTGAGACAACGTGCTTTTTAGCCAAGCCCACCAGTGAGTTCGAGCCCGCCACTAGATTCCCCTTAATAATATGGCAGCGGGGTTTTATCGCGCACTAGATCTTCAGCGCACTGCGTAGCGCCGAGAGTTGAAAATCGAACGGGCCGCCATACACGGACTGCTTGAAGCAGTCCATCCTGACTGCTTCAAGCTGCGACTGCATAGTCAACTACAATCTTCTACGTACGCACATACACGAAACCGCTTGAGCAGTTGCAATTGCTTCGGGCGGTCGTGCGGTCAAGTAGTCGCCAGGCATACCCTGACTGCTCGAGCTGTCGAGTGCTCTCGCGCAGTCTCTCCGCCTGCGCTCTTCATTTGTGACTTGTCGAGCAGTTCATATCATACCAACTGCTCCAGCAGTTATCAAAGGCAGCTTCAAGCTGTTGACTATGACTGCAAGAGCGGTTCGTAATGTTGATCAATCGCTAACTTCTCGAGCAGTCCGTGTATAGCGGTCTTTAGATTGTCAATGCTCGGTTCAACACAGAGAATTGACAATCCAGTGCCATTGTTCCGTCCGTGTCATCATCATCATCATCATTTCAGCCGAAAGACGTCCACTGCTGGACATAGGCCTCCCCCAAGCTCCGCCACTTCGACCGGTTCTGTGCTTCCCGCATCCAGCGGACTCCTCGTCCGTGTCAACGTCGTTTTAATCATCCTACTCATATTACGTATTGAAGTTTTGTTAATTTGGAAGTAACATATCATGACACCTCGTCAATATTTCCCTAAGAAGTACTTCCCTAAGAAGTAGTACCTAGCACAGAACATATATGTGGTTGTGGCTATAGTAAACCCACATTGCGCCTAAGTCCTATGTAATAGGGGGCGAGCCTGAGATAATAGCTTCATCAACAACTAGCTTCATCTTTCTACCTCACCGACCTTGACAATTCAAAAGTGCCTGTAATTGGTTTATTTGAAATAAATGCTTTGAGTTTTTTTTTGAGTTCTGAATAAAGATGGACAAAACCCAATAACATGGATACCCCTTTAATTTTTAACTTAGATTTTATTATTTGTTGTTATAACGGCAACATTAATACACATTCTGTGAAAATGTCAACTGTTTACATATTAAGGTGAATGCGCAGTGGTAGGCCGCGAAATTCAAATTTTCTTACGTTTTTGCAATTTTCAGGTCAGTATCATGTTGTATCCTGATCAAAATGTGATTTGCGAATTTAACAGGTACGTGTTTACAGAATAAAGTCATTAGAATGTCTAATATATCTCTTATAAGTTAGATTTCTTCCACAAACACTTTTCCATAAGAAATTTGTTCTTATGGAACAAATCTAACTTAGAAAGATGTATTATTGATTCTAATGATTATAAATCTGTAAATACGTACATGTTATAGTCGCAAATCATATTTTGATCAAGTAACAAGCTGACACTCACCTGATAATTGCAAAAAACGTAACAAAATTTGAATTTCGCGCTCTACCACTGCGCATTCACCTTAAGGATCATGAGATACATCCTGTTGACTGACAGAAAGAAAGAAAAAAACAGTGGCACTCTAGGAGTGCCGACGGAAGTGAAAATTTGAACAATTACGTGTGATTTTTTTTAATGGTCAATACAGGATTTTACATTGGGTCCTTGGGTCCTGATTGCTCTCGGTAAAAAATGACAAACGAGCGATCGACTTCAGCAGATAAAGGTAACAGCACAGATTTTTACGATAAAAATACAAAGGCAAAGAAAGGGATAAAAGAATTAGAATTTCCTAATGAAAGAAAGGGACTTTACCAAAAAACATCAACGTACGACTCATCCGTGTGCTCAAGCGTTCGGTGACGATGACGCGAGTTCCATGATTTTTGTTCACCTAAAAAGCGCTCAACGCACCTAAAGAAGTTTTCACTTCAAAAATATAGATTTATTTGTCACAGAAAAAGCATAAAAAAGATGACATAATATTTAAAAAAAAAACATGATAACAACACATATTTATACATAGCCGCCGCCGCCAGCAGCCGAGGTTTAGTCTAGGATACCGTTTTTTTTTTTGGGAGGGAAATCATCAAATAACTTCTCCCGCTCTGGGTGGAGCGGGAGGGCGTGTCAGACTTTTACTGACTAAAACCCACCCGTGTTCCCTCAGTTGCCTGTGTGATACCGTTATATACTGTGTATACTGTGGGATACCGTTAGTTGTCCTTCGAGTACGGCACCCTAACAATTGGACAAAAGAAATGAACGTTTTTTCCATACGCCGTTTCCCCGATGGGTTAGGCATAGGTGGACCTCTAGTACGCCCACATTTCGCCAGTTATGTTTAAGTCCCATGTAATAGGGTGCTATCAACCGGGCACTAGACTCCGGACTGGTACTGACAACTTCTAGATGGAAAACTGAATAACACTTTTCCCGACCTGGGAATCGAACCCCGGACCTTATGCTGAGCAGTAGCGCTTGCGTATACTTGGCCACCGACACAGTTATTTTTTGTAAGTGATTGCTGAATGGGCCTGCTCTTGGCCTCGATGACGCCTGATCATTGATGAGGTCTATGATGGTTCGAGCGTGCCCAGAAGATGCCTGTTCACTATTGCTTTGAAGGCAGACGGGTTAAATGTGGCATACGGGGCTTGTGACTAAGTAATAACAGTCGCACGGGTCGATCGATCAGGTTAAGTTACGCTTGACGCGGTTGGTCCGTGGATGGGTAACCATCTTAACATACCAAGACTCCTCCGTGAAAGCACGTTAAGCCGGTTGTCATTTGTGGACCTATGACAGCTGTCTGACAACCAGTCTTACCCAGGGAGGTCGTATTACCCAGTAACTGGGTTGTGGAGGTCAGATAGGCAGTCGCTCCAAAATACTAGTATTCAGCTGCATCCGGTTAGACTGGAAGCCGACCCCAAAAGGCTAGGCAGATGATGGAAGAAAACAGACGGAATAAAACAAAGAACATAATATTACAATTTTATTATACAAGAGTATAAAAATCAGTCTCTTAACTCTAAAGAGAATATTTAAATTCGTTTATAATATCAATAATATTAAATAGTATTTTCACGCTAATAAATGTTTAGGAGGGAGACAGCTGTGACTGTTTTTACACGCTTTATATTAGTTTCACTTGTATGTTTGTTTGTATGTAACCGACTCCTTAGAGCGCGATTTTGACCCACTTTAAACGGTCAGATTTCATTGAAACTTTGTAAAGTTATCGAGGACCGATGACAATTCAATCATTTAAAAAAAAAATGAGAAAAATAAAATAAAGGAAAAAAAATATACTTAAAAAAAATAATGACGTTTTTGTAGTTAGAATTAAAAAATAGAAAATAAATAATAATTTAAAAAACTAAAAAAGGAGAAAAAAAAATAATTCAATTAAAAAGCGTGGGGTGCTTGACATTAAGTGATTATAAAAATACCTCAAAAAGCACCCCACGCTTTTTAATTGAATTAAATTATTTTCTCCTTTTTTAGTTTGGTTTTTAAAGCGTGTTTTTTAGTTTTTTAAACTATTATTTATTCAGTCAAATATTGTGTGAAGTTACTGTGAAACTAATAGTTACTCAGCCTATAATGTTCCCACTGCTGGGACACAGGCCTCCTCTCTGTGAGAGGGAGTGGGCTGTAATCGAGCACTCTGGGCCCAGTGCGGGTTGGTAGATGTCACATGTTTTTAGAATTTTTGTTTTAGAACATGCCGGTTTCCTTTACCCAACTGCGGATTTATTTACAAGACGAAATTGATGTGATTTATTTCTGTAAGTACTTAGGTTTGTACAAAAACTTTTACACGTCTATCATATTTTTAACCGATGAAAACAACGTAGGAGGTTCTCAAGTCGACGCGTATATTTTTTATGTATGACAACGCATAACTTTTTACAGAATAGTTCGATTTTGATCATTCTTTTTTTTTGGAAAGGATATACCCCGAAGTTAGACCCATATAAATTTGGAAAAAAATCCAACCCTGAGGTTAGGAAAACAGGGGATGATTGTTTGTTTACTCACTGATTGGAATGTATGACCACGCATAACTTTTGACAGAGTCGTCCGATTTTGATAAAAAAAAAAATAAACTAGATGAGATCCTCGTTTCCTATCTGACTATGAGAAGAAAGGCCGGAACAAACTCAGAGGTCACAGTCTCGTCTAAAGTTCGGACATAATCTTGGTAATCATGTGAAGACCATGTGAATTGATGCTCGTTTGAGGAAAGAACCACAGATTGAATGAACCTGACCAATCAGTGCACGCATTTACCTATCAGTAATCATGCAGCTCAACTCAGAATTTGATAAACTGGTTCGCATATCCAAAAACAAATAGGTTTTTACTTCGTTTCAACGAACAACGTCAGTACAACACTGGATTATGTTACGTGTGAAAAGTCTCAAGCAACTTGTATTACAAGTTAGTAATGTATTATCTAAACGAACAGCCTAGCTAAAGGAAATCGTAACCTATTGCATTACAAGATAAACTCGCTAACAATCGCAATTAAAATCATGAAATTAACAGCTACCTAGACAGATAAAGTTCTATATTAATATTAATTGATTGGGTTTATTACGATACTCTGAAAAATCTTAATTAAGTTGTGTAGAAATCTTTAGAAAATACCTTTATCTTTTTTATTTCGTAACATAGCTATGTACCTACTCTGCGACAAATTAAGGACGCCACAACAGTAGCTCACGACTAAGCTATGCACGTTTAATACTTAGCTTAAATATGATTTGTATGAAAATCAAAGCCAACTATGGCCCCCCCGCTCGCTGTAGCAAACAAATAGCCGGGTTCACACCGGACGATCCACTCATCGCAGATGTATTATATCGAATCCGCTGTTTTACAAAACAGCACCCTAATTGCGTAACATACGATTAATCATAATCCGTTTCATTTTGACAGTTCAACAATATTCATTGCGATATTAACGTTGTTGAGCAGACACATTTTTCGAACATATGAAGCAATGGTTTAGCACTCTGTTTCAAAACGAAACAGATTATGATTAATCGTGAGTTACGCAATTAGGGTGCTGGTCAGTTAGTGCTTAGGTAAAACAGCGGATTCAACGACTCATCTGCGACACATATATAAATGTGAACGGTCGATGTAAAGCAGCTGTAGTAGGTAGTAGCTGATTATTGCAAAAATTAATGCTGCCATATCTTCTATATACATATTATAACACAATGGGCCTCATAAGAAGGCTTTAAGTCACCTAAAGGGTAATGGAGAGGACTATGCTTGGAGTTTCCCTGCGTGATCGAATCAGGAATGAAGAGATTCGCAGGAGAACCGAGGTAACCGACATAGGCCGAAGAATTGCCAAACTTAAGTGGCAGTGGGCAGGGCACATTGCTCGCAGAACAGATGGCCGATGGGGCTGAAAAATTCTGGAGTGGCGACCGCGCACCGGAAGACGTAAAGTTGGAAGGCCTCCCACAAGGTGGACCGAAGACCTTGTGAGGGCCGCAGGAGTCCGCTGGATGCGGGAAGCACAGAACCGGTCGAAGTGGCGGAGTTTGGGGGAGGCCTATGTCCAGCAGTGGAAGTCTTTCGGCTGAAATAATGATGATGACATATTATAAATTGCTTTGTCCTGAATGACTGACTGACGGATCAACGCACAGCCTAAACCGCTGATCGTAGAGACCTGAAACTTGGAGGGTGTGTTCTTTGTATGACGTAGGCATCCGATAAGAAAGGATTTTCCGAAATTCTACCCCTAAGGGGGTGAAAAACTGGAGCAAAGTTTGTATGGGACAACGTGATTCTTTAGTAAAGTATTTTTTTTACTTCAAATTTTGCATAAACATGTTTTAACAGAATTGATGGAAGACGTGTTTCGTATTTTTATATTGAAACTCATCGCCTAACGGGGTTAAAATAATATTATAAATGTGGATGTTTGTTACTCAATCACGCAAAAAATGGCTTAACGGTTTTGCACGAAATTTGGCGCACTGATAGACCATAACTTGTATTAACACATAGGATACTTTTTATCCCGGCAGTAAGTTCGAAGCCGCTGGCAAAAGCTACTTTATTATAAACCATTTACATTACATAATAATTTCAAGTAAAAAGGTACTTATTTACATAAGCAATAATCTCTATAATTATAGAAATTGATTTACAACGGTTCCATTTTAATCAGTTAGGTACGATTTTTATTACAATTTTCATCGTTATTGGAATAAGCGTAGAAAAGTAATTAAAATTACAATGTTTTTAGGTACTTACTTATATAAAAAAAAAACATTAGTCCACGTTCCCGCGGACGTAATAAAATCGCGGCGGGAACTTCAACACACCCAGCGCCGAGAGTTCAAAATCAACCAGTGGAACACATTTTGAAAATCAACCAGTGGAACACATTTTGAAAATCAACCAGTGGAACACATTTTGAAAATCAACCAGTGGAACACATTTTGAAAATCCAGTACCTATGCGAAATAATCTTGCTGCGATTTTTTTTGCGTCCGTTTTAATGTTGACGTAGAATAAAATATCTACTGCAGTGCCTCTCGGGAATTTTACATCTTTAAACGCACGGCTTACAATAGCAAAAAGTGTCGTTACAACTTTTCGTGAGAATTTTTTCCGTCTAGCCCCCTTTCACAACGCGCGATAAGGAACTTCGTTCCAAAAACGCAATTATTTTGATCCAGCCTGCCCCCACTTCTGTCCCCTACCAGTGACGCCCTGAGCCGAGGCCCGTACCCCACAGGGGGTGCCCTCAGCGTGCAGTCGCCTAGTAATTTAAGTAGTTTTTAAGCCCTGGCTGGAGGCGTTAAGTTTATTCTTAATGGCAGCCCCAGGAAAGACTGACTAAGCAGTCATGGCCTCTCAAGGCCAACTGCAAGATGCCCGACAAAAAAAAGGTTTGTTGTACAAAATGTACAGCTTCTCATGACGGAGACTTTAAACACAAAACATAAAATTAAATTATCTGCCATATGTCAGCTATCACACACCAATATGTCAATGTGTGATGTGCACGAGAGCAAATAAATAAATATACCAACAAAACATAGTAACTAAACTCGAGCAGAAATAAATAATAAAAACAAAACTATAAACTTTACCCAATCTCTGATTTGACAGAGTTTTAGAAATAGTCTACGTACCCCTTTCTCTGTCACTCATACATGTGTGATAGTCTCTTTCTAAAGCTCCATGTGTCATATTATGAACGCCCGGGTACTATACAGTCCTCTCACAGTAATTTTACCTTTGATTTGGCATCACTTTCTAAAAGGATCTTTATTTACGTAAAAATAAGGTTGCTATTGGTTTGCTGCCACTGGACAAGTCTGTCAAAAGCACAGTGATCTTTATTCTCGTTTCAATAAGGTTGCTGTTGCGTTGCTGCCAGTGGACAAGTTTGTCTAAAACACAGTGATCTTTATTCTCGTGTCGATAAGGTTGATTTTAACTTTGCTTTCAAAGGTATAATATCTGCAAGGACTGTACTTTTGGTCGCTATTCCTATTTGTGTATTGATGAATTGAAATCCTATAATGTGTATCGATTAATTGAAAAAGGAGATGAAATTAGAATGGCTGGGCTTGTTTGACGTCTCAAACAAGCTTTGGCAAGCGGGTTCGATTCCAACGGGAATCGAACCCGCTTGCCAAAGTACAATCCTACACTAAAATATTATGTAGGAGTGAAATTCACGTTCTTCATGAGACAGCTTGGGGCGTATGAAACGCCCTTTCTATGGTACATTAATTAAGTATTTAGCCAAGTCCTTAATAGTTATTAATATGTAAATGGCTTCTTATAGAAAATGATTCAAAATGTATGGATTTTTTTAGTAGGATCATATGCCCATATCATTAACTCTTATAATGGGGCCGAGGGGGCGAGGAGTCCTGGATTAGAGTTGTGATGTAATTCTTCATGATGATCAATGATGGTGGTGTTGGCAGATGAGCTGTGGTTTTTTTTTTGGGTAGGAAATCATCAAATAACTTCTCCCGCTCTGTGTGGAGCGGGAGGGCGTGTCAGACTTTTACTGACTAAAACCCACCCGTGTTCCAGGAGCCACGGTATCTCTTTCGAACAGCCCGCACCCCTGGCAGGCATCGGCCCTTACGGGCCCCATCAGTTAGTGCTGACATCTCTTTGAGGCGCGCGTGGAACACAACGCGCCGTCGACCCGGGCTTGGTCCTTACCGGACAGCGAGCTACCCATTACTCGCCGTCCGCAAGCCCGCGCCTACGGTGGCCGGGAATCAGCCTGGGATTCCCGACGCCCAGGGCTTCTCCCGCGGCGACTACGGCCGTGAGGGCGCATATACTGCCTCTCCCTCACGTGCGCCGCCTCCCTCTTCGCGAGCATTACTGCTTCGCAGAAGGAGGTGACGGCTACCCATGCACTCTCGCTCCGTACCATGGCCTGCACCAGGGCCGGACGCGAGAGATCGCCGCCGCCGATCGCCTCCACGAGGACACGGCGGTGCTCCGCCCAAGCCGGGCAGACCGCCACCGTATGCTCCACCGTGTCCTCAGGGCGATCTTCGCAATGGAAACACCCGGGCGTTTCCTCCCGCCTTATGCGAAACAGGAACCTCCCGAAACAACCGTGTCCGGTGAGGACCTGCGTCAGGCGGAAGGTGAGGAGGCCGTGTCGCCTCTCAAGCCACTCCTCAAAGAGGGGACTTACCGCCGCAATCGTGGCGTGCCCAGCACTGGGTTGCGACAATCGCACTCTTGACAAAACGGTTCGTTTGAATCTTTCGCACGTCAAGTGTACACCGTTACCAATGGTAGCATTTTTTATAGCCAAACTGCGCATATAAATGGATTCGTAAAGTAATATCTGTGACAGCTTCTTCCATATGAGAGGGTCTACCGTCCAAAACTATGAGGACTTTGGTTTATTATTGGCAAAGATCCTAATTTTAACCAATAACGGTCCGTAAATTATTACGTCCGGTAGATAGACGTAAAAAGTACGGCCATTTTGAATCATTTTGTATAGAACCATTGTTCAAGGTGCATTTGACAATTAAATCGTATTCAATAAGTAATTACATGGTTCTCAATCTCTCATAATAATAACAATTTATATTTTTAGATGATTTTTTTACTGTAAGTATTATTATAAAATTTAAATGTAAGGAGTACATTTTTTTACAACTATTTTTGTCGCCAAATAAAATTGTTTTTTGAAGTTTTGTGGTTTTATTCGTCCGTCTTAGTCGACCTAGACGCACACTTAAGGTGAATCTTGTCGACATTTTTTCCATACAAACTTCAGGAGTGTATTACTCCACTGCACTGTTCGATAATGTACCTACAACAAAAATTTAACTTGGCTTGGTTTTGTCTCATTATTAATATTGTCTGTACGGAAACAGAATACTAAATTAAAAATTTATGAGCCAACAAAGATTCGTTTTTCATGCTAATTTAACCTATTTTTGGGCGTGTTTAAGTAATAAAATAAGTTAGTGTAAAATCTCCAAAACCAGGTCGATACCGACAAAGCTCTTTATTGGTCGTTGATTTATGCAGTGGTTTTTTCATAAAACCCGATCTTCCGCATGACATTCTCAATTTTTTACTCGCCTGTTTTACTATAAATGATACTGCATCTCACTCAATAACGTTGTGCGTGTAGAGCGCCTAACTGCTCAGCACTGATACTAGCTCTGTCAGATACGATGCCTGGTGAGACAACGTGCTTTTTAGCCAAGCCCACCAGTGAGTTCGAGCCCGCCACTAGATTCCCCTTAATAATATGGCAGCGGGGTTTTATCGCGCACTAGATCTTCAGCGCACTGCGTAGCGCCGAGAGTTGAAAATCGAACGGGCCGCCATACACGGACTGCTTGAAGCAGTCCATCCTGACTGCTTCAAGCTGCGACTGCATAGTCAACTACAATCTTCTACGTACGCACATACACGAAACCGCTTGAACAGTTGCAACTGCTTCGGGCGGTCGTGCGGTCAAGTAGTCGCCAGGCATACCCTGACTGCTCGAGCTGTCGAGTGCTCTCGCGCAGTCTCTCCGCCTGCGCTCTTCATTTGTGACTTGTCGAGCAGTTCATATCATACCAACTGCTCCAGCAGTTATCAAAGGCAGCTTCAAGCTGTTGACTATGACTGCAAGAGCGGTTCGTAATGTTGATCAATCGCTAACTGCTCGAGCAGTCCGTGTATGGCGGTCTTTAGATTGTCAATGCTCGGTTCAACACAGAGAATTGACAATCCAGTGCCATTTTTTCGTCCGTGTCAACGTCGTTTTTACACGCTTTATATTAGCTCGGGTTGTATGTATGTATGTAACGGAATCTTTGAGCGCGATTTTGACCCACTTTAAACGGTCAGATTTCATTGAAACTTTGTAAACTTGTCGAGGACCGATGACAATTTAATAATTTAAAAAAAAATTGAGAAAAAAAAACACGTTTTGTAGTTAGCAGAACTAAAAAATAGAAAATAAATAATAGTTTAAAAAACTAAAAATCATGCTTTAAAAACCAAACTAAAAAAGGAGAAAATAATTTAATTCAATTAAAAAGCGTGGGGTACTTGACATTAATTGATTATAAAAATACCTCAAAAAGCACCCCACGCTTTTTAATTGAATTAAATTATTTTCTCCTTTTTTAGTTTGGTTTTTAAAGCATGATTTTTAGTTTTTTAAACTATTATTTATTATCATCCTACTCGTATTACGTATTGAAGTTTTGTTAATTTGGAAGTAACATATCATGACACCACGTCAATATTTCCCTAAGAAGTGGGCAGAGGTGTATCTAACTATAGCACAGAACATAATATGTGGCTGTGGCTATAGTGAACCCACATTGCGCCAGTTATGTTTAAGTCCTATGTAATAGGGGCGAGCCTGAGATAATAAAGATGGACAAAACCCAATAACATGGAGACCCCTTTAATTTTTTAATTTGTTTTTATTATTTGTTGTTATATCGGCAACATTAATACACATTCTGTGAAAATGTCAACTGTCTAATACGCATCATGAGATACAGCCCTCTGTCAGGCACACGGACGGATGGACAGCGGGGTCCGCTTTTTTGATCCATAGTCAAACCGTATAACCATTTGTTAGAATAACCATAGTCAACTGGTCAACGAATAGTTAAAGGGCTATTACGTTTTTCAATATCTATTTTAACTAGTAGGTAGTGGGCACGCCACGATAGCGGCGGTAAGTCCCCTCTTTGAGGAGTGGCTTGAGAGGCGGCATGGCGTCCTCACCTTCCGCCTGACGCAGGTCCTCACCGGACACGGTTGTTTCGGGAGGTTCCTGTTTCGTATAAGGCGGGAGGAAACGCCCGGGTGTTTCCATTGCGAAGATCGCCCTGAGGACACGGTGGAGCATACGGTGGCGGTCTGCCCAGCTTGGGCGGAGCACCGCCGTGTCCTCGTGGAGGCGATCGGCGGCGGCGATCTCTCGCGTCCGGCCCTGGTGCAGGCCATCGTACGGAGCGAGAGTGAATGGTTAGCCGTCACCTCCTTCTGCGAAGCAGTAATGCTCGCGAAGAGGGAGGCGGTGCACGTGAGGGAGAGGCAGTATATGCGCCCTCACGGCCGTAGTCGCCGCGGGAGAAGCCCTGGGCGTCGGGAATCCCAGGCTGATTCCCGGCCACCGTAGGCGCGGGCTTGCGGACGGCGAGTAATGGGTAGCTCGCTGTCCGGTAAGGACCAAGCCCGGGTCGACGGCGCGTTGTGTTCCACGCGCGCCTCAAAGAGATGTCAGCACCAAAGGGTGGGGTCCGCAAGGGCCGATGCCTGCCAGGGGTGCGGGTTGTTCGAAAGAGATACCGTCGCCCCTGGCACACAGGCAACTGAGGGAACACGGGTGGGTTTTAGTCAGTAAAAGTCTGACACGCCCTCCTGCTCCACCCAGAGCGGGAGAAGTTATTTGATAATTTCCCATCCTCAAAAAAAAAAAAAAACTAGTAGGTAGTACTAAAAGTAACAAAATACCTTTGCACAAAGCAGTTGCAGCAGTAATACAATTAAATGTGCAAAACAGATGTTGTTTTTGAGTTAACCATCCGCCATATTGTTTAACCCTCCAACATCGGGGGTTTAATTATTTTAACTTATAGTTAGTTATTATATATATGACTATTGGTTCAGCTAACAATTGATCAAAAACACACATTTTGTCGAAATTTAACCATTAATTACTATTTTTAACCATAGGTAGAGTCAACTACAGATTAAAAAACCGGCCCTAGGGCCCCGTCGTTAGTTACCCTTCGGGTACGGCACCCTAAAAATTGCACAAAAGAAATGAACTGTTTTCCATATAACGTCACGCCATTTCCCCGAAGGGTAACGCAGAGACGTACTTATAATAGTACATCCACATTTCGCCAGTTATGTTAAAGTCTCATGTAACCGAGGGCGAACTTATTGGTATCAACCGGACACTAGAATCCGGACTGGTGCTGACAACTTCTAGATGGAAAACTGAATAACACTTTTCCCGACCTGGGAATCGAACCTCGGACCTTATGCTGAGCAGTAGCGCTTGCTACTACTAGGCCACCGAGACAGTTATTTTTTGTAAGTGATTGCTGAATGGGCCTGCTCTTGGCCTCGATGACGCCTGATCATTAATGAGGTCTATGATGGTTCGAGCGTGCCCAGAAGATGCCTGTTCACTCTTGCTTTGAAGGCAGACGGGTTAAATGTGGCATACGGGGCTTGTGACTAAGTAATAACAGTCACACGGGTCGATCGATCAGGTTAAGTTACGCTTGACGCGGTTGGTCCGTGGATGGGTAAGACTCCTCCGTGAAAGCACGTTAAGCCGTTGGTCCCGGTTGTCATTTGTGGACCTATGACAGCTGTCGTTACAGGTCGTCAGAAGCCCGAAAGTCTGACAGCCAGTCTTACCAAGGGATATCGTATTACCCAGTAACTGGGTTGTGGAGGTCAGATAGGCAGTCGCTCCAAAATACTAGTATTCAGCTGCATCCGGTTAGACTGGAAGCCGACCCCAAAAGGCTAGGCAGATGATGGAAGAAAACAGACGGAATAAAACAAAGAACATAATATTACAATTTTATTATACAAGAGTATAAAAATCAGTCTCTTAACTCTAAAGAGAATATTTAAATTCGTTTATAATATCAATAATATTATTAAATAGTATTTTCACGCTAATAAATGTTTAGGAGGGAGACAGCTGTGACTGTTTTTACACGCTTTATATTAGTTTCAATTGTATGTTTGTTTGTATGTAACCGACTCCTTAGAGCGCGATTTTGACCCACTTTAAACGGTCAGATTTCATTGAAACTTTGTAAAGTTATCGAGGTCCGATGACAATTCAATAATGAATTTTTTTTGAGAAAAATGAAAAAAAGGAAAAAAAGAGAGCACGTGTTTGTTTGTATGTAACCGACTCCTTAGAGCGCGATTTTGACCGATTTTAAACGGTCAGATTTCATTGAAACTGTAAACTTATCGAGGACCGATGACAATTCAATCATTTAAAAAAAAAAATGAGAAAAAAAAAAAAAATGACGTTTTTGTAGTTAGAAAGTTAAAAAATAGAAAATAAATAATAGTTTAAAAAACTAAAAACACGCTAACTAAAAAAGAAGAAAATAATTTAATTCAATTAAAAAGCGTGGGGTGCTTGACATTAAGTGATTATAAAAATACCTCAAAAAGCACCCCACGCTTTTTAATTGAATTTAATTTTATTATTTTCTTCTTTTTTAGTTTGGTTTTTAAAGCGTGTTTTTTAGTTTTTTTAACTATTATTTATTCAGTCAAATATTGTGTGAAGTTACTGTGAAACTAATAATCAGCCTATAATGTTCCCACTGCTGGGACACAGGCCTCCTCTCTTTGAGAGGTAGTGGGCTATAATCGAGTAGGTACTCTGGGCCCAGTGCGGGTTGGTAGATGTCACATGTTTTTCGAATTTTTGGTTCTAGAACATGCCGGTTTCCTCTACCCAACTGCGGATTTATTTACAAGTCGAAATTGATGTGATTTATTTCTGTAAGTACTTAGGTTTGTACAAAAACTTTTACACGTCTATCATATTTTTAACCGATGAAAACAACGTAGGAGGTACTCAAGTCGACGCGTAGGTATTTTTATTTTTATTTTGTATGTATGACAACGCATAACTTTTTACAGAGTAGTCCGATTTTGATAATTCTTTTTTTATTGGTAAGGATATACCCCGAAGTTAGACCCATATAAATTTGGAAAAAAATCCAACCCTGAGGTTAGGAAAACAGGGGATGATTGTTTGTTTACTCACTGATTGGAATGTATGACCACGCATAACTTTTGACAGAGTCGTCCGATTTTGATAAAAAAAAAATAAACTAGATGAGATCCTCGTTTCCTATCTGACTACTCTGAGAAGAAAGGCCGGAACAAACTCAGAGGTCACAGTCTCTTTTAAAGTTCGGATATAATCTTGGTCAGATCATGTGAAGACCATGTGAATTTCTGCTCGTTTGAGGAAAGAACCACACAGATTGAGTGAACCTGACCAATCAGTGCACGCATTTACCTATCAGTAATCATGCAGCTCAACTCAGAATTTGATGAACTGGTTCGCATTTCCAAAAACAAATAGGTTTTTACTTCGTTTCAACGAACAACGTCAGTACAACACTGGATTATGTTACGTGTGAAAAGTCTCAAGCAACTTGTATTACAAGTTAGTAATGTATTATCTAAACGAACAGCCTAGCTAAAGGAAATCGTAACCTATTGCATTACAAGATAAACTCGCTAACAATCGCAATTAAAATCATGAAATTAACAGCTACCTAGACAGATAAAGTTCTATATTAATATTAATTGATTGGGTTTATTACGATACTCTGAAAAATCTTAATTAAGTTGTGTAGAAATCTTTAGAAAATACCTTTATCTTTTTTATTTCGTAACATAGCTATGTACCTACTCTGCGACAAATTAAGGACGCCACAACAGTAGCTCACGACTAAGCTATGCACGTTTAATACTTAGCTTAAATATGATTTGTATGAAAATCAAAGCCAACTATGGCCCCCCCGCTCGCTGTAGCAAACAAATAGCCGGGTTCACACCGGACGATCCACCCATCGCAGATGTATTATATCGAATCCGCTGTTTTACAAAACAGCACCCTAATTGCGTAACATACGATTAATCATAATCCGTTTCATTTTGACAGTTCAACAATATTCATTGCGATATTAACGTTGTTGAGCAGACACATTTTTCGAACATATGAAGCAATGGTTTAGCACTCTGTTTCAAAACGAAACAGATTATGATTAATCGTGAGTTACGCAATTAGGGTGCTGGTCAGTTAGTGCTTAGGTAAAACAGCGGATTCAACGACTCATCTGCGACACATATAAATGTGAACGGTCGATGTAAAGCAGCTGTAGTAGGTAGTAGCTGATTATTGCAAAAATTAATGCTGCCATATCTTCTATATACATATTATAACACAATGGGCCTCATAAGAAGGCTTTAAGTCACCTAAAGGGTAATGGAGAGGACTATGCTTGGAGTTTCCCTGCGTGATCGAATCAGGAATGAAGAGATTCGCAGGACAACCGAGGTAACCGACATAGGCCGAAGAATTGCCAAACTTAAGTGGCAGTGGGCAGGGCACATTGCTCGCAGAACAGATGGCCGATGGGGCTGAAAAATTCTGGAGTGGCGACCGCGCACCGGAAGACGTAAAGTTGGAAGGCCTCCCACAAGGTGGACCGAAGACCTTGTGAGGGCCGCAGGAGTCCGCTGGATGCGGGAAGCACAGAACCGGTCGAAGTGGCAGAGTTTGGGGGAGGCCTATGTCCAGCAGTGGAAGTCTTTCGGCTGAAATAATGATGATGACATATTATAAATTGCTTTGTCCTGAATGACTGACTGACGGATCAACGCACAGCCTAAACCGCTGATCGTAGAGACCTGAAACTTGGAGGGTGTGTTCTTTGTATGACGTAGGCATCCGCTAAGAAAGGATTTTCCGAAATTCTACCCCTAAGGGGGTGAAAAACGGGAGCAAAGTTTGTATGGGACAACGTGATTCTTTAGTAAAGTATTCTTTTTACTTCAAATTTTGCATAAACATGTTTTAACAGAATTGATGGAAGTTCGTATTTTTATATTGAAACTCATCGCCTAACGGGGTTAAAATAATATTATAAATGTGGATGTTTGTTACTCAATCACGCAAAAAATGGCTTAACGGTTTTGCACGAAATTTGGCGCACTGATAGACCATAACTTGTATTAACACATAGGATACTTTTTATCCCGGCAGTACGTTCGAAGCCGCTGGCAAAAGCTACTTTATTATAAACCATTTACATTACATAATAATTTCAAGTAAAAAGGTACTTATTTACATAAGCAATAATCTCTATAATTATAGAAATCGATTTACAACGGTTCCATTTTAATCAGTTAGGTACGATTTTTATTACAATTTTCATCGTTATTGGAATAAGCGTAGAAAAGTAATTAAAATTACAATGTTTTTAGGTAGGTACTTACTTATATAAAAAAAACATTAGTCCACGTTCCCGCGGGCGTAATAAAATCGCGGCGGGAACTTCAACACACCCAGCGCCGAGAGTTCAAAATCAACCAGTGGAACACATTTTGAAAATCAACCAGTGGAACACATTTTGAAAATCAACCAGTGGAACACATTTTGAAAATCCAGTACCTATGCGAAATAATCTTGCTGCGATTTTTTTTGCGTTCGTTTTAATGTTGACGTAGAATAAAATATCTACTGCAGTGCCTCTCGGGAATTTTACATCTTTAAAAACACGGCAGAGGCACAGATTAGCAGGGGGGCTTAACAGTGATAAGCAAAAACCACACACTTTAGACAAGACAAAGCTGTTGTATCTACGATAAATCCTACAGTCTGTCAATGTACGCACGAGCGATTTTTAAGTCGTCAATTTTTATCGCTTTCTGGAACAAATCTCGGTGTTGAGCCGAGCATGGGAATCTCACAGAGTGCATCCCAGTGCATCAAAAAATACACTGTTCGATTTTAAACCCCCTAAGCTAACCAGAGAGTTCATTGCGTGCATTTATATACAAAAAAACCCAAGATACACAGTCTCGAACAAAAGTACACTCAAAACTGTCCCACTGTTATAGTTATGATAAAACACATTTATTTTTTTGCAAATTCAACCTCACATGCATGACTTAAACTGGTTTTTACAAAGCAATGTCCAAAAAGATTGACTGACGATATTATTTGACACCTGCGCACATTGGGTCCTATTTATGCGGATGTTTTTGAGACGCTAATTATATATCTTAGATTTTTTGTTTAACAATGATTGCGTGATAAAAAATCGGTTGTGGGTACGAGTGTTTCCTTTTCTGTGCCTGCGTCTGCGCACAGCCTTACCATTGCAAATTGTTTTGATTGGCAACGTACCATAAAAATTGAGCATTGTCTCAGTTTCAACTGGCCTTATTTGTAGATAGCAATGAATTCAATATTCACTGATTGGCTTGGCAGTTGTTTTGTTTTAATTTAAGACAATCTAGGTTGGTTCCTAGTAAGAATAGGAATGTCTAGGTTTTTAGGCGTCCTAACAAGCGACTGTTGATCAGTTTCCGAGGGATTCTCGAGTCGGTGTTTATCTAATTTATCTGGCATCAAAAAAGAAGGAGATTCTCTATTTGATGTTTTTTTTTGTTTGTTACCTCAGAACTCAGTCATTTATAAACCGATTTGTTTTCTTCTTTTGTTTGAAAGGATAATTACTTTTCTATTTTTATCAGACAAAAGCTGTATCAAGTTAAATTGAAGATAAGATCAGCTGAGTAATTAAGTAACACAATACCAAAAGGAATACTTTACGTTTCGACAGTTCAACAACATTCATCGTATTATTTACGTGGCCGAGCAGACAACTTTTTCGAACGTATGAAGCAATGGATTAGCTTCCTTTAAATTGATTCAGATTAATTGTGAGTTACGTAATTAGGGTGCAGTTTGGCTAAAAAAAAACAGATAGGTACCTATCTACTTTGTAAGTAAAACTAGTTCTTTTGGGACATAAGAACCTCGTTGATAATTAATGGGTTACCTGCACCCTAATTGCGTCACACGATCATTCATAACCTGTTTCATTTTGACAGTTCAACAATATTCATTGCATTATTTACGTTGTTGAGCAGAAACATTTATGAAGCAATGGATTAGCAATCTGTTTTAAAATTATTCAGATCGACCGTGCGTTACGCAATTAGGGTGCTGGATAAATAAACATTGGTGACATCTTCCAACCCGCACTGGACCCGCGTGGTGGATTACGGCTCACTCCCTCTCACAGAGAGGAGGCCTGTGTCCCAGCAGCGGGGACATAATAGGCTGATAACGCTGGATACATAAACTGGGTAACATCGTGTGACTAACACACTGGTCAAACGTCAAATACATTTCGTGTATTTCGTCATCATTAATTCATCGCCCCTGACATACAGATAGGTACACCTAGTTCAGGGGTCAGACTTCAAACAAGTTTCTGTAACCTATTATACCTATGTCAATAAAGAAGAATTAGGCTATTAGCAAAGTTGAGCAAACCGTTTTTGTTCTCCAACAGTGAAGCCGTCATCGTCTCTAAAGGGCTTGCTGCATTAAATTCATTTAAACAAGGTACTTTTGGCGCGTTGCCCAAAACTGGAACGAATGCCGCCATCTTGATTTTCAATACATTTCTCAAAACAATTGCACAAATGTTTACCAACAGCGCCCCCTGTTAAATTCAGTCTAGCGCCAAAATATCCTTTTAACAGTGTAGGAACAGGCACATCAAGCTACCCCAAAAATATGAAGCTTATGCATAGGTATGTTATAAAGATGAAAATCTATCAGAGAAATTTGACAGATTGGGGTAGCTTGATGTGCTGGCGTCTGTACCAATTTTTGACAGAGTTTGCGATTGGCCATGTGGGGTTACTAAAAATCTCTGTACACACGGCTACACATCAAGCTTTAAATTTCCAGTGTAAGCTGATCTCGCATTGTATAGGATTTCCTTACAGTGCGAGATCAGTGTAAACTGGAAATGCATAGCTTGATGTCTAGCCGTGTGTACGTACGTGAGTGACCGTGGCAAGGGCAAGCCCGCACTCTTGAGCTACACTATACTCAAACACAATTATTAGTATGACCAGTTTAAAACTACATTAATTGAATCAAAACTAGTATGAATTCTGTCATTTTGAGTAAAAAAAGTACCTACCATCGTCTTAGAAAATATAGGCTTTACCAGATTTAAACTACGTTTCAGTCAGAATTTTTATGAAAAATCTGTCAATCATTATCCTAGCAAACATAGGCTCCATAACATTCAATACTTTCGTGTAATACAAACGAATAAAGTACAAGATTATAATAACAATAGTTACACACAATTGGCATCAAAAATACAAGCAGTTCGCGTGTCCAATCACTAATTTCATTGTCAATTTCACTCACACGCACTATTCACCGTTCACACTCTCATTTTTATTCTGTTTCGGTTTGAATTTAAATATCTTGTCGAGATTCAAATTGTTTTGATTGTAAACTGTATGGTCCGGAGTGTCCCCCCAGCTGATTGGTGTCATTCGATCTCTAACTTCGATAATAGGCTCTTGAATATTGACCTCTACTGTCACTCCTTCAGGGATCGAGTTCAAAGCTTCAGAATTCACACTCGATGTGTTCTCTGGGTTTGAATGGCCTTCTAAAGAAGCGCAACGGTTCAAAAAGTTCATCATTCGTTCTTTATAGAACTCGGAGCTCGTTTCCGTGTTTTGTTTCGCTTTATTCCCTTGATTTTTCAAATAAAATCCGTTGTCAGATTGTGCAAGGAATATCCTTTTAATTTTCTTGCTCGGATAATGGTCTATTAAGTCGGGTTTTGGAGCTAAAAGCTTGCCGTTTCTGGGCAATTTTCTCGTGTCATTTCCTTTGATTTTTGTGACGACTGATATGCAGTTGCCTCGTCTCTCATTGTCCTCTTTATAAGTATTTTTCATGCCTTTATAAGAAATTTTCACGCTTAAAATCGACCACAATAGTTCTAGGAAGGCAGCTATCAATATGTTGATTGATAGCACTCGTTTTGTAAACAAATTCGGTGTTTCATCTTTATTTACGGTCGTGTTTAAAGCAACAATCATATGAGATTCGTTCCTTATAATAACATCGGTGTGTTTTACGACAAAATAGTCTTTGAAAGGCACTTTGTCCTTGTAGAATTCGGATATATCGCCGTCTGATGTGGTTATGAACCAAACAGCGATCATGATGAAGGATGTAAGAGAAACCAACGTCGACAGACACGACATGACGAACAGCCATGTTATATTATGGTCTATGTACCATCTAACTGACGCAAGAATACTCGCAATACCAGCCCCTAACCCAAATATCGTTATCAAAGCGGGCGCCAAAACCAACATGTAATTACTGACATTTTTATTTCCGTTAAAATCAGTTGTTTCATTCGAATTTAACGGATTTCCGTTGCCACTCAAATTAGAATTCGATTCATTGTTCGAATTTACTTGAGTTCCATTCTCATTTTCGAAATCATTCAAATACACGTTTGCGTTCTCATTTTGAACTTTAAATATGGGGCTATTTTCGCTCCGGATTCCGCCATTTGGAATTGTACTATTGTTGACAGGGTGTAGATCGGAATTCGGGTTGACTAACGCCAAGCAAGCGAGAAGAAAGGACGTTGCAGCCAATGCAATATGTACCCACGCTAGTCCCGACACTGTCGACGCCGAATACCGTCTTTCTGACGGATATAAGTTCCTCGTATCAGGTTTCGTTTTAACTTTAATTGTGTATACGTCTTCCATAGTGGCTAACCAATCATTGTTTACAACAATTTCAAAGTTTTCTTTAGAACAATGGACGTTTAACCGTTCTTTTACCACAAAACACACTTAAAACCACTGTTTATCATAAAAACTTGGATTGTCACACCGCAAACTCACTGGGAATGATTGTTTTTGCAATTTTAACGTTGTATTTTTTGTCTTATTATTTTGGTTGCGCGCGACGTGACTGTCACAGTCCGCGATTGGTAGCGCACTGAAGTTAGCAACAGACAACAACGCAACGGCCATACCATATCAACTTTACGAGAGCTGCCATCTTGCAAATTCGTTTTAGTCAAATGAAATCCTTATTTCTTTCACATACGGGCTACAATCGAAGTTATTTCAGTTTACAAACGATAAAATACTAGTTTTAAAGTTTGTTTTAGCTTGAATGGAGTAGGTAAGTGCACGCGATGTGTTTTTACGATAAATCTCAGCTCGTCGAAAGTGCATTCTGATTGTTCCAACAAAATAATTAGCTGATGTGGGAACGCAAATTATATGCAAGCGATATTTTAAGATTAATAGGCAGAGATTTTAATAATAAAGCGAGTTAGATTAAATTAATTAATTATTGTGGTTAAGTAGGTTTCGGTTACGTATGCATCTATTCACTATTGTCTTTCGAAGTGACGACCAATCTAGAGAAACTGACATAATATAATCATTGATAGACCGGGATGGGCTGTTCCTTGCTCCATAGGCAAGCCCAGTTGAGCAGCAGATATACATGCGTCGGCAGACCTGCGGGATGTCATTCCGAAAAAAATTATGACTCTAATTACTTAATCAAAATATTTTATCCCTACTAATATTAAAAATGCGAAAGTAATTATGTCTGTCTGTCTGTCTGTTACGCTTTCACGCCTAAGCCGCTGAACCGATCGTCATAAAATTTGGCAGAGATATAGCCTAGGATATGGAGAAGGACATAGGCTGTTTTACGCGAAAACTGACAACCACGCGGGCGGAGCTGCGGGAAAAAGCTAGTATAATATAAAAGGAGAAATTGACTGAGTGACTTTCATTCCAGCATGTCCCTTGTGGCCCACTTCTAGCAACGCTCTAAGGTCCGAGGTCCGTACCCCACAGGGGGTGCCCTTATCATGTAGTCAATTTAGTTTTAAGTTTTTAAGGTGGAACAAGTCCACATTTTTCTCACACAAACTTTTGAAGTGTATTACTCCACTGTTCGACAATGTACATCAAAAATTAAACATGGTATGGTTTTGTCTTATTATTATTATTGTCTGTACGGAAACGGAATACTAAATTAAAAAGCCATGAAAAAGTTAGGAGCCAACAAAGATTCGTTTTTCTTGCTAATTTAACCTAACTTTGGGCGCGTTTAAGTAATAAAAGAAGTGTAAAGTCTCCAAAACCAAGTCGGTACCGACAAAGTTCAATTATCGTAAAGTTCAATAAACTTTATTGGTACTTAATTTATGCAGTGGTTTTTTCATAAAACCCGATCTTCCAAAGGACTCTTCTTAATTTTTTACGTGAATGTTTTACTATAAATGATCCTACATCTCACTCAATAACGTTGTGCGTGTAGACTAGCGTCTAACTGCTTATCACTGATACTATCTCTGTCGGACACGAAGCCTGGTGAGAGAGCGTGATTTTTAGCCAGGACCACCAGTGAGTTCGAGTCCGCGACTAGGTTCCCCTTAAGCCCTGGCCCTGGCCTTAAGGCCCTGGTAACTTTAAATATTGTCATTATGAGCGATAATAGTTCTTATTGCAATCCGATACGGGTTAAAATCTGTTGTAATAAATTCGAATAATAAATGAGCAAGCATTGTCGTAAAAATGCAAATAAAATCGTATAAAATTTGACATTAACTATTTAACAAGAAATAATCCATCATTAATAATCGCCTGCCAACGTGACGTCTTTCGGCTGAAATGATGAAAAAAAACCATCACTGGATGTAGTTTAGCATTTGGAACTTTATGGTATATTTTTAATTATAATTATAATTGTGATTGAATAGATATACTGGTTTTAAAGATAATTAAGAGGTGACTTGATGATTTTTTTGATGCATTAAAGTATGTTTAATTATGTTTTGAGTTCCATCACTCTATGCAAAAAAGACTTGAAAATATCATATATTTTTTTGCTTTCAAAATGATGTACGGTTAAACTTAGATACACTGGTTTAAAAAAAACACCTTTTTGAGCGTTTTCAAGAAATCACCGTCTTAATTTGTTGAGGCAACCTGCAAGATGTCGTACCTATCCATAAAAAAAAATTACTGACATAAATACCGCACAGCCGAAACTTCTGGGACTAGGAACATGAAGTTTTGCATAAGGCTTCCTTTTGTTTAGTTTTTTTTGGAAATTCGACCTTTAAGGGGGTGAAAAAAGGCGATTTCGTTTGTATGAAAAAGGGTGTATTCCTTATGTTAACTTGAAACTTGGCATGAATGACATGAATCTAAGTAAATCGTGAAGTCAGTTTTTTTTTATGTTACCCTTAAATGTGGATTACGGGGAGTTCAAGTTGTAAGAGAAAAAAAAAACCGATCTCCGAAAAAACACTACAAACTGAAAAATAACTTTAATTTAGTCTTAGTGTCTTTGGATATGTATTTTAGGTTTTCGTCACTGACTTCCGAAATTAAAGTTATTTTTCACTTTGTACCGTTTTTTTCGGAAGTCGGTTGTTTTTTTTGTTGGAAATATTTTTTATTTTTACAATTTTAGCTATGGTACCTACCCCACACCAATTTGTACACCACTAAGTACTTGCTATATTAACAACAGTGGCAGGAAGCAGCAGAATGTCATCAAAATACATCAAGTGGATAAAAACGTACTATCGAAGCTAACGCAAAAACTACCGAAGCAAAGTTGATCAAATTTATATGAGACCATCCCTGAAGCATCCATAAAATAAAATAAAAAAATCGAAATCCAATAACAATTATTGACGGAGTTATCGCGGAAAAACATTAAAAAAAAAAACGAGTGTGCTTATGACCACACGACTGAAGTGAAACTTCTTTCGCTCCATCTGTATGTATATATATATATATATATGTGTGTGTACAATATATACATGTATGTACAACATTGAATGTATTGAACAAAATATTAATTCATAAAATTGTTCAAAACTAAATAGAATTACGAAAAATAACCAAAGAATCACCGTTCGCGTAACGCTAGTAAACTCGCAAACGAACTACTGACTGAAATATATACATATTTCATTTACTAGCTATAAGAGAAAGAGAGAAAGAAAATGTGCGCGCGCACTGCCCTCTCTTGCTCCTACACTGTGATACAGACAATAGGCCTGCAGTGTGCTTAGATATACGGAACGTATTTGGCTATGAGAGGAAGAGAGAAAGAAAATGTGCGCACGCACTGCTGTCTCTTGCTTATATCCCCCACTCTACTTCCGTTCGCCGTGCCTGATCACACTTTTCGTAACGCTTACGTCACGCGTTCGCCAGCTTACTCCCCAAGACAAGCGTGCGCAAAGAAGTTTCACTTCAAAAACATACAGAATTAAAAACCACATTCTTTTTGAAGTCGTTAAAAAATACGAAATCTGGCGCACAAAGTCGTCAGCGAAGTGCTAGTTATGTATAACGAATGAGTAGCGGTATTTTACTGCTAATAAGCGTTAATTTAATAACTTAATGACGATCATAACTGCATTCTGCGATTACCACATACGTTACGTCGATGATGTAGCTAGATCTACCTTCGTGTTTATTTATTGTTTAACAAACAGATAGTATGTCGACATGATCGAACAATAGGTGCCTACCGTAGCATTGTACTAATAACGCATAAATAAAATCAGTCTTTATATAATGTTGTCATTGCTGGGACACGGGCCTCCTCTCTGTGAGAGGTGTCTAGCCTGTGTTACTACTACTATGTTGGAGTCGGCTTTCAGTCTACCCGGTTGCAGTTGAATACCAGTGGGTAGATATTTTATATGGCATAATCAGCCTATAATGTTTCTACTGCTGACACACCGTCTCCCCTCTGTGGAAGGGAGTGAGCCGGGCCTGGGCCGTAATCCTGCACGCGGCCCAGGGGCCCAAGTCTGCTATTTTTATAAATTCGTCATTCCAACACGATCCCATTGTCATTTTGCTAAAACTTCGTAATCTGCTAAATTCATAATGGTCGATCATTGGTCGGTCAATGGTCTCGTAATAGAATTGTGTCATAATGGCATTTTCGTATTGCCATTAATATAAAACTCGTTAGTAGAAATGATTTTCGAAAAACTACTACTAAATTAGAACATTTATTCATGCCAGATTTCATTTATATATATTTTTACATATTATTTATTAGTGTTATAAGCAATCTAAAGTAGTAGGAAGTTCGTAAATTAAATCAGTCATTCATTTGTCATGATGTACGAGATTACCAATAAATGCCATTTCTTTCAATGGAGTGTCAGTGGCTGACCATTGGAAAGTCATAATGACGCCATTTTATTAGTAGATTACCAAACTTGTCAAAATCAACAATTATGAAATCAATGATAGACCATTCTGACACTACTCGTATTACAATATCAGACTTGAGGCCCAGTGCGCTGCTCTAGGACATGCCGGTTGCCTCACGATGTTCTCCTTCACTGTTTTGAGAGCAGTGGTGATGGAATAATTTGGGCAAAATAAAGTGCCTGCCTCTGGCTAGGTGGAGCGACGATCTTCGCAGGGTAGCTGGTAGCAGCTGGATGAGAGTCGCCGAGAATCGAGCTGAATAGCGTGCAATTGGAGAGCACTTTGTCCAGCAGTAGACTGCTGTAGGCTGACGATGATGATGACGATATTGCCTGCTTGGGTTCAAACCTAACCTAACCTTATTACGTTCGTGTGGACGTCAATTCACCTACTGGGTAACACGACAACACTTTTTTTTTGTTGATGGTGGGAAATCATCAAATAACTTCTCGGGTGAAGCAGGAGGGTGTGTCAGACTTTTACTGATTACCCGTGTTTCTTTAGATGCCTGTGTGCCAGGGGCCACGGTATCTCTTTCGAACAACCCGCACCCCTGGCAGGACACCCCTTGGTACAGTCGAGTTCATGAATATATTGGCCCTTCCAGGCTTCAAAAATATATGAACGTCAAAAACTTTCATAATATTGTGACAACTATAAGCATCATTAAATTCTGGTCAAGACTGTTTTTTCTCATAATTTTTCATATTATTGCCAAATGCACAGCATATATTATTGAACCGTTCATATGAGGAAATATTTTTGATCTATAGGTTCTTTATAATTTATTGAGCTATCCAACGCTCACAATATTTTAAATCCTTGACAGTGCCAATATATTAATGAACTCGACTGTACCTACCAAACATAGTAACCTCATAAATTACCATATACCTATCTATTATTACGTGATAACGTCATAATAATATTTTATCTCGACAATTGCAATGTTTTGAAATTCGATTCGTTTTATCATCGAAGAGGGGAACAGATGTGGCTGTTAAAAACATAGACATAGAGAATGGACTGCGCGTTCGTTAGTCAGTTGTGCGGTGAATCAGACCGAAAAGTACGAGAGAGACAAAGCGAATGTGCGGCCAGTAGTTGTCTCTTTCTAGTATGTTATTACAGGCTTGCAGAAAAGAGACAGGTACTGCCCGCACAGTCGCTTTGTCTCTTTCTACAGAGTGGTCATTTTTGTGAGGATAACGCTTAGTCCATTCTCTATGTCTATGGTTAAAAGTCACTTAGTTCTGTATTTCATCGTGAGATCTTGAATTCGATGCCCTGTTGCACTATTGACTTGAGTCTACTGTTACAAGCATGTATTTTGCATAAATAAGTAAGTAATCTTACAGAAAAAAGTTTTTATTCAGTGCGCAAACTGTAACCATGAATTCAGCATATCATTTTAGACCCCCGGCGCAGAAGTTTTTCGTCGGTTATACAAAAAAAATAACAGCCGTTTGGAACAGCAAAATGTATGGAACAGCTGATTTTTTTTGTATAACCGTTGAAAACGTTCTACGCTGGGGGGGGTCTACAATGATATTTTGAATTAATGGTTACAGTTTGCGCACTGAATAAAAACTTTTCCTGTTTACAAGGTGTAACTTAAATGACGCACAACCTCTGAAGGGGTTATTGTACCTACTCATCATTATCAACAACTTTTACTATAGGCCCAAATCTGAAATCGCGAAAAAAAAGTCAGCTGTTCCCTACATTTTGACGAGTTATGTGAATACAAATGTATGGAACAGCAGATTTTTTTTTTAATGAAAAATATAAAATGAATCCCTATTTCCCTTGGTCACGGCATCAAACGTAAATGACTGGACTAATTTTGCTAATAAATTTTTTGTTGTGTTTGTTATTATCAGGAGAAGGTTCTTATGAAAGAAAAAATTAAGAGAGTTGCGCGTAACATAATTATATATTTATGGCATAGTTAAGACAGGACAACGTCTGTCGGGTCAGCTAGTAAGTAAATAATAATAATCCTACTATCCTACTTGCTTATCCTACTAATATCATGACCTATCTTTTGCCACCAGCTTCGCCTATGTGGAGTTCGGAAATTAGCCCACGGGAACATACTACCGGGATGAAAAGTTATCCTATGTGATAATCCAGGTTATAATCTATCTGTGTGCCAAATTTAATCTAAATCCGATCAGCCGTTTATGCGTGGTTGAGTAACACACAACAACGGCTGAACGGATTTTTATGAAATTTGGCACACATATAGATAATAACCTGGATTAACAAAAAGGTGATACATTCTCGTGGGATAATTTAGCTTGGAAGTATTATCTTAAAGATAGTGCCGATAGTCGTAACAGCCAATGGTTTAATAGCCAATAGCCTTGACCAACACCGGAGGAGGCTCTCGTTAGGCAGCTGGATCAAGGGCTTGATTGAGTAGGATACAATTTTTTTAGACAGACTGAAAGATGGCGAAACATCGTCAGGGAAAAAATGTTTTCAAGGGAGGATCACGACCTTCAGTAATGAGGAGCACGACTTGAAGAGGAGGAATATGCATCATTATGGTTTTTTTTCATTTTTATAGCAGGAATATTGGTAAGGTGCAAAGAAATCCACATCGCAATAACTTACTTAAACCTTTCTTTCTGCAAGACCTTGGAGTCAAATCTAAAGTTAAGTAGGTAAGTTTTTTGTCTTAAATGTAGGCTGAGGGCGTCGGATTGAGATCTTCACCTTGAACACGAGGTGAGATTAAGTATTTCACACATTTATACAATTTACCTACAGTGAAAGTTGTTCATACAAAGTGTCCAAATAACTGAGTAGATAAAACTGCACCCTAATTGCGTAACTCACGATTAATCATAATCTGTTTCGTTTTGAAACAGATGGCTAAACCATTGCTTCATATGTTCGAAAAATGTGTCTGCTCAACAACGTAAATAACGCAATGAATATTGTTGAACTGTCAAAATGGTACCGATTATGATTAATCGTGTGTTACGCAATTAGGGTGCTGTTGAAAGTTCCTCCGGTAAAAAATTTTCTGACGACCTATTTCTAAAACCATGAAGTAACTTCCCTATTATAGCTGCTGTTTCTCTTGAAAGACTTATAAACATGCAGAAAGAAAGAAAACCATTTATTTGCCAGAAACCAAGCCGAATTCTACATAATCCGACGAGGATTATCATCATTTCAGTCGAAACACGTCCACTGCTGGACATGGGCCTCCCGCAAGCACCACCACTTTGACCGGTTCTGGACTTCCCGCATCCAGCGGATTCCATCGGTCCCCTTGTGGGTCTGTGGGAGCCCTTCCAACTCTTCCGGTACCCGATCGGTCAGCTCATCAGCCATCTGTTCTGCGAGTAATACCACTGCCACTTAAGCTTGTCAATTCTTCTGGCTGTGTCGGTGACCTTGTTTCTCCTGCGGATCTCTTCATACCTGATTCGATCACGTAGGGAAACTCCAAGAATAGCGACATTCTGTGATTATAATAATCTTAAATTCATTCATTCACTGGCAGACAAGACAACGCAAAGGCTTAACCTAGAAGCATGCTATTTTGCGCAAGAGTTTCTTTTATAACGAAAATGAGTACGAACCGAGGCTTTTTTGTAAATTCACACGTATAAGTGTTTAATAGAGGATGGAAGTTTGTATATGAGTTCGTCATTTTAGCCGACGGTTTGTGAATAAATAAAAGACTAACATAATCTTTACTAATATTATTATAAAGAGGTAGGTACCATTTGTGAGTTTGTATGTAGGGGCCAGTAGGGGTAATCTTCATACCTACTGATCCGATTTTTTCACTAATGGGAAGCTACAATATTGCCGAAGATCATAGGATATATGTATTTTATGTTAAAACGAAATTCTACGCAGGCAAAAACAAGGCTTCGTCAGATGCTCAAACACGCTACATAATAATTATTGCTGATACACAAAAAATGTTAAACAAACGATTACAAGCGCTAACCTCATTATACAAGCATTCATTTAAATGCTTTGATTATTATCTAAATGCATATATAATTTATTTGCGTATCAAAGCTTATAATGCTTCCTCATTACATTGAAAACAAATGTTCATGATTAAAATGAATAAATAATTATGAATGCATCCGGAGAGATGGGCCAAGATCGTCACTCTCTGGACGCCTGAGGGAGGACATCGCCGTCGGTGAAGGTGGTGTGACGATCTGATAAGGTTTGCAGGGCGAAAATGGCCAGAGAAGGCACAGGACGGGGAGGTTTGGGTCAGGCCTGGGCAGTGACACACAAAATAGGCTAAAAAAAAACACAAATCAAATCACTGCTTTCGTCAATTTTACAATAAATTTCTTCACAATAACATAAATCTCAGATTTCTTGAATGTTAACATGAAAAAATACCTAACAATTAGTTAGAAACAAGAATGAGTGGAATCAGTACTAAACCAAAAACTACATGAGGACGGCGTTTCTTATCTGACTGCTGAGAAGAAAGGCCGAAACAAACTCAGAGGTCACAGTCTCTCTTAAATCTTGGTCAGATCATGTGAAGACTATGTAGAATGGTGTCTGAAAAGGTCTTTGAGGATCTAAGCGAAAATGAAAGCGATTTCTACTGGTAGTGTATTACGCAACTTCCTCACTGTCCAGTCAGTCAGTTTATAAATAAACATTTAGCATGAGTCTGTCTCTGTGTAAATATCAACGGCCTAATTTATATTGAGTAGCGCAGTAAACGGTCTTAATGATCTTAATCAAAATGCGCTTCATGGCGGTATCTTCTGACAATTATGTGCTTTATTTAGCTCATACCTACTAGCTGGTTATTTGCAGCCACATTAGGTTTCATGTGGCTATGATAATAATAAATGATTTTATTTCTTTAGGTTTGCACAAACACTTTTACACGCCAATCATATTTTAAAAACCATATGGGGACGGCGTTTCCTATATGACTGCTTTGAGAAGAAAGGCTTAAACAAACTCAGAGATAGTCCAGGCATAATCTTGGTCAGATGATGTAAAGATGTGTAGATGACTTGTGGATTGGTGTCTGTGATGGTCTTTTGAGAAAAGACCCACATAGATTGAGTTGACCTGTCCAGTCCGTGCAGCTTAAGAGGGGACGGGGCTTGCGAGGAATTTGAAAAGTAGGTATTTGAAGAAACTATTGCCGTCGCGCTGTCAGTAAGTCTGCCCCCGTAGTGTGTGATAGGGACAGCTACAGCTCAGACCTAAATGATCAGAAAAAAATTGACGAGATCGAAGTTTCCCCTTTTTTCTCTTCGAAAACTGAGCCGATTCAATTATTTTTTACATTAATATTTTAAGAAAGAGTATGTTTAGGTTCCTATCATTTTTTTAAATAGTAAAATCGTCTCTAATTTGTCTGCTAGTCTTCTAATCACAGCGGTAAAAATAGGGCATTTTTTGTAATTTTTAGAGGGTCATATTTTCTTAACCAATTTGGATAATATGTATTTAAAAAAATTGTCACCGCCTTCCGAAATTAAAATAATTTTTCACTTCGTACTGTTTTCCGGAAGTCGGTTGTTTTTTATTTTTTGGAAAAAGTTTTTATTTTCTTTTTGCTGGGCTTGTAATCGTGATGACAAATAGCCTAGAGCCTCCCTCAAAAATTTGGCTAACAAATTCAATTTTTTTTTTAATCCAGCTGGTAGTTTCAGAGACTAGCGCGTTCAAACATCATCATCATCGGCCTAGCCTTTGCCCAACTACGTTGGGGTCATCTTTCAGTGTAACCAGATGCAACTGACGGCGAGTAATGGGTAGCTCGCTGTCCGGTAAGGACCAAGCCCGGGTCGACGGCGCGTTGTGTTCCACGCGCGCCTCAAAGAGATGTCAGCACCAACAGGCGGGGTCCGCAAGGGCCGATGCCTGCCAGGGGTGCGGGTTGTTCGAAAGAGATACCGCGGCCCCTGGCACCGAGGCAACTGAGGGAACACGGGTGGGTTTTAGTCAGTAAAAGTCTGACACGCCCGCCCACCCAGAGCGGGAGAAGTTATTTGATGATTTCACATCCAAAAAAAAAAACCGGAGGTCAGATAAGTACTCCATGTTAAATACTGGTATTTAGCTGCACCCGGTTAGATTGGAAGCTGATCCCAACAGGGAAACGGCTAGGCTGATTTTGTAAGTAATAAAGAACGAACTATTTGCTACGAATTTCTTGACTGCAAGCTGCTTCTGTTAAGAAATCGGTTCTTAAAATAATGAAATACTAAACCTTCAATATACAGTTAGTTATACGGTCAAATGAATCAGTCATACACTCAAGTAGGTAATTCGTGTGATGCTGATTTCTTCATAAGGAATATATCCCCTTATTAAGAATTTTATTTAATTAATGGTTTGTAAGCCTTATATAAAAGGCTATATATCAGCCTATATTCCCACTAATGGGACACAGGGTTCTCTGTGAGAGGGAGTGGGTTGTGATCCACGACGCGGGCTCAGTGCGGGTTGGTAAATGTCACGTCTTGGTCTATGGTTCTAGGACATCGGTTTCGTCTCGATGTTTTCCTTCACCGTTTTGAGAGCAGTAGTGATGAAATTATTTACTCAAATTAAAGCGCCTGCCTGAGTTTGAACTTACGACCTACAACTCGTAAGTCTTACTGTTCGGGGTTGGGGTGAGTTTAGGGTAAACTAAGATTAAGGATAATAAAGATAGCTATATTTCAGTGATACAAATGGGATAACGATTAAAACTAATGAGGTTAAATGAGATGAGATTGAGCCGCGCCCGATATGCTTTCCGAGAGCGTACTGACTATTTTACTTAGGTAATTACATAATATATAAAATATTCAAGGCATAGAGCGCGGTGTCGCAATTACGCTGACATGTTTATTATTGTTCGGTGATTGACCAGGGGGCCGATTCTACTAATTTGCAACGTTACACGTTAAATTGTGTTTCCACAACAGTTCGATTTCGATCGCCGTTCGATAGTTACATAAAAAGTCATTCTACTATTTTATAAGCAAAATGGAAACTAAACTTAAAACGAATTGCAACTGAACTGTAGCGGGAACACAGCGGGTAACCCGCGTTACCAACATGCCAAAATAATATGTTTTATTAATACCACAAAGAAAAAAGTTGAATCTAAAAATGTTACTAAACACGAATATGTGGCACTAAAAGTATTTTCTATAATTAAAAAGACATAATGATCATAATTTTATCATTAACTTTGTCCTATAGTAAACGTCACGCTCATGTTCGATTTTGTTAGTAGAATAGGTTTTGACATTGTTTCAATCGATCGTTGGCGTAACTAAAACGTAACCGCAGCTGTGTCGCAGCTGGACCGTTGTTCATTTTAGTAGAATGCGAAAACGCTTAAAAGTGGTGATTCGGTTGCGGTTCTATTGCGTTTTTTTAACAAATTTGTTAGTAGAATCGGCCCCCTGAACACTTACTACTGGGTCTAACACTACTCTTAACAACTGGGTAATTGTTATAGTATTACTGTTAGTGGGTACTGGTATAAATTGTATAATTACTGATTTCATACATAATTTACTCACGACCACGAATACATTCTGATTGACATGTGCGTGTGTAACACACTGTATTGAGCTATCGTTAAAAGTTTGTTGTAGCCTTTAATATGCATAAACAGACACACTTATCCTACTTACGCTCCGGCCGTCGAGAAAATGCGTTCTTGACACCCGTCAGTTTCGTACAAACGAATACTTTTTTGCGATATTAATCTTTATTAGTTACTAGCTAGGTCGAAAATTATCCCACGGGAAGTTTCTACCGGGATTAGTGATGTACCGACTAATCGGTCATATTTGTGGTCGGCGATTAGTCGGCTAAAACCGCCGACTAGTCGGCCCATTATTACTCGTATTAATAAATGCTTAAAAAAGTAAAAGACGGTTATTGAATGAAATTGAAATCTTTACTGTTACTATTTTTTTACTTAATAAAGAATCAGTTCTACAGTTTACTTTCAGTGCAATCTAGAACAGGATAGGAAATTGGGGATAGGAAGAAACGCAGGCTCGTACGTAAATAATGATAGAATAATTGCAAAGTAAACAAAAACACGTCCCGACAATTCCGCTTGGTGTCCGGGCACCTACGAGCCGAAAGCGTAGCCACGAACATTACCGATGTCACCCGAACTCGACCGAAAGCAATGATCGGCTTGACCGACTAGTCGGGCATTTTGCTGCCGACTAGTCAGCTAGTCGGCTGTTTTCCAAATGCCATCCAAATCCGTTCAGCCGATTTTGCGTGATTGAGTAACGAACATACAGACTTTATAGTATTTGTCTGCTCAACAACATCAATAAAGGCTTCTTCAGATAAGCGATACGCGACAGCGCGCATCGACACTTGTAGAACAATTTCCTTGTAGAACAATGAAGATTTACATAGAAATCGTTCTACGAGAGTCGCGCCTGTTTGAAGAAGCCTCAACGCAAAAAACTAAAACCATTCCTACTAGGTATAGTATGAAACGCAACTACCCCTTTGTGTTTAGGATACGATAATAGAATATAAACTTTATTTCCAAATCAATTTACACAAAGGCGCTATGATAATATTATGACAATATGGTTTTTTACTCGCTTTATATTAGCTTCACTTGTATGTTTGTTTGTATGTTTGTAACCGACTCCTTAGGGCGCGGTTTTAACCCACTTTAAACAGTCAGATTTCATTTAAACTTTGTAAACTTATCGAGGCCATGCCGATGATGAGATTGCAGATGCCAATTCAATAATTAAAAAAAAAATAGAGTAAAATAAAGAAAAAAATCTGAAAAAATCACGCTTTTGTACAGAACTAAGAAATAGAAAATAAATAATAGTTAAAAAAACTAAAAAACACGCTTTAAAAACCAAACTAAAAAAGTTAAAAATAATTTAATTCAATTAAAAAGCGTGGGGTGCTTGACATTAATTAATTAAAAAAATATCTCAAAAAGCATCCCACGCTTTTTAATTGAATTAAATTATTTTCTCCTTTTTTAGTTTGGTTTATAAAGCGTGTTTTTTTAGTTTTTTAAACTATTATTTTTTATTGCATAAATCACTGATTACTACCTCCGGTAAGCTAAGATTAAAACTTGATTGTACTACAGACCTACAAGTACTTGAGACAACTAAGATTGTAACTAAGTATGCCACAGTGCCGCATAATTGGATATAGCGGTTGACAGATGAAGCGTGGTGACCGATTTAATAAACAACAATAATAAGTACTTACGTGCAATGTGTACCTACACACATACTCGTACAGTCCCCATTTTATTTTTTGAGTGTGAAATCATTTGGGAAAGAATTTACTGACTAAAGCCCACCCGTGTTCCCTCAGTTGCCTGTGTGCCAGGGGCCACGGTATCTCTTTCGAACAACCCGCCCCCCCTGGCAGGCATCAGCCCTTCGGGCCCCTTCAGTTGGTGCTGACATCTCTTTGAGGCGCGCGTGGAACACAACGCGCCGTCGACCCGGGCTTGGTCCTTACCGGACAGCGAGCTACCCATTACTCGCCGTCCGCAAGCCCGCGCCTACGGTGGCCGGGAATCAGCCTGGGATTTCGCCGAAAGTTGAAAATCGAATGCTGTGTTTTTTCGACGCGCTGAGACTGACTCGCGCTGCACTCTGTTGGATTCTGAACGCTCATGTAAACACCGAGAGTTCACAAACCAGTAGATCTCAAGGCTGTGTCGACGACGAGCTCGTCGTAGAGTACAACCAAGACATTGGTGATGTTTCTATTGTGTACTAACTAAACTTAATTCAGGCTATGGCTATCTTTTTCCTTCATATGAAACAAGAAAGAGACGGACATAAATTAGAGCTGTCAAATGTTGAACTAAGATTTTCTTCGACGCAGTTACGACGAACTAAATTCATCATGTTTAAAATCACACTAAATTCAAGGCATTCGAGACGTAATTTAGTTTGACAGTTCTAAAACGTCACTTGTCTTTTTCTTTCGCGGTCTGTCAGTAAGAGACACCAATACTCTTATTTTAGTTTACGTGGTGAACAAAAGAATGGGCACCATATTGTCATTTAGAGAATAGCTTAGCTGATTGAGACAATACCACAAACTATTTGCAATGAGTAACCAATTGACCAACAGTTCAATGCTTGTTGTAACAATAATAATCAAATATGCTGCGGTTGTGTACAGTCAGGGATATTAATTCATAAGCAATTTGACATCTACGTCAAATTGTCGTGATAAATCCATTTAAAGAGATACATTTATTGAGCACAGACTAAAAGGCGCACATGGCCCAATATAGTAATAAAGGTACTACAAGTAACAAAATAATTAAAACAATAAACAAATAGAACGTGTAAAGTGCGTTGTGGTAAATCAACAACAACACACACAACCGAAAACACCAACAACAACACAAAAAACAAAAGAACAACAACGACAAAAAACAACAATAAATAACTACAACAACAACTGCCGAAAATCACACAAACACCAAACAAGACAACATTTTTGATAATTGTTTGAACTATCAAAAATAAGGAAACAACTGTGATTTTAATATTACGCGGACAATTTAAGCTGGTAGTCAATTTGCTTAGCAATTATCTTTCCTGACTTTGCATAAGGCTTTGTTGTAACTGCATCTAATTGCAATTGACCAGCAATTCTGTTTCAATGCTAAAATAGTTTGAAGAATGAATGAATATTACCATCTTTTAACTGACTTTGAGTGACCACGCAAATCAATTCGTCTAGCATATTGCCTGCTGAAAAAACAATGATGAGAAATCACGTGAGGAAACCGCCATATATTATTCATTTTGTCATATTGTCATAGGACCAAACATTGAAAGACATTGACATCTACCACGTTGGGTCCAGCCCGCTCCCTCTCACAGAGAGGAGGCCTGAATGGCAACAATACATATAAGCTGATTATGAAAAAAATATGTTTAAGTAATTAATTAAAATCGTGTTTTATCGTCAAAAACTTGTTTTCGTAAAAGTTGGAATTTTGACCTTCAATATCTCAGTAACCAGCACCCTAATTGCGTAACGCACGAATAATCATAATCTCGAATCATTTTGAAACAGATGGCTTATCCATTGCTTCATATGTTCGAAAAATGTGTCTGCTCAACACCTAAATAACGCAATGAATATTGTTGAACTGTTAAAATGAAACAGATTATGATTGATCGTATGTTACACGATTATGGTGCTGAAGTTTCCCAGGTATGGTCGGGAACAAAACAAATATTCTATTGATTGGGAGTACCTTAATGTGACTCTCGGCTACGTTAACTGTCTTTTGGGGTTCTCTAGTTACCTAACTTTTTTATCCATAATATAAAGTGCCATATTTTTTTTTTCTTAATCATCATTTGTCTGAATGATAACTTGCCCAAACCCTATGTCACATAATATAACAAGTCATAAAATCGAAATCCCTAAATACAATATGCCCTAACTTTGTTTACAAAGAAATAAAACCGTTTTCAATAAAAGTTATAAGTCTTATATTCATATTATTTAATTTTTATTTATCCTAATAACGTTTTTAAATTAAATTTGTATTACAAAGCTTTTGCTGTGAACTTCTCTCAGGCTATAAGTAGATTCGAGTTAGGTATATGGCACACGGGCAATATTTTTTCTTCTACCGACTTGTTTTGAGATAGTTCACTTGTTGTGTAGTTCTATGTAAGAACCATGCAAACAAGCCTACACCATGCATGCAAGCAAGCATGCAACATGTAGTATTCCAGCAATCATGCAGCATGCAACATGTAGCATTCCAGCAATCATGCAGCATGCAACATGTAGCATGCAAGCAAGCATGCAGCATGCAAGCAAGCATGCAGCATACACTATGCATGCAGCATGCAAGCAAGCATACACCATGCTTGCAGCAAGCATGCAGCATACACCATGCATGCAGCAAGCATGCAAGCAAGCATGCAACATATAGCAAGCATGCATCATGTAGCATGCAAGCAAGCATGCAGCATGCAAGTGACCATGCAACATGCAGCAGGCATGATTTCTGTCACGACTCCGGCGCTGCGGGATTCCAGTGGTGCCACGCGAGCTTATCGTCGCAGATGGCTTAACGCAGTTAACGCTCACCACCTGCTCCTCAACTCGCGGGCCGCCTCTCCCCTCCGCGCCTACGCGATTCTAAATTACACTCTAGGGGTAGGGCAGACAAGACTGCGTGGGGTCGGATTTACAGCGATTCGTTTCTGTCACTAAAACCTAATTTTTAGCAAATGTTTTTGGACTAACAATTTTATTATGAACATTCAGAATAACACACATGATTTAATACAATACTTTGGACATATAACTTTATTTCATGCAAAATTAGGAGATTCAATTACTCGATATTATGACAGGACAGAATAGTTTTAGAAATAAAGATTATGTAAAGCAAAATTTCGAATTTTTGAACATTATGGTTACTGAAGTTTATAGCAAACGTGTTATGGATAATGATTTTCGGACAAACAAGTTTAGGAGAAGCAAGGGAGTACCGTCTTTTAGACCCGATATTGTATGTCCCCTTCGGGCATCCCATCCTGGCGTTACCACTCACATCTGCTTTGTAAATACCTTTTGTTAGTCGCGCTCCATTCATCTTCTCAATATGTATAAACCATCTAAGCATACTCTATTATTTTTTTCAATTTTTATACAAGTATTTCGCAGTATTACGAGCTTTTTCTCTTCGAGGTCGCTAGCTGTTCTGACAGTCTGACTTAATATGCTCTTGCGTCGCATACATAAGGCGGTGTGTTTTGCTACAATTAGTTAGGAGCTGCAATTAGGAAAATCGTGAGAACTGTTCGACCTTGTCATTATGTACCAATGACCTTGTAGTCAGTCTTTAAATTATGTATTGCTGATGTAATGTAAAGATCTTGAATATGGAATATTTAAATTACAATCAAAGGCTTTAGAAGTCGCGTAGACCAATGAGGTCATTGGTCTAGGAGACATCTAAATATGAGTTCCTAGGTTCGGTGCCAAGGTTGGGCTTTGCTTGTCTTACTAATATCATAAATGTAAAAGTTTGTATTTTTATGCTGGTGAGTTATGGTTGTACTCCACAATGCATCAAACTCAAACTCAAAGCATTTACTTCAAATAAACCAATTACAGGCACTTTTGAATTGTCAAGGTCGGTGAGATAGGAAGATGAAGCTAGTTGCCCATTCCAAAGCGTAGGTACCTATGGAGAAGAACGGGCAAGAAACTCCATGGACACTCTTTTAAAATCATGATTTTGTTACAAACAGTTGGTTACATCATTATGTTGAAATTATCAATGTGAGAACGATGTAAAAAGACGTGCACATTATAAGCGTCCGTAATTAAAACAAAACAAAAATAAAATAACAATTTAGAAATTAAAATAAGCCGTGGGAGCTAAGAGATGACCAGTCCCTACTGGCGGCGCCCGTTCACGAACATGACGTATGGATCAGCACCATTCAGCTCAACCATTTTGAAGGGAACTTAATGATCCAACTTCAACATCTTTGCGTAGCCAATCGGGGTATAGCATAATCAGCCTTAATGTTCCCACTGCTGGGACGTACTGCGTGGCCGTATCCGGCACGCGGGCCCAGTCCGGGTAGGTAGATGTCACATATCTTCGAATTTATGGTTCTAGGATATGCCGTTTCCTCACAATGTTTTCCTTCACCGTTTTGGGAGCAACCGTGATGAAATAATTTCCACGAAGGAAAGCGCCTATTTGGGTTCGATCTTACGACCTACATCTCGCAAGTTGCGGCCGTTATCACTGCGCCACCACTGCTTCTAGCCATTCGGGTACACAGGTGTGGATTTGCATGAAATTTAGCACACAGTACATGTAGTAGTTGTGTGTGCTAAACCGCAAACCACAGCTAGGTAAATCTTAGATAATGTTCGTTACATAACTTACAATATTCATACAAATATGAATTAATTAAGATATAATTAGACGCCTCCGAACAAGATGTCCTCACGCAGTCAGACAGGATTCTCTGAATATTTATATTTAATTGATTTCAAGGCGTACAACATTGTTTATATCACGGCTGTTAGGTGCCGTGGTTAGGTGCCATAAATTTTACTTAGTTGTACAAAATGATCATTTTCCTTCCCTTATCCGCATGTCTTTTTCTTTCATACTTCTCTATTAGTCGTCATCTCAGCTGATAGCTGATATTATAAGGAAATATTGCTTCTGCCTTCTACTTCGTCCACATCAAAGTTTTTGCTCTCCCGACCCACCCCGTCGCGTCGCATCGAATCGCCTGCTCGTGCGAGTACTTCGTATTCGTGACTTTTCTCGGCTCCTAAGCTTCATAGCGTGATGTTATATAGCCTATAGGTAGCCTTCCTCGATAAATGGGCTATCCAACACTAAAAGTATTTTTTCAATTCGAACCAGTAGTTCCTTAGATTCGCGCGTTCAACCAAACAAACAAACTCTTCAGCTTAATAATATTAGTTTAGAAATAATATAAGTTACTTTTGGTCCCGGTTGCACGTTCCCGTGGGATAATTTCCGACGATAATTTCTAAGTTCATATAATCCCATTTCCCAACCTGACACTGACCTACAAATCAAATCAAAAGTCATTTATTCAATCTAGGCTGAGAGTCAGCACATTTTGAACGTCAAGATTACATAAGACAGTCCCCCAAAAACGCCCGCTCGTCAACACTTTCTAGTGCTTTAGCTGGGAAAAGAAATTGCGCAACAAACTCCCCAGCAGCACAGCTGTATGTTAAGTTAGAAGAACTTGATTCTTTACTTACAATGTCCAAATAAAATAATGATGATAATTAATGTAATGTATCTGTAATCTCCAAAGGACCAGGTGTACTCATAGTACTTTCACATTTCACTAGTTAAGTTTGAAATCCCATGTAATATTAGGTGAGCCTATTGTTATCAACCGTGCACAAAACCAGACTCCGCTCCACTCCGCTCCGAGTTGCTACTGAGAAATTCCTGATGGAAATGTCAAACTACACTTTGCCCGACCACGAATTTGCTATTACTAGACCAAAGAGGCCGATTACACGACGTAAAAAAATAATACTTTAAAAAACTGGTTCCTAAAATAATAGTTTAAAAAACTGGTTTCTAAAGCGTCTTTTTTAGTTTTTTAAATTATTACTATTATTTATTTTCTATTTTTTAGTTCTGCTAACTACAAAAAAGTGTTTTTTTTTCTCAATATTTTTTTTAAATTATTGAATTGTCATCGGTCCTCGACAAGTTTACAAAGTTTCAATGAAATCTGACCGTTTAAAGTGGGTCAAAATCGCGCTCAAAGGACTCGGTTACATACAAACATTTAAACAAACAAACAAACATACAAGTAAGGCTAATATAAAGCGTGTAATAATAGCTCCGTCCCATTGCTTCGCGTGGGTGTCGTAGAAGGCGACTAAGGGACTTACTAGAGAATGGGCAGCAGCGTTCTCTATGCATTTAACCACCATACTGCGATCGTCAACCTGCCTGCCATACTTGGCGATTATGGCAAATCCCCCCCTTTTGGGGAGGCTTATGCCATGCTTAGGAGGCATCGTCATTTCAGCCGAAAGACGTCCACTGCTGGACATAGGCCTCCCCCAAGCTCCGCCACTTGGACCGGTTCTGTCCTTACGGCGGCCTTCTCAAGGTCATCTGTCCACCTTGTGGGAGGCCTTCCAAATCTACGTCTTCCAGTACGCGGTCCTCACTCCAGCACCTTTCAGCCCCATCGGCCATCTGTTCTGCGAGCAATGTGCCCCCTGCCCATTGCCACTTAAGTTTAGCAATTCTTCGGACTATGTCGGTTACCTTGGTTCTCCGCATATCTCTTCTCCTGTTAGGTAGGTCTAACTTCGAGAAAGAGGTCAATCGTCGAATCCGACTCGGCTGGGCGGCGTTCGGGAAACTACGCAATATCTTCTCGTCTGGCATACCGCAGTGTCTTAAGCCGAAAGTCTTTGACCAGTGCGTGTTGCTAGTGATGGAGCTGAAACGTGGTCGCTCACAATGAGCTTTATTAACGCTAAAAGTCACCCAAAGGGCAATGGAGAGGGCTATGCTTGGACTTTAGACCACTAAAACAAAAAACACATAAACAAAATGTATTTTATTCTTTTTAAGCATAGTAGCACACGCCGAGCATCCGCTAGTAGTACATAAAGATAAATGCAAACTCAAACTTGAGTAATAAAAACTTCTTGGTAACAACCGATAAGTCACTATCGCGAATTTTCAACGGTCTTATTCAAATTAACGTATTTTAACGGTCAACCATTATTTGTTGTGTGTACACCGGGTACAAGGATAACGTATTTTGGCAACAAGGTCGAACTGTATGACGTAATACAGGTTAGACTGGAAATCGACCCAAATGTTTTTTTTTAATCGACGCGACGACTTCATAAAAAGGGGAAGCGGTTCACAATTCGGTTGTATTTTTACACGCTTTATATTAGCTTCACTTGTATGTTTGTATGTAACCGACTCCTTTGAGCGCGATTTTGACCCACTTTAAACGGTCAGATTTCATTGAAACTTTGTAAACTTGTCGAGGACCGATGACAATTCAATAATAAAAAAAAAATGAGAAAAAAAAACAAAAAAAAACACGTTTTTGTAGTAAGCAGAACTAAAAAATAGAAAATAAATAATAGTTTAAAAAACTATAAAAACACGCTTTAAAAACCAAACTAAAAAAGGAGAAAATAATTTAATTCAATTAAAAAGCGTGGGGTGCTTGACATTAATTGATTATAAAAATACCTCAAAAAGCACCCCACGCTTTTTAATTGAATTAAATTATTTTCTCCTTTTTTAGTTTGGTTTTTAAAGCGTGTTTTTATAGTTTTTTAAACTATTATTTTTTAATGTTTGTTACCAATATTAACAGACAAATTCTACTACAATATAAATAACTTTTTGACAGATACCTTTTAGTTTTAACATGCTTGAATTTTAAATTATAGTGTCTATAGGATTATTATTCTCATAAAAACGTAATAATGAATTTTAGTGAACCAGTATTTAGTCTATTGAATTAATTATTTTAGCTTTTGCCAACGGCTTCGCCCGCGCGTAACTTTCATCCCCTATTTAACTCCCTTAGGGGTTGAATTTTGTAAAAATCTTTCCTTATTCCTTGTCTACATTATAAAAGGAACCTCTGTGCAAAATTTCAGCTTTCAAGGTCCAAGGATTTGGGCTGGGCGTTGATGAGTCAGTCAGTCAGGACTTTTCTTTTTATTTCTAGGGATAATATATAGATAGATAAAAAAATTGTACGCCTCGACCTCGTCAGGCAAAACATGTACGGACTTTTTACCTATATTTAAGATCTTGCATGCTCGATTTGTATGTAAACGCATGTTTGACAAATAAATTATCTTTTATCTTTTAGAACTCTGTCATTTATAAACCGATTTGTAAAATTCTTGTTTCGTTTGATAGGGTATACTTATAGAGTGGTCTCTTATACCTACATATATTTGGTCAAGTTCTGATTAGTGGTTTTTCAGTTAGCTTCAATCCTGCGTTTTTTCCACTTAGTGAATTTGATGATGTTATAATATCTACTTGTCACTGTTATTTACTTAGCAAGTTTAAGGTATACCTACGAATTTGTGTGAGGTAGGTACCACAGATTAGCCTGGAAAATAAAAAGTTTAATAACCAACTTCCAAAAAAACACTACAAAGGTAAAAATAACTTTCATTACGAAAGTCAGTTATTTTTATGAAGTGTTAAAAATATTGTATGGTTGTACAGCCCTTTGTGTACTGGTCCGATCCGCACTTGGCGAGTTTTTCCACTTTGTATGAATTGATAGCTTCGGTCGTTAGAATTTCTTGTCACTTCGCCGTCGATTATGTTCTTTACACAATGTCATAACATCACGCTTTGTTCCCCGAAGGCTTAGGCAGAGATGTACACCCACATTTTCCCATGTTATAGGGGGCGAGGCTTTGCCATCAACCGGGCACAAGAAATCGCTGTTGGAATCTTTGACTGCCTCGGTCTAGTAGTCGCAAGCGCTGCTGCCGAGATCCTGGGTTCGATTCCCAAAATCAAATCAAAAGTAATTTATTCAAACTAGGCTGAGAGTCAGCACCTGCTCCCCAGTAGCACAGCTGTCTGTTAAGTTGGAAGAACTTGATTCGATACAATAATAGGTAAGTACTCGTAATTAAAATTCAACAATAAATGAAAAAAAAAACATAAATAAAAATAAAAATAAATCGTTTATACAGTCAAATAAAATAAACAATGATATGAAGGAACTCATATGACCTGTCAGTAGATAAGCTAATTCTGGTGAAAGAACACAAACGTTGTCTTGAGTTTTATAGTCTTTGAGTTAATCACAGCGACCAACAATTCTTACCGTTCATGTAGTCGTTGATAGAATAGTATGCCTTAGAACAAAGGGTGGATTTTACTTTAGCTTTAAACGCATTAAAATGTAAATCTAGCAAAGAAGAGGGAAGCTTGTTATAAAAGGTTATACCAAGCCCAACAAATGAGTTATGAGCCTTATGAAGCCGGTGAAAGGGAGCACGTAGTTTGTCCTTAATTCTAGTATTAATATTATGAATATCACTGTTTTTAGTGTATAAGTGTATATTTTGCCTAATATTTAAGATGTTAGCGAAGATGAATTGCGATGCCACCGTGAGAATACCAATATCTTTAATAAATTCTCTCAGAGAAACTCTAGCACCTAGTTGGCAAATTGCCCCAGATCGAGCAGTGTCATGTTCTTCAGAATTCACTCTAATTATTTAGAAATTAATTAGATCCAGCCCCTTCCATCCTGTTTCGTGACTTTTGAATAGGTAGGCGTGAAGCAAAGCGAAATTAAAGAGCGTCTTACGGAAGCAGAAAAAACATGAGGTAAACGACATTTGGATATCATTGTCAAGTTTAAGAATCAAATGACGCATCACTGACCAGCTGAGGCCTTGAACCAACTGAACTTTAAGAGTAGTTTATTGCTGAGTTATTTAGATTTTAAATATAATTGTTTGAATTAACCCGAGGTCGGGTGTCGAGGACGTTTATTTTAGGTCCTGCTGGGTTCCTGATACTCTATCTATGGGATAAAATGACAGGCGATCTCCAAACGGAAAATCACGAACTATATCTACAATAACAATAAAAAATATCCTTTTTTTAATCGACTTCAAAAAGTAGGACGTTCTCAATTAGACTGTATTTTATTGGTATATATTACGCGATATGACCTGCAACCTGCAATTGTGGATCTATGTCGAAAAATCTTTTTGTTATTGGATAGGGTCTGCCGCAGGGGCGGCCCATATAAATATAATTAACTTTGCTTGGGTAGTTTCTCCGTTAGCATCGGTAGTACAGAAGCCAGGACATCAAGCTACCCCAAGCTGTCATATTTTCCTAATTGTACATGAACCTTATATACTTAAGGTGGAAGCGCCAAGGTAGCCCGCGAAATTCAAATTTTGTTACGTTTTTTGCAATTTCCTGGTCAGGTTGTATGGTGATCTAAATATGATTCGCGACCGTATCAAATATGGTTTTACAGAATCATAATCATTAGAATCAGCAATACATCTCTATACTACTACTACTACTACTACTTGTCAAGTAGGCAAAATCTTAATATACATATGCTAAATAACCATATGCATTTATTAGCTAATTGCTATAGTGACAAACTTATATTTTTTGACACCAACACTTTTGTTGAGAAATTAAAATCGACTAGGGATACTGCATATCTGCCTATTAGTTTTAGACGTCAAATAGCATGGCTATTAGCTTTTAATATAAACTCAGACATAAGTAGTATGTCGAAGTCTACTGTAATTAGCACCACAAAAATTAGTAATAATACTAATATTAAGGTGGTTAGTGATACCAATTTAAACTAGTCAGTAAGACAACAGAAGGTACCAGTAACATTGTTTTTAATCTCACCACCAACAAGGTATCTTCTGGCATTCAATTACTTAATTGTAAAAAGGGGGCTAAGCTGAATCCCTTGAAATTATTTCATCAAAATATTCAAGGGTTTTCTTCCAAACAATTGGAAATTGAATTGTTTTTAGAAAAAACAATGTTTGATATTATTTGTATAACTGAACACTGGTTGAAAGATTATGAAATGTTAATTAATTATGAGAACTATAGTGTGGGCAGTTGTTTTAACCGAAAATCCATGCTTCGTGGAGGTTCACTGATCTTAATAAAAAAATGTATAAAATCTAAAACTCGTACAGACATAGTTAAACTATCAGTGGAACATAGCATTGAACTGTCCTGTGTTGAGCTCGATAAGCATTGTATAGTGTGCGTTTACAGACCTCCTAATTATCAAAACTACTCTATATTTGAGTCAGTAATGGAGGATGTTTTGGCGAAACTTGCAACTGGTAATAAATCAGTAATTATTTGTGGGGACTTTAATATTAATATTTTGGAAAATAATTCAAATAGTAGCAGATTGTTAAGCCTCTTCAAATCATTCAATCTTTCAAATGTGTTTTTGGAACCAACGCGAGTAACTACGGCTACTGCTACATGTATTGATAATGTTTTTTGTGACTGCGACTATTTAGATAAAGCCATTGTAAATTATCTCCCTTCTGATCACAGCGGTCAAACCGTTACTTTTGAGTCCAACACACCAATTCAAAAAGTACAGATACAAACTAGACCAATAACATCGGGTAATTTAAATAAGTTTAATAGCACTTTAATTAGCAAGTTAAGTGTTCAGGGCCTAAATGTGAATAATGGTAATATTTTGTATAAAGAATTATTTTCATTAGTACAAACAGAGTTCAATCACTTTTTTAAGCAGAAATCTAAAACTATTTGCCCTAAATTTTTATTTAGTGACTGGGCAACTAAAGGCATCAGGAAAAGTAGAGAAAGATTATTTGAATTGTATGGCCTTAAGCCGTATATTAACACAGAAACTTTTAATAAGTATGTTGCTACTTACTCTAAAACTTTTAAAAATATCTGCAAAGTAGCTAAAGCTTCATTCATTAGCCACAAGGTTAAATCAGCAGATAATAAAATTAAGGCAGTTTGGAAAATTATAAACAATGAAACGAACCGAAGTAAAAGCCTTAATAATGATTACGCACTGAACACTTCCCGCGGTGTCATTAGCGATAACATCGATGTTGCTCAGGAATTTGCAACTTTCTTTACCAACATTCCTATTAAAACTACAGAAACTTTAAATTCTTCGCCTGCACTTGCTATAGATTTATTAAGAGGGAATGTTTCAGCCTGTCCCGTGGAATTCAAATTTAAACATATTAACCCTGTGGTCGTTGTAAAGACATTTAAGCAACTTAAGATCAAAATTACCGAAGATCTGTGGGGCATGTCTACTAAAGTATGTCAATCCATTATTGAGACAATTGCACCCTATTTGGCTTTAATATTTAATTTGTGTGTAGATCAAGGGGTGTTCCCGGATTTAATGAAGTATAGTAAAGTTATTCCACTCTTCAAATCTGGCGACAGCAAAGATACTAATAATTATAGACCCGTATCGATTTTGCCAGTTTTCAGCAAGGTGTTTGAAAAAGTTATGTTAAATCAAATGCTCAATCATTTTAATCGTAATAACATCCTACACGATCAACAGTATGGTTTCACCAGAGGACGTTGCACAACCGACGCCGGTGTCACCTTATTAAAACACATCTTCACCGCATGGGAAGAAGCGCAAGATGCAATAGGTATCTTTTGCGACCTATCCAAGGCGTTTGATTGCGTGAATCACGAAACACTTCTCTTGAAACTTGGGCATTACGGACTGGGTGAACTTGCGCTTAGCTTTGTAAAATCGTACTTGGATGATAGACTGCAGCAAGTTCAAATAAACGGTGTGAATTCCTTGGGCTTAAAAGTCAAAATGGGTGTACCGCAGGGCTCAATATTGGGTCCGTTCCTCTTTTTAGTATATATAAATGATTTACCTCATTTACTTAAAAACCGACTACAAATGGTGTTATTTGCTGATGACACATCACTGATTTTTAAAGTTAAGAGACATGCACAGGAGCTTGACGACGTAAATAACGCTATAGTTAAGGTCCATAATTGGTTTACTGCAAATAATTTGGTATTAAATGGAAAGAAAACTAAATGCATAAGATTCACGTTACCGAATGTTAGAAGTAGTGAATGTCACGTTGTATTGAATAAGGAGATCCTAGAATTCGTCGAACAGACGGTTTTCCTGGGGATCACGCTTGACTCAAGGCTACAGTGGGGTTCTCACTTAACATCACTTGCAGGGCGGCTAAGTTCTGCCGCTTACGCTGTTTGGAAGATCCGTCAATTAACAGACGTGGATACCGCGAGACTGGTCTATTTTAGTTACTTTCATAGCATCATGTCTTACGGTATTTTGCTATGGGGACGTGCTGCGGATATTGAGTCGATCTTTATTCTGCAAAAGAGGGCTGTCAGAGCCATCTACAACCTACGCAGACGCGAATCTCTTAGGGAACTGTTCAGAACAATTAACATCATGACGGTACCTTGTCAATATATCTTTGAAAACATTATGTATGTGCGTAAAAATCTACATCTTTTTAGTAAGATAAGTGACAGGCACAATTTTAACACTAGAAATAGGAACAAATTAGATCAACCACGTTTCCGATTGTCTAAAGTACACACTTCGTTTATGGGGTACTGTGTAAAATGTTATAATAAAATACCAGCCCATATTCTGGAACTAAATGAAAATAAATTTAAATTATGTATTAAACGCACACTATCTAGACAAGCATATTATAAGTTAGATGATTATATTGTTGATAAAAATGCTTGGCTTAATGCTGGTCCGACTCCACAGGCTCCTGGGCTTACTATTTAAAATTTTCATATTTGGAAGAGATGCGCCCCTTTTTTATGTTTTCTGACATTATGAACATTTCTGTTCCTATTATTTTTATTTTTTGACATTACGAATAAGTTTTTATTTTTACTGAATCAAGTATTGTTTATTAAAATTTCAAAAGATGTTAAATATTTTTCTTTCTTAATTTTATATAATTTAGAAGCATTTTGTTTAAACTTTGTAAATGTGAGTACCATGCATCCGTATAATAATTATGTTGTTTTGATGTACGTTGACTTGAAAAAGCGTGGCAGTCGAGAGTATGTCATGCTCACTTAAATGTCTCGCTGATGGTGGCGCGTGTGTTGGATCATTCGGTTCCCTACAAAATGGTTGAGCTGGATGGTGCTGATCCACGCGTCAAGTTCGTGAACGGGCGCCGTCGGTTGAGACTGGTCATCTCCTAACTTCCATGGCTTATTTTAAATCTTATATTTAGAATTGTTTTTTTTTTTTTTTACATGGTTCTCACATATAGAAGCAACAAGAATATTGTTCCCAAGATTTTGTAATACTTAACATGATTAAAAAGAGTGTCCATGGAGTTTCTTGCCCGTTCTTCTCCATAGAGATCTACGTTTTGGAATGGGCAACTAGCTTCAACTTTCCAACTGGTCGACTTTTTGACAATTCAAAAGTACCTTTAAATGGTCTAATTGAAATAAATGCTTTGAGTTTGAGTTTGAGTTTGAGTTTGAGTTATAAGTTCATATTACTCTAAAGAACGACTATTTCATGAAATTATGACATTTGAGGGAAATTCTAACTTATGGATTTGTATTGCTGATTCTAATGATTATGATTCTGAAAAGCCTTATTTGATACGGTCGCGAATCATATTTAGATCACCATACAACCTGATACTGACCTGCAAATTGCAAAAAACGTAACAAAATTTGAATTTCGCGGGCTACCCTGGCGCTTCCACCTTAAGTGATAAAGTTGAAAATTTATCAAAGAAATTTGACATTCTTAATCAATACTTTGTGTATCTTGATGACATTCTACTACTTTCTGACGCTGTTGTTTACATAGCAAGTGGCATACGAATTAGTGTGGAGTAGGTACAACAACTAAAAAGGGAAAGACAAAATCTTAAAAAAAAACACTTCAAAGTGAAAAACAACATTAATTTCGGAAGTCGGAAAGAATTTTCTAAATCCATCCACAATTGACGGAGATATCGCGTAACAAACAAACAAAAAAAATTACATACAGACGAATTGAGAACCTCTTCCTTTTTGAAGTCGGTTAAAAAGTTATCAACATGGCATTAAGAGAGTGTAAAGATTGTACAACTAACGTAACGTATAGAAGCGACCGTTATCAATTGTCTAACCGGCACAGACTGAACTCTCAACGGTCGCAGCCGGCTGCCAGCTGCCGGCCGGAATCTTCTCAATGACATAATTTGTCAGACGAGCTGCTAATCGGTAACGAACGGCTATCTATAAATAAGAAAGTGGTTTGTTTACTTTTTAAGGTTTGCCAGTTGCTCCACTAGTTTTTCTACTAGCATAATAAGCCTATAATGTTCCCACAGTCGATGAGAGGGAGTGCCGCGGGCCCAGTGCAGGTTGGTTGATCTCACATGTCTTCGAATTTTTGGTTCCAAGACATGCCTGGTTCCTCACGATGTTTTCCTTCACTGTTTTAAGAGCAATGGTGATGAAATAATTTACAAAAAGTAATGCGCCTGTCTGGGTTCGGTCCTAGGATGTCTACGAACTACAACTCGTAAATCACAGCCGTTAGTTACCACTGGGCCATCACTGCTCTCAATATGTATGTAGTATACAATAATTTTCGTGTGGTGTCGGACGTAAAAAATAGCACTATCCCATCTCTTCCCGTGGGTGTCGTAGAAGGCGACTAAGGGACTTACTAGAGAATGGGCAGCAGCGTTCTCTATGTATTTTACCACCATACTGCGATCGCCAACCCGCCTGCCAAGCGTGGCGATTATGGCAAACCCCCCCAAATTGGGGGAGGCCTATGTCCAGCTGTGGACGTCTTTCGGCTGAAATGATGATACAATAATGTGGATAAAGTATATTTTACAATTACGGGCAATATTAGTATAGGATCAAATCCTGTGTCTTTACTTATACAGTCACGTCGCGTAGAAACTATAATTGCCATGTATGTAAGTATACCAATGATTGATGCTCTATGATAAAACTGTCTATAGAGATCTGCTGTCGAGGCACGAAAGTGGAACAAACTATTTACTTTCGTTTTTACTCAGTTCGAGTGTTTTCGCACGATGTGCATACATTTATGAATTTTCTAATAACTTAACTGTTTTTTTTTAAGATGGAAAATGGTAGCCTGCCGAATTAAAATTTTCTTACCTTTTTTTTCAATTTGCAGCTCATGTGTTTGATGTGACAGGACTACGTTGATTACAATAAGATTCGCGACCAAATTTATCTAACTGACAACGGTCTGTCTGTCTGGTTGTCTGAACAGATAGCTGTAGGTACTGCTGGGCAATTTGCTGCGCCACTTCTTGTGAAAGATGAAGGATGGGCGTTTTCGGGGACTGTCTTTTGTAATTTTGACATTCGAAAAGTGCATTGTTTTCACCTAAAATTAAGTATGTCAAATATTGTAAAACATTTTAAAAGACTAACGGTGGAGTTTCTTGCCCATTCTTTTACATACGAAGCTAACTTTTGGAAGGGGCGACTAGAATCAATTCTATTTTAATGTAAGTAAATGTTGACGTTTAAAATACTTTGACTTGACTTGACTTGCTGTTTGTCAGCCTAATTTGAAAATAACTTTTGATTATGAGTCTGTTCCAGCCACTTTTTAGGGTCATCAGTCCGTCTAGCGGGGACGCCCACACAACGCTTGCCAGTACGCAGTCTCCACTCCAGGACTCGTCTGGTCCACCATCGGTCTTGCGACAAACATGGCCAGGCTACTGCCACTTCAGGTTGTATACTCGGCAAGCTCGTCGGAAATTCCTTTTTTTTTTCGATGTTCTTATTTTTACACGCTTTATATTAGCTTCACTTGTGTGTTTGTTTGTTTGTATGTTTGTAACCGACTCCTTAGGGCGCGATTTTGACCCACTTTAAACGGTCAGATTTCATTTAAACTTTGTAAACTTATCGAGGACCGATGACAATTCAATAATTTAAAAAAAAACTGAAAAAATCACGCTTTTGTAGTTAGCAGAACTAAAAAATAGAAAATAAATAATAGTTTAAAAAACTAAAAAAAACACGCTTTAAAAACCAAACTAAAAAAGAAGAAAATAATTTAATTCAATTAAAAAGCGTGAGGTGCTTGACATTAATTGATTAAAAAAATACTTCAAAAAGCACCCCACGCTTTTTAATTGAATTAAATTATTTTCTTCTTTTTTAGTTTGGTTTTTAAAGCGTGTTTTTTAGTTTTTTAAACTATTATTTATTGATATTATCCTTCAAAAACTCCTAGTAGGTATAGCCCGCTCCATACCGCGCTGAGCGACATTGAACTTAAATAGCTTATTGGCAACGAATTAAAATTGCCAAATTGTGCCACCAGTAGGTAACTACCAACATAATTCAGCCCATTGTTATATACCCGAAACATTGACCTTGCTTTAACCGCAAAATAAATTGTTTTAACAAATAAGTGATCTATAAAACTGAAACTATTCTCTTTCGTTGCATAAAATTCCAATTACGGTCAATAAAAAGCATTCACGCATTACTGTTTTTCTGTTGCAACACTACAACGTGGCGGTACGGCGCCAAAATATTTGACGTCACTGACAGCTATCACTTTGACAGCAAAACAGCATGGCGTTCGATTTTTTTTTACTCAGACTTGACACCTTGAATTATAATCACGATTTTGAATGTTTAATTGGACAAGAAGGCACGACTGGATAGTATTGCAAGCATCATATTGTTTTTTTTTATGATCTTGCGAAATAATTTCGATATTTAGGTGATTTATGACATCATACCATTACGCTTGAAATCTCCGAATGGTTTGGCAGATGTGTATCTATGTTACACCGGTTACACCCCAGATATGTTTAAGTCCCATTCAACAGGGGCGAGCTTATTACCAACATACGAGTAACCGAGTCTATCCACCGAAGCCAAGAGGATTGACTGGAGCCCAGTTGAAATTACCAACAGCGTTGTCGCTAGCCAACACTACTACATTGCCCCACGTCTTTACAACTGCGACAAAATTTCGATTATCACAGTTTACATAAGTCCTGAAAGTAATTTGTTCATAATTGACTATTGAATCGATTATAGTAACTTTTGATATGGTTTTTTTATATTAGGTACCTATTTACTAACTTTCGCCCGCGGCTTCGCCCGCGTGGAGGTCTAAAATTATCCCACGGGAACGTACTTTCGGGATAAAAAGCATTCTATATGTTAATCTAGGTTATAAACTATCGGTGTGCCAAATTTCATCCAAATCCGTTCAGCCGTTTTTGTGTGAGAGAGTAACACACATCCAAACATACAAACTTACACAGCAACAGCATTATTAAACGCCGCGCCACACCGATTGAACCAAAAAAGTTCAATTAAATTTTAAGGCAAGACTCAATTTTAAATGCATAAACGATTGCTAGGATCAACATGTTTTTCTTTAGCTTTAAAAAAAAAGTTTTGTACATTGAATATTGAACTCTACGCCATTTTGCTAGTGGCACTACCAGCTAGTGATTTGTGACGTGTTGGGTTCAATGTCACGTGACCAATTGCTTTATTTTTACGGAATTTATTAATTTTCACAAATATTTATTATGTAGTCTAAAATAATTTACGAATTTAAGAAGATTTCTTATTTTAGCTCCCAACTGACCCCATCATCGTCATTTTAGCCGAAAAACCTCTTCCGCTGGACATAGACATCCCCCAAGCTTCGCCACTTCGAACTCCTGTGCTTCCCGCATCCAGCGGATTCCTGCCGCCTTCACAAGGTCATCGGTCCACTTTGTGGGAGGCCTTTCAACTTTAAGTCTTCAGGTACGCGGTCGACACTCCAGAACCTTTCAGCCCCATCGGCCATCTGTTCTGCGAGCAATGTGTCCACTTTAATTTGTCAATTCTTCGGTAACCTTGGTTCTACTATGGTTCTCTCTCTTCAACCCTGATTCGATCACGTAGGAAATTTCCAAGCATTACTTACTTGGGTGCCTTTTCGCATTCTAATAAGGCCCGTTAACCAATTATTCTACAAAACAACATTCATAAGATATTTTTCGTACTGTCAGCTATCCCATTTATCTGTAACTTATTAATTTATTGTAAAACAAACGTAACACAAACCAAATCTGGCCCGGCGTTTGCCACAGAGTTCGATAGATGGCGTTGTACGACCGGACGCAGTTCTCTATTGTGTTCCCTAAGTTCTTTATCCATAATGTAAACTAAACTGCCATAATTTGTTTTGTCCTAATCATAATTTTTCCAATGATAACTTACCCGAACTTATTGTCACATGATTGGTTCATACATAAAATAGAAATCCCAAAATACAATATGCCCTAAATTTGTTAGTCATAAATATTACAATAAATAATATACAAAAGAAATAAAAGCATTTTCAATCAAAGCTTTATAGTCCTAAATTCCAATAATTTAATGTTTATTTATCCTATTAATGTTTTTAAAACAAATTTGTATTACAAAGCTTTTGCTATGAACTTTTTCTCAGGCGTTACGTAGATACGAGTTAGGCATATGACAGCGGACAATATTTTTTCTTCTACTGACTTGTTTTGAGATAGTTCACTTGTTGTGTAGTTCCCTGTAAGAAGCATGCAAACAAGCATATACTATGCATGCAGCATGCAAGCGAGCATGCAACATGCAGCAGGCATGGTTTCTGCCACGGCTCCGGCGCTGCGAGGCTCCGGCAGTCCCACACGACGTTATCGTCGCAGATGGTTTAACGCTCACCACCGCAGTTTCGGCGTCGACGTTGCGTCAGCCGCGTCGGCGAGCGTTACAAGTTTACAACCACCTGCTCCTCAACTCGCGGGCCGCCTCACCCCTCCGCGCCTATGCGATTCTAAATTACACTCTAAGGGTAGAGCTGACAAGACTGCCTGGAGTCGGATTTACAGCGATTCGTTTCTGTCACTAAACACAATTTATTAGCAAATGTTTTCGGACTATATAAATTTTATTATACTGAATATTCGGAAAAATACACAATAAACAGTCAGAAATAAAGTCACACATTAATAAAGTCAGACATGTGACTTTATTTCATAAAAAGTTAGGAGATTCAATTATTATAGTTCTCGATATTATGACAGAACAGTTTTAGAAGTAAAGATAAATAATTAAAACAAATTTTCGAAGTTTTTAGGGTTCTGTACCCAAAGGGTAAAACGGTACCCTATTACTAAGACTCCGCCTTCCGTCCGTCTACCTGTCTGTCTGTCTGTCACCAGGCTGTATCTCCTGAACCTCGATAGTTAGACTGTTGGAATTTTCACACATGATGTATTTCTGTTGCCGCTATAACAACAAATACTAAAAAACAGAATAAAATAAATATTTAAGGGGGCTCCTATAAAAAAAACCGTGATGTTTTTGCTCATCTTTGCTCGATATTGATCACGGCAACAGGTAGACACTTGACATACACCGAAAAATACAAAAAAAAAGCGTGGGGTGCTTTTTGAGGTATTTTTATAATCAATAAATGTCATTATTTTCTCCTTTTTTAGTTTGGTTTTTAAAGCGTGTTTTTTAGTTTTTTAAACTATTATTTATTTTTTAATTTTTTAGTTCTGCTAACTACAAAAACGTATTTTTTTTTTTAATTATTGAATTGTCATCGGTCCTCGACCAGTTTACAAAGTTTCAATGAAATCTGACCGTTTAAAGTGGGTCAAAATCGCGCTCAAAGGAGTCGGTTACTTATAAACAAACATACAAGTGAAGCTAATATAAAGCGTGTAATTAACATTGATAAGAGATTGAGATGGGGTTTCTGAGGAGGAAAGTAACTCCGTGGGAGGGTGAGTAATTTTAGTTGTGTTTGTGATTACTCAAAAGACCTTTATAGACACCAATCTCGATGGTCCTCAAATGACTGACCACGATTATTTTAGGATTTTTAAATACACATTGACATGATTAATTATATACTTTGTAGAGTAGGTACCTGTTGTATTGTTTTAAGTTACTTAGTAGCAGGGCTGGGCAGTATTTGAATTACTTGTAATTAAAATACGTAATATTTGGTATTTGTATTTCAATAACTTCCTTAAAATGTAATTTGTAATTCGTATTTCAAATACGTGACGCTGAGGTATTTTGTAATTAGTATTTCAAATACTTGAGACTTCAAAATACATTTTAACATTAAAATAAATTTAAACTTCATTTAGCGATCGTGAATGTGAGTGCCAGGCGAGAGTGTAGTAATGACGGTAAAGCAGCTATTAGAGTTGGCAACACTGCACCTGTTATTTATATAATGTACGCTATGACTGTACGTCAAAATTGGCCAACAAAACGCAAAAAAAATACGTCAAATTGTTAATGTCAAGTCATAACGGTTTGTTTTTATTTTTTTCACGGAATAAAAAATGCTTCTGTCCTAAATGATAGAAGCAAAGAGCTTTCAATCCTTGAGCGCTATCCAAATATAAAAAATGTGTTCATATACAATTTAACACAAGTTTGTGCTCATCAGGACCCGTTAAACAATCTTTCTGATTGTTTTCTTTAGCAGGTTTTATTCACTCTCCAACAAGAGGCTGTTTGTCTGACAGTAGATTTGAAAATCTAATGTTCATGAAAGGAAACTCTGGTTTTACTGATTAATTAATCTTGTTTTCCTAAACTTTTCAGCCGTCTTGATTATTTATTTTGTATTTTGTAATTTGTATTTCGTATTTAAATAAAAAATTGCTAAAATACTATATTTTGTATCTTTTATTCCAAATACCTTACATAAAGATATTTTGTATTTCGTATTTTAATTACTTGCGATACAATATTTTTTAAATTGTATTTCAATTAAAAGCAAAGCATGTATTTTGCCCAGCCCTGTAGTAGTGAGCTTAGTAGGTACGTATATTTTCGTCATTTAGTTTTAATCATGGTCTGGCAGTTTGAGTATGATTGACATGTAAAACTTTTTACAAACCTACTTACAGAAATGAATAATTTAATTTTATCATTTATGTATGTCTTATGACTGAGTTTGTTTACCGTTTCACGTGGTTTTTCACACGCATCGTACTTAGCCTAGTGATCGGAGTTTCTTTCGCACTTTTTTGAAGTAAAGAACCGGATGCCGCTCTCTCGTAAATGTAAATAAAAAACATTTGTATTGTTCTCAAAACGAACTACAGTCACGATCAAAACTGAAAATAGTATCCTAATAGTGTATAGGGGGCGAGCTTAATGCTCTTTAATCATAATCAGCCTATAATGTTCCCACTGTGAGAAGGAGTGGGGTGTAGGTAATCCACCAAGCGGGGCCAGTGTGGGTTGGTAGATGTCACATGTCTTCGAATTTTTGGGTCTAGGACATGCCGGTTTCCTCATGATGATTTCCTTCACCGTTTTGAGAGCTGTGGTGATGAAATAATTTGCATAAAGTAAAGTGCCTGTTTTGGTTCCAAACTGCTACCTACAACTCCTAAGTCGTGGCCGTTACCACATGTGGCACACACAATGGGCTCGCGGGGCCCATTGTGTGTGCCCGCTGTGTGTGCACAGCCCACTCCCTCTCACAAAGAAGAGGGCTGTCTAACAGCATTCCCAGCAGTGGGAATTATTGGCTACTTAAATGATCAGCTGTGACCCACTGTCCACTTCTCCACCAATGTACTGACCCATAAAACACGAAAAAAATCGCTCACGTTATTCCAATAACGGATCAGAAAAAAGTCGAAACAGTATAATTTTCTCTTTTTTCTTTTGCCCGTTTCTGCTTCACTGTACGGCGTTCAAAGCATTGCAGTTACAAACGGTCAGTCATTTGAAAACATTGTATTTGGAGCACAGTTCATGTGGCAGGCCTAACATGATTATATTAACTCTGGGGTTTCTGGCTGCGGTCACTGCTAGTTCTACTTCGGATATCAAGGACTCGTACAAGAATCAATGTAAGATATTTTCTATTTTATTAAAATCAGGAATTCAGGATGCGCTAATGTTGTCCGCGGAATTCAAATGACTCAATCTGCCTAATCTCTTTCTAAATATTTTGGGGTCGGCTTCCAATCTAACCAGGCAGCTGAATATCAGTATTTTACATTGAGCGACTACCTATCTGACATCCACAACCCAGTAACTGGGTAGTTACGGTACCCCTTGTAAGACTGGCTTCAGGGCTGTCAAAGATGTACAAATAGCAGCCGGGACCAACGTCTTAAAGTGGTTCCCTAGGCACGGAGGAGGCTCGATATGTGATAGATTTCATGAAAAAGTCATTCAATACGATTTGAAATGAAGTTAGAGGGTTGTTTAATTCTATAAATATATACGTGTTTTGGCCGTGAATCTTATCAAATCATACTCATTATGTTGTTCAACATATAGCCTGATATTGGCCTGCTAATTGCAATAAACGTAATTTCCCGGGCAACAATAGCGCTTCCCCTATAATTTAAAATGCTTGCAAGGGCATGCCACATTTACATGTTCATTATTTTATTTTTACCCGATTGCGCCAGAAGGAGGCTTGATCGTTTTCAGCTTGAGAGGTGCCGTTAAATTCGTCTTAATTGTGAGAGTGACACTGTACGTGTATCAAAATAGAAAGAATATTGTTTAAAAAAAAAAACTCAAAACCTTTTGAGTGGGATATCAAATTAAAAGGTTTCATAAAAAGGTCTCATTTACGTTAAAAATAATCAAACAATAAAAAAATCAAAAATAATTAATCAATCAACTAAAAACGGTGAAATCAAATAATAATTTACAAAATCAAAAAATCCAACTGCCTAAAAAGTGAACTTTAATTAAAAAATATGGAAACAAGAAACTTGTTTAAAAAGGATGTCTATTAGACTGACAACTATAAGCAATATCTCATGCAGTCGGAGGCAGTACCCAAAGGTCTTAATTGTTAAATTTAAGAAGATGGCCTCCGACTGCATGAGATTGCTCATAGTCATAAAAGAGTGACCGTGGAGTTTCCTGCCGGCTCTTCTCCATAGGAAACGACAAATTGGAACCGTGCACCTAGCTTCTGACGTTTCATAAGTGCCCATGCAGGCTTATGTGAAATAAAATATTTTGATTTTGATTTTGAATCAACCTATAACGTTCCCACTGCTGGGAAACAGGCCTCCTCTCAGTGAGAGGGAGTGGGCCATAATCCACCACGCGGGCCCAGTGCGGGTTGGTAGATGTCACATGTCTTCGAATTCTTGGTTCTAGTACACGCCGGTTTCCTCACGATGTTTTCCTTCACCGTTTTGAGAGCAGTGGTGATGAAATTATTTATACAAAGTAAACCGCCTGTCTGGGTTCGAACCTACGACCTACATCTTGTATAACGCGGTTGTCACCACTGGGCCACCACTGCGCTATTTTTTTTATTATTGTTTTCAGAATTCAGCCTAATTGTCATCCTTAAACACGTTTCTTGTTACCTGGATCTTTTTTAATTAAAGTTCACTTTTTATATTATTTTATTAGGCTGCTTCGTGGGTTTAGTGGTCGTAAGCGCTACTGCTGAATAGGTCCCGTGTTCGACTCCCCGGTCGGTCAGTGTTATCGGGTTTCTCAATCTCGAAATTCTCAGTAGCAGCTCGGTCTCTGGATTTTTGCCCGACTCATGGCATTAAGCTCGATAGTACAACAAAATTTGCGAAATGTGGATACGACAGGAACATTTCTACCTAACTGTTCAGGAATAAGGTTAATAAGAAAAAATACCGAGTAAACATGTTTCCTTATTTTAATCATGGATGAAATGACTAGGTTATTTATATTAATGCTGAAATCATCGGGTGATCTCAATAGGGATTATGCAAGTAATTCAAAACCAGTATTTAATATTCCATTGCATTGGGACCTAGCTAGCTAGAAACGATTTTCAATGCACTGCACAATTTGTACACACGGCTACACATCAAGCTATTAATTCAAGTATAAGCTGATCTCGGATTTCCGTACAGTGCGAGATCAGCGTAAACTGGAAATGTATGTATAGCTTGATGTGTAGCCGTGCGTACAAAACTATATTATGATTTTTCGGTGAAACAAAACGCAATCCTTAACGCATCGTCATTGAGAATGCCGTTAGTAGCGTCAGATATTAGTAAACTAACTTCGCAAAGTGTTTGAGATATTCCCCTGTTTTACAAGGGATAGTTTAAACAAGAAGAGTGTAAACAATTTTTTTTCTGGTAATAGTTACGCACCAATAAATAAATGCGATGTAAATTATTACAATTATTCGGTGAAACAAAACGCAATCAGTAGATTGCGTTTTGTTTCAACGAAAAATCAGATAAATTGATGTCCTATTAGATGAATTGATTTTATTGTTTTTCTGCAGGATAATATAATGTCTTTTATTAATATTAATGATCATAAATTGAATTGCATATCCCCTATTGTTTGCAGTTCACAATTCTGGGCATGCTGGGAAACACAAAGGGAAACACGACAACTTCAGTACAGAATGTAGATATCATCTTTTTTTAATTTTTTTTATATTGAGATTTTAATACATTTAATTTTAAGTGAATTACTACTATAAATCCGACACATCCTCAGTAACAATAAACTCTTTGCAAGATATTATTTCCCCTAAAAGTAAGAATTACAGGAAGTATGGTAGGTACTGTTGTAAAAAACCGAATCATGCCTGTTGTTTTGACGAATCGTTTGATTAGGCGTTCTGTTTATAAACAAAAAACTTAGCCCGCACTTGTTTTGGGACGAATCGCGCGTTTTTATGTAAGTGGGCACACCCTACATGCCTGGAGGCTTTTATGTGGGTATTGAGTTCTGTCTTACGTTGGTTTTTATTATTTATTTATTTCTGCTTGATTTTTGTTGGTTTATTGGCATGCGCTCGCTGATTTATGTTTTGTGTTTATTACCTAATGTTAATTACTTACCTATTATTGTATAGAATCTAGATCTTCTAACTTAACAGACAGCTGTGCTGCTGGGGAGTTTGTTGCGCCACTTCTTCTTCCCAGCTAAAGCACTAGGAAGTGGTGAAGGGTGGGCGTTTTGGGGGACTGTCTTATGTTATTTTGACGGTCAAAAAGTGCTGACTCTCAGCCTAGTTTGCATAAATGACTTTTGACTTTGATTTTATTCAGTGCAAACTTCACGTGACTGCACATATTTTCACGTTTTTCGAAACACTGACTGTCCGTCGATCAAAAATGTACAAAGTATATGAAGGACCAGCACCCCGCAACACGCGATTAATCATAATCGGTTTCGTTTTGACATTTCAACAATATTCCTTGCGTTATTTACGTTGTTGAGCAGACACATTTTCGAACATATGAAGCAAACGGTTTAGCCATCGGTTTCAAAACGAACCAAATTATGATTAATCGTGAGTTACGCAATTAGGGTGCAGTTTTTAGATTAGGAAATTCACTCATATTTTTTTTATTTATTGTTGTAACTTATTACCTACTTTATAAGATTATTATCAGATACCAAGTATCAAAAAGGTCTGCCATCTTTTTTCTCTTTATTACAACACCAAAACGTACCTACTGAATGCTAGGTATGCTAGTAGCTAGTTACATCAGCTAAGCATTACAACTCTTTCCTTCATGACGTTATCTCTTCGCCCCCAGATTGCACAGATCCTAGGACCATGAAGAAGCACCCAGCATACACAGAGTGGGCGGACGCGTACTCATGCACCAGGCATAGATGCCAGCCCGGAGGGAGAAACCTTGCAATATACACAGTTGGGTATGTATGTACTCTAAATAGCCGCAGGAAACTTCTTGACTCTAGCAAGAATAGTCTTCTCAATCTTAAGAATTGCAGAACGAATGGTCCGACTTTTTTAAAGAGTAGGGACTGTGTTCTGAAATATCTTGACTACAGAATGATGATGATAAAGCAGGACTGTCGGAACAACCTGAGAGGTCTCGTACCGCGACGCCAAATGCTTCATGATTGTCTTGTACTGTAGGAGTGGGTCCTAGGTACCGGGTTTGATAAATAAAACGCTTGTAGGTATGCGTATTATTATAAATAGGGTATTTTACTCTATACGAGAAAAAATCTAAAAATATATTATTGAGATAGCTTAGGCAAAATGCAGTCGGAAAATGTTAGTTTTAGTTCATGAAACAACAAAATAAATTTTAAAATACAATTTAAAGATTTCAGTTTTTTTAATCTGTGTTTGAACACCATCAAATAGTAGTCGCCATGTTATTTCGTCATACGGCATGTCAACTGAGCAACTTTGTACTTTTATTATTTTCGTAACCAAAGTAATGTTTATTTAAATAATATTTTGCATTCAGGAACAGCAAACCAACGCTAAGTAGTAAAATAACTCAATTTTCAATTATAAAAAATTGTCATACAAAATATCAGCGCATTTGTTTTTAGCAAACTGACGTCATACCCACAGAGCAATAATTATGGCGTCTACTGCGTCCAGCGTTTTTGACAAATTAAGCGCGAAATTTGAAAATGTACAATTTAAATGCATTTTTATGTCACTAATCGATTAAATAAAAATGTTGTGTTTTTTTAGTGGTTTATTAGCACTCTAGAATGTAATTAAGACACTCTTCAAAAATGAGTGTAATACCCTATTGTATCGTGCAGATATTCCACGTTTTAGATTTTTACAGCACCGTGCCTGTTAATCAACTATTTTCTTCCGAGACAATACCTATGTTCAATCGTTTGAAGGATTCATTCTAGAACTGCCTGACAGTTCGAATGTGACAAAGCCCTTTCGTTAGCTGCCAGTACGAACCTAAGGTAGTTGTATTCGGTAAACAACCAAACTTTACAGTACCTACTCATTCATCGCGGTAGCTCATAATGTGTATTTTATTGTATCCAGATGTAAAAGGGTAGAAGCTCCGGAGTCTGCCATCGAGTGTGAAGAGGTGGTGGAAGATACCAACATGCAGTTTCCTTTCTGTTGCACACGACTTAGGTAAGACCTTCACTAACTAAGGCCCAGTTTCTGAGAACTTCAAATAAACAATAGATTGCTATTGATTCGACTTAGAAAACAACCATAGTTGTGATTATTGGTGGCCCTTAAGAATCTGATGATAAAATCCAACATGATGCATATATTAAGAATCGTAGCATTATGGAGGAACAGGGTGTAAAGTCCACTCATACTCTATGGAAAAGGGAGGATCCTCCGACCAGACGGGTGTTGTGTCTGGTGGGCAACTGCCCGACGGCAACGGTTGATGTCGGGACGTTGTACAGTATGCGAGTCGCGCGGTAAACTCTGATTGCGCGATGCAGGATTTTGTGTGACGTGAGTCTTGCGTAGTTCGCCTGTGGCATTGTAGATGGCGCCACTTCTCTTTTGCTGTTTTTAGATATTGTTGCGAAGTATTTTTCTGTAGTGCCGCTACAGCATCAACTGTTTAGGTAGTTAATAGCACTTACTATTTTTATTTTAGAGGCAGTCTTTGGCTTGTAGCACTAACTTATTGAATAGTTCAAAGAAACTATATGAAAATCGCTTTATTCCTTTTCTTTAGACGAACAGCCTTGATAAGCATACTTTCATACTTAAAAATAAGTTATCTCTCCCAGGTGTCTGGTGGTAGTCCGTGGAGAAGTATGGACCAGGGTGCTGGGCCAGCCCTGGGAGGTGTTGCCCGCTGCGCCGTGGAGTCACATGTACAAGATGAAGAAACCGCCGCCAGCTGACTCCACTTTCCTTCCCAAGTAAGTGGTGTCCATTCTAACCATTGAGTGGTTTTATAGTCTTTGATTCTAACTCATCGACGTATTGCTATCTCTTACTAAGAAAAAGACAGCGACGTTTTAGCTGGCAATCTAGTTTAAGGGACAAAAGACAGGGTTTTTTAAAAGTCATTCTTGACAATGCTGTCGGATTGTCATACACATGTTAACCGCTGTGATTGGCTGTTAAAAGAACCGCAGTTTTTTCAATTTCATAGCATGATGAGCTTTTCTATCTGACAGCTATTGCTCTTCAATACATTCAGAAACCACAACCCAACCACGCCACTGTGTAGCACTCGAAATGACAATCATTATTTCAGTTGTTTTCGATTAACAAACACAAACTCAGCTTATGACGTTCCCACTGCTGGGACGGGAGAAGGAGTGGGCCATAATCCACCACGCGAGCCCAGTGCGGGTTGGTAGATTTCACACGTGTTTGAATTATGGGTTCTCACGATGTTTTCCTTCACCGTTTTGAGAGCAGTAGTGATGAAATTATTAACACAAAGTAATGGGCCTGGCTAGGTTCGAATGCACGGCCTACAACTCCTTAAACGCGGCCGTTACCACTGGGGCACCACTGCTCTATAACTAAATAAATAACAAACAACTGAAACATAATATGCAATGGAACTGCGGGTGATTGTGTAACACACTAACAGTTGAAATGACTTTCATTTTGACATTTCAACAACATTCATTGCGTTATTTACGTTGTTGAGCAAACTTTTTCGAATGTAAGAAGCAATGGATTAGCAATAACCTAAAAAAAACAAAATGACAATTAGGGTGTTGGCATGGAAGGGGCTGTCATTCCAAAAGTGTTATACAATATTGGTGCAAGTATAAGTTTTATTAATCGTCCTAAAACCACAGTTTGAATGCTGGAGTTCCTGAGGCACTGTTTTTCTTGTAGGTAATCTTAAATTAAATAGCTTTAATTCTTTCAGGACCATCGACCAAGGCCCAGTCTACGAGCTGTCAGAAAACGAATCAGATCAAGGCGGCCATGATAAGGTGCTACGATCAGGCAAGAAGCCAGTTACTGACACCACAGACTACAACGAAATAGCGCCCGCGCCCGTGCCTAGGGCTGCTGTGCCGCCCCCAGATATCGTGGTAATCAATAATCGTGATGGAAATCGATCGACGACTATATTCTGAACGGGGCTAAGCAACTCCGCCATCACACTGAAAATAAAACAAAAAAACATAGATTTTTCTTCCAAGATTCGCACTTGGTTGACATCCCGACCAGTGGTACTCAACGATTCTCCTCCACATTCATTATGCGCACAGACAAAGTGTGGAACTCTGCCAGCGTCTACATTTAACCCGTCTGCTTTAAAAGCAAGATAGAACAGGCATCTTCTGGGCACGTTCGTTCCATCCATCCCTGTCCATCAGGCTTGATCGAGGACAAGGGCAGGCCAATAAAAACAAACAAGAATGAAGAAAATCTTCATTGAAGATGATAGATGGTGATCGTAGTTATTCTTTTGACTCCTTCTGGAGAGTGCACAGACAGTACACAATATAACTATAAAACTTAAATAAGACCTTAAAACTACCTATACTCCATTTGAAATAAGATTAGACATTTAAACAAACCTTTTTTACAGTCCGTTCAATTCATTCTGACTTCTATACCGTAGGCATAAGGATGGCATTAAAAGCAAAAAAGTAGTTACAAAACCAACTGTTTACTGCAGCTGCCATTTGTCATGCCACCAACGCATTAAAAGTCGAAATCGGTTGATCGGACTGTAAAAAGGTTTCGTTAAATTTCTAATCTTATTTCAAATGGAGTATAAGTAAGTAGTCTTGAACTGCTAATATTGGTTAAATTGATTGCAATGTCAAATCTATTCAAATCAACTCAAATCTATGAGACTAGTCAGAGGGGTTTAAATGTTATTTTATGGGCATTATTTATTTATCTAAATTAAGGCTTACTGAGCAGTGGTAACAGCCGCGACTTACGAGATGTAGCTCGTAGGTGCGAGCCCAGACAGGCACTTTACTTTATACAAATAATTTCATCACCACTGCTCTCAAAACGGTGAAGGAAAACATCGTGAGGAAACCGGCATGTTGTAGAACCAGAAATTAGAAGATATGTGACATCTACCAACCCGCACTGGGCCCGCGTGGTGAATTACGGCCCATTCCTTCCCACAGACAGGAGGCTTGGGTCCCAGCAGTGGGAACATTATAGGCTGATTACTAATTACAATAGGAGCCACTCATTAAATTCTTGCACATAAATCCGCAAATTCATTTTAGTAAGCATAGATGTTGCAATGTATCTTCTGAATTAATATTTTTGATAGAAATATTACTCAGTTGCTGGCAAGCCAAAACATCAAAAAGAACATTACATCTCAGGTGACATTTTCATTGACACACAGTCTCAACTACGTACCACGGTTACAGTCTCTTTCATTTTGAGTTTGACAATTTTATTCAACTGTTCATGTCACCAAAAACATCTGTTTTTGGGGTTATCCTACTTCCTACTAATATGTATTATAAATGTAAAAGTTTGTATGTTTGCATATTTAGATGTTTGGATATTTGTTACTCAATCACGCAAAAACGGCTGGACGGATTTGGATGAAATTTGGCGCACATATAGTTTATAACCTGGATTGACATATAGGATATTTTTCATCCCGGTAGTACGGTCCCATGGTATAATTATCGAACTCCACGCGGGCGAGGCCGCTAGCAAAAACTAGTAAATTATATTTTTGACAAATCGCACCTTTAGAAGTATAGAGACCTAATGCGAAATTAGCCGCAACCAAAATAGGTCTCTATAATTCTAATAATTCTAAATTATTTCAGATCGCGCTATCAACAAATGAAGGAAAGGAGGGTTCACACAATAAGATGTCACATATGTGAGTACTGTGGGCCTACTATAAAGCTACCATCTACTTACTATACTCCATTTGAAATAAGATTAGACATAGATTTAACTAAAACTTTTTTACAGTCCGATCAACCGATTTTGACTTCTATTGCGTTGGCGGCGTGACAAATGGCAGCTGCAGTAAACAGTTGGTTTTGTAACTACTTTTTTGCTTTTAATGCCATCCTTATGCCTACTATACAGAAGTCAGAATCGGTTAAACGGACTGTAAAAAATAATAGTTTAAAAAACTAAAAAACACGCTTTAAAAACCAAACTAAAAAAGGAGAAAATAATTTAATTCAATTAAAAAGCGTGGGGTGCTTTTTGAGGTATTTTTATAATCAATTAATGTCAAGCACCCCACGCTTTTTAATTGAATTAAATTATTTTATCCTTTTTTAGTTTGATTTTTAAAGCGTGTTTTTTTAGTTTTTTAAACTATTATTTATTTTCTATTTTTTAGTTCTGCTAACTACAAAACGTGTTTTTTTTTCTCAATTTTTTTTTTCAATTATTAAATTGTCATCGGTCCTCGACAAATTTACAAAGTTTCAATGAAATCTGACCGTTTAAAGTGGGTCAAAATCGCGCTCAAAGATTCCGTTACATACATACATACAACCCGAGCTAATATAAAGCGTGTAAAAAGGTTTGTTTAAATGTCTAATCTTATTTCAAATGGAGCATAGGTATGTCTTACATTGACTTGAATGTTCCCTTGCCTTTTGCGTTTGAAATCCGCATCGATATCCCTGAACTATACAACCCTCTAGGTTGTATTGATGATATCAATGAATACAATAGAAGAGAATAAAGTTTATTGTTTCCAGTATTACAGCTTGTAGTAAGCGCATCCTTCTTATGACATTTCCAATTATTTTAATAACATCTTGACACCTTGTATGTCACCTCTAGGCACACCAAGCGGCGGACGTCAAACATGCAGCTACCAGCCCAGTACTTCGAAGAGGAAGCAGAGAAAGAGAAACAAGCTGAGCCCATGAACCAGGAAATGGAGGAACAACCGCCATCTACTGAAAGAGTAAGTAAGCAAACATGCTTGGAGATTTCCTACGTGATCGAATCAGAAATGATGAGTTCCATATAATAGTCAATCCGTCAAAACAAGCGTCAAATTGTTTTTTTTTCGGACGGGCAAATACGATCGATCAGCACCCTAATTGCGTAACGCACGATTAATCATAATTTGTTTCGTTTTGAAACAGAGTGCTAAACCCTAAACCATTGCTTCATATGTTCGAAAAAAACTTTTTAACAAAAAAATTAAACCGCCGAAAAAACTGGAAAGCAAAAAATTATAAACCTTTTTGTTTAACCGTAATAACTAAGTTCGGAAGTCGGTGACTTTGGATATGTATTTTAATTTTATTTCACCGACTTTTATATGGGACCAACTTCGGGGTAACCTTTCCAATAAAAAAAGAATTATCAAAATCGGACTATTCTGAAAAATTTATGCGTGATCTGATCAGACATATAAAATTTAAAAAAATACGCGTCGACTTGATAACCTCCGTTTTTTCGTCGGTTAAAAATGTGTCTGCTCAACAACGTAAATAACGCAATTAATATTGTTGAACTGTCAAAATGAAACAGATTATCATTGATCGTGTGTTACGCAATTAGGTTGCTGGTTACGATACGCTGCCAAGATTCCTCCGTACCTCGGCAGGCACGCTAAGCTTTTGGTCCCCACTATCATTGTGGATCTTTGACAGACGTTACGGGTCGTCAGAAGCCCGTAAGTCTGACAACCAGTTTTATCAAGGGGTGTCGTGTTATCCATGGGTTGTGGAGGTCAGATAGACAGTCGCTCCATGTAAAATACTGGTATTCAGCTGCATCTGGTTAGACTGGAACCCGATCCCAACATAGTTCGAAAAAGGCTGAGCTAATAATGATGATGTTTGGAGAAACAGTCACATCAATGTTATTTATCTGTATTAATATTTTTAGCCGCAAGAAGCAGTCGAGGAGGACAATGAAAAATTCTACGACAATAACAACAATGCGGCAACTCAGAAACAATCGTACAAGCCACATGTATGTACTATTTACTAAGTAATTCTTAATAAGAGGCGAGCCGATTGCCGAACCGGGCTTAAATCCAGTCTTAGGGCTGGTCCTGACAGGACACGGTGAAGCATTATACGGTAGAGGTCTGCCCTGCCTGGGCGGAGCACCGCCGTGACCTCGCGTAGGCGATCGGCGATCTCTCGAGTCCGGCCCTGGTCCATGCCATGGTACGGAGTGAGAGTGCATGGTTAGCCGTCACCTCCTTCTGTGAAGCAGTAATGCTCGCGAAGGAGGAGGCCGCGCACGTGAGGGAGAGGCAAGGATTGCGCCCTCGCGCGCCTAGCCGCCGCAGGAGATGCCCTGGACGTCGGGAGTCCATAACGGACTCCCGGCTACCGTAGGCGCGGGCTTGCGGACGGCGAGCAATGGGTAGCTCGCCGTCCGGTAAGGACCAGCCGATCTATTCTGTAAAAAAACTCACCGTAAAAATATAGGTGAAGTGATCTTGAAGTGAGTTATTGATAGTGTCATTCCATAGTAAAGGACAGCTCACTTCACCTTAATTTTCACGGTGATATTTTTACACCGGCAGGCCCGGGTCGACGGCGCGTTGTGTTCCACGCGCGCCTCGAAGAGATGTCAGCAAAATTGATGGGGTCGGCTAGGGCCGATGCCTGCCAGGGTCGTGGATTTATTCGAAAGAGTTACCGTGACCCTGGCACACAGGCAACTGAAGGAACGTGGGTGGGTTTTAGTCAGTAAAAGTCTGACACGCCCTCCCTCTCCTCCCAGAGCGGAAGAAGTTATTTGATGATTACCCATCCAAAAAAAAGAGCTGGTACTGGAAATTGTAGATAGAAAAACCCTATACTTAACCAAAGTATATTGAACCCAAGGTCCCATGCTCAACAGCAGCGCTGGCGACCTCTAGACCAACGAGGCAGACTATTGATGAAATGATTTATACAAAGTAAAGCACCTACACAACCAGTAGTACTCTTAAGTCGGGGCCGACACCACTGGGCCACCACTGGTCTCTCTTGCTAACTTGACTAAGTATTATTTGCTTGTAGAACAACCACAATCCAATGTCTTGGACCGAAATACCTCAAAGCCAATGGAATGAACCAAAAGAGACTGCGGACTTAGAAACCAGAGCCAGCGTAAGTAAAATTTTTATTTTTATATAAAAAATAGTTTTTATCTTGCATTGTCACGAGAACCAAACGTGTGTAGCCCGAAAGATTCTTTGGAAGTAGATAGGTGAAATATTGATGGCAAAATTCCTGGACATTTATGTGAAGTTAATAACATATAATAATAAATGGCGTGGAATGGAAGACACTAAAGTTACAGTCTTAGTGTTAATAGACTTCTCCTATGCTTTTAATACCGTCAGTCACGAACTCCTTTAATCCATTCTTTCATATCTTATAGTCTCTCCGGGGGTATTGGAATGGTTTGCTTCTTATCTTCAGGGGCGTCAGCAGTTTGTTCGTTCTAAATACTCTTCATCGAGTTTGTGTGATCTTGCAGCTGGCGTCCCTCAAGGCGGAATATTATCTCCTATTTTGTTCTCCATTTTTATTAATCTCATTACCACTGAGCTTCGGTCTGCGTATCATCTGTATGCGGACGATCTGCAGCTTTACTGCCAGGCAAATGTTGATAACATAGCAGATGCGATTGAGGAGCTAAACCGAGATTTACTGGTGGTTAAGAACTGGTCTGATCGGTTTGGGCTGGCGGTTAACCCCGCCAAGGGTCAGGCTATCATTGTAGGGAGCCCCCACAGTGTGAGGAAGATGAATGACTTAACTGTGCCACCTGTAATGTTCGACAACTCAGTCATCCCGTTTGGCTCCGATGTTAAGGATCTTGGCCTAAATTTCGACACTGGTCTTGACTGGCGAAAGCAAGTCACTATTGTAAGTAATAAAGTCACCGGAATGTTGCGGTCGCTCTATCGGTTGAAAAACCTTCTCCCATCACACATAAAGGCAATGCTTGTACAGTCCCTAATCTTTCCCATAATTGACTATGGCCATGTGTGTTACTTATGACCTGAATGCAGATCTCCTCAATAAACTTGATCGCCTTCTAAATAACTGCATTCGATTTGTATTCAATCTTCGTAAATATGACCATGTGTCCAGGCACCTGTTGCTTTTAAAATGGCTACCCATCTGTCAGCGCAGATAGTTGAGGGCTCTGTCAATGTTGTTTTCCATTCTCGATTTTTTTTGTCGGGCATCTCGTAGTTGACCTTGAGAGGCCGTGACTACTCAACCGGGCTTTCCTGGGGCTGCCATTAAGAATTAACCTAACGCCTAAGAGCTTAAAAACTACTTCAATATACTAGGCGACTGCACGCTGAGGGCACCCCCTGTGGGGTACCCGCCTCGACTCAGGGCGTCACTGATAGGGGGACAGCAAGTGGGGACAGGCTGGATCAAAATATTGGCATTATTATTATTAGTAGGGGAATTTAACTCTACTGGCTCAGCTGCGGCGCGGGCTGGCGCTTCAACGACCAAGGGTCAGTCGGGGGTCTCGACGTTAAGCGTCGTTACTCGGGGTATCGCGGGGTGCGAGGACCTCGGCGGCGAAGTCTGAATGACGGTTGTGTGCGGTGTGTGCGAACTGTACTGGTGGCCCTATTTCTTTCCTGAAGAAGAGTAATGGAGTCGTCTGGGTCAGAGAGGGTCCATTCTCCAATCTCGACAAACCCACTTCTCCTTCTTACCTGACTTCCCAGGTTCAATACTTGTGTTCTGTTCTGCGCATAGTAAAACCTACGTTCCGCCAATAATCGTCTTCTACGATGTCCTTCTCACCGCTCTGGTTTCATTCAATCTTTTTTCTTTGTCCAGGCGGGCTTTCTTTGGAACGCGCTCCCTCTGAATATCAGGATGGCTACCAGTCGGTTATCGTTTAAGGTGAAGGCTCGTGAGCATATTCGCAAAAAGTTGGCAGAATCATCCCAGCGCTGATTTGCTGGATTCGTTTTTTCCTCTACCGATCGTTATGTCTCAAGGCTTCATTTTTGTTATATATAATATGTATGTTTGTTTGTTTGTTTGTATTATTTTTCGAGTTAGCTATCCCTTATGTTGTACCTGCCATGTTTTGTCTCTGCATCACCTTAGGTTGACTGGTAGAAAATGCCTCAGGCATTAAGTCTGCCTTTGTACAGTATTTTTTTACTTGCGCATTGAATTTTAATAAATAAAAGCATTTAACCATATAATTATGTGTATTAGTACTAGACATGGGCGAAGTAGCTCACTGAAAAGAAAAAGAGCGATTAGCTCTTTCACTCTAAAGAGCTATATCACTCTTCTAGCTCACTAGCTCTTCTATAGCTCAGTGACACAGACACCGAGACGCCGACTGTTAGCTCAATTGACTCACGCCGCACGCGCGTCGAAGGAGACGGATCGGCTCGCTCAATAGTGAGTAGCTCTTTGGAAGTTTGGACTCTTTATTACTCACTAGCTCTTCTATAGCTCAGTGATTCAGACGCCGACTGTTAGTTCATTTGACTCACAAGGCACGCGTGTCGTTGAAAACCGCTCGGCCCGCTCAGTAGTCATTGTCAATAGCTCTTTGGAAGTTTGGAGTTAAGTTAAATAAGCTTTTCTGTTTGTTTATATAATGTTATGACTTTACGTAAATAATACGCAAAAAAATAAACAATGCAATGCCAAAGTATTTTCTACTTTAAAGCCATAGTCATAAAGATAGATTTACAGTGATTTATGTCGTATGATAGTCTACAATGACGTATTGTATCGAAGAGGTATTGTTGGAAGAACGAACTATGCGATCCGAAATATTCCGAAGCGAATCGAATGAGCCGTTCGGCCGCTGACTTCGGTCGCTCATCGGTGTCTCGCTGGAGTACTGAGAGTCTTAAGAGCTAACTGAGCTAGTGAGCTACTTAGCGAACGAGTGAGTGAGCGAGAGCGACGTCCATCAAAAAGAGCTAGCTCTTTTCTATCACTCGCTCACGAGCTACCCATGTCTAATTAGTACCCAGTAACTGGGTTGTGGAGGTCAGTTAGGCAATCGCTCCCTGTAAAATACTGGTACATCCGCACCTGCTTTCAATCACAATTTCGAAACACTTCTTATTCCAATGGTTCGTAGGTTTCAAAAAATCGTCTAATCTACGACGTAAATAATATTTTTGGTTCTGAGACACGCCGGTTTCCTCACGATGTTTCCTTCGCCGTTTTGAGAGCAGTGGTGATTAAATAATTCACACAAAGAAAACCGTCTGTCTGGGTTCGGACCTACAACCTATGACCTAGAACTCGTAAGTCACGGTCATTTTCACTGTACCACCACTTCTCCCAAACTGCTGCTGAAGGCATACTTTTAATCAAACAGCACAACCCTTCGCCTCACAGAGAGTCCCCGCAGTGGAGACATTATTGGCTGATTATATTAAAGGGGAACCTAGTCGCGGACTCGAACTCACTGGCGGGCCTGGCTAAAAATCATGCTGTCTCACCAGGCTTTGTGTCCAACAGAGATACTATCAGTGATGAGCAGTTAGACGCTAGTCTACACGCACAACGTTATTGAGTGAGATGCAGGATCATTTACTTATAGTAAAAAAATCGCAAAAAAATTAAGAAAAGTCCTTTGGAAGAGCGGGTTTTATGAAAAAACCGATGCTTAAATCAATGACCAATAAAGTTTATTGAACTTTTCGATAAATGAACTTTGTCGGTAACGACTTGGTTTTGGAGATTTTACACTTCTTTTATTACTTAAACACGCCCAAAATTAAGTAAAATTAGCAAAAAAAAAAACTAATCTTTGTTGGCTCCTAACTTTTTAATGAGTTTTTATTTTAGTATTCTGTTTCCGTACAGACAATATTAATAATGAGACAAAACGATATCATATTTTACATTGGATGGGCCATGTCAGACAGTGGAGTAATGTATGCAGAAAATGTGGACTAGGCTCACCATAAGTTCCATTTCTCAAGACAATGTTATTTTTCAGGAGCACAATAATAATTACCAGGCAGAGGAAGCACAGCCCCAGGAGCCTTCAGAGCCGAAACTGGAACCAGTACAAACACCCGCAAAGAAAGATCTAGCGGAGAAGCCCTCGAATCTTCAGGCTCTCGTAGACGCCATAGGAACAAGAATGAGGGACATTGAAAGTGTTGTGCAAAAGATGAGCGATAAGGTCCATCAAGCGAAGCCTGCCGTAGAAGGCAGCAGAGAAAAAAGGTAAAATAATTACTCCAAAAGAAATACTGGTGTGAGGCTGTTTTCGGGTAGACTCAAACTCAAACGACAAGCAGGCTTAGCACGAGAACCCTAGAGAAGCGTTTTGTCGACAAAAGAGTAGACAAAAATGACATTTCCGTGTAGAAAATTGACAGTTTTGAACCGAGAAATGTAGACAAGCGATTACTAATCTACGGTAGAGTAGAAATAGAAAGCGTCATGCTAAGCCTGCTGATCTTTGTTTTATCAAAACTAGGTGACTCGTAACGTATTTTTCACAAAACCTGTATATTCAGAATGTCAGCCGAGCGAGACGGATCACATAAACGCCACAAGGAAATCAAACGACCGAGTGGAGAAGACGATAGTTATAAAAGGTACCTCATATTTAAAGTAATACCCGTTTTCAGTACTACTATTATGCGACACCTAAAATAATGTCTAAATATTATTGCTCCCTATCGATTTTCAACTCTTAAAGTTGAGCCGAGCGTTCAAAATCGAACAGGAGGTGGTGCGGTGTTTCCAAAAACTGTGGGATTACTTAAAGAGAGGCCTTGGACGTCTTTGGGCTGAATGAGGCTGCTGAGTTTTGATATTTCGAACCTTATTTGGACCGAGGGTGAGGTTAAGTTCTCAAGACAAATAAACGACATCACTCGGATTAGAAGTCCATTATTGAGGATTTTCATGAAAATTCACGCAGGCACATTGGCACCGTTTTGACAACAATGACATCCAAAATGTCAGATGACGTTCATCATTAATTTCATTCATTCGTTCTTTAAGCAGTCACGATTAAAGAATATAGGTAGAGTTACTTTGACACTGACGTCTCTGTGCTGCCACCTAGTGAATGTCATTTCAGGAAACTCTCATTAGGGTCGAAATTCAAAACTATCTGGATGTAGGGGTGTAAACATATAGCTTGTTTTGTGATAAGATGACACAACTTTGCCCCATAAGAAAACTAAAACATATAAATAAAAACATTTCTTTTAAGGTTTAACATGCTTAATGACAGAGGTAGCAAATACCTTCATAGTTCTCCAGATATTACCACAGAAAAGCCACTATTTATTGAAGACACTAATCTGACCGGATATTTCAGTGATGCTAGCAACAGTGTTTTAAGAAGAAAGAACTCACCTAAGGTATTATGATATTGTTATTTGATAATTACTTTACCTCTTTACCCTTACTTTGCTATAAAGAGCAGTGATGGCCCATCGCGGTAACAGCCCCGCCCCGACTGACAAGTTGTAGGTTTTTAATTTTATTTTTTTATTTTATTCAAATTTATTTCATCATCATTGCTCTCAATACGGTGAAGGAAAACATCATCATGAAACATTGCAGTATTTTCTAGAATAAATTCGAAGACCACTGTACCCGCGTAGTGGCCATTTCACACATACGAGGCCGTTCGTTGTTCGTTTTTCATGAAATAGTTGCGGTCTACTTTAGCGCATCCTCCTTAAGTTTTCTTTACCAACGCTACGGTAATGTTGAGTTCCTGGTCTGAAATACAGGTTTACAGTAACAATGTCTCAATTCACCAGGAACCTGCACCGACCTACATGGCACCAGTATTTGAAAATCGTCGCAAATCGTCTGTCCACATCGCCGTACCAGACAACGGAGAAGACGCCGAGAAGAAACGCAAGAAACACGCTCACAAGAAGAGGAGGGGCAAGGGATCTCATTCGCACAAAAAACATTCCCGGGCTAAAGAAGACAAACGAAAACATTTTAACAGATTAAGTTCGGGAGAAACGGAAAAGAATGCTGTCTCTTTAGATGACAGTAGTGATGTTGTGCAGTAAATAGATGGCGTTAGTGTGTATTGATAAATGGCTGAGCGCTTTTGAGTGAATGGTTTAGGTATCTAGTTCATTCTGTCATTCACCGTGAATGTTAGAATGGTTTTGGGGTTTTATAGATGAACTAAAGTGGTTGTTTTTTTTAAACAAAGAGTCATTTGGATCCCTTTTAGTGATGCGTATTTTTGAAGTTTTTTGGATTAAAAAAAATATATAGGTATTAATTAATATAACAATTTATAAATACTCTGTTAAGTTTAAATTACTAATTTGAAAAACACTATTAAATAATACATTTTCATGGTAAATTATGTCAAATCACTCTCGCAATTGCTTTTAGTTGACAGATCAAACATTGATTGCAATCCAATTGACAACTCATCTTGATTCTGTAGCGCGATTCCAATGAATTGTATAAAAGACGCTAGTTATTTATTAAAATAAATCCCTTAGTACCAAGCAAAACCTTGCTTGGTACTAAGGGATTTATTTCTTATAACCATAAGGTTTCAGAAATGCCAAGCCATTTATTGATAATTTTCTGTATTTAACCATGACCTTTTATAAATAAATAAAGTTTTAAAATTATTTAGTTTTATTTTTCAATCCTTATTAGATTTGTTCAAATTGGGAGGGTGAGCTACCGCAAAGATGTATGCCTCGACGTGAAATATGATAGGCTGAGAGGGCTGAGGCCTTGAGGGACATAAGGAATCCTCCTTATGTCCCTAAGAAAAATTTAATTTTCTGCCGTTTTTTGCAATTGGTAGGTCATTTAAATATGATTTACTAATTTTTGCCCGCGGCTTCGTCCGCGTGTAGGTCAAAAATTATCCCACGGGAACGTACTACCAGGATAAAAAGTACCCTATATGTTAATCCAGGTTATAAACTATCTGTACGCCAAATTTCGTCGAAATCCGTTTGGCCGTTTTAGCGTGATTGAGTAACAAACATCCAAACTCTTCACAAACTTTTACATTTATAATATTATAGTAGGATTATAATATTTTTATTATTTATGTATAGTAGGATTTATTTATTTATTTAAACTTTTCGCACACAAAAAAAAGTACAAAGACGGACTTAATGCCTTATGGCCCATAGTATCCTCATCTCCCGTTTGTATTCTAAAGCACGATTGCCGCCCGCGCCCGCGCAGGACACCTCTGAGCCTTTATCTCAAAATGGGGATATTCCTTTGATTAATTTACAATTGTGCTTCGGCGATTCTGTGGTACCTCTAACTATCTATTTTTCAGTGTATTTTTTTTTCCAAATAACGAAGCCGTTTAGTAGGAGTATGGAATAGAAGCCAAAATATTGCGTGTTGGAAAATATTTTTTTTAAAGCAAAAGTATTAACCATACAAAAAAAGTACTTCAGGCAAAATTATCTATATGAATCTATAGCAAAATCATATATTTTTCAACTCTTCAAGACAAGCCGTTAATGAGCAGTAGGGTTCATAAAGTGACCGTGTTACGCTACCAAACGGGACGTAGGCCCTTAAGCATTCTCTGGTGTCCCCTTGTTTGGCAGACAGAAATTTCATAGAATTTCGTTTCCCAGAAAATGTTTCATATATTTGGTCCTTGTATTTTTATTTCGAATATTATTGTTTCAAAGACTATTTTTACTTGAATGAAACATATTTTACAGAAATTGTGTTTCTAAAAAAAAAAAATCGGAACGGGTGTGAGCACGCTCAAATCCATATTTTTTTTTTGGGCTTTGGTTTCGCACGGTTTGTGCATTTAGCCAGTGTCAAGTAATTTTTCTTTTCGCTCAAGTAAATGGCCCGATAGCGGGCACGAAGTTACAAAAAAGTCATAGTCGTCTTTAGTCAGTCAAGTCCAGTCAAGTCAAAGTTATTGTAAAGCGGTAGCAACTTTACAACAACCTAACATGAGTTTTTGGGGGAAAACGAAAAGTCCACGTTAGTCACTTATTTTCACCTTCACTACACTTGTGCACTCACACGTAACTAAATTGAATAATTCACTACCAAAATTATACAATTTAATTCGCTATTTCACTAAATTTCATGAAAATGAAAATTCGTGCGACATGTTCCAACCCGATCCCGCCAAAAACTCCAAAATCCATATTATCGCAACTCAGAACGTAACCCTTTTGTCACCGGAAGGGTCATATATAAGTTTGTACCTACACCCAAATTACTATAACAGCTAAACGTGCCAATCAAATCAACTACCGACACAACACAAGACAACGCTTTTTAACCGACACCAAAAATATTCTAAACTTTTACACAAATAAACTTGATCTTGTCATAAAAATAAAAATAAAAACAAGGTTTAAAACTAGTTAAACCATCCCCGCTCCAAATATGATCAGGGTTGAAAAAAAATAAAAGCACAACGTTTTTACAAAAAGAGGTTAATATAATCTCGTTTATGGTATAGTTCCCGCGGTTCCCGGCTAAATCCTGTTTTGGGGCAGAAAAAAGGAGATTTTTATTTGGAAACAAGTTTAGCCTACGCCACGGTACCTATCGGGAAAATGTGTTATCTTTAATTAACGTGATTGCCAAAGTACTTTGTGAGTAAATCATAAAATGGTTGAGCCACACGATGACTGATACAAACATCCGTTGGGACAGGTCAGCTCAAAGCTGCAATGGCTTTTTCTAAAATAGGCCTTTCCAGACATGGCCCTGCATTATTGTTTAATAAGTGTCTAAGTTTTGAATTCCAGCGCACAGGTTTTTAAGGTCATTATCCTTGAGAGTCTTCTCAAGGATAATTACCTTAAAAACCTGTGCACTAGAATTTAAAACTCAGCCACTGAGCTTCAAATTAGTATGAACACCTTTAATATTAATCTCGAGAGAACAAAAGTCACGGGGTCGGGAAAAGGCAAACAATACTAGAAACTCCCGGAGCTTACCTCTCGTTCTGGTCTAGTTACTACCAACAGCCCCATGAGATTACCGCCAAATGAAAGGGAGAGCCTTGTAACGATGGCTTCCGTAGGTGAGAAAGCTGTAGATCTGGAAACTGGTCAGCAGAGCCGGCGAGATATACGCATACCGATACCGACCAATCCAGTGACGGCAGCCGACCGGCAACGGCAAATGCCCAAACCTCAAGTCCTTTTGCCAGTGTCTGCTGCTCCTGTGGTTGCTAATAGGAATGGGTGACAAGGTCTTGAACGGGCAGACGAATGATGATGATTGGGTTCTGGTTCGACACAGGCGCTCGCGTCGGTCGCTTGGGAATGTTATGCGGGGGACAGCCGCGGTTGGCACCACTAAGTTGGAGGCTTCTGAACGATGAAGATACTTGCACCTCTTCTACGTAAAGTAATTAAAATTCTTCTATGAAAAACCACTGATAGCCAGGTGCGTGAGCACCTTCTTACCATCTGCGGAACGGATGTATGCACAGTAGAAGTGCTTAAATCCCGTGGCAACTATGCATCTTTTCAGTTGGGGGTGCCCTCGAAGCTAGCCAAACAAGTATCTGCGGTTCAAAATTGGGCAGAGGATATTTGTGTAAAACCGTGGCGCCTAACTTTCGTGCCCGAAGTAGTGAACAATTATTCCACAGACATTCTTGCCACCAGCCCGCTCATCCTCAGTAATCGTAACAACTGTCTACGTATATTGTACTGAAATGTTCGTGGCCTCAAAACCTAATTACTTACATGGAGATCAAGCTTGTTAAATATCTTTGCGTGACTTGGTAGCCGTCACAGAAACTAACCTAGATAACTCAGTGGAAGATTCGGAATTGACAGACGGAGATTGGTGCTTCCAACGTAGAGATAGAGTGATTTTGGGGGGCGGCGTGTTGCTGGCAGCACGCGACGGCGTTACCATGAGCAGGCAATATGAGCTTGAAACGGATTGGGGTGAAGACCTGTTGGCGAGGATCCAAATGAATGGCCAAAATATGTATGTTGTGTTGTCTACATCAAGCCCTCTGCCACTCACGAAGACTACATGTCGTGGTTTTGTAAGGTTGAGAGCATTATTTAAAATTTGAGTGGAAATTTGAGTTATGATCCTAGGAGACCTTAACTTAAAAAGTGCGTCAGTGAATGTTAACAATTATTGCTGTTATTTTTTAAACTTTGATCTGGTAGAGATGAATGAAATGATGAATGTGCGTGGGAGTAAGTTAGATGTTGTGTTGGTTCAGGAGGGTGTCGAAGTAAACGGCGAGTACGTCGTGGGCTCGGAGCTAGTCCCAATCGACCTGTATCATCCTCCCTTAGATATTGCTGTAACTATGTCTAAACCAGGGATGTTGCGAATATTCGCATCCGCATCCGTAAATGCGGAGCTTCCGCATAGATTTGGACATCTGCATCCGCATCCGCATCCGCAATAATTGATGCGGATTTTCATGCGGATGCGAATGTAATACAAGTTGCGACAAGAAAGAAATTGGGCGGGACCAGGGAATGGCGCGTGCCATTCGCACGAGGCAATGACCAATGCATGGGAGCGAAAAAATTGGTGAGACAAGTTCCGACGCGTTTGTTGTGGTGCATGATAGGTTTTAGGTTTCTAGTAAATAAATCATTACGTGTTTGTTTGTTTGTCGTGTGGATTACTTATCGTATAGATATATATTTTTAGTGTTATTGTGATACAGTGATCATTGTGTGTAAATAATCGTTTATTGGGAAATCTTTATATTAGTCTTAACTCAGCTTAACAAATTAAAATCGCCAGGTATATGCCATTATGTTACATCGGTAATACGTTTTATTGTAGGTGAAGTTTATCGTTTTATAACAATATTCTTTATTTTTCCAGCGAGTATCCCGTTATTTATAGATTATATCTAACAAGTTAATTAACAATGTCACCACCGAAACAAAGTAATTTAAGGAATTATTTTGAACCACTCAATATTATTGTTTCTTGCTGCCACATAACTCCGTCACTTGTAAAAAGAATGCCTAGTGCTAATGCCTAAAAGAGTGCCACGACGAACGATCTTGGGCCCTAAGCATCCACCGACTTTCCGCGACCTTTATTATATCGTCAGTCCATCGGGTAGGGGGCCTGCCCATACTGCGTCGTCCAGTGCGCGGTCGCCATTCGAGAACCTTTACTCCCCAACGGCTATCGGTTCTACGTGCTATATTTAAAAGTCTTATAGAAATGTTATTAAGATTGGTTCAATTTGTTTTTATATGACAGTAAACGAATTTGCATATTTCGCTTTTTTAGCAAATAATTAGTCTAGCAAATCATAATATAAAAATACAAATCTTTCCTCTTTATATTTTTATTAGTAGGTACAGACTAATTTTGATTAATAAAAATGTTAATACTTTTTCATTGTTTTAATTCTTCATTCATACACTATATTTATATGAGATCTTAAACATCCGCATCCGCATCCGCATCCGCGGATGTGAGCCCTCAAAAATCCGCATCCGCATTCACATCCGCGGATGTGAAAAAATCGGCATCCGCAACATCCCTAGTCTAAACATCAGGTTAATGAAATATTATACCCTAGCAACATTGACCGAAGCAGGGACTGGAACTTCAGTAAAGGTGACTACATACTCCTAAATAATCAAATTCGTGCCGCCCCTTGGCATGGGATCTCCTGGGCGACTCATGCACGCTCGGCTACTAGTCAGCTTTATACAATTATCTATGACCTCATCGATTCATATATCCCAAAAAAAACAGGAAAACTTCTGACAACAGACGATATCCGGTTTGGTTTACATGGAACTTAGTCAACGACACTCAGCGTAAAAACAAATTGCATCACAAATGGAAACTTTCACGCTGTAACCTCATATATGCTCAATTTAATGGTCTACTTTCAGATTTAAAAACAGAACTAAAGAGGCCTCTATTAGATATCATACTGTCATGCTGTAGGGAACAACATAAGAAGTAATCCACGACAGTTCTGCCACCATGTCTCGAGCCTGCGATCGAAGGGTGGTTTCGAGCCTAACGTTGTGCACAACGGTATAGTTTACTCGGGTATCAAAGCTGCGGAAGCGTTCGCTCAGTACTTTTCCAGCGTCTTCTTAACTGATTCTCCTGAATTAAATCCAAGTCATCTCAGGGCGACCTACTACTCTGGAAATAATATTCCTATACCCCTTTTGACCCCACAGGACGTAGTTAAAGTTATTGCCAAACTTAAACCTCATAGCTCGATCGGCCCTGACTCCATCCCTGCTTTTATCCTCAAGGGATGCCATGATATCCTGGCAAATCCTCTCTGCCATATCTTTAATCTAGCCCTTCAGTCCGGTCGCGTATTATTCCCATCCCAAAAACTAGTATTTAACAAATCATCAGTGGTGGAACACAGGCCTATTGCTGTCCTGCCAACTCTTGCAAAGGTTTTCGAGCACGTACTCCACACGTACATCTATAAACAAATAAATGCGTTTCTTTCTGATGCCCAGCACTCCTTTCGCCAACGCCGCTCACAATTCGAATCTGATGACTCACGTTGATTACATTTCTGGGGTTTTGGATAATGGGGGCAAGTGAATGTTCTCTATTTCGATTTCCGCAAGGCGTTCGACAGGGTTGACAATGACGTGCTCTTGAAGAAATTGGAGGCATCCGGTTGCTTTGAATCTGAACCTTATAATACCCGTTCAGACGTGGGTCAGGGATTCCTGCTTGGTCTACTGCTTTTCCTTATCATGATCAATGATCTTATAAATAAGGTTAGATTCGCAAAATGCTGAAAATGCTGAAAATGCTGAAAATCTCCATCCCGATGACCTAAAACTAGGAGTTCAAATTGATACGGTTGCGGATTGCATACTCCTACAGGCGGACATTGATGCTATATATGAGTGGAGCATAAGCATGGTCAATAAACTAATTTTTAATACAAGTAAGTGTTGCGTCATGACGTAGGTACAGTCGAAAACGTCAACCACTGCACTATAGCTACAGATTGGGCACTGAAGTAATAAGTCGCGTCACCAAAATTGGGTTTCGGTTTGCGAAATGCCCGTGATTTTCACAACCCAGATGTAATTAAGCTTCTGTACACCACTTTGGTTCGTGGTAAACTTGAGGCTGGTGCCTGTATCTGGCATCTCTACATGGCGACTCATATATCAATGCTGGAGAAGGTACAGAAAACTTTCCTGAGATTTCTGTATAAAAAGACGTCTCACTTATTTCCTTTCATGTACCCTACTAATTACCTCCTAGGTGTTTTGGGCTTCCACTCATTGGAGGTTAGACGAGGCTTTCTACAGTTCACAGTATCCTGCAAAACTCTCAGAGACGCATCGACAGTCCCGAACTCCTCGATGCTTTCTGTCGACTATGTTTGCGCCGCCGTTATCTAAAACTGTTGCCAGAGCTGAGTCCCCTGTGTGTCGTACTTTAAGGATGCTCAACGCCCTCCTGACCACCTATGCTGAATGTGATCTGTTTGCTGATGAATGGAGCAAAATTATGCCTGAATGTCTGAGGTTTTGGAGAGTAAGTATGCTAGGTTGTCCTCTATTATATGTTAGTGTTTATAATATGTTTGTTAACTATACCTGTTTAAATCTCTATGTTAATTAATGTAATTGGTGTTACCGTTTTAATTAACAATAAATAAATAAATAAAGTTGTAATAGAAAATAGTTGTCAAATAATGATTAATTTATGACGCTAAAACTAAAATACTACACAAAAATAACGAATTGTCAAAAGAAAGGGATTTTATTACAGTAGGCGTAGACAGTAGGCATGCAATGGAACTTGGGTGCACAGACGAATCACTACCTATAAATAAAGCCGTACGCGTGAGGTACGAATCCCAATATTTTGAGATAACATAATATGCTCAGTAGTAAATGTAATATACATGTACTACACACACATAAGTAAATATATAGGATAGTAACCCCGAGCGCGCATCATTTGAAGACAAAATATGGCGGTGAGCAGTTTACTTGTGTTATCAATATTATATCAAGGAGCGGTGAGTTTTATTATTGTTTTTAATTAGATAAACATTGTTTTAAATCCGCTTCTAATATGGGCAGTTCTCGGGTAATGTTGAGAGTCGTTTCGATTGACATCAATACAGTATTTAGATGTAATTTATCAATTTTGCGTGTATTTTTGAGGGTCAATCAGATCGGACGACGTGCTAGTCGAGTCAGTAAGGTTGTAGAAGGGGTGAATGTCCAGCGGGGTAGTTGCGTAACCCGTAACAGTACGAATGGCTTTAATTTTGACAGTTTTACAACATTCGTTTAATTTTTGTTATCAAGCTATAGCTATATTTACCTAATGCAGAATTGCATATGTAAGCGGGCATGCCCTTTATACCTGGAGGCTTTTATTTAGATTGTAAGTTCTGTTTACGCTTTTTATTTATTTTTTTATTTCTACTTCAGTACCTTTAGTATTCAACGTTTTGATGGTATATTGGCGTGTGCTACCTGACATATGGCAAATTTAATGATTTTGTGTTTCGTAAAGTTAATTACCTACAATTGTATAGAATCAAGTTCTTCTAACTTAAGGCGGTGATTTCTTGAAAACGGTCAAAAAGGTGGTTTTTTAAACCAGTGTATCTCTTAAACCGTAAATAATTTGTAAAGTATAAAAATATATGATATTTTCAGATCTTTTTTGCATAGAGTGATGGAACATTTTAAATAAAATAATGCTAATGTAATGTTTCGAACACCCTAGAGGTGCCTAATATTAATAGTACTAGTTATAGTTAATTTAAGTATCTCATTATAAGCGAACTGTCATATTTTAAGTTCTTATGAGAAATAAAGTTCTTTAAACCCAACTCAAAACATAATTAAACATACTTTAATGCATCAAATCATCAAAGTCACCTCATAATTATCTTTAAAACCAGTTTATCCCTTCAATAACAATTATAATTAAAAATCCATACAATTCCAAATGCATCTAGTGATGGATTATTTATTATTAAATATATCTAATTATATACGATTTTATTTTTATTTGCAGTTTTACGACAATGCTTGCTCATTTATTATTCGAATTTATTACAACAGATTTTAGCCCGTATTGGATTGCAATAAGAACTATTATCCCTCATAACGGCAATATTTAAAGTTACCAGGGCCTTAAGGGCCTACGTCCCGTTTGGTAGCGTAACACGGTCACTTTATGAACCGTACTGCTCATTAACCGCTTGTCTTGAAGATTTGAAAAATATATGATTTTGCTATAGATTCATATAGATTATTTTGCCGAGGGTACTTTTTGTGTATGGTTACTTTTGCTGTAAAAAAATATTTTCCAACACGCAATATTTTGGCTTCTATTCCATACTCCTACTAAACGGCTTCGTTATTTGAAAAAAAAAATACACTGAAAAATAGATAGTTAGGCGATTCTGTGGTACCTCACAGAATCGCCGAAGCACAATTGTAAATTAATCAAAGGAATATCCCCATTTTGAGATAAAGGCTCAGAGGTGCCCTGCGCGGGCGCGGGCGGCAGTCGTGCTTTAGCATACAAACGGGAGATGAGGATACTATGGGCCTTAACAGACAGCTGCTGTGCTGCTGGAGTTTGTTGCGCCACTTCTTCTTCTCAGCTAAAGCACTAGGAAGTGGTGAAGGGCGAGCGTTTTGCGGCGACTGTCTTATATAATTTTGACGTTCAAAAAGAGCTGACTCTCAGCCTAATAGTTTGAATAATTGTCTTTTGACTTTGATTTTATTCAGTGCAAACTTCACGTGACTGCACATATTTTCACCTTTTTCGAAACGCTGACTGTCCGTCGATCAAAAATATACAAAGTATATGAAGGACCAGCACCCTAATTGAGTAACACGCGATTAATCATAATCGGTTTCGTTTTGACAGTTCAACAATATTCATTGCGTTATTTACGTTGTTGAGCAGACACACTTTTCGAAAATATGAAGCAATGGTTTAGCCATCGGTTTTTTTTTCCATTGGGGTAAGCAGAAACTACAGAACGCCACCAGCACAGAATCAGAATCATTTTGGTGGATATTACTAATCCATTGCTTCATAATGTTTGTCAATGAGGGTTTTCTGAAATGACGTTCACTAGGTGGCAGCACTGAGACGTCAGGTCCGGGCACCTGTCAAAAGTGTCAAAGCGCCTAAGGACTGAATGGTGAACGAAAGAATGAAACGAATGTCATAAAATATTTTAAGTTCATTATCGAACTGGAAGACCTCTTGTCAAAGTGGCGCCAACTGGTGGCTTGAATATTCATGAAAACCCTCATTGTCAGCTCAACAACGTTATTAACGCAATGAACATAGTTGAACTGTCAAAATGACAACCATTCCCACTGTTAGTGTAAAACGAATGATTACGATCCTTACAGTCAGTCATACGCCTTTTGCTTCGATTATTCGTTGAGATTTAATTACGTACAGTCAGTCATACGCCTTTTGCTTCGATTATTCGTTGAGATTTAATTACGTACAGTCAGTCATACGCCTTTTGCTTCGATTATTCGTTGAGATTTAATTACGTACAGTCAGTCATACGCCTTTTGCTTCGATTATTCGTTGAGATTTAATTACGTACAGTCAGTCATACGCCTTTTGCTTCGATTATTCGTTGAGATTTAATTACGTACAGTCAGTCATACGCCTTTTGCTTCGATTATTCGTTGAGATTTAATTACGTACAGTCAGTCATACGCCTTTTGCTTCGATTATTCGTTGAGATTTAATTACGTACAGTCAGTCATACGCCTTTTGCTTCGATTATTCGTTGAGATTTAATTACGTACAGACGCCAGCACATCAAGATATCCCAAACTGTCAAATTTTCCCAATTAAATATTATTTATTTATTTATTTATATAATTGGCTCACCAATAATTGAATACACTGATACAAAAATATGAGATACATCCAATGTACTTATAGACTAGTGTATCTGTTACGGCTAATAGCCGAAGTGCGGCTACACCTAGTTTTAGCCGGCTATAACTAGGTGTAGCCGGTTAAACTTAGATGTATCCTACTTATGTCACTTGTGAACTGCACCATACTGCTTACCGACCGATTAGGTTAGGTTAGGTTAGAATTGCGACCAAACGCGCGCGAGCCGAGCGAGCGCAGCGAGCGATGCCGCGGCAGCGGCCGGCGAGCGCTAGTCCAGCTGCACCTAGTTGTAGCCGGCTAAAACTAGGTGTAGCCGCACTTCGGCTATTAGCCGTAACATATCTACCAATTTCTTACAGGTAAGCACATCATGCATTATTTGTTTGTCGACTGATTCTGGGCACCTGCTTAAAATTAGGTGAGTTCATATACTCACCGAACATAGTTGATATACTTAGGATGAAAAAATAACAAGGTTGTCGACCAAATTCTAAATTGAAATCGAAATACTGCCAAAATTTAAATCGTACAAAATCAAATCAAAAACGAAATTAAAATTACAATCCAAATACAATTAAAACCAAAATTAAAACCGAAATACAATTAAAATCTAAATTAAAATATAAACCTTATTCTTTTGCATTAAAGTTGAAAAACTATCAAAGAAATTTGACAGATTGGGGTAGCTTCATGTGCTGGTCTCTGTACATTATACAGCCTACCATGTTAGATAATTTATAAGTAACTCGCTTTTACTGGCGACTTTGAACGCGTGGTGGTCGGAAGTTATCTCACAGGAACGTACTGTAGTGAAACACACGCAAGTTGGTTAAACACTGATTTATTTCCACACACCCTCATATACAATATAACAAAGATTGACATACCATCAGACTACTTAATATACTACATCTCTTCCCTTCCAAGAAAACAATGGCAAAAGATTATTAAAAATAAAGAAATAACAATGATACTTATAACCGATTACATTAATGTTGTTTGCTGAACATACCAACTGTTGTTACAAATAACCAGCTGACATAAATTACACTTTTATACAATATTATGCCAGTTGCTGCTTTCTTAATTGCTAATTATCCATTACATTTATACTTATTTTCTCTTTGTTTATTTTTAATTTATTTTTATTACCCAGCCATTTGTAAACATTCCTATTCACGATCTAAGAAAAGATTGGTCAGCATTCTTACAGTTCTTTCCTTTGACCTTTCAATAGGAACCGCTAGTGGCGAAGGCGTAGTCGAATGATCGCGACTACCATTTGGACTTTCATATTCACCGCTCACGTCGAGCAGTGCTGACTGATTGTTGCTCGCTGGACTCGTCTGCCCTTGGGTTGGAACTGTAGCCTGTGCTCTTTGTCTACGTCTTCGAACCCCTGTCGCCGTTACCACACTTGGTGTCTTGCTACTATGTACACTATCTGTTGATTGTCTCGCTGACTTCCCAACACTTTCTGATGACCCCGCCGTACGCATAACCAACTGACTTCGTGTTCGCCGATAGCGGGCACCGCGTTCGTCTTCTACAATATACGAGCGTGGTTGTGATGCAGGTGCTACTATTTTTACCGATTTCCTGACGCCGTTACTGGTTAAAGTGGCCTTATCTCCTGATGAAAATCTTTTTAGTACCTATGTTCGCCGTTCTGTCGTAATTTATTTTAATTTGTTTTCATTATTCTTTTGTAGTTCTGGTAGTTATCCACCTTTTCCGTTAGTAACTTAGCACTAACAGGTAACCTAGTTTTTAGACGTCTACGGTGAGTCTATATCTTGGCGTGGTGTAGCCCTAAAATTTAGCAGTGCCAAGTAAAAATCCTGTCCCGAATCCACACATTTCTTTAACAAATTAACTGTCTGTACAGGGGGCCGATTCTACTAACAAATTTGTTAAAAAAACGCAATAGAACCGCAACCGAATCACCACTTTTAAGCGTTTTCGCATTCTACTAAAATGAACAACGGTCCAACTGCGACACAGCTGCGGTTACGTTTTAGTTACGCCAACGATCGATTGAAACAATGTCAAAACCTATTCTACTAACAAAATCGAACATGAGCGTGACGTTTACTATAGGACAAAGTTAATGATAAAATTATGATCATTATGTCTTTGAATTATAGAAAATACTTTTAGTGCCACATATTCGTGTTTAGTAACATTTTTAGATTCAACTTTTTTCTTTTTGGTATTAATAAAACATATTATTTTGGCATGTTGGTAACGCGGGTTACCCGCTGTGTTCCCGCTACAGTTCAGTTGCAATTCGTTTTAAGTTTAGTTTCCATTTTGCTTATAAAATAGTAGAATGACTTTTTATGTAACTATCGAACGGCGATCGAAATCGAACTGTTGTGGAAACACAGTTTAACGTGTAACGTTGCAAATTAGTAGAATCGGCCCCCAGTTCTTTCACTTTTACCGTTTGACTGTGGGTAATGCGGTGATGCCGTCTCATGCCGTATTTCCCATTCGCTCATAAACCTTTTAAACTCATGTGAGCTGTAAGCCGGTCCATTATCACTCACCAGCTCCGCTGGAATACCGTTAGTAACTTTTCTGGCACCTCTTGCTAAAAACTCTTTGTACTAAAGGATCGATAGCATATCCGGATAAAAAGTATCATAAGCAGAGATCGGATATTCGGATGCATATTCACCTAAAGTTGAGATGTTGGCTAACATGGAATGCGCTTTTGTATCGAAAATGTCTTAATTTAGGTAAGTAATTTGTTTATTTTTTGTTTTAACTAATACAAACCACCCCTCCTCCAGTACATACACATATTTGTATCGGGTTTTGAATTAATACACATCTGAATAGTTATGTAATCCAAGAATCCCGGGGTTTTTAATAAATTTTACAAATAATTTATAAAGCCGCTTCTATACTTTATAAGCTAAAAATTATCTTATCCGAATATCCGATCTCTGATCATAAGTGTTGTTCAGGTATGGATGGATGGATGTTTGTTACTCTTTCACGCAAAAACGGCTGAACGGATTTGGTTGAAATTTGGCACACAGATAGATTATAACCTAGATTAACACATAGGATACTTATTATCCCGGTAGTACGTTCCCGCGGGATAATTCCAACTTCCATGCGGGCGAAGCCGCGGGCGGAACCTAGTTTATAATATTAGTAGGATGTGTGAGTGACTATTAGAAGATATTATCTTTAAATAAGTCATTCACTTTAAGTCTTTATCAGTAGTTGTGGGTATTTTTAACGGTTTGCCACCAACCTTAGGTACTTATCCAAAAAAAAGTTGACGCAAATTCACTAATTTAAATGGTGCGTAGTAATTAAGTTCTAATTAACTTCGTGTGGTAGTGTCTCATGAAAGTCTCATGGTAAGGAAGTACTTATCTAATTTAAAAAAAAGGTGTAGGTGTTATAAATGTAAAACATTTATTTTTATTTTTACTATATGCTATGGTAATTGAACACAGTTTTTGTGTAGAAAATATGTCAAAAAAAATTCAGTGAAATCATTTAAGATTTCTATTTTATGAAATGGCAAGCAAAGCCGATGTCGACTGTCCAAATAGGCACATAAAAGGCACTCATGAACAGAAAAAATATGAAAAATTACTTAATGAAAACTAAGAAAAACCCTTTCATCAACCGGTCCTCCGACCCCGATTTCATTTCATCTCAATTTCGCGACCTTCAACCCTTACCTGCGTTTTAATTACAATGGATTACTGTGGATGATTTATTAATCTCTATGGGTCATGTCTGCACACACACACACACTGACACACTTTTTATTTTATTTTCTTATTGTCTCTAATTTTTTCATTATGTCAATGTCATGCATAACTGTTATTTGCACGGTTACTGATATGCCAATCTTAGATGTAAGCTTTATTTGAAATGTAAGTGACAGTGCTGTTGGTGTGCTTATTATTATAAATAAATAAATAACTAGCTTCAATTTTGCCAGTGGCTTTGCCCGCGCCGAAGTCGATGTATTATACATAATAAACCTTCCTCTTGTATAAAGTATAAAGTAATAGTATAAAGGAAACAGCATTAAAATGCGTGCAAACACGAAAAGGGACTTTATTTTATACTTTATACTATGTAAGGAAGTAAACTTAGTACATACCTACCTATTTCATGGTCTGTTTCATAGGTACTAAAATGATGCTCTAGTCTAGATACGAAACGCTACCTATTTTCATAATGAGGAAGATATTTTCACGACGAAACTGTTTCCGCTATTTAAAGACGATTTGAGAGGTGCCTAGGTATGCAAGGACGAGTGGCGACCGTCCTTACAATCCCTTCTTGGTTACCTTCACTACACATTCTGCTCATAAAATGTACCTAAGATGTATCTACTTAATTTAAAAACTACCGGTCTTAAAATAATAATATGTACAAGTATAAAAAAATAAATAATCATAGGGCATCAAAATCGTCGTCCGCATCATTGTCAACGGGAAAAGTGCCCAAAAGGCTAGCAGCATTGCCACTTTGTATGGCAGTGCTGATTCTTTGACCAAAAAATAAGCCAGCTGGTCACGTGAACAGACGCCAAACGCTTGGCGATTTCTCGGAAAACTGCGTGGGCACTCGGACCCCATGGCTAGGACCATGTATCTATCTATGTATCTTAATAAGGAATATGCATATTATTATAGTTCTGCTCAACCGCCTGCCTCTGGGTGCTTCTCCTCTGGGCTTCAAAACTAAGCGACTACACGCTTTGGGGGACGGACCTCGGCTTAGGGCGTCGTCGCTGGGGGACAGCAGCAAGGGACGGGCTGAATCGTAAATGTTTGGGAACGTAAAGGCTGGGATTTTTATATGAAAACTTTATGGAAATTGTTCTACAAGAATCGCGTCGCGCCTGTCTGAAGAAGCCTCTCACCGGCGCGGCGCAGGCTGGTACGAGCAAGGGTCCGGGGCGGAGCGAATCGTCGTGTGACTTCCTAGTCTCGACGTGCGCAGTCGCATCCCGCATCTCGCTCGCTCACTCGCTTCAGTTTGGTCTAACTTTAAATATTGTCGTTATGAGCGATAATAATTCTTATTGCAAACCGATACGAGTTAAAATCTGTTGTTATAAATTCGAATAATAAATGAGCAAGCATTGTCGTAAAAATGCAAATAAAATAGTATAAAATTAGAGATTAACTATTTAATAATAAATAATCTATCACTAGATGCAGTTTGGCATTTGGAATTCTATGGTATATTTTTAATAATCTAATTATAATTGCTATTGAAGGGATAAACTGGTTTTAAAGATAATTAAGAGGTGACTTTGATGATTTTTTTGATGCATTAAAGTATGTTTAATTATGTTTTGAATTCCATCACTCTATGCAAATGAGACTTGAAAATATCATGTATTTTTTTGCTTCCAAAATTATTTACGGTTAAAGAGATAGGTATATACTGTTTAAAAAAAAAACACCTTTTAGAGCGTTTTCAAGAAATCACCGTCTTAATCTTAAAATATCTAATTAATTAATTAATAATGTTACATTTCTTATTTGTTACACTATCTACTGTTTATTAACTTACATGATGCAATAAAAAACATAAAGATCGTTCAACTCCAAAGGTACCTTTGGAGTTGAACGATCTTCGAACATACCTACCACAGATACCTTCTGTGGTAAGTACCTATGTAGGGATTGGATTGATGACTCGGCTCCAGTGAATATATTTTATTTTCTCAGAGGACATAAATATACTTAATTGATTCAGGCTTGAGTATGCATATATTCAATGTGTGGAAGGGCTCCGAATTATATAGTTAAAGTAGGTAGCCACGTAACCATTTTGATTTTAAGGAAAAATTCGTCTTTGTGTCGCGTCGTCTCTTTCACTCATACCTGTCTGATAGTCTCTTTCTGTAGCTTGATGTGTCATGTTCAGGGCCCTTCCACCACAATACTTTAGAATGAACTAAAGTAACTAAAGTACCTAGTAAATAATGTAAACAAGTGAATCTCGAGTTTATAATTAACAAGATTTTTTATGGATAGAAAGTGATATTATTGGTGTGCAGTGCTTCTGTGCACAAATACTTCTAAAACTGCACTAAACTAAGTATTTTTACCAGTGCCGTTTACACAAAGCTGACGTCACGATGTCACGTGATAAAAGTCATCGTAAGGAGCGTTTTAGCGGTAAATTCAAAACAACGAAAAGTAAATTTAATTTAAATCGTTATTAATTGAGAAAATGGATATACTTAAATAAATTAATTTTAATTTTTCTGTATCGTCCCAATCTTCAAATTAAAATAGTCTTTATTAAATTGGAAAATACCCTATTGTAACGGAAAAAGTAAAAACTTTACGAATAGGTATGTAAATTGTAGTGACAAGTCTATTCTACATCATTATTACTAGCTGACCCGACAGACGTTGTCTTGTCTTAACTATGAATATATTATGTTACGCGCTACTTTTTCTTTTTTTCTTTCATAAGAACCTTCTCCTGACATTAACAAACACAACAAAAAAAGAATTAGCCGAATTGGTCCGGCCGTTCACGTGTGATGCCGTGACCAAGGGAAATAGGGATTCATTTTTATATACGAGTATAAAGATTTCTGTGTTGCGCAAAAACCTCGGGGTAAATTTGGTTTTTTTTTGGAATTTCTTCGTAGCTGCTCAGAGCCCTGATTTATTTAATATAGCGATCAGAAGCGAATTTTTCGTGTTGTTTGGTCCGGGAATCAAACCCCCGACCCATTGAATAAGTAAGTACCTATGTATAAAAGCCAGCATGTCAACCACTGCGACGTACCATAAACAAAAACAAACAAAATCCTTACCGACCTTCTTTTAAAAGTCAATTTGATTACATTTGTGTTGTTGTCAATGAATGACTCGCTCACTGCTTACAATCATGCTTCGTCCGCCTTATTAATACATTCACTGAAATAGCATTACTTTAGGTACTTACCTACACACAAACGTAGGTACGTAATAATAATATCAACAACGATAAGTCCAACACAAATGTAGTAACAGTCAGACAATGACCGCGCGCGCTCGTGTTTACAATATTTTATCATTGCAACATGCAGTTGAATTTGGTTGCAACTAAATCAGACTTTTAACTTTGGTGTCCATTTCTAGCAACGAATACTAAAAAGAGAGGTAAAGTTTTTAGAGTACATACAGATGCTAGCACATCAAACTACCCCAAACCGTCAACTGACAAAATTTTCCCAATTGAACATGAACCTTATGCTTATGTTATAAAGATGAAAATCTATCAAAGAAGTTTGACAGATTGGTATAGCTTGATGTGCTGGCGTCTGTACCTATGTCAAATTAGTAATTACAATGGTGTTCAAGTTGATAAAACTTTTCCCTGTTCAAATGTTTGTCATCGGTTAAAGCAAACACTGAAACCTGTTTGTTTTATAATAATACTCAGAAATGAATCGCTATAATACTTGGTTGACTAAAGATTTGGTATTCATAATTATGATGGCACTTCAAATATAAGTTGTTAGTAACCATAATAGCGCAAGTAACGCGAGTGACAAACGTGGGCGCGCTTCGCTCGCTCGTGAAACGAAAACAAGTGCGAGTCGGACTTGCGCGCCAAACGTCAAAAAAAACACGTTTGTTGTATGGGAGCCCCCTTAAATATTTATTTTACTCCGTCTTTTAGTATTTCTTGTTATAGCGGCAACAGAAATACATCATCTGTGAAAATTTCAACTGTCTAACTATCACGGTTCATGAGATACAGCCTGGTGACAGAAGGACGGACAGCGGAGTCTTAGTAATAGGGTCCTGTTTTACCCTTTGGGTAGGGAACCCTAAAAAGAAGTCGTCTTTCAAAAACGAAGTCCTCCTTCACTCGCTTGTTTTGAGAAGAAGACTCGCTTCGCTTGCTATTCTCGTGTGAAACTGACTCGAGACGTAAGTGGTCTCGCTTCGCTCGCTCGATTTAAGAATATTGCACCCGCTAGTCTTGTGAGGGAGCTCGCCTCGCTTGCTTATTTCTTGAACAGGCGCGCTCTGCTCAGTCTTGTCATCTGTGAGCTCGCTTCGCTCACTCATCACAAAACTGCTGAGTTAGGTTAGGGTGCTTGACTTACGGAATCACATCGTTAGCTTGATGTGAATGTGACCATGTCTCATTCGTTGCAATAGAGCAAGCTTGGCGTGATAGTGGTTTACTAAATATTAGGATTGTTTCGGAAACTCCTCTCACTAGGTTAGGTTAGGTTACGGCTGAGAGTGCTGTGACCATACGTTTTATATCGATAAGTCTGTAAAAAAATCGGTAACAACTCAAGTGGAGTGAGCTGTCTATAGCGTCAGTCCCTGATAGCTTGTAAAATGATTGACCAGCTGTTCGTCACTTTGCGGAAACTTCTATAATTTCATTTTTCTTAATTTTTTCAGATGAGCACATTTGTGGATGTGCCGAGGTTAAAGATGTCTGATGGAAGAGAGATTCCAGCCATAGGACTCGGCACGTACCTTGGGTTTGACCAGGTTAGTGTTATAATATTACATACCATAACATAACGCTTGTATTTCTCCAAATGGCTGGGCAGTGGTGTATACGACGCTCTCATAAAAATGTCGCCATCTTGGATTTATAGTTAGACCTCACTATTGGCTTTACCACTCTCGAAAACCATTTTTGTAAACGATGTATCTCATAATCACTTTTCTATGAAACAGCTGATTTTTTTTTTTTGTATAACCGACGAAAAATGTCTGCGCTGGTGGGTCTAGAATGATATGCTGAATTCATGGTTACAGTTTGCGCACTGACTAAAATCTTTTCCTGTATAGTTTGAATTTTCTTCTTTTTCTAGAATGGTGTGGTTAAATCCAATGACAAGCAGCTGCGAGACGTGGTTCTAGATGCCATAGACATTGGGTACAGACTCTTCGACACAGCATCTATCTACAACACTGAGGCTGAGATAGGAGAAGCTATCCGAATGAAGATCGACCAGGGAGCTGTTTCGAGGGAAGATGTCTTCATTACTACTAAGGTAAGGGAAGTCTTTTAATAAGATATTTCAAAAAAGGTAGGATCTATTAAGGTGCATTCGAAATTGCGCTGTGATCGATTTGCGTGAGCGCGACGGCGATGTCCCGTGAACAGTCATAGATTATGACGGATGTCATGACATGCGCCATCTTGGACAGTTTTGCTGTTTTGTTTTGAGTCGCATCTTAACTTAACATGGTATTGTGTATCTACCTACTGTGTACTAGTTTCCAAAGGTATTTCTGCCGATGTAGCTAATTAATAACAGCCGTACGGATTGATCGGTCAGGTTAAGCCACGGAGCAAAAGAAGCATGCGTTTGTTCCGTGGCTTAACCTTACCCAGGGTAAGACTTTTGACCAGAAAAGGCTTGTGGAACTATACACCGAGAAATTTTAATGGTTGTTTTCCCGCAGCGAAATGGTTTTGTCTTGGTAATAAAATCGTTTTGTAATCAAATAAAGTATTAGAAACAAAAAATCTCAGATTAACCATTGTGAAAAATCACCACGTGCGAGAGTTTATTTTGCTTTGAACATTTATGGATCGCTGTTTCCTTTGTCGACGGCGCGTGCGATTCGAGTAGTACCTATAAGTTACCTCTAGTGTTACTATTGATTCTCACATTTCTCACGTTTTTGAGTTGATGAATATTTTTTTAATTATTTGAAAATCTTCTCATCTCTATTTTTAACCAACTTCAAAAAGAAGGAGGTTATCAATTCAATGTTTTTTTTTTTAATGTATCTTTGGGCATAACTCCGTCACATATACACGGATTTGCAAATTTTATTTTTTGTTCGAAAAGGGTTTATCCCGAAATGGTTCCATTTAAATTTCATATAGATCTGATGATGCGTTTCGGATACCGACAACGGACCTCTTCAAAAAATGACAGCAAATCAACCGCGATTGCTGCTATCGCATAAATATGCATTGTTTTGACCCCAAGGATGGTGAAATTTCGAATTAGTGTGGGGTAGATACTAAAACGTAAAAATGATTTTTTTTAAACAACCGACTTCCAAAAAAACACCACAAAGTGAAAAATAACATTAATTTTGGAAGGCGGTGACAATTAATTAAAATACATAATGCAAAGTCACAGACTTCCGAAATTAAAGTTATTTTTCACTTTGTAGTGTTTTTTTCGAAGGTGGTTGTTTTTTAAACAAGTTTTTTTTTATTTTTTCTCTATGTTTCGAAAGGACTCCTTATGTCAAGTTGTTCTGCCGCGGGAAGACAAAAATTTCCAGTCTAACCGGATGCGTAATCCGGTTAGACTGGAAGCCGACCCATATATAGTTGAAAAAAGGCTAGGCAGATGATGAATGATGATGAATGATGATGATGATGATGATGATGATGATATAGCTACAGATACATGAGACATTACAGCTTTTATCGAAATTATTTAAAAGAACTTCTCGTTTAAAATAATACATGATTTCTTTTTTACCATTTCAGCTGTGGAACACCTATCACAGAAGAGGAGAAGTAGGCACTGCCATGAGGGACACCCTGAACAAGACTGGACTCAACCACGTGGACTTGTATCTGATGCACTGGCCTATTGGGCTCAATGTGAGTATGCCTTCGTCTTAGACTTTGAGTTATCAAGATTTGCAAGACAAAACAAACGGATCTACCAACAAACTTAACGTGAATAGTCGACATTTTTTTCCATACAAACTTCGGGAGTGTATTACTCCACCGTTCGACAATGTACATCAAATTTTTTACATGGTATTGTTTTGTCTCCTTATTAATATTGTCTGCGCGGAAACAGAATACTAAAATAAAAAGGCATTAAAAAGTTAGGAGCCAATTAAGATTCGTTTTTCTTGCTAATTTTTGGTATACTAATACTTTGGTCTCAAATATCGAAAAGTACAAAAAACTTTATTGATCATTGATTTATGCAGTGCTTTTTTCATAAAACCCGATCTTCCGAAGGACTTTTCTTAATTTTTTACGCGCCTGTTTTACTATAAATGATTTTGCATCTCATTCAATAACGTTATGAGTGTAGCTGTAGACTAACGTCTAACTGCTCATCACTGATACAACCTCTGTCGGACACGATGCCTGATAAGACTGCGTGTTTTTTAGCCAGACCCACCAGTGAGTTCGAACCTGCGACTGTTAGCCCGCGAAATTCAATTCCAAGGTTTTTTGTTGATTAAAATATGGTTCTCGTCGACCATAACACGTATGTGTTTATGGAACTATAATCATTAAAATTATCAATTCAATCCTCTAAGTTCAATTAATTTCATTGAATGACCATTCTATGAAAAAGTCATTCAATGGAATTAAATGAAGATATTAAAGAGTTGCATTGATCATTTGAATGAATATGATTATTCGCGGCCCGGAAATGGGCGGGGTACATTGCATGTAGCCGATGGAGCTGCAAAATTTTGGAGTGGCGACGGCTTACCGGAAGACGCAGCGTGGGATTCGTTCTTACTACTGTTCTTGCAAGATGAACCGACAACCTGATAAAGGTCGCGGATGATCTTCTAGATGTGGGAGTTGCGATTCTTTGGGGAAGACTTTGCTCTGCAGTGGACATTTTTGACTCATCATCATCATCGTTTCAGCCGAAAGACGTCCACTGCTGGACATAGGCCTCGCGCAAGCTCCGCCAATTTGACCGATCCTGTGCTTCTGTTATCCAGCGGATTCTTACGGCCTTCATCATCGGTCCATATTGTGAGATACCTTCCAACTCTACGTCTTCCAGTACGCGTTCGCCACTCCAGAACCTTTCGGCCCCATCGGCCATCTGTTCTGCGAGCAATATGCCCTGTCCACTGCCACTTAAGTTTGGCAATTCTTTGGGCTATGTCGTTTGCCTTGGGTCTCCTACGGATCTCTTCATACATTTTGATACACAAACTATCACGCCATTTGCCATGGGGGTAGGCAGGCACTACAGAACGTCACTTGCTACGATCCTCACATACTCCTTTTGCCTCGTTTACGTTCATACACCTACTAGACATGGGTAGCTCATGAGCGAGTGATAGAAAAGAGCTAGCTCTGTTCGATGGACGTCACTCTCGCTCACTCACTCGCTTGCTAACAGGCTCACTAGCTCAGATACTTCAGCGAGACACCGATGGCCGACCGAAGTCACCGGTCGAATGGCTCATTCGGCTCGCTTCGGAATATTTCGGATCGCATCGTTCGTTCTTCCAACATTACCTAGCAGCTAGCATTGACTAAAAGTAGAAAATACTTTGGCATATTATAAAAAAGAACTGCATTTTTTATTTTTTTGCGTATTGTTTACGTAAAGTCATAACATTATATAAACAAACAGAAAATCTTATTTAACTTAACTCCCAACTTCCAAAGAGCTATTGACAATGACTGTTGAGCGAGCCGAGCCGTTTCCTTCGACGCGCGTGCAGCTTGAGTCAAATGAGCTAACAGTCGGCGTCTGAGTCACTGAGCTATAGAAGACTTTAGAAGAGCTAGTGAGCTAGAAGAGTGATATAGCTCTTTAGAGTGAAAGTGCTAATCGCTCTTTTTCTTTTCAGTGAGCTATTTCGCCCATGTCTACATGTCCTCACATCTGCCTTGCAAATACCTTCGAAATAAAAATGAGATCTGTTAAAATGAATAACCATGTTGTTTTAATACTTTTCCAGGCTGATTACTCCTACTCAGACGTGGATTTCATGGAGACCTGGCGAGGATTAGAAGACATGCACAGACTTGGCCTGGCCAAGTCCATTGGCGTATCCAACTTCAATAAGGAGCAGTTGCAGAGGATCCTCGATGAGGGTACTGTGAGACCTGTGGTTTTGCAGATTGAGGTAAGGCAAAGAAAATAATGGTACAAAAAATACTGGGAGAGATCTGTGCTGAAAAAAAAATAGCATAAGGCTGCACATAATACCCACCCAGTACTCCATCAGTAGATCGTAGATTCGAACCCAAATAAAATCAAAAGTCATTTATTCAAACTAGGCTGAGAGTCAGCACTTTATGAACGTCAAAATTACATACGACAGTCCCCCAAAATGCCCGCCCTTCACCACTTAGTACTTACGCTGGGAAGAAATAGGCCAACAAATTCCCTAGCACAGCTGTCTGTTAAGTTAGAAGAACTTGATTCTATAAAATATTACGAAACAGATTTTTTTTTTGCCATAATGTCATCTAGCACACGCCAATCATCATCTGCCTAGCCTTTTCCCAACCATGTTGGGGTCGACTTCCAGCAGTGGCGAAACCACTATACGGGCTGATTTTTTAGTCACCGTCCAAATTTTTCAGGGTCATAGTACCCGTGAAATTGAACAACTTTCTCCAAGGAACATGGGTCGAAATATGAAAAAAAAAAATCGACCTCCCATGCAAAATCAATAGTTAGCTGGTCGATTTTGTATGGGAGGTCCGATTTTTTTTTTCATATTTCGACCCATGTTCCTTGGAGAAAGTTGTTCAATTTAACGGGTACTATCACCCTGAAAAATTTGGACGGTGACTAAAAAATCAGCCCGTATAATGCGATTCCTACCGGCTTCCATTCGGGTTCGCATCGGCAACTCTATCGCTATTAAAAATGGCACGTCAATATAGTGGCTACTATTGTCAAAAAATTTAGTTAGATATACTATGGGTATGTAATTCACTATAACATTCAAACAACAAAGACGACTTCGCTTCGACTTCTCTCTTAGAAAAATTTACACCTCGCCGCTGGCTTTCAATCTAACCGGATGCAGCTGAATACCAGTATTTTATATGAAGCGACTGCCTATCTGACCTCCACAACCCAGTTACTGGGTAATACTATACCCCTTGGTAAGACTGTTCAGACTTTCGGGCTACTGACAACCCGTAACGACTGTCAAAGATGCACAAATGACAGCCGGGACCAACGGCCTTACGTGCTTACCGAGGCACGGAAGGGTCTGGGTTTGTAAGGATGGTCACCCATCCACAGACCAACCGCGGCAAGCGTAGCTTAACCTGATCGATTGACCCGTGCGGGTGTTACTTCTTAGTCACAAGCCGTTACGTATGTAGAATGTTATAAGCATTTCATCCTAACATGAACATTAATGCGATAGGAATAATGTTTACATGCGCATGCGACGTTTACTTTTCTTAGCAAAAACTTCTCTTTTCAGGTCCACCCCCAAATAATCCAAGAAGACCTGATAAACTTCGCCAGGTCTGAAGGCATCATAGTCATGGGCTACAGTCCCTTCGGCTCCCTGGTCAAGCGGTTTGGTATGCACTTCCCAGGACCTAAGATGGATGACCCGGTTCTCGTTGAAATAGCCCAGAAGTATGGGAAGACTTCTGCTCAAGTCGTTCTGAGGTGGTTGGTAAGTGATTATCAAACATTTGATATTTTCTTCAATCTCAGCAAATAACCAAATATTATAATTTCCAGGTCGACAGAAACGTGGTCCCAATCCCGAAAACGGTGAACCCGAAGAGGCTCGCCGAAAACATCAACATATTCGATTTTAAGCTAGAGGTAGACGAAATCGAGAAGATAAATCAATTTGATTCGAATACTCGATTCACTCTGCCTTCATTCTGGCAGTCACATCCTCACTATCCTTTTGAACAGATAAAGGACCCCATTGCTGATCCTTTCAGAGGTTGATTGTTATATATTGTAACATTGCAAGTAACTGCTAGTCTATACTTTATAATAATAATATCTAGTTTTCGCCAGCGGCTTCGTCTGCGCGGAGGTCGGAAATTATCCCGCGGGAACGTACTACTGGTATAAAAAAGTACCATAAGTGACTATCGGTGTGCCAAATTTCATACAAATCCGTTCTGTACATTTTTGCGTGAAAGAGTAACAAACGTCACCGACGTTTCCATAAATGGCTTACCAACCTCACAATTCACATGAATAAATAGATACAGAAAAGAGCTGTTAGGCAGCACTGACCCCACGGACCCTATGTCCCGGGAGAAGTCCTGTTTCTCATCTCTGGCTTGCCTTTATAGACCGGCCAGAGTGAACACTGATGAGGATCACAGCTCTTATTCTTGCCTTTTTTGTCTAAAGGGCCTCTGCGAGTTGGCTTCGGCTCCTCGTACGCATTCCAAAGGTCCGGGACCCCAGGGTTCCGAGCAAGGCCAAAAACAACAAAAAATTATAATACCGGGTGTTGTCTTTGGGTGCACTTGCATAGTGCATACTGGGATAATCGTCAGTTGGTGCCTTCTACTTAAAATTGTCCAAAAGGCCTCTGAATTATCCTCAAATTAAAATTTTCAAACGATGAAGGACAACATCGTGAGGAAATCGGCATGTCCTAGAACCAAAAATTCGAAGACATGTGACGTCTACCAACCCGCACTTGGCACGCGTGGTGGATTACAGCAAACTGTCTCTCACCGAAAGAAGGCCTGTGTTGTGAACCAGCAATGAGAACATTAAGTTGCTTTTGAAAGGCCTCTGCGTGGTGTTGACTGTACCGACTAAGTTCATACGGCATATAAGCCGATACGGGACAAAAAGCTCGGTGACGATAAGTTTTGAAACCAGTGATTAAAAAAACCTCATAATAAGTATTTGAGGAATTAAAAAGTAGCGCTAATTTTAGTTTGAGTTTATTTTTAACCTTAGATTTAAGTAAGTTTATATTTATCATAAAATAAATGTATTTTTATAGATAACTGTGTTTTTTTTTATTACTTGTTACGAGTCATCGTCATCATCTACTAGAGACAATTTGGCGTCCACCAGCATCGACGCAAAGACCGCTCCTGTGCCTCTAACTCATTACCGCCACCTTCCACACGTCCAGGGTCCACATTGACTTTAGCTTCTGTTTGTGTAGTCTTAATTTCTTATCAAACTCAAACTCAAACTCAAAGCATTTATTTCAAATAAACCAATTAGGTACTGGCACTTTTGAATTGTCAAGGTCGGTGAGATAGAAAGATGAAGCTAGTTGCCCATTCCAAAGCGTAGGTACCTATGAAGAAGAACGGGCAAGAAACTCCATGGACACTCTTTTAAAATCATGATTTTGTTACAATCAGTTGGTTACATCATTATGTTGAAATTATCAATGTGAGAACGATGTAAAAAGACGTGCACATTATAAGCGTCCGTAATTAAAACAAAACAAAAATAAAATAACAATTTAGAAATTAAAATAAGCCGTGGGAGCTAAGATGACCAGTCCCTACTGGCGGCGCCCGTTCACGAACATGACGTATGGATCAGCACCATTCAGCTCAACCATTTTGAAGGGAACTTAATGATCCAACACACACGCCACCACTAGCGAGACATTTGAGTGAGCATGACATACTCTCAGCTGCCAGGGCACATTCAAGTCAATGAAAGACGTACCCTGTAAATGTTAGCTATATAGTAAGGACATAGTGCTCACACATATGCTATGCAATTATACAATACTAAAAGTTTGAATTTATACAATGCAAATGTATCTAGTTTTACAGTCTTCAGCAGCTCCAACAATGTTTACAAATGCTATTCAATTTAGTTTAAGGTACCTTGTGGAGCAGGACAAGCAACGTTTAGCCAAGCATTTTTGTCAGCGATATAATCCCCCAACTTATAATAAGCATGGCTGCATAGTGTGCGTTTTATACAAGATTTAAATTTCGTTTCATTCAGTTGGAGTATGTGGGGAGGTATTTTATTGTAACATTTTAAACAGTACCCCATGAAGGATAAATCTACTTTAGCCAGTCTGAAGCCTGGTTGAACTAATTGGTCCCTATTTCTAGTCCTAATGGTGTGTCTTTCACCTCTTTTACTGAAAAGATTTAGATTTTTCCTGACGTAAATGATGTTTTCATAGATATATTGACAAGGTACCGTCATGATATTAATAACTTTGAACAGTTCTTTCAGAGAATCCTGCCTACGGAGGCCATATATTGCTCTAATGGCTCTTTTCTGCAGAATAAAAATAGACTCGATATCTGCAGCCCGTCCCCATAGTAAAATCCCGTAAGACATGATACTATGAAAGTAACTGAAATAGACTAGCCTCGCGGTTTCTACATTTGTGAATTGGCGGATTTTTCTTACAGCATAAGCTGCTGAACTTAGCCGTCCTGCAAGAGCTGTTAAATGAGGACTCCACTGTAGCCTTGAGTCGAGCGTGATCCCTAGGAAAACAGTTTTATCGACGAATTCTAGTTTCTCTTTATTCAATACTATGTCACAGTCAGTACTTTTAACATTTGGTAAAGCAAATCTTATGCATTTAGTTTTTTTGCCATTTAATACTAAATTATTAGCAGTGAACCAATTTTGTATCAGCAGTAGGGCGTTATTTACGTCGTCAAGATTTGGTGCACGTCTATTTATTTTATTTTTATTTATGTTAAACAGAACAGGATAATTGCGCAACACACTTACAATGGCAATGCCTTTCAATTTGACAGTTTAACAATATTCATTGCGTTAATAAGGTTGAGCGCAAGTTTTGGGATGGCAGGGTCTTTGCTCGCTCGCTTCGTTAGAACCGAACCTATCCGAGTCCGGGTGCCCTAGGGTTCTAGGTCGCTTCGCTCGTTCTTCAAATGCTTACCGTAAAAATGTAGTCGAAGGTACATCGCAAGTTCGACGGTCGGAAAACACCAAGATGCTTTTAGCCTTATATTCAAGAGATTTTCGTATTTGAGATTTAAAAACAAAAAAATATTGTGTTTTCTCAGTGCCCCGTTAGCTACGTACCTACCCTCCAACGGAAACTTCTTAAAAAATAAACAATATTCGGGATTTATTGTGCGAAACAGAGTGAGAGAGATAGGTTTATCTTCCTTCTCTCGCATTTTTCAAAACATGCTCAAACGTGACGCGTCATTGACTTTTTCCAAAAAAAAAAAACAATCGACTTCCGAAAAAAACACTACAAAGTGAAAAATAACTTTTATTTTGGAAGTCGGTGTCTTTGGATGTGTATTTTAGGTTTTTGTCACCGGCTTCCGAAATGTAAGTTATTTTTCACTTTGTACCTGCTACTTACTGTTTCTTCGGAAATCGGTTAGGTGTCACCCAGCTTTTTTCTTTTTAAGTTTTTATTTTACAGACTGCAGCGCAAGTTAATCTTAGCGTGTCAAAAAACACTGTGTTCGATTTTCAAGCCTCGGCTCAGTGCGTTGAGCTCTAGTGCGCTAAAAATCCCGCCGCATTTTATTACGCCCGTGGGAACGTGCGCTTATACAAAATAGGTCATTCGGGTATTTCGGGTCATTCGCTGGGTCACCCCGTACCCGGACGTCACTTCAATATTGCAATTCGAGATTCATAAAAAATCGTCTGCGTAGAGTGATGTCTCTATCACTGATACTAATTGTGCGACAGTCTCTTTCTAAAGCTCGATGGGTCTGATAGATGCCTGTTTTGCTCCCGAGGTAGGTAGGTAAGTATATAATGCAGCAGAATCAATTATTGCAATGTTAATAAAACAGTAGCTATTTATGTACCGTGATTCATGCATCTATTTCCTGCATAAGGTGCTACTAAGTGGTAATAAATATCTTATTTGTTAAGTCGTATAGTTTAGAGCTTCTAGAACTAGTCTAGGCAGGAATCGATTGTTTTTCGAGACTTCGTGAGTTTCAATACGAAACTTAAACATTGCTATTTATTTATTGCAATTCCATTCCAGTACCTGAAATATCTCTAAATTATTTATATTGAGCAGTATTTTTAGCATAGAAAGAGACAAGTTATAGTATTGTTACGAGCTTCGGGTTCGTGACAATTAAAAACTGCCAATAAAAATTACCAAAATCGACACTTTAATTAATCACACAAATTACAAGACACAATTTCACTATTGATCGCTTTAAATCGCACTGAATAGATCACTTCAATGTTTTCGCATGTATCGCTTGACCAATACTACCCCGATCCCGATCCGCTCCCGCCTTTTATAGGGCCATAGAACATTCGGGAATCGAACCATCTCGAATCTTCGAGTACATACCGGCCCCGACTGAACGGATGTTGATTATTCTAGAAGATTCTGTAATCGAACTTGCTAGATAGATCTTGACTTAATTAATTCTGCTACTCGATACTAGATGGCGCTAGTGGTAACGAATTACTTTAGCTTTAGCGCGTAACACTGCCCCCTCCTAAGACATGCTCGTCCCGAGCATTCTCGGCCCCATAGTAACGCGCCAGTCGATCCACATGGACGATCTTAGGAGTACATCTTGCACCTTTCTGTATCCGGTACGTTACGTCATTGATCTTTGTCACAATCCGGTACGGTCCGTCCCATTTAGCTTGAAGCTTAGGAGATTTCCCTTTGCTGCGGACTGGATTGTGCAACCACACTAGTGAACCTTCGTCAAACCCTTTATTGTTCATTTTGCGGTCATAACGGGTTTTCATCTTTTCAGACATTTGCTGGCCTGATTGTCTGACATGCTCATAAATGTCGTTCATCTTGTTCCGCAAGTCGTTCGCATAATCGGTTATATTGCGTGGGGCATCAGGTGGTATTCCGGTGATCAGGTCTGCAGGCAGTCGTAATTCTCTTCCAAAGTTTGCGAAAGCTGGTGTCACCGATGTACTTTCGTGGACTGCGCTTCGATAGGACAACAAAAATGGTTGTATGTGTTTGTCCCAATCCCGTTGCCGATTTTCCACAACTTTTGCTAGGTACCTCTCTAATGTCTGATTAAATCGTTCCACCATTCCATCCGATTGTGGGTGGTAAGATGTTGTTCTTGTTTTATGAGTACGCATAACTCGACAAGTTTCCTGGAATATTTGGGACTCAAAATTCCTTCCTTGATCACTGTGAATCTCTAAAGGTACTCCAAAACGACAGAAGACTTCATGAACTAATTTATCTGCAACTGTCGAAGCTTCTTGATTTGGAATAGCGAAGACTTCCGGCCACTTAGTGAAGTAATCCATTACAACCATGAAATACTTGTTACCACTTTCACTTTCCGGAAACGGGCCCGCAACGTCAAGGGCTATCCTCTCCCATGGTGCACCGACATTGTATAATTTCAATGCACCTCTACTACGAGTCTGAGGTCCCTTTACAGCTGCACAACTTGTACATTTGCGACACCAGTCTTCGACATCGTCCCGGCAGTGGATCCAGTAAAACCGTTCTCGTACCTTCAGTAGAGTTCGTTTTACTCCCAGATGACCTCCTGAACAACCATTATGGTACAGCTGTAGAACATCCGGTACTTGAGCTTTTGGGACAACCATTTGCAAATGACAGCTGTTTCCCCGAGCATTTTCCCATTTGCGGCACAGGACTCCATCCTGAATCACCAAGCTGTCCCATTGGGCCCAATAGCTCTTTGTGATCGAACTCATTGCTGAGACGTCGCTCCACCTGGGTTTAGGAGCTCTGGCCTTCATCCACTCCAGAATCGGCTTGATGTCCGAATCTTCCTGCTGTGCACGTTGTATGCTTTCCTTCCACTCGTTGCTGAGGTCTGTCCTGAACATCCTCACAGGTATCACTTCCTTACCCTCCTGCCTAGTACAATGCTTGCAGTCTTCAGGACAAGATCTTCTTGACAATGAATCTGCGTTGCCATGAGATTTCCCGCTGCGATGTTTGACCACAAAGTCGTATTCCTGCTGCTGCTGCTGGGCAGTGCTGTTAGCCGCCCTACCCTCTGGGAACCGGCCAGCTTCCCTTTCTGCAGTTCGCTTAGGGCAACTGGATCGAAGGTGGCCCCTTTCCCCACAGCCGTAGCACCTAGGGCTGTATCTTCTATTACGATCGCGAACTGTAGCCGCTACAACCTCCCTGACGCGATGGGAACGATGATCCTGCCGCACAGCTTCCACCTCCAGTGCATGGGCCAAGGCGTCCTTAAGCGTCCCGTGGTGACCGAGCCTCACAGCAGCTCTAACTTCAAGGTCGCGGATGCCGTCGATGAATGCCTGCACCAGGTTCCCATCAATAAGCGCAGGTACGGACTGGTATGCTTTGCGAACCAGCTTCTCCACTTCTAGGGCCCACTGCTGCAGGTTTTCGTTACTGCGTTGCACACGATCCTTAAGCTGCGCACGAAACACGTGTTCCAGGTGAGCGTCTCCATATCTAGCCTCCAATGCCTCAAGAAGCTGCTCGTAAGTCACTTCCTTACCGAGAGCTTCCAGAACATTTAAAGCCTGGTCGCGCAGTCCTAGGGTGAGGGCAGTCATGGCCTGACTGTTATTCCACCCGTTCGCCTTCATGACAGCCGCGAACTGAATTTTGTAGGCCGACCAGGAAGAAGTCCCGTCGTACGGCGGCACTTTGAATCCACGTAGCGAAGGTGTTGTAGCTACGGGAGCTGCGATTCCATCCCCAAGTTTGAGGTTACCCAATTCCTGCTTCACATCAGCAATGACGTCACTAAACTTGCTGATCCGAGTTTCAGCTTCAAACAGGCGGTTTTCATGCTGGGCAACCTTCTCCTTCACCTCCTTCATATATTTCCTGAAGGCTGCGTGAAGGTCCTTCATGAGGAGCATCTGCTCTTCCTGGCGGCGCGCCTGCTCCTCATTATCCCGTTGGAGCTGTTCTTCCAACCGACGAGCCTGTTCCTCCTGTCGGCGGGTCTGTTCCTCCTTATAACGCTGGAGCTGTTCTTCCAGTCGACGAGCATGTTCCTCCTGTCGGCGAGTCTGTTCCTCCTTATCACGCTGGAGCTGTTCTTCCAGCCGACGAGCCTGTTCCTCCTGTCGGCGGGCCTGCTCCTGCAGCATCATCATCAGGGCAGCAAAATCTGGCGCTGATGATGCTGGAGCAGCTGTGGACGGGCCGGCCTCCGTGGTCGGTACCTGACCCTCCGACCTCTGTGGCAGTGCTCCACCGAATCGCCTCTGATCCGTCTCCTGCTGGCGTTGACTCCGGGTACGGATACCCTCCGTGTCGTCTTTAGGTAAAATCGGCATGATTTTAATCCCACTTCTGACACCAATTGTTACGAGCTTCGGGTTCGTGACAATTAAAAACTGCCAATAAAAATTACCAAAATCGACACTTTAATTAATCACACAAATTACAAGACACAATTTCACTATTGATCGCTTTAAATCGCACTGAATAGATCACTTCAATGTTTTCGCATGTATCGCTTGACCAATACTACCCCGATCCCGATCCGCTCCCGCCTTTTATAGGGCCATAGAACATTCGGGAATCGAACCATCTCGAATCTTCGAGTACATACCGGCCCCGACTGAACGGATGTTGATTATTCTAGAAGATTCTGTAATCGAACTTGCTAGATAGATCTTGACTTAATTAATTCTGCTACTCGATACTAGATGGCGCTAGTGGTAACGAATTACTTTAGCTTTAGCGCGTAACAGTATTAAACACGGAAGAGAAAAAACATGGAACTGCAAAGTAGGCGTGGCACGCGTGCCACAAATAAGCGCTGTTACGCGTAGTTGGTCCCAGTCGTGTTCTGACATCGCGTCGAGTCACTAGTCTCACGACAAATTTAATTTTCCGTAGCTATGCCGTATTGTTCCATTTTGGAGTGCAAAAATGATAGTAGGAGAATAAATCTTAAAAATTGAGGTGTTTCGTACCATCGATATGTACGGTTTTATTTGTTTTCTAATAAAATCTTAGTTATTTTCAATTTACTAATAATTTAATATAACGTCTGGTTAAAATCAACCTTACTTGATTAAAATAAAGTTTATTTTAGATTGATTGTATTCTCTATTTCATTCTGGAAAGTACTTCGCTACTCAATTAGTGATGCAGTCGGGTCGGATGTTGGTTTTATCGATGGATATCGATAAAAGAAAATTAGTCATTTAATATTTATTGCAAAATAACATTACAATACCACTATAGGTCGCTTAACATTCATACACGAAATTTATTTTAAGAAGTGTATTATGTTGCATAGATGCTTTATAGCAAAAATGTAATCAAACTTTTACCTAATAACGTAATTATTATAATTTTAATGATGCCTGAGACGTTGCATTGCATTGACTAATCGGTCATTTCGGTGTGTAAGATCATTCAGTCATCAAACCGCCTCAATGACAGTACAACAAATATTTCAACGCCACTCCAGTGCCACTGAACAGTTCACCGTTTTCGAAAATCATTAAGTTTTTTAATCAAGTCAGTTATCATGTTTTATTATTATCACTTAAAAATATGGATTGAATTGAAATTAAATTAAACACAGTAATATTTTTTTCTCCTGTTCATTGTTTTATTGGTATTGTTTTCAATAGTATTATTTTTATTTCAGTTATTTATTTTATTTTCAAATAACACTACGTTATTCTTCCTACAGTTTTATTACTGAACTCTCAACAAGACACCCAATTTTTAGTTTAATTTGAAAAAAGTATCTATCGATATCGATAACCTAATTAAAAATGCAATGCATCTGCACTGGTGCGGCCCTAATCGAGTAGCAATAGATATCGACCTATGACGCAAATGTCGACCTTATATTTATCACATTTAAGTTTAAAATTGGGACCACTGAAAATACTGCCATCTATGGTCGAGTAGCGGAATTTACTCGGCAATCGAATCTAGTTTGACTTTAGATTACAAAACGTTGTAAATACTTTCTGAGCTAAAGCAAAATAAATCCTATCTATAGAGCCTGAAGGTTTATTTCCAGATGAAGGATCTGTGGCTTATGTTAGTTTTGACTAAAACTAAAACGACAAATCAAACGAATTGTTTATTTGTAGTGCATTATATGATTATCGGTTTATGTGTGTGAGTTTGGCGACAACGGTTCCTATAGTAATTTTGTTGCATTGCAGTTCCACCTGTTTTTTTTCTTCCGTGGTATTAAACGTAAGAGTGACAAAGAGAGATTTATACAGTTGATGTAAAATGTCAAACATTTCGATGCAATGACTGAATATTTTTTACGCTACAGATTACGTAAATTGATATCTGGAACGCTGTTAGGGTTCTCGCGTAAAGTGTTATCCCCGATAGTGTGAAATATTTTCTTCAAATATGCTTATTAGAACTTGTGCTGTAATATTTAAAACTAATTTTGACTAAACTGAAATACATATTGGTGCCGATTCTGTTGTCACAAAATTCTCTAAACTAAACTAAAAATCACCAAAATTTAGTTTATTCCTGTCAAACGACGATTTCCTATTCTGAAATTGACTAAAGTGACACAACTTAACTATATTTTAGTTTGACAGCACTAAGATTGCACTGCATTATTAATTTAGTGAAGATGGTAATTTTGCTATTCTGAGTTTGCCGTTTTTCACCAAAAATTTTGACTATATTAGTTTTTCTAACTAAAATCTGACTATTTTTAATCGCGATTAAAAAAGTGTGGAATAAAACTAGTGGTCATGAACTAAAATTCACACCAACACTTCGACTTCTGTTGCAAAAACAGTTCTGATCTTTTTTTTTTCTTTTCGTTTGCATATATCTCGAAAACGGTGTGTCCTATCGTAAAAATGATGATAATTTCGACCCCCTTTAATAAATCCGCAAGCCCCATATTCTCAACATGTAGGTAATATTTTTTTTATTTTCCAAACAAAAAGTTAAAAATTCCATATAAAAAACGACGAGACTGCCCCCCTGCGCACGCTTCATTCAGCTCTTAAAAAAATCATTGCGTGGGGCACACAAGTACCACGTTGCGAAGCCAAAAGAAAAAAAATACCACCTGCAGGCTTGGCACGACAACCGTAGAGAAGCGTTTTGTCGACGGAAGACTAGACAAAAATTACGTTTCCGTGTAGACAGTTGTCAGTTTTTCACCGAGAAATGTAGACAAGCGATTTCTATCTATTCTACAGTAGAGTAGAAATAGAAAGCGTCGTGCTAAGCCTGCAGGAATCGCGATTGTCAAATTCGATTTTAGTTGTGTCAAAATTATTTTTTAGTTTAGAGATTATTTTTTGCAGAATAGCTTTAAGATTCTCATAGTCAAAAGTAAGGAATTTTAGTGATAATTTAGTTAGTTTAGTTCGATGTACAACAGAATCGGCACCAATGTCCATGATAAATAAAAATAAGCTACTTTATCTCACTCTAGTGGTGGACGGTGGTACAAAACACGGTGATTTTATGCAGTCACCACGCGTTAGGAGTGGATTGTAACAGGTATAATCGCATAACTGTTCCGCATGTTCCAGTTCCACGTAAATAACAGCTCCAAAAACCTTTTACAAAATAACATGCTGTTATTTCAAATGACGTGGGAACAAACTATTGTCAGTTCTCTGTTGCCACAGTTTTAACCTCTTTACTGTAACAGCTGTTTTTAAGTGGTACATGTAAAGTAGCAGGAAAAACAGTATCGTGTCTGGGTGGACATTGTAATACTTATAATTATATAAACGTTAAAAAATAAACGAATGAATTAGATAGCTTACGTTAGGAGTGGGAGTTGTAAGTTTTAACAGATAAAATCGCATATCTGTTCCTGTTCCATGTACACATAGTTGGTACTTCTCTTTCTAACTAAGGCGCTACATCTATGCGAGAAAAGAAAAGAGCTTGTGACGATGTAACAGGATGTCACAGTGCAACAGTAACAGCTTTTATCTTATTCCAACTAAGGTAAATGTCATAAGCATGAATACAGAAAAGCTTGTGACTGAAGGGATTTTAATATCTCGAAGAACAGTAGCTGTTTTTTCAATTTATTTGTCACAGTTCGTTATCATCAGATACCTGTTATATTTAGCTGTTACGATAAATACGCCTTACTCCTACCACGCGTGTCGACGCTGGGGCAACAACTGGTGATAGTAGAAGGCAAAAAACAGAACGCGTCGCGTGTGTCGCGACAAAAACATGTCGTGTGCAAAGGCCCCATAAAATCCTTTTTTTTATTTTACTTCTAATTACTAACTTAGTATTGTTAAGACGTTGGGCACACATTGAGTTATTTTTGGCATGTCGATAAAACAACAAGTGGGCTGAAGTGGGGAAATTAAATAACATCAGTCTGGTAACCCAGTGTGCAGCTGATGAAGGACGTCTTTGCTTTGTCGCTGTCTGCGAAAATCAAATAAAATTTTCCTCCATATTTGTTTAGTGGTGCACTGTGCACAAATTGTTGTTTAAAATAAGTGTTATAAATCAAACATTGTGGCTAAGGTAACGCCTTACCCGAGCATGAGTTATTCCGGAAGGAATAAATTTGAGGTAAGAACTAATCAATATTAATGTCATTGTTTGTGTTTTCGTTGTGATAAAAACAGCTGACATGGGCGCTACGAGCCTATTTCTTTGTTCTTGGTGCCCTTTACGACGTTTTCAGGGAGTAAAACTTTATTACAAACCTGAAATACTTGTAAATACCAATGTATTTACAGGTCGGGAAGGAAGCCATACCTATTCTATTTTTGAATAATACAAAAAGACGCGTTCTACGTAATCTTTGGATAAGTTCTTTATCATGTCGTGATTAATATTTGTATGTTTTTATTGTTTATTCGCACGCGGTACTTAGTATTCATGTTTTTCTTTGTTAGGTCAGTGTAAATGACCTCAGGCGCGCGGCCACTCAACCCGTGAATTGCCTATATACCGTTATAATGATTGTTTTGTTAATTTTAAAACGTATTTTTAATGATGCACGTGGTTTTCTGGCTTTATCCGTGTTGCCTTTGCTTGTCTGTGAAAGAAATGGGGAAAGTCATAAAGAATGCATGTCTTTTTCTACTAAGGCGGGAAAATTACTTTTTCGTAAATTTCAGGTTATTAATGCGCAATTAATCTTTTATGTTTTTGTTTAGAAACGACGCCAGACTAATTGTTGTTAAATTGTGTTTATCAGATAAGAAATTATCATACCACATTTAAGTCCATGCTTGTTTGTTTCGCTAAACAATTGTGTTTATTAAATGACAGTAAAAGTATGACTCATTATGTATTTTCTATCTATATTGGCTGTACATGTTCTAATAGAAAGAAAGAAAAATCGACCTATTTAACACAGAAACACATGCATAGGTACAAAAAGATAAGGTCACAAAAAAAAAAAAAACAGATTTATACATACTTACGAACACAGAACATAAATCGTTGGCAGCTGGACATCGTGAATGTGACAAGAAGTCTCCACTCAACGTCATTCTGTGCTATGGCACCCACAGAACAGCGCTGACACGGAAGAAAGAAGTGTTCAATATGTAGCGCAGATGGTTTACCATCTGACCGGATATTAGTCCGGTCTCAACCCGCTTAGAGCTAAGATTGTACTCTGCTCGGATTTCATTTGAGACCAGATTTATCATTGCATGAGCAATATTCATTACACTCACTATCATCTCTGTCTTTGGCAGTAGACTCTGTATAAGCTACGTATACATAATACTATCACAATGTAACTTTCAAGACACAACTTATAAAGAATTTCTGAATAAAATATGTGGAGAAACAAAGCTTTTGAAATCTGTTGTCGGTGGACAAAAATATAAGGCATAAAGTAATTGTAGTTTCATTTAATAAAGTTATTTTTTTAAATATCTGCATATTTTTTAAATAACTTTACCTACCCCAAATAAATTGGGTTATGGACAGTGGAATGATAATTAAACGGTTTTGTTTAGCTTACCCTAATTGTTTTTCTATTTATTTTGAGCAAAAGAGAAAGAAGAAAGGAGCTGTTGTTGATTTTAAACTGCTTGCGACTAGGTTTCCGATTTTAAGTCCTGTTCACCATAAACGCAGAAATACTTATATTTTATATACTAATAAGACTCTCTCAAAATACATGAGCAAGAGCATATACCAATCTACATTAGGTGTAGACCAATGTAAGACTTCTGTTCTATGCTAAAGGGTTTGGTCTCCGCACTTAGTCCTTCAAGTGTGGACCATTGTGCCATGTGTAGGCCTTGGTGGCATTCGGTGGTTTGCCATCCAGCCCACCTCCCTCCAGAAGGTGAGAGTCAAAATGGCGGGTGTACCATGGCAAATCAAATTATACCAATTACCAAAAAAAAAAAGTTACCCAAAACATACTATTTTGTACCTAGCTCTAAAAAATCTGTACCTCCTTCAGAACGAAATTATTTTGAACCCGCCATATTGACATCAAGATGGCGGGTGTTCTATAATATTTTATTATTTAACCATTACTCATAAAATATAATTAGGTAGGTACACCAAAAAGTTTTACAGACGCCAGCACATCAAGCTACTCCAATCTGTCAAAGTTCTTTGATAGATTTTGAACTTTACAACATTAACATAAGGTTCATGTTCAATTGGGAAAATTTGACAGTTTGGGGTAGCTTGATTTGCTGGCGTCTGTACCTAAAAAGAACCTCAATAAAAAAAATACACACTTGATCAGTTGGATAGTTCCTGTAGGCATTAGCCTACCTACCTTTCTCGTAAACAAGCAATAAGGAAAAAAATATGTATTTGTAATTAAACAAAATGTTACTAAGATTGTAAGTACCTACTAATATCCTTTTAACTAGCAAAACTAATGGACGACATCATACTAAAACGTTATCGGTATTATTTTGTTACAAAAATAATAATGTAGAAATTATACAAAGTAATTTGATATTTTGCTAAAGTAATGATAAAGTATGCAAATTACAATACCTACTCAGATCTGGAATTCAGCAATTTACATCTGACAAATAAATAAAATTTTAGTCTGTTTGTAATGCCAAAATAACAGCTTTTTATTAAATGCTTATTAAAGTATATACAGTACTTATTAACTATACAGGAAAAGTTTTTAACCAGTCCGCAAACTGTAACCATGAATTCAGCATTCAGCATATCATTCTAGACCCCCAGCGCAGAAATTTTTCGTCGGATAAACAAAAAAAAAACAGCCGTTCCATACATTTTGACCGCGTAGGTATTGCACTTTTCTATGAAACAGCTGTTTTTTTTTGTAAAATCGGTGAAAAATTTTTTCGCTGGGGGTCTAGAATGGTATGCTGAACTCATGGTTAAAGTTTGCGCACTGAATAGAAACTTTTCCTGTCTATACAGATAAATAATATTGGAGTGTCTGTTTGTAATATTAAAAGATTTGCCGGGGCCACTGCCGTGCCCCCAGATAACCACTTTTTACTAAATGCATATGGATGTAAACACGGTACATACCTATACCAAACTAACATTTTTGACAATATTTTTGTCCGTCTGTCTGTTTGTTCCGGCTAATCTCTGAAACTATTGGACCGATTTTGACGGGACTTTCACTGGCAGATAGCTGATGTAAAAAGGAGTAACTTAGGCTACTTTAATTTTAGAATTTTTATTTATTTTTAATAATATCTATACAAATAAATAAATAATAAAAAATAACTCTTCCGCGCGGACAACAACAATAACTTTTTTGTTAAAACAGGCAACTGAGGAAACACGGGTGGGTTTTAATCAGTAAAAGTCTGACACGCCCCCTGCTCCACCCAGAGCGGGAGAAGTTATTTGATAATTTCCCACCCAAAAAAAACGTCTCCTGGAATCACGTGTGTGCAAAAATGAATATTATTATACCTACAAATAATATATATTGAAAATTATGATGTCAGTTGTGAAAAAATAAATTGCTCCGAGTATGATGTGTGTGTTACGTGTGAAAATATAAATTGCTGGCGAAAGATATTAGGACACCCGTAAATATAACTTTGAATTCCATTCTGGTTTTAAAAGTGAAAAGTATTACGAACGGCTATAAAAAGAATTCTCTTGAGTAATAAAAGATTGTCCTGGAATGAACGCGCCGATGTCCCTGCCGGCTGTTTTAATGGATGAATCATGAATTCAGATATTATTGCCAAGCAGTCTATAGTATTTATGCTCGCGACTGTAAAGCTATAAATTACTATACCTCTGCCGACGGAAGACAGGCGTGATATTATGATGTCACACAATTTTTTTAAGCTTTAATCCTGCGCCCAGGTGCTGTACCCGGCCGCTTATATGATGAATATGAGGAGTGACGGAGACGACGCGTTACGTGAGACAAAGACAAACTTTTTCTATGACTCGACGATGTGCCATAATAACTGCTGCATAAGTACTGTACTTACTCCCCCTGGTTCGTTCAGAACGAGATCCTTCATCTCGATCTGAAAATCCCCACTGTCTTTCATTTCATGAAACGCAACTCAAAGCGTTTCTTTGATAAAGCCGAAAAACATCGCAATACTCTGATTGTGAAGGCCGCTAGTTATGTCCCCAGTACGATTAGTAGAATTCGCGGGCCGAGACATTATCTCCGATCCCGATGACCCCATTACTCTCCTCCAAGAAAGCAGTAGGGCCACCAGTACAGTTCACAAACACAGACAACCGTCATTCCGATCTCGCCGCCGAGGTCCTCGCGCCCCGCGAAGACCCCGAGTTAACGGGTGCGGGTTGTTCGAAATAGATACCGCGGCCGCTGGTACACAGGCAACTGAGGAAACACGGGTGGGTTTTAGTCAGTAAGTCTGACACGCCCTCCCGCTCCACCCAGAGCGGGAGAAGTTATTTGATGATTTCCCATCCCAAAAAAAAACCCCCGACCCTTGCTTAATGAAGTGCCAGCCCGTAGCGCAACTGAACCTGTAGATTTAAACTCCCCGTTTATGATCCAGCCTGTCCCAACTTGCTGTCAGTGACGCCCTGAGCCGAGGCCCGTACCACACAGGGGGTGCCCTCAGCGTGCAGTCGCTTAGTAGTTTAAGTAGTTTTATACTATGTAAGGATGTAATGTAATGTAATTGGTTTTATACTATGTAAAGAAGAAGAGTATTCTTTTTATGATTCCAGTCGTAATACTTCTCACTATTAAAACCAGAATGAGTGTCATAAATTCTTTCGCCAGCAATCTTAAAAAGCTCCACAATCTAGCAAGCAGACGACTGACACTTGTCTCATTACATTGGAATTGTCATAATATCACCATTTTTGAAGGCTCCATCAATGCACTCGAAATAAATATCGGACCTCTTTTGTTCCAGATCGCTCGGTTTTCGAGCGAAGATGACTACCACATAAACAGAAAGCTGCCCAAAGAGCTGCTGCTGAGGATACTCTCGTATCTTGACGTCGTCTCGCTCTGTCGATGTGCACAGGTAAAATAGATCTCACGATACAAAAGTCCAGAGTACCTACTGGCCACGGGTTATTCAGAAACCCGAGGCCAGTACTCTGGACTTTTAAGTTTTAAGCTTGATAAGGTTTTCGATCTGAATCTGCTGTCAAATCTCAAGCGCATTAACTGACTCATCATCATTTAGGACATAGACCTCCCCCATGCTCCGCCACTTCGAACGGTTCTATGCTTCCCGCATCCAACGGATTCCTGCGGCCTTCACAAGGTCATCGGTGCACCTTGTGGGAGGCCATAAAACTACGTCTTCCGATACGCTGTCGCCACTCCAGAACCTTTCGGCTCCATCGGCCATCTTTTCTGCGAGCAATGTGCCCTGCTCTTTGCCACTTAAATTTAGCAATACTTCGGGCTATGTCGGTTATATTGGTTTTCTCTTCATCTCTGATTCGATCACGTAGGGAAACTCCAAGTATAGCCCTCTCCATTGCCCTTTAGGTGACTTTTGGCATTCTAATAAGGGGCCATTCAAGTATTACGTAAGCACTATTGGGGGGCGGGGGGTCTTTGTTTTGCTTATTTTTGATGACATGGGGGATGGGGCGTATGGATGGTGATTACGTCAGCAGTATTTATTTATTAAATTTTGGATTTTCTACAAAATTTAGTCGATTTTGGTTTGAACACATATGGCAACCCTACTTGTTACCAAAATCACAAGAAAGTGAGCAGACGTGGCAATGTTTACGTGAGCATGGGAGGGGGGAGTAAGAGCTTTGCTTACTTTTGCTGACGAGGGGGTGGGGTCAATAATTGCTAAAAAACTGCTTACGTAATACTTGAATGGCCCTATGGCATTTGTGAGCGACCACGTTTCAGTGCCATAAGTCATTAACTGAGTACGCGACAACAAATACAGGGGTTTTTGTCTTAATTGTTGCCAGAACTCGACGTCCAGCAATGTTGCTTGTCGGAAGAATCGTGCCTCGGAAAGCACGTCAAGCCGCTGGTCTCGGCTGTCATTCGTAGATCTTTGACAGTCGTTACGGCCACGGGTCGTCAGAAACCCGAAAGTCGGGCAAACAGTCTTATCAAGGGGTATACTGTTACCCAGTAAATAGGTTGTAGTCAGATAGGCAGTCGCTCCACGTAAAATACTGGTATTAGCTGCATCCGGTTAGACTGAAAGCCGACCCCCAGTGCTTGCATATATGGAAGTAAATACTGCTAATCTAGTAACTCTGTCTGTCTGTCATGCTTTCACGCCTAAACCCCTGAGCAGATCGTCATTAAATTTGGCTGAGATAAAGCCTAGGATATGGAGAAGGACATAGGCTACTTTTTACGCGATAACCGACATCCACGCAGGCGGAGCCGCGGGCATAAGCTAGTCTACAGCATAAACCCGTAGGTTAGTAAAAGGTCCACAACATATATGTATATATTATACAATTGAGACTATTGTGGAAAGAATTGTGGAAGCTCCGTATATTGGTCACATCAAGCTATACATTTCCAGTTTACGCTGATCTCGCACTGTACGGAAATCCTAAATAATGCCTTAGATTCTGACCAAGACTGGTCAGTTTATTTGCTAGCAAATCTGGTGTTATCTGTTCTGATACTTCGCTTTTTTTGTCTTTTGCAGGTATCAAAACTATGGAATATACTAGCTTTGGATGGCTCCAACTGGCAGAGGATAGACCTGTTCGAGTTTCAAAGGGATGTCGAGGTGAGAAATTAAAATATATTAGCATATTAGGTACAGGTACATACACAAACACACGCGTTCTTCCCATGGAGGTAGGCAGAAACGGATACATGTATACTCCTTTTGCTTCATTTATATTCATATCTGGTCATACACGCACGTAAGGGGGCGTCCATTAATTACGTGAGTAAATTTTGGCAATTTTTCGACCCCCACCCCCGCCCTTGTGAGATGTCGTGAGATTTGGCTCGACCCTCCCCCCCTCCCCATAATCTCACGTGAGATATTTCAAATACGTGGTTTTAGTGTAAAAACGTTAATCTGTGCTTATTTGCGTTGGATTTATGCGCTGCATTTGGCTGGCTTGGCTGGCTGGTGGTGGTTATACCATCGAGGGGCTACTGTGCTACTTTGTGGCGTTCGCATAACTGCGATAAATATTATTTTGTAGGATTTTGCCATCTGGGTGGAAAAACATGTTTCACATAATTTAACCCGGTTATCTCGTAATGTTACATTGTTTCTTTGCGGGAAAAAATATAAATTACGTGATATTTACCAAGACCCCCCTCTCCCCCACGTGAGATTGGGTGAGATTCGTCTCGACCCCCTCCCACCCCTAAACGCCTCACGTAATTAATGGACGCCCCCTAAGATGTATATGACCAGTCGTACTCTGCGCTTCTCCTCCACATTTATTATGCGCAAAGTCAAAAGAACTCTCTGCCAGCAGCGTCTGTGTTCCCTTCCACATTTAATCCGTCTGCCTTCCAAACGAGAGTGAACAGGCATCTTCTGGGCACGCTCGATCCATCATAGACCTCGACTCATCAATCGCTTTCCATCAGGCGTGATCGAGGTCAAGAGTAGGATGATTTAGTAATCAAATAAATAATAGTTTAAAAAACGAAAAAACACGCTTTAAAAACCAAACTAAAAAAGGAGAAAATAATTTAATTCAATTAAAAAGCGTGGGGTGCTTTTTGAGGTATTTTTATAATCAATTAATGTCAAGCACCCGACGCTTTTTAATTGAATTAAATTATTTTCTCCTTTTTTAGTTAGGTTTTTAAAGCGTGTTTTTTAGTTTTTTAAACTATTATTTATTTTCTAGTTTTTAGTTCTGCTAGCTACAAAAACGTGTTTTTTTTCCCCAATTTTTTTTTAAATTATTGAATTGTCATCGGTCCTCGACAAGTTTACAAAGTTTCAATGAAATCTGACCGTTTAAAGTGGGACAAAATCGCGCTTAAAGGAGTCGGTTACATACAAACAAACAAACATACAAGTGAAGCTAATATAAAGCGTGTAAAAAGGAGAAAATAATTTAATTCAATTAAAAAGCGTGGGGTGCTTTTTGACGTATTTTTATAATCAATTAATGTCAAGCACCCCACGCTTTTTAATTGAATTAAATTATTTTCTCCTTTTTTAGTTTGGTTTTTATAGCGTGTTTTTTAGTTATTTAAACAATTATTTATTTTCTATTTTTAGTTCTGCTAACTACATAAACGTGTTTTTTTTTTGTTTTTTTACTCTCAATTTTTTTTTAAATTACCTATTGAATTGTCATCGGTCCTCGACAAGTTTACAAAGTTTCAATGAAATCTGACCGTTTAAAGTGGGTCAAAATCGCGCTCAAAGGAGTCGGTTACATACAAACAAACATACAAGTGAAGCTAATATAAAGCGTGTAAAAAGGACTACAATATATTTTCCAATTTATTCAAAACTATTCTAACAGAAAAATTAAAGTAAATTGCAGTGGGTGACGTCACGATGTCACGTGATAAAAAAGTCATCGTAAGGAGCGTTTTGGCGGTAAATTCAAAACAACGAAAAGTGTGATTTTAATAGTTTTAAATTGAGAAAATTTACATGTGCCATGTGCCATGTGTTTACTGTGTGTACATAAATAATTAAATAAATAAAATAAATAAATAAGTAAATTTATTTTTATTTTTGTGTTAAATATATCTTCCCAATCTTCAAATTAAAATAGTTTTTATTAAATTGGAAAATACCCTATTACACACATAACCAGAGATCGGATATTCGGATGCATATTCACGTAAAGTTGAGATGTTGGCTAACACGGAATGCGCTTTTGTATCGAAAAAGCCTTAATTTAGGGAAGTAATTTGTTTATTTTTTGTTTTAACTAATACAAACCACCCCTCCTGTACATACACATATTTGTATCGGGTTAAACATTAATTTTAAATTAGTACACATCTGAATAGTTATGCAATCCAAGAATCCCGGGGCTTTCAATAAATATTACAAATAATTTATAAAGCCGCTTCCATACTTTCATAGCTAAAAATTATCTTTAGGTAAATATGCATCTGAATATCCGATTTCTGCACAACACATACCACGCCTTGTTTCCCGAAGCGTTGGGTTGGGTAAGGGTTGTACCTAAGTTAAGCCACATTTTGCCAGCTATGTTTAAGTCCCATGTATAGGCGGCGTGCCTATTGCCATCATCATCATCATATCAGCCGAAAGACGTCCACTGCTGTCCAGCAGTGGACGTCTTGCTTGAATTGCCCCCCTTTTGGGGAGGCTTATGTCCATAAGCCTCCCCCAAAAGGGGGGCAATTGCCATAATCGCCACGCTTGGCAGGCGGGTTGGCGATCGCAGTATGCTGGTCAAATGCATAGAGAACGCTGCTGCCCATTCTATAATAAGTCCCTTAGTCGCCTTCTACGACACCCACGGGAAGAAATGGGATCTACCGGGTCTATTGCCATCAGCCGGGCACAAATCCACATTCCAGGCTGCTACTGAAAAAGTCCAGATAGAGAAACCCAATAACACTTTGCCCGACCTGGGAATCGAACCCAGGGCCTCATGCTCAGCAATCAATAACTCACAACAAACAATATCAACAGTACAACTTTATTCAGCTCGTTATCAACTGAGTCCTGAGGCCATAAATGTCAATAGAGATAGGAATGTGCAATGCGCTGGGACCGTTATCGGTAAACGGCTACCTGCTCACGTGGTGTCGATAAGTCACTAATGATCTGTACGCTTCTGATTGGTCGTTACCAAATGCAATTGCAGTGCGTGTTTTTTTTTTGTTGCTATAAATGTGTTTATTGCAATTAAATAAATACATTCATCTGTTACCACTCGTTGCGCACTATGGGTCGTTTATTTTCTAACGTTGATTTGATGAAATTACATGGCGATATTAGCCCTCAAACACGAACTCAAAACTTTCTTTCTGTGTATATGGACATACAGGTATACAATTTTTACGGTTTATACTGGTATTTAATTTAGTATCTTGTAGTCACTAATATCGTACTAAATATCCGTATAGTTTAATACCAAAACTTTGTTAACTAGTTAAAGTGTATGAACAAGATACGATACTAAACGTTACTTATCGATATATTTCTTTTATCGTTACGCCCTTCACTAAGCGGCTCCATAAAGGCCGTAAGTGTAAGCGAGATAGACATAGGTACATGATTTACTATGGCCCGACGACTCAGTTGATAACGCGCCTACCATACCTTATTTACTACGAATAAATAATAGTTTAAAAAATTATAAAACACGCTTTAAAAACCAAACTAAACTAAAAAACACGCTTTAAAAACCAAACTAAAAAAGGAGAAAATAATTTAATTCAATTAAAAAACGTGGGGTGCTTTTTGAGGTATAGCGTGTTTTTTAGTTTTTTAAACTATTATTTATTTTCTATTTTTTAGTTCTGCTAACTACAAAAACGTGTTTTTTTTATTTCTCTCATTTTTTTTAAAAATTATTGAATTGTCATCGGTCCTCGACAAGTTTACAAAGTTTCAATGAAATCGGACCGTTTAAAATGGGTCAAAATCGCGCTCAAAGGAGTCGGTTACATACAAACATACAAGTGAAGCTAATATAAAGCGTTTAAAAAGGAGCAAAAGTCAGTTTATGGAGTATCCGCTTCCCAATAATAATATATAATATTAGGTCTTTACCTATGAAATTGCCGTTTTGCAGTACTGGCCATTTCAAATCAAAATAATTTTTGTTTGGGTAAGAATTCTAATTTCAAATTAATTTTATTTTAAAAACATGGATTTTTTTTTCCAAAAGTAGTCATTTGTTTATTGATTAGTGTTACATTTTCATCGCATTTCAATCTTTTTCGTCATCATGGATACGTTAAAAATTCGAGTAATTATGGAATATGAGTACCGTCGTGGCAGCAACGAGGCACAAGCGGCACGCAACATCAACGACGTTTACGGAGCTAACACTACAAACCAACGCACCACCTGTTATTGGTTTGCTCGCTTCCGTTCTGGAAATTTCGACCTGAAAAATGAACCTCGCGGTCGTCCGAAGACTTTGGTCGACAATGACGAATTAAAGGCGATTGTGGAAGCTGATGATACACAATCTACGGCTGAATTAGCAGCAGCTTTCGACGTTAGCGTCAAAACAATATTGGTCCATTTGCGTCAAATTGGCAAGGTAAAAAAGCTTGACAAATGGGTGCCCCACGAACTCAATGATCGTCAGCGCGAAGTACGCGTCGAGACGTGCCTTGCACTGCTCAACAGACACACAAATGAAGGAATTTTGAACCGCATTGTTACCTGCGATGAAAAATGGATTCTGTTTGATAACCGCAAGCGCTCAGCAAGTTGGTTGGATCCTGGTTCAGCACCTAAACAATGCCCTAAATGAAAACTTACCCCTAGAAAAGTGATGGTCACTGTTTGGTGGTCTAGCGCCGGTGTGATTCATCACAGCTTCTTACCAAACGGGGTGAGCATTACTGCAGATGTGTACTGTGAAGAACTGAACACAATGATGGAGAAGCTGGCACATCTCCAACCAGCATTGGTCAATCGCTCGTCTCCGCTGCTCCTGCACGACAACGCGCGACCTCATACTGCACAGCAGACGGTCTCCAAGTTGCAAGAACTGGGGTTGGAAGCTCTCCGTCATCCGCCCTACTCACCAGACCTTGCGCCTACAGACTACTACTTTTTCCAGAATTTGGATAACTTCTTGGCGGGAAAAAAATTCAATACCCGAGAGGCAGTACAAAATGCCTTTGAAGAATTTGTTGCCTCCCGTCCAGCTGATTTCTTTAAGAAAGGCATCAATAAACTGCCACTGCGATGGCAAAGATGCATTGATTGCATGGGTGATTACTTCAATTAATACAAATAAAAAATACATGAAAAAAATTCGTTTAAATTTTTTCATACAAAACGGCAATTTCATAGGTAAAGACCTATTATTATGTTTTATTTACATTTTTGTTCTTTGTGCTCGAGTTAAGTTTTCATTTTATTTGTTGGTATATTGTGGCATGGCTGGCTGACATATGAATGACTAATTATTTAATTAATGTTCTGTGTCTCGTAATGTTTATATTACTTTGTCTATGTATGTATAGAATCAAGTCTATCCGACTAAACAGACAGCTGTGCTGCTGGGGAGTTTGTTCCGCTACTTCTTCTTCCCAGCTAAAGCACTAGGAAGTGGTGACGGGTGGGCGTTTTTGGGGGGACTCTCTTATGTATTCTGACGTTCGAAAAGTGCTGATTCTCAGCCTAATTTGAATAAATGACTTTTGATTTTGAATACGCACACGTAATAAAATGGCGGCAGCATTTATTCGCTCACTGGATTTTCAAAGCACTGATTAGCGCCGAGAGTTGAAAATCGAAAACTGTGTTGTTTCGACGCACTGAGATTCACTCGCGTTGCACTCTGTTGGATTCTCAATGGTCGGTTCAACACAGAGAGTTTAAAATCCAGTGTCGAATTACTTCCGTGTGAATGTCGATTACCACTACTAAAATATTTAATTCCTAGAATATCCAAGCTTTGAAATGTTATAAAAATAACTCGTCTTTGATCGGTTAACAGCACTCTAGTAGAATCATATTAATCTTCAGAACTACTGATCCGATTCTGAAAATTCTTTCACTAATGGGAAGCTACAGTATTTCCGAGTAATAGGATATAGGTTTACGGGGTGGCATGGACACACAAACTGTAACTATGAAATCAGCATATGATTATAGACGTAGAAATTAAAAAAAAAAAACAAATAGTTAAAAAAAAAAAACAAAAAAAACACGTTTTAAAAACCAAACTAAACAAGTAGAAAATAATTTCATAAAAATAAGGATAGAATGATTAATAAATGATATAATTTCAATGTCGAGACGCGCGGGGCGCTTGATATTAATTGATTATAAAACTACCTCAAAAAGCACCTCACGCTTTTTGGATGGATAAACTTATTTATTTTATTTATTTAACCATTTATGCACGCACATATAAACAGACAAGAAGAAAGGAACAGAAAAATACGTATAGGTAATGCTTATTTCTACAGAAATCTCTTCCAGCACACCTGCGATAGGAGAGAAGATAACAGAGATGTAGACAACGCGTGTAATAATAGTAGAAGGAAAATCATAAAATAACAAATTAAACTCTAATTTAAAATATACACACATAATATGAGAATATACATACATACTAATATACATACATACTTCTAAAATAAATATCACTAAAATATATATAATTATAATGTAATTTAATTATTATATACATAAGCAATTATGACAAAGTGGAGAGATAGTGTTCTTTCACTCTTCTTTTGAGTATTGCTACAGTTTGGCAGTCCCTAATGTCAGGCGGATGTGAATTCCATAACCGGACCGCGTGCACAGTGAAGGAGTAGGAGTAGAAGTCGGTTGAGTGGGGAGGGGACTTGAGGAGATTTCTAAGATGCGACCTTAAAAACTACTTAACCGATTTTTTATTTAAATCTTTCACCTATGGAAAGCTACATTATTCCAGAGTAACATGAGCTATAGATTTCACGGGGACGAAGTCGCGCGCGAAGTGCTAGTTACTAATAACAATAAACAAAACGATGGTCAGTAAGACAACCAGACACCACAAGCAGGCACAGAGAGCAGGGAGGCAACCCGATTTAGAGCAGCGAGGCAACCCGATTTTTAATGGTATTGTATTTATTCCACAGGGGCCAGTAATAGAGAACATCTCACAAAGATGCGGCGGTTTCCTCAGAGAGCTGTCCCTTCGAGGATGCGAAGGCATCGGGGATGGCTCCATCAGGTCGCTGGCGCAGGTCAGTTTATTGGTGCTATCATATTGCACAAATTCCTCTTAAAGTGGCCACAACAAGCAACATCAGCCCTACTACGAGTAATACTATAAATGTGAAAGTTTGTGAAGATTTTTGGATGTTTGTTACTCTTTCACGCAAAAACGGCTGAACGGATTTGGATGAAATTTGGCACATAGATAGATTATAACCTAGATTGCGATGTCAAAAATTAAGAAACCAAATGTCACTTTGTATAATAATAGCTGTGTCAATTCTTCGTAGAAATACAAAGCCTCATGATAAGCCAGCAGTGGTGATTAAATAAATAGCACAAACACAAAGTGCCAAAATTGCCACTCTTTGCAAATGGACACTCGTTTTTAACCGACTTCAAAAAAGGAAGAGGTTCTATTTTCCACTGTATATTTTTTTTTTAATTTGTTAATATTCACCGATTTCTCCGTCAATTGTGATTTCGAATATTCTTTTTTTTTTCATGGGTACGGTATGCTTCAGAGGTGGTCCCATATATTTTTATTAACTAGTTTTTGCGTAAGCCTCGACAATACGTTTTTTTATTCATATATTTTTTTGTTAAATTTCAGTCATGTCCAAACATCGAGGACCTGAACTTGAATAAATGTCGCATGATCACTGATCACGCTTGCCAGGGGCTTGGCAGACGATGCAAGAAGTTGCAGAGGTAAGATCCAAACAACATACAGTTTAAAAAATAAAATATTTTTAATTGTAGTGTTACCAAGAGGTATCGTTGCCAAGCAACTGGTTTACGGAGGTCAGATAGGCAACTGCTTCAAGTAAAAAAAATATTGTAATCAGCTGGGAAATGCCAGGCAGATGATGAGGCAGAACTGGATGCAGCAGAATACCAGTATTTTACATGGAGCGACTGCATATCTGACCTCCACAACCCAGTTACTGGGTAACACGATACTTAATAAGACTGCTGGTTAGACTTTCCGGCTACTGACCACCCGTAACGACTGTCAAAGATCCACGAATGACAGCCGGGACCAACGGCTTAACGGTTTTTGCGAGGCACGGAGAGGTCGTAGTTTTTAATATGGTCACCCATCCACGGAGTAACCGCGGCAAGCGAAGCTTAACCTCGGCTGTTATTCCAGAGCCACAAGCCACTCAATGTGAATTTATGAATATCTCTTCTTTTTTAGGATCAACCTGGACTCCTGTTCGTACATCACAGACATTTCGTTGAAGGCGCTATCTGATGGATGCCCGGTAAGGTTAATATTTGTGCCTTTATTATAATTATTTCCAAAAAACTATTTTCATTTCTACAAATGAATAACGTTTCGGTCGGGGGACACACGTTCCACACACACACACACACACACACACACACACACACACACACACACACACACACAAACCCATACACACCACACAATAGACTTGGTAACCACAAGTAAAGCGCGCGTCGCTACACGAGACAAGAAATACTATACCCTGCTTATGATAATGACACACATCGAGTTTTAGAAAAAGTAGGATTATGTAGCCCAGTGGTATCGGCCCCGCCCGACTAACGAGTGTAGGTCGTGACTTCGAACACAGGCAGGCACTTTGTGTATTTAATTTCATCACCACTGCGCTCAAAACGGTGACAGAAAACATAGTCAGGAACCGGCAGGTCCTAGAACCAAACATTCGAAGACATGTGACATCTACCAACCCGCACTGGGCCCGCGTGGTGGATTACAGCCCACTGTCTCTCACCGAGAAGAGACCTGAGTCCCACCAGTCTTTCATCGACTTGAATGTGCAGCCCTGGCAGCTGAGAGTATGTCATGCTCACTCAAATGTCTCGCTGGTGGTGGCGTGTGTGTTGGATCATTAAGTTCCCTTCAAAATGGTTGAGCTGAATGGTGCTGATCCATACGTCATGTTCGTGAACGGGCGCCGCCAGTAGGGACTGGTCATCTCTTAGCTCCCACGGCTTATTTTAATTTCTAAATTGTTATTTTATTTTTGTTTTCATTACGGACGCTTTTAATGTGCACGTCTTTTTACATCGTTCTCACATTGATAATTTCAAAATAATGATGTAACCAACTTTTTCTAACAATATCATGATTTTAAAAGAGTGTCCATGGAGTTTCTTGCCCGTTCTTCTCCATAGGTACCTACGCTTTGGAATGGGCAACTAGCTTCATCTTTCTAACTCACCGACCTTGACAATTCAAAAGTGCCTGTAATTGGTTTATTTGAAATAAATGCTTTGAGTTTGAGTTTGAGTGGGAACATTAGGGATTATGTAGAGCGTCATCACTGTCACTCATACCTGTGTGACAGAGACGACAACGACGTGTCATATTAACACAGGGTACTGCTTCATCCCTACTTCCCTACTAATATTATTAATGCGAAAGTAATTATGTCTATCTGTTACGCTTTCACGCCTAATCCGCTGAACCGATCTTCATGAAATTTGGCAGAGATATAGCCTAGGAAATGGAGAAAGAAATAGGCTACTTTTTACGCGATAACCGACATCCACGCGGGCGGAGCCACGCTCAAAAGCTAGTTGTTAAATAAATGATATTGATACATGCACTCGCAGAACAGATGAACCCGTAAGGTTCTGGAGTGGCGACCGCGTACTGGAAGACATACGAGTTGGAAGGCCTCCCACAAGGTGGACCGAAGACCTTGTGAAGGCCGCAGGAATACGATGGATGCGGGGAGCAATAACCCGGTTGAAGTGGCGGAGGCCTATGTCCAGCAGTGGACGTCTTTCGACTGAAATTATGAATGATGATCAGTGATCGGATAATCGGGCGATAATATACCTAAATTTCACTTTTATTCCCACGAAATAATAATACGAACATGCCTTTTAGAATCCCGGAATCGTTTGAAATTCCTGAGATTGCTAAAAATGTTACCTGCATACAAAATAGTTAGAACTGGTTGTGAAGATGAAATATTTCCACTACTTAACCACATTGTACACATTATAATTTTTTATTGATATTGGAATATCATTTGTTTTTAATAAAATAAAACATACTAAATCAAAATAACCACTGCTAAAATTTCATTAAGTTTGTTATAGTTGTTTTTACAAAATTAGTCAATTCCGGGAACCCGGGATTACTTATTTATTTAGAAAGGAATGTCCAAATATTATTCTTTCGTGGGAAGAAGTTTAGGTATTCAAGGTGTAACAGAAAGTAGTTTGTTCCTAATTGACTACTAAATCGATTTTAGTAACTTTTAATATAAGTATTTTTTAAATTATGTATTTAGCCATACCTACCACTGATTCAGCCAAAGAAAATTCAATCTTATTAAACAAGAAATAAGACTCAATTTTAAATGCATAAAGCAATGCTTGGGTCGACACGTTTTTCTTAATAGTATCAGTTAGCTTTAAAAAAAATTGTTTTGGTCATCGTATATACTCTAATTGGGGTGTATGAGGTGTTGCGTTAATTATGTTACTCATTGTATAAGCGCCTGATTATCCGATCACTAATGATGATCAGAGATCGGATATTCGGATGCACATTTACCTAAAGATATTTTTTAGCTATGAAAGTATGGAATCGGCTTTATAAATTATTAGTAATATTTATTAAAAACCCCGGGATTCTTGGATTGCATAACTATTCAGATGTGTATTAATTTAAAAGTAATGTTTAACCCGATACAAAAATAAACAAATTACTTACTTAAATTAAGACTTTTCGATACAAAAGCGCATTCCATGTTAGCCAACATCTCAACTTTAGGTGAATATGCATCCGAATATCCGATCTCTGATGATGATACATGCACTTAACATACAAACTTTGTACCTCCAGCTCCTTACCCACGTGAACATATCCTGGTGCCAGTCCATCACTGAGAACGGCGTGGAAGCGTTAGCTCGCGCCTGTCCCAGACTCAAGACTTTTATATGCAGAGGTATGTATACAATGTGGGAACGAGTATACTACTATTGTCTGTTTTTTTTTTGACGTGACAACGTCTTATAATTCGATGGAGCCGGCTGCACGCACGAAAAAACATTACTCATGCGGCGTTACCTCGCTCTGAGGCGTTCCATTTAAGGCTTGAAGTGCAAGCGAGAGCGCGGTACGAGCGACAAAGAGGCACAATCGGCCTCCGCGTTCGGCAGCGTTCGACATCTGTCTCTCTCCTACTTGAGTGAGCGATGCGTCCGCGTGGACAGCTGCTATACAATAATACATTTACATGTTTTCGTCAAGTATGAAGTGCAGTGAAAAGTGAATGTGGTGTCAAATTAAAATTTTCTTTTGAAAAATGCAACCATTCCATCAGTATTTTCTTATGACGTTGTCACGTTCAACTATCGTCATTAAACCGACTTTACAGACAACCGATTTTTTTTTAACAAACGTGTACTGAGTATGTCTCTCGCACATTTCCGATATTGACAGAGTGAGATAAGTTATTGGTCGGGGTGGGGCCAACGCCTTTGTTCTTGTTTTGGAATTGTTAAGGCCCGTTCATATTGAATACTTTTAAAATTGACTGTAGAGAAGTAAATTATTATTATTATAATCAGACTCTTGAAATGATTTAAAGAAATTGTATATCATTTGTTTTTCTGTAGATAATTTCTGTTTAAGGGGAACCTAGTCGCGGGCTCGAACTCACTGGTGGGCCTGGCTAAAAATCACGCTGACTCACCAGGCTTCGTGTCTGACAGAGATAGTATCAGCTAGTCTACACGCACAACGTTATTGAGTGAGATGCAGGATCATTTATAGTAAAAAATTCGCGAAAAAATTAAGAAAAGTCCTCTGGAAGATCAGGTTTTATGAAAAAGCCAATGCATAAATGACCAATAAAGTTTATTGAACTTTTCTATAATTGAACTTTGTCGGTAACGACTTGGTTTTGGAGATTTTACACTTCTTTTATTACTTAAACACGCCCAAAGTTAAGTAAAATTAGCAAGAAAAACTAATCTTTGTTGACTCTCTAACTTTCGTGGCTAAGTAATAACAACCGCCCGGGTCGATCCATCAGGTTAAGCTACGCTTGCCGCGGTTGGTCTGTGGATGGGTGACCATATTTTCATACCAAGATCTCTCCGCGCCTCGGAAAGCACGTCAAGCTGTTGGTCCCGGCTATCATTCGTGTATCTTTGTCAATCGTTACGGGTCGTCAGAAGCCCGAAAGTCTGACAACCAGTCTTACCAAGGGGTCTTTTTTTTTGAAGGTGGGTAATCATCAAACCCGTATTCCTTCAGTTGCCTGTGTGCCAGGGGCCACGGTATCTCTTTCGAACAACCCGCTCCCCTGGCAGGCATCGGCCCTTGCGGTCCCCACCAGTTGGTGCTGACATCTCTTTGAGGCGCGCGTGGAACACAACGCGCCGTCGACCCGGGCTTGGTCCTTACCGGACAGCGAGCTACCCATTACTCGCCGTCCGCAAGCCCGCGCCTACGGTGGCCGGGTATCAGCCTGGGATTCCCGACGCCCAGGGCTTCTCCCGCGGCGACTACGGCCGTGAGGGCGCATATACTGCCTCTCCCTCACGTGCGCCGCCTCCCTCTTTGCGAGCATTACTGCTTCGCAGAAGGAGGTGACGGCTAACCATTCACTCTCGCTCCGTACCATGGCCTGCACCAGGGCCGGACGCGAGAGATCGCCGCCGCCGATCGCCTCCACGAGGACACGGCGGTGCTCCGCCCAAGCCGGGCAGACCTCCATCGTATGTCTTACCAAGGGGTATCGTGTTACCCAGTAACTGGGTTGTGGAGGCTAGATAGGCAGTCGCTCCATGTAAAATACTGGTATTCAGCTGCATCTGGTTAGACTGGAAACTGACTCCTACATAGTTGGGAAAGGGCTGGGCAGATTGAGTTGTTTAGATCATATTGAAAAGTTTGTTCCTCCCGATATTAGTGACGCTGACTGTACAACTCTGCCAACCTCTTCGGAGGATAAAGGTTTGATGTTATGCTATAAGGTTATGGCTGATAACTCTCTAATCTATTGTCTAGACAAGATTAGATAGCCTTGTCTAGCCTAGATAATGAGAGAGGAAGTCTAGTGCCAAAAAATAAGTATTTCCCAGGTTTCTAGGTTGCAGACGCTGATTGCTGAACGTACGATCCCTGGTTTGAGTCCCAAGTCGGGCAACATGAAAATGGGTTTATCAACCATTAATTTCTCAGTAGCCGATCGAAGTTTGACTGTCCAGTTAATGGCAATAGGCTCGCCTGTATTACATAAGACATAAGTAACGAAATGTGTAAAGTAAAGTTACGTAAAAAAATATTTGCATAGATTGCAGGTACAGTAAATAAGATCACAATGAAAATATGGGTGATCCTTGTACAATCTACCTTATATTAGGCATGCAACATGAGAGATTATTATTAAAAAATGAATAGCAATGATGACATAGATTAATTATTTTTAAGATAGTTATTACAGTTCAACAATAATCGGCATGGTACATTCATATATCCAATAAAACATTAATTTAAATATTTGCAATACGAAAGGAATAAAATTAGTAAATCAAAACAATGTCACAATTATTACAGTATGTCAAAAATATACATTTAATTAATCAGTATATAAGTCAGTATCATTAAGGAAGTCATTCACAGAATAATAGCATTTCACAATTTAAAATTCTGTCAGTTTCTTTTTAAAGTTTTGAATTGTGTAATTTTTAATTATGTTAGGTATTTTATTGTATATTATTGGGCCCATACTAATAACGCTTTTTTTTTTGTAAAGCAGTATTTCAAATCTCAACATGAAGTAGATATTTATACTGACTTCTTATAGAAAAGGTTTATGTTACATTTAACGAAAATCGCGATTTCTAAAATGTACATAACCGGGAAAGTTAATAGTTTGAGGGAACGCAACTATCCGTCACATTCATATGAAGTATTGCTCGTAAGCAGCGTTTTTGGGCTTTGAACACAAGATTATTCCGGTATAGTTTCCCCAAAAGATTATTCCGTATCTTAAAATGGACGCGACTAGACCATGGTATGCAGTTACTGTTGTGGTGATGTTGACCTTTTTCGCTAGATTGTATAAGACATACGCGAATACGCTCAATTTTTTACAGACCTCTGGTTGAGGTTTCCATGTCAACTGACTGTCTATCAGTATACCTGAAAGTTTTGCAACTTGTACTTTGTCTATATTACAGTTACCTATCGCCGATTGTGCCAAAAAAATTAAATCTTATTTCAAGGCAATAAGATTTAATTTTATATATGCATACAGTAAGGGGATTATTTAAAAAAAATATGTTTTGGTCATTGTATTATACTTTTAACTCAATACTCTAATTGGGGTGTCTGTGTATGAAGTCTTGCGTTAACTATGTTACATGTTGTAAACAACTCTGCCGATCTTTTCGGGGAATATACGCTTTAAGTTATGTTAATTATAATATTGTGTCTATTACTTGCAGGTTGTAAGAATGTGAACGACAACTGTGTTTCAACGCTCGCCACATACTGCCCAGACTTAACAGCGCTCAATACACAAGGATGCGATGTAAGTCATCATCTCATAATCATCTGCCTAGCCTTTTCCCAACTACGTTGGGGTCGGCTTCCAGTCTGACCGGATTCAGCTGAATACCAGTATTTTATATGGAGCTACTTCCTATCTGACCTCCACAACCTAGTTACTGGGTAACACGATACCCCTTGGTAAGACTGGTTGTCACACTTTCGGGCTTCTGACGACCCGTAACGACTGTCAAAGATCTACGAAAAATAACCGCGGACACCCATCCACGGATCGACCGCGGAAAACGTAGCTTAACCTGATCGATCGACTCGTGCGGCTGTTGTTAGTCGTTATTCACACGGACGTAATAAAATCGTGGCGGATTTTTTTCGCACACTCGATTTGCAACTCTATAACTCTCTAAGCGACCATTGTGTGTCCAACAGAATGCTGCGCGGGTGAGTGACTCTTTGGAAAAACACAGTGTTCGATGTTTAACTCTCAGTGCTTTAAAGATCCGGTGCGCGAAAAAATCCTGCCGCGATTTTATTACGTCCGTGGGAACGTGGGCTTACTTAGCCACAGGCGCCTCCCTAATTTCCCTACTATAATAAAAAGTATTGATTTAATACTTATTTCTTTATTTGGTTCACCAACAATTGTATACACTGGTATAAGTAAATGAAACAATTAAGTAACAAATCAGAATTAAGTGTAACATCACATAAAGGTAAACTGTGCATGCACACAAAACGTTGTTGTAACTTACAGAAGAAAAAAACTATATTATAAAGTTGCACTGCTAACTTAATAAATAAATTAAACTAAATTAAAACAAACTAAAGTTAACAAAGCCAGGTAATACAAAAAATAATTAATATTTAGCCTAAATAGGGTATAACACCCATTTTTGAAAAGTGTCTTAATAAAAAATACAACATTTTTATTGAATCGATTAGTGCCAAAAAATACATTTAAATTTAACATTTTCATATTTTGCCCGTAATTTGACGAAAACGCTGGACGCAGTGGACGCCATATTGCTCTGTTGGTATGACGTCAGTTTACCGTGTAAACGTATGCACTGATATTTTGTATGATCATAGTCTACACTAATATTATAAAGAGGAAAACTTTGTTTGTTTGATTGTTTGTTTGATTGTAATGAATAGGCTCAAAAACTGCTGGACCGATTTTAAAAATTCTTTCACCATTCGAAAGCTACATTATCCACGAGTAACATAGGCTAAATTTTATTTTGGAAAAAAATAGGGTTCCGTAAGATATTTGGGGTTTTCGGACACAAGGTGTAAAAAATCAACCAGAAAAGTTACTTATTTTGCGTACGCTGCCTAAACTATAAAAGATAGAACCATAAAATATTCTAATTAATTGTAGATCTTATAAATATCTACAAAAAAGTCCGCGACACACTATACCTATCTATGTCGAGTGAGGCACAACAACCCTTTTTTTATTTTTTTATCTTGACTTTTTTTTGGACTACATTTAAACGCATTTATTTTACTCATGCTATAATCCTTATCAAAATAAATGATTTCATCACTAAGTACAGTTTATGTAGATAATATTTGGTCTTTGAATGATTAAAATTGGACGTTTGGTTTTAAAGTTATGGCGAAATTAAAATAATACGATTTCTGCTGCACGGCCCGTTGCGAAGTGGGCGTCACCAAGACGGGGTGCGCGTGCGGGAGGGGAGTCTATGCAGCCTGCGGATAATGACTGCGTCGTCGATGTTAGTGTCGATGTCTGTGAATTGACCTGGGAATCATTTTACTGACCGTGTCTTTCCTGGGTAGGCTTTTTGCAGCGGTAACCGACATCCACGCGGGCGGAGCCGCGGGCGACCGCTAGTTTATAATAAAAAAAAGATATTATTTCAATAAAAATTACTTTGGTTACGAAAATAATAAAGTACAAAGTTTTTCAGTTGATTAGTTTATACAGCGGTATGACGTAGAAATATGGCGGCTACTATTTCAGTGTTCAAAAACAGATAAAAAAATCTGAAATCTTTGAATTGAATTTCAAAATTTATTTTGTTATGTCATGAACTAAAACTAACATTTTCCGACTGCTTTTTGCCTAAGCTATCTCTCTAATATATATTTTTTCTCATATTGAGTAAAATACCCTATTGAGAGAATGCGGTAGCGCAGGGTTCGGGGAGATAATTATAGAAACTGGCTTTCAATTTGCCTATATTCAATTTTCTCTCCACAGCAACTAACAGACGACTCAATATCCAAGCTGGGGCCGGCCATGCGGCGGATATGTGTGTCGGGCTGTCCCCGACTGACGGACGCGGCGCTATCGGCCATAGCGGCCCACTGTCCGGATATTGTGACACTGGAGCTGGCGCAGTGCAGTCAGCTCACTGATGCTGGATTCCAAGCGTTGGCTAGGGTAAGAGATTGGTTTGTGTGAAATTGCTCGGAATATTGTTGAGTTTGTGTGTGAAATTGCTCGGAATGGTGTTTGAGTTTATGTGTGAAATTGCTCGGAATGGTGATTGGTTTGTGTGAAATTGCTACGGATGGTGATTAGTTCGTGTGCAATTGCTCAGAATGGTGTTTGATTTGTGTGAAATTGCTCGGATTGGTGATAAGTTTCTGTGAAATTGCTCCGGAATGCGAATGTGAAACTGCTTGAGGTGGTGATAATCTTTTCCTATTTTACAGTTGATTCCACCTTTATAGTTATTACTAAACACTTTTAATACCTACACTGAATATTGCCACGGATGCCGTAATAAACGTGGTCACGTACCGGGCTTTAAGTATACAAAAAAAAAAAAAAAAGTGTACGAATACCATCAACCCGAAAAAAAGAAGAACACTTTTTTGATAGACTTTAATATTTATTCTAAAGAATTATATTCTTCAACAGAGTTGCAAGATGTTAGAGCGGATGGACCTCGAGGAGTGTGTTCTCATTACTGACAACACGCTAGTCCATCTGTCCATGGGATGTCCCCGGCTTGAGAAATTGGTGAGTCATCACCGCTGCTCACAAAACGGTAACAGAAAACATCGTGAGGAAACCGGCATGTCCTAGAACCAAAACTTCAGAGACATGTCACATCCACCAACCCGCACTGGGCCCGCGTGGTGGATTACGACCCACTCTCTCTCACAGAGATGAGGCCTGAGTCCCAACAGTGGGAACATTATTGGCTGATTATACTAAGCGTTACTTTTTATGCTCTTACATCTCAAATCTCATATCGCATAAGAAATTTAAAAAGTACCTTTGGAGTTTTGAACCAACAATGCGCCTGCTATTTTTACACGCTTTATATTAGCTTCACTTGTACGTTTGTTTGTTAGTTTGTTTGTATATAACTGAGTCCTTAGAGCGCGATTTTGACCCACTTTAAACGGTCAGATTTCATTGAAACTTTGTAAACTTATCGAGGACCGATGACAATTCAATAATTTTAAATTTTTTTTTGAGAAAAATGAAAAAAAAGGAATTAAAAAAAAAACACGTTTTTGTAGTTAGCAGAACTAAAAAATAGAAAATAAATAATAGTTTAAAAAACACGCTTTAAAAAACAAACTAAAAAAGGAAAAAATAATTTAAAGAAAAGAAAAAAGCGTGGGGCGCTTGACATTAATTGATTATAAAATACCTCAAAAAGCACCCCACGCTTTTTAATTGAATTAAATTATTTTCTCCTTTTTTAGTTTGTTTTTTAAAGCTTGTTTTTTAGTTTTTTAATATGTAACCTGAATACATTGTATTTTTTTCATACCATGTAGACCTTAAAATGATTCTTAAAAATCCAAACCTCTTACAGCAAGATTCTCAAAATAGTCACCGGTATGAGGTTGATAAATCAAAACAGTCACCGGTATGAGGTCGATAAATCTAAACCAAATAATAAATAAGTAGCTCATTCATTTGGTCATGATTGTAATGATCTTTCATCTGGCACTTTAAACCTTATAAAAGTACAGTATTGTAACTGTAAAATCGCGTCTATAAAATCACATAATTCAGCGAAATCGGTAACATTTCGTATACGGCCTCTTAAACATAATCCCCCTTATTTATAAACATTGCTTAAACTTAAGTAGTGATTATTGTCTGTTTAACCATAAATTTTTGACGTTTAAACATCTCTTAACTTAGGGAATATTGTTATCATTCCAGACGCTATCCCACTGTGAGTTGATAACGGACTACGGTATCAAACAGTTATCAATGTCGCCGTGCGCCGCTGAACATCTCACTGTACTAGGTAAGTTGGTACGATTCTTTAATTATTTCCTAGACGTGAGAAGCACGCACTGTACAGAAAAATTAATCATTACCCATTTATTTTAAAAGACAACTATGTTTTTTTCCTCAACTGACGGCCCGTCACTCCGTTAATCTGCTTTCTGTCAGCGGGCTGTATCTCATCATCCGTAATAGGTAGACAATAGAAATCATCACAGAATGTGTACTTCTGTTGCAGCTATATCCACAAATAAAAAAAAAACTTGAGAGGTGTCAAGGGACACCCGGATGGAACGAAGTTCCAGTACTTACCGCCAGTACTCGCCGCCAGTACTCGCCGCCAGTACTCGCCGCCAGTACTCGCCGCCAGTACTCGCCGCCAGTACTCGCCGCCAGTACTCGCCGCCAGTACTCGCCGCCAGTACTCGCCGCCAGTACTCGCCGCCAGTACTCGCCGCCAGTACTCGCCGCCAGTACTCGCCGCCAGTACTCGCCGCCAGTACTCGCCGCCAGTACTCGCCGCCAGTACTCGCCGCCAGTACTCGCCGCCAGTACTCGCCGCCAGTACTCGCCGCCAGTACTCGCCGCCAGTACTCGCCGCCAGTACTCGCCGCCAGTACTCGCCGCCAGTACTCGCCGCCAGTACTCGCCGCCAGTACTCGCCGCCAGTACTCGCCGCCAGTACTCGCCGCCAGTACTTGCCGCGAGGGAGAGAGAGAGAGAGAGACAGACAGACAGACAGACAGAGAAACATGCGCTCGCCGCACAGCTTATAATAGCTTACTATAGCAAAAAGTGTCGTGACAACTTTTCCGTAAGAATTTTTTCCGTCTAGCCCACTTTCACAACGCGCGATAAGGAACTTCGTTCCAAAAATATAGTGTAAAAATTATAAGTTACAAATTAAAAGGGTATCCATACAAGAAACGTGTTTTTTCGGCGATTTTGCCTTGTGGTACGGAACCCTTAGTGTTCGTAGGCCGGTTTTTTTTTTGTTGAAAATATATTGAAAAAACAAAATGGCGGTTAGTTCGTTCCGATTTTTGCCAAGCGTCGAAAGATCCTTACCTTGGCTTTAGGGTCAATTCTCACCGAGACGCGGCGCGACGCGCACTTTTTAAGATCACGGTACAAAATAGATCTTATTTACTTCACAATAAGGTATACGGGCTGCACAACGCGGTGCACCTTAGCGTTCTTCGACACGCTTTCGCGCTCGTAGTGAAATTATACCTTTTCGTGTTGTAAATAAGTTAGATATTCTGTTGCTATCTTAAAAAGTGCGCGTCGCGCCGCGTCTCGGTGAGAATTGACCCTTACTTAGTATAAAATCAAAGTCGCTTTTTGTGTTTGTACGCTTTAGATCTTTAAAACTTCGCAACGTATTTAATGTGGTTTTCATCAATAGACAGAGTGATTCAATAGGAATATTTAAATGTATAATACACCGACCTTCACACAGGCGAAGCCGCTGGTATAGTTACCGGCACGTAAGTTGGCAAAAGATTTTGTAGGGGGAGAAATTCGCGCATGTAAAAATGTATGAAATGGTGCCTGCGCGAACTTCCCCCACTACAAAATCTTTTGCCAACTTACGTGCCGGTAACTATAAAAGCAAGTAAGACTATAAAAGAATATTTAAACCGACTTAAATAAAAGTAGGTTCTTTTTAATCATCTGTATCAATTGTATTTCTGCGATTTTCTGTAGAACTACTGAACCAATTTTTTGAAGCTTTTAATCATCTTCGTTTTCTTCCTCTTGGTTCAAAATCTGCAAGTTAAATTTGACCCACTTCCAGGTGTTCGATTGACCCGAAAATTGGCACATGTATGTAAAGTCGGTGACAATGCAATATTTTGGTACCATCGAGTTGATCTGATGATGGAGCCGGAAGGTGGCCAAATTTTTTAACTAATTTATTAATTTTTTTATTCAAATATGCAACATTTCTCCGTCCAGGCCTAGACAACTGCCCGCTGGTGACAGACGGCGCCCTAGAACACCTGATCTCGTGCCACAACCTGCAGCTCATCGAGCTCTACGACTGTCAGATGGTGAGCAGGAATGCTATCAGGAAGCTGAGGGTATGTACCACATCACATGACCTCATCATCATCAATTCAGCCGAAAGACGTCCACTGCCTCCCCCAAGCACCACTTCGACTGGTTCGCTTCTCGTATCCAGCGGATCCCTACGGCCTTCACCATCGGTCCATATTGACGGTCTCTACGTACAATCCCCTAGGTGGTAGATACGTGATTTTCATGTTTTGGTTTCCAGGCCTGCGTATACTATCGTTTAGTTTAACAAAAATAAGTATAAGATGGCAAAATGCGCTTTAAATCTATCATGACCAGAGATCAGATATTCGGATGCATATTCACCTAAAGTTGAGATGTTGGCTAACATGGAATGCGCTTGTGTATCTAAAAAATGTTTTAATTTAGGTAAGTAATTTTGGTTATTTTTGTTTTAACTAATACAAACCACCCCTCCTCCAGTACATATACATATTTGTATCGGGTTAAACATTAATTTTTAATTAATACACATCTGAATAGTTATACAATCAAGAAACCCGGGGTTTTTAATAAATATTACAAATAATTTATAAAGCCGCTTCCATACTTTCATAGCTAAAAATTATATTCATCCGAATATCCGATCTCTGATCATGACATTAGATTAACTACAACATGATATACACGTGTTGGAAAACTTTGAAGCGCTCTCCTGCTGTAAAATTTGTCATTTGTAGTTAGGGGATTATACGTAGGGACCATCGATATTGTGGGAGACCTTCCAACGCTACGTCTTCCAGTACGCGGTCGCCACTCCAGAACCTTTCGGCCCCATCAGCCATTTTTTCTGCGAGCAAGTGCCCTGCCCACTGCCACTTAAGTTTGGCAATTCTTTGGGCTATGTCGGTTGCGTAGGGTCTCCTACGGATCTCTTGCCAAAGATTTACAAATTACACCCGGGACCAACGGCTTAACGTGCTTAGATTGTAAATTTGTGTCCAATTATAAAACGGTCGTGTATTCCAGAACCACCTCCCGAACATCAAGGTGCACGCGTACTTCGCGCCCGTGACCCCGCCCGTGGGCGGCGCGGGCGCGCGGCCCCGCTACTGCCGCTGCTGCAACATCATCTGAGTGGCTGGCACCACTGCTATTATACTCATTAAATGCCCGGAAAAAAGGGACTTTTGGAATTTTTTTGGTCCAAATCAGTCCATTTTCTGGCAAGTTCGTCTGTTAAAGGCAATATTGTAGTTGGAATGCCTTAAAAACGGTTTATTTTTCGATCAAAATGAGTTAGGATCTTTTTCTGTGACTTACTTGATCAATGTCTACAGAAAAGACGTTTCTTATCCACAGAAGTGACGTTTTTGTTATTTCAGCGGTTAATTTTGATTGGAAAAATTTACGCTAGACGCGTATCTGTTACAGTACATTATTAGGATGCTAATATGGCCCATTCAGTTAAAAAAATAACAAATATATTTATCGTTGTCTCTGTCACTCCTGTGTGTCAGTCTCTGTCTCAAACTCGATGTGCCATATTAACAGGTTTTCAGGACCGGTTTAAACCGGATATAAAGTTAATTTTTTGTCATTTTCTATCAAAAAATCTGATGTAATTAACTCATATAAATATCTCCATGTCGATTAATACAATAATAGTACTTATTTAAGAAGTGGCCTGCCTTTGCCGCCGCTCCTGTACAGGCAACCACACAAATGTGATCACAATTTGACAATCACAGCTCCTTTATGTCGTAACCCTAAGAGCGATTTTTGTAGAACAAGTGTTAACTCTTATGTGGGGTTCACTGTACCCTCAGACGACGATAATTGTTGTAATAATATGCGTAGTACCCCGAATATACGGCTTTTTTAATAAACTAAAAGTTTTCAAAGAAAACTTAATGCAAAGATCTTGTTTAAGCGAAATTCTGGTTTATATAACAAGTAAGTAATATCCAAACTAGAGACATTCATAACGTCTCTCTCTGCTGTAGTTGGGTAAAAATTGTTACTGTCCTTGTAGAAATTCTGTTAAACTGTGGTAACGGCCGCGAATTACAAATTGTAGGTCGTAAGTTCGAATCAAGCCAGGCGCTTTAATTTGTGTAAATTATTTCATCACCACTGCTCTCAAAACGGTGAAGGAAAACATCGTGAGGAAACCGGCATGTCCTAGAACCAAAAATTCGAAGACGTGTGACATCTAACAAACTGCACTGGGCCCGCGTGGTGGATTACGGCCCACTGTCTCTCACAGAGATGACTCCTGTGTCGCAGCAATGGGGATATTAGTCTGATCGTGCATCAAAATTAATGTGATTCGGGGCACTACATCGACTTTTTCAATAAAAAAAAATCTGTTTAGTAGTTTTTAAGTAATTAAGTGATCAAACGAACAATATGTAAGCCGAATTCACAATCGGAAATAGATGTTAATGCTTAATCGTTTTGTATTTGTATTGTATCACAAATGATACTAAAAAACTGCGTATATTAACTAAAATATACTAGAATTATTGTATGACGAGCTAAGTCCAAAAATTATCACTTTTTTATATTGCTAACAACTGCGACTATTAACGCGCTTACGACAAGTCGTACGACTGTCGCACGACTGTCGCATCGCTGTGTTATTAACTGTTATATTATTATTATTATCACGGTGTACATTTAATAAGGGTAAAACGGTTTTTGGTCGTGTAATAACAATACTTGTTAAAAATAAGATAAGAATATTTCTGTTGAGTACATCTGTCAATATTTTGTCAGATAGACAGGTGCTCCATGTAAAATACTAGTATTCAACTGCATGCGGTCAGACTGGAAGCTGACGCCAACGTAGTTAGGTAAAGTCAAGGCAGATTATAAACTATGCATTTCGAAAACTGAAGAAAACATGCGATTTCTCTATTTTGTTATTACACAATCAGAAACCAAAATAAAATAATAATGGTCTACATAAAATTAGATTTTAAGTAGTCGCTAATTTTCTAACACTAGTTTATTAAGTTTGACTGCCGTGTTGAAGCACTAAGAATCAATACTATAATGACGACAAAGTATATAAAATCATCACGTTTATATTCACTGGTGGGCTAGGCGAAGTGTATTATTAGTAAACCCACGTTACGCCAGTTATGTTAAGTCCCATATAGAGTTGTAGGTCGCAGGTTCGAACCCAGACAGGCGCATTAATTTGTGTAAATTATTTCATCACCACTGCTCTCAAAACGGTGATGGAAAACATCGTGAAGAAACCTGCATGCACTAGAGCCAAAAATTCGATAAAAGAATATTTCAATCCGAACCAGTAGTTACTGAGATTAGTGCGTTCAACCAAACAACAAACAAACTTTTCAGCTTTATAATATTCAAAATCAAAATCAAAATATTTTATTTCACATAAGCCTGCATGGGCACTTATGAAACGTCAGAAGCTAGGTGCACGGTTCCAATTTGTCGCTTCCTATGGAGAAGAGCCGGCAAGAAACTCCACGGTTACTCTTTTAAACATAATTGGCTTTTACAATGTTTTCAAATTACAGTGATAATAGGTATGGGAGGACAGTGCAGGCCAGTCAATAAGTACCAGGTACTTAGAGGAATGAAAATACAGAATAGAAAAACGTCTACAAATCTAGTCTCTAAGGCCTACAACGTTCTCTCATTCACAATATATGTAAAAGAATCTACCTATATAAAATGAACCTATTTGAACCAAGTGACATGATTTCGATGACAATCACTAATAATAAATAGTCGAAAGTAAAATTGATGTATAATGTCAAATAATGACGAGAATATGTCAGACATTGTAAAAAATAAAAAGAATAAAAATTAACATTGCAATTTGGGAGCAGTTAATAGACTTTCACACAGTTTTTAGTTAGTATAGATAATAATAATGCCTCCTAATTCTGAATTGATTTAGGTTTTTACTGTTATTCAAGTTACAGTGTATGTCTTAGTTCAGCATGCCTCTTGACAAAGGCCTCCTCTAGCAATTTCCATTGTATTCTATCACGAGCCACTCTCCTCTAGTTGGGACCTGCTGTGGGTTTGAGCGTCGTCCCATCTCCTTTTCTGTTTCCCTCTGCTCCGTTTGTAGGTCCTAGGGTACCAATCTGTTACAATTTTACACCACTTCTCTCATCATGTGGCCTGTCCATCTCAACTTTTGCTGGTCAATTCTGGACAAAACTTAGGTCACTTGTTCTGGCTCTCAGTTACTTCCCAGTTAACCAGTCTCGTTCCCTATTATTAAAAAAATAATAGTTTAAAAAACTAAAAAACACGCTTTGTTTTGGTACTAAAAAAGGAGAAAATAATTTAATTCAATTAAAAAGCGTGGGGTGCTTTTTGAGGTATTTTTATAATCAATTAATGTCAAGCACCCCACGCTTTTTAATTGAATTAAATTATTTTCTCTTTTTTAGTTTGGTTTTTAAAGTGTGTTTTTTAGTTTTTTTTTAATATTATTTATTTTCATTTTTTTAGTTCTGCTAACTACAAAAACGTTTTTTTCCATTTTTTTTCATTTTTCTCATTTTTTTTAAATTATTGAATAGTCATCGGTCCTCGATAAGTTTACAAAGTTTCAATGAAATCTGACCTTTTAAAGTGGGTCAAAATAGCGTCCAAAGGAGTCGGTTACAAACAAACAAACATACAAGTGAAGCTAAATAAAGCGTGTAAAAAAAAACAACTGGCGAAATGTAGGTTTACTATAGAACACCTTTGCCTAACCCTTCAGGAATTACAAGCGTGATGCTGTTTGTGTTTGTCGTCGATATATTAAATTAGAGATATTTCCCATAATATTGACACGAAAGCATTTCAATTTATTTTTTTCTCAATGATGCATATTTATAATAATAACTTTATTTGCTGACGGAAGAATTTTGAAAATCAACTAAATACACATACACTCATGACTTCTTCCAATGGGGGGTAGATATAAACGACAGAACGCCATCTGCTACGAGACTTAAATACTCCTTTTGCCTCATTTACGTCCATAAATCCGACGGTCATTTCTCGTAATTTTAAGAACGTTCACAGTCTGATCTCAGTCTGAATCTGTCAAAAATACCTCGTGTTTCATTTTTGACAAGTTTTTGACATTTGATTGTCGCCGAGATGAGACTCCGACTAGATTTTGATCGTTTTTAATTACGAGAATTCGCCTTCTGGTAATACACTCCTGGCAGTTGCGAGTACTACGCACCTGACCTATAAGTGTGTGTATGTTTGATGAACGGAATATTCATATTGTTTCAAACCATCAGGCGTTTATTATCAACGTCCACAGGAAAGACATTCTCATATTCACAGGAAACACATAGTCAATGTTCACAGAAATTACATGATTAATATCCACAGAAAGAAAATACAATGTTGAAGTTATTGATATAGAAAAAACCCAAAAACCACACAACCAGCGTCTCAAAAACCTCCGCATGGGCGCAATGTGCGCAGGTGTATCATAGTATTGTCAGTCATCTTTCAGTCAGTCTTTTTGGACATTGCTTCGTAAAAACCACTTTAAGTCGTACGTGTAAGGTTGAATTTGCAAACATATGTTTTTTTTATAACTATTACCACTGACGTACAATTGGAAACAGTTTTGAGTGTTACTTTTGTTTGAGACTGCATCTTGGGTTTTTGTATATCAATGATTGAAGTCCACAGAAAATACACTGCCAAAGTCCACAGGAAAATCAATGTTCAACTGCATGCAAAAAACACCTACCTTAGAATATATATAAAAAACAAAAACTGATGAATTTCAGTTGATTTTCACAATTTCTTCACATTTTTCTCATTCCTACAAGTTTATGAAATAAATAATGTAATTAATTACAGTTGGAACTATAATATTGTGTCTCTTATAAAATATAGTCAGTTGTGGGGTATTAACTAACTGTGATTGATCTGTTCAGATGAAAATGATCTTTATGGGATGCTGTGACTACCAAAATGAAAATTGTATTGTACTATCGTACTTATTTTTTTAATTCTTATTAAATCTATTTCATTTATTCACGAACTGCGGAATAATTGCGTAATACACTAACAATGCGAATGACTTTCATTTTGACAGTCAACAAAATTCATTGCGTTTGTTACGTTGTTGAGCAGACAAGTTTTTTGAACATTGGAAGCAATGGCTTAGCAATATCCGTCAAAATGATTGAGATTGTAGTTGATAGTGTGTTCACAATTACGGTGCAGGTTATGAAGAAATTGTCCAAAACATGAATATATCTGGCGATAACTTTTTCATAATATAACATGACGGCTGGAATCCTCTGCCAGGGGTGCGGGTTGTTCGAAAGAGATACCGTGGCCCCTGGCACACAGGCAACTGAACACGGGTGGGTTTTAGTCAGTAAAAGTTTGACACGCCCTCCTGCTCCACCCAGAGCGGGAGAAGTTATTTGATGATTTCCCACCCAATAAATGTTCGAATGTAAAGTTATTCTTTACGTATTTTGTCGTGGGGAGAGTGCTTTTACCCGACTGCTACAAAGTCCAAAAGGAGGGTAATGTTTTTGCTCAATATTCTTTTTTTTTTCGGTACAATTTAAAAAATAGTAAAGTCACAGCGTCCTTTTAAGATGGGGAAGTATTTAATAATAATAATAATTAATGATTACATGTATGTGATTTAATCTTAGTATACATTATATGTATTGTGGTATCTTAGACTCTGTAGTGTGATTTTTCACAACATTCTATTGAATAAAAACAACTGTTTGTATTTTTATTTTTGGTTTTTTATTTTACTTTTTCTCTCATCTTTTAATTTTTCTTTCATCTTACTTTATTAGGGTCAATACAGACAGAACGGAAGAATGTTCGAGCAATAATTTACTGGCTCCATTGAAAATAGGACCGTGTTACCGTAGTATAAAGTAGAAAATTGTTTTAAGTTGCGGCCAGAGTCGGCTCGAGCCTGCGTGAGGATTTTTCCGTTCGGTCCGTACTAACCCTTGAGTCGTCATCTCAGTACTTCAGTAGTCACCCATCCCCGTTCTAGCCTTAATCTTTCACACACATTTGCTTATCATAATTAGTATACAAATGACTTGTGTGTCTAATGTATTTTCAAAGATTTTGTTAAATAATATACCTTTATTATAATTATTTTGCTAATCGTCTCAAACATCGATTCCACATAAATGCACACATCGAACACACAATGAAGTCAAAAATGTTAGTCGACGTACACACAACGAGAGTTGAAAATCGAACAGTATGTTTTTTCGAAGCGCGGAGATGCACTCTGGTAGATTCTCAATGCTCGGTGGAACACTGAGAGTTGAAAATCCAGTACGCGCTAAAGACCCTGACGTGTGAACGTCAACTTAGGCTACAGTTTCCGACAAAGGCGGTGGCGGCCGCAGTGACAGCTGTCAAATGATGACAACGAGGTTTGACATTACGATGTCAAAAGACAGTCGGGAAAACACACCAACTTACTTTCAGGGAGTTTTTGGCGGGATACGGTTGGAAAATGTCGCACGAATTTTCATTTTCATGAAATTTAGTGAAATAGCGAATTAAATTGTATAATTTTGGTAGTGAATTATTCAATTTAGTTACGTGTGAGTGCACAAGTGTAGTGAAGGTGAAAATAAGTGACTAACGTGGACTTTTCGTGTTCCCCCCAAAAACTCATATTAGGTTGTTGTAAAGTTACTACCGCTTTACAATAACTTTGACTTGACTGACTAAAGACGACTATGACCGTTTTGTAACTTCGTGCCCGGTATCGGGCCATTTACTTGATCGAAAAGAAAAATTACTTGACACTGGCTAAATGCACAAACCGTGCGAAGCCACAAACGAAAAAAAAAACTTACTTTTATAAATAACGTTACATACATTGACGTCATTTGACGTTAAATGCCATGTGGCGGCCACCGCAGTGTCAGAAAACCCTAACTTTATCTATGATAAAAAAAAATGCATGTTTATTTATGATAGAAATTAGCTTTAAAATTACGAATTTTATTTTTTCAATATAATTATGTAGATTTAAACTAAAATATATAATAAACCTAATTCTAAAGAATGGTACAGGAATGGATTTTAAGTCTTGATGTGATAAAGTCATAATTATTAAGGATATGTCTGATTAATAGCAGTAGGTACTTGTGAAAATATACAAGCTGTTTTCTTACGTCTAATATTAATATATTATGTGTATATCTATAATATACTCGCTGATCCGACAGACGTTGTCCTGTCTTAAGGGGAACCTAGTCGCGGGCTCGAACTCACTGGTGGGCCTGGCTAAAAATCACGCTGTCTCACCAGGCTTCGTGTCCGACAGAGATAGTATCAGTGATGAGCAGTTAGACGGTAGTCTACACGCACAACGTTATTGAGTGAGATGCAGGATCATTTATAGTCAAAAAATCGCGAAAAATTTAGGAAAAGTCCTTTGGAAGATCGGGTTTTATGAAAAAGCCAATGTATAGATCAGTGACCAATAAAGTTTATTGAATTTTTCGATAATTGAACTTTGGTCGGTACCGACTTGGTTTTGGAGATTTTACACTTCTTTTATTACTTAAACACGCCCAAGGTTAAGTAAAATTAGCAAGTAAAACGAATCTTTGTTGGCTCCTGACTTTTTAATGGGTTTTTATTTTAGTAGTCTGTTTCCGTACAGACAATATTAATAATGAGACAAAAAGATATCGTATTTTACTTTGTCTTTACTGCCATGTCAGACAGTGGGGTAAAACATTCCCGAAGTTTGTATGCAAAAAATGTGGACTAGGTTCACCTTAACTATGAATATTGAATTTGCATTGGAATATATAATATTAGAAATCTTAATAAGGTCGTAAAATGTTCTAATGTTACGCGCAACTTTCGTATTTTTTTCCTTTCATTAGAACCTTCTCTTGACAATAACAAACCCAAGAAAAAAAAATTTGCAAAATTGGTCCAGCCGTTCAGGAGAAGGTTCTTAAGAAGGTAAAAAATAAGAAAGAAGCGAATTCAAAATTCATAGTTAAGACAGGACAACGTCTCGCAGGTCAGCTAGTAGAAGATATTTAATATCAATATGCTTACCTTCACAAAGTTGCAGATATTTTTGTCGACAATATCTATATTGGATAGAGCCTTCGCAGTCCATACGTACCTATGTCCACCTAATGTAACACGGTGCCGTTTTTTTTTATCACAACCTCAACTAAAGAGTATTGCTATCTTTTACTGACAAACCGCGAAAGAAAGAGACAACTGACATTTTAATGATAAATGATTTTATTTCTGTAAGGTTTGTACAAACACTTTTACACGTCAATCATATTTTTTTAAACTAGATGAGGTCGGCGTTTCCTATCTGACTACTCTGAGAAGAAAGGCCGAAACAAACTCAGAGGTCACAGTCTCTTTTAAAGTCCAGACATAATCTTGGTCAGATGATGTGAAGACCATGTGGATTAGTGTCTGAAATGGTCTTTTGAGGAAAGAACCACACAGATTGAGTGGACCTGTCCAATCAGTGCACGCATTTATCAGTAATCATGCAGCTCAACTCGGAACTTGAGGAGCTCAAACTTTTAGAACTGTTTTACTAAATTACGTCTCGATTGCCTTGAATTTGTGGTGATTTTAAGCATGATGAATTTATTTCGTCGTAGTTGCATCGCAGCAAACTTTGTTCAACTAAATTTGATAGCTCTTTCTTGTTTCATTATAAGGAAAAGGATAGCAATAGGTTAAATTAAGTTCAGTTGTAGTACAAAATAATCATCACCATTGTTATTCTGTATCATTTACTTATAATAATTACATGTATTTTATAATATTCTTAATTAAGTATTTTTATTTCATGTCGACAATGATTTATAAATCCATACCTATAGTATAATATATGAACTGGTAAAAACTAGATACCTATTAAAAATCAATGTGTGAGGCAGTAAGCTTTATCTATTGCAAAATAGTTGGTCTAAAACCAATCGATATAAGATTTAATGTGTTCATATTTGTATTAGAAAAAATATTAATAAAAAAAACACAGAAAAATAACGTTTAAAACGGATTCATGCACTAAGATAGTTGTTATAAGAGCAGTCTGTTATAATTAAAAATAATAGCTAGATTATGTTTTGTGTCAGCGCTTTTGCCTTAATTAAAGCGCAGTTCCACTGTTGCGTGGGAAGTACACGAAGAGTGCCACGCATGCGTGCGTAGCGTGGCCATGGATGGTAATAGATCTAAAGCTATAAAAGTAAACGCTTCGGTAATCTTCGAGTTTCCGAATTAGCACGAACGTCCAGCACGCCTCAGAATAAATCCCCACAGAAGTAGTGTTCTTATGTGTTACTCTGTTTTGTAGTGCACCTAAGTTTTCTTTCGTCGGCTTACCTAATCCGGTCTCAGATCGTCACCTGTCACTGCTGAAAAGTTAAGAAAAGTTTTTGGAATTGCATAGAGTTGTCAATCCATAATTTTGTAATCATGTTTTATAAAAAACAGGAAATACTTCCATGGTTGTATCAACTCTAAATTAGATATGATTATCGCATTTGCGTATTTCCGAAGATAGACCATGATTCCCGAAGCGCATGCTTGCTTGGAATATCTGTACGTAGATGGGGGCAGCAGTTGAACTACGCCTTACGGGGTATTTTGGCTAAATAATACTACAGATACGCCTGTTACACAATCTAAGTAAAATTAATATGTAATAAACCACAGCATGAGTTCTACAGTATCGTGTCCATGTTAAATTTATCCAATAATGAAAATAAATGTCCACTTGAAAATTGTTTAAATATTTATTTTGTTTCATCACCTGCTAATGCCATTTGATGGCACATCGTGTTTAAAAAAAACAACCGACTATGTATTTTAATTTTTTGTCACCGCCTTCCGAAATTAAAGTAATTTTTCACTTTGTAGTGTTTTTCCGGAAGTCGGTTGTTTTTTTTTTTTGTTGGAAAAAGTTTTAATTTTTCTCTTTTTAGTTACAGTACCTACCCCACACCAATTCGAAATTTCATCATCCTTGGGGTCAAAACAATGCATATTTATGCGATAGCAGCAATCGCGGTTGATTTGCTGTCATTTTTTGAAGAGTTCCGTTGTCTGTCTCCGATAGGTACGCATCATCAATCTATATGAAATTTAAATGGGACCATTTCGGAATGGGGCCCTTTCGAACAAATTTTTTTGCAAATCTGTCTATATATGTCGGAGTTATGGCCGAACATACATAAAAATATATATATAGGTACCTAAGTATACAGGCAAACTTTTTATTCAGTGCGCAAACTGTACCTAACCATGAATTCAGTATATCATTCTAGACCCACGTTATTACCGGCCTTAAACACCACCACTTCACTTTTTTTCACATTATATCAGAGTCCATGGGTTCGAGCATACTTTTCACAAATATCTAGCAGTCTGCGTATAACTGACGAAAAATTTCTGCACTGGGGGGGGGGGGGTCTAGAATGATATGCTGAATTCATGATTACAGTTTGCGCACTGAATAAAAACTTTTCCTGTATAAATAAACATGTCGAATTGATAAGCTCCTTCTTTTTGAAGTCGTTTAAAAAAAGAATTTGTGTCTGTTTTCCGTTGTCTCTGTCATGCCGTGGTCCCACGGCCCGCCAATTGAACAGTCGCGGCGCGCCATTCCAGGCCAACGGAAGCGTCGCATCCGATGAGGTCCGATCCGTCGGGAGTCGGTGCGTAAGTACACAGGCGCGGCGTCTGTCATGGTCTGTACAGGCGCGCTTCTGATTGCTTTGTTTCTATGGGAACGCTCGGCACGGGCCGCGACAGGCGTACCAAGGCCTGGTGCGGCCTGTCAGTTAACGGGCCGTGGGTCCGCGGCATCGCTCAATACCTGTGTTACATTCTCTTTGTAAAGCTTGATACGTCATTAAAGCCCTTGTGTTGTACCTACTACAACGATGTTCATGCTTGTATCTCGATTTAAATACGTGTCAAGAGTGAAATTTAAGATACTGAAAATCTAAAGGTTATAAATTAATTTGAATTTATTTGTATCAAACTCACTTATTCGTACGTTCTTTTAGTAGAGCGTCTACTAGTGACGATACTTACATTAGCACGAGGGGCGCATGCTGTCATGTGCCAACCGCCTGCCAACTGGCTAATCTCAGGTTCTCCATCGAGCACTTTCATAGTAATATGGTTATTTGCATAGTCTGAAATTTTTCACCCAATACAACTAAGCCCGAGCCAGGATCAAACAAAGGATCCTACGCTCAGCAGTCTAGAGGGCCAATACCCGTATTTTTAAGAACGGTCAAATTCTAAGATGCCAAAAACACCTTTCATTATTTCTACATATTTGACAAGTTTGTAGCGCCATCTACATCGTCACATACGACATACGCATCACACTGACTTCACGCAAAATCCGGAATCGCGCAAGCGGAATTTACCAGTAGTCCCGACATCAATCGTCGGGCACTTGTCCACCTCCTCAGTTCTTTAGAGGTTGAGTGAAACACCCTGTTCCTCATATGTCTAAAACCTGCAGTGCTGCAGACCACCAGACCAACGAGGCAAATAGTAAAAGGGCAGATATAGTCAAAAATAAAAAGCCAAAATAACGATTCACAGTATTTATTACAACTTAAATGGTACAACACAACGATCAGTCTGCAAATTAACGTATTACTGAGCAGCTCAAGCGTGCCCTCACAAACTTAAGTGCCGATACTCATAGTGACAGTAAATAATTTAATGTTTTCTATATTTTTGAGGCAAGTATTTCTCCATGCAAATCAAATACATATGGTATAATACAACTAAAAGGTTCCATCGCCAAATAAGATCACTTTCTAATTTGTGCAGAGTTTAAGAGTGGAATCACACTGTCTTATACACATGGATCAGCATTTTCCGTACCTCTATATCTCTCTTTTACTTACGAGGCCGTCATTAGCTAGAGCGAGAAGCTCATCCGTACGTTAACGCACTTTCAATTTTAATGAGAGCGAACGCTTGCAAACAGACCTCTCGCTCTAGCGAGTGACGTCAAAAAATATTTTTTGCTTGTCCTTACATTCTGACAACAGTGACAACGATGGAATCTCTACGATGTATCTCACTAAACACCAAAATATCTCCAAAAACAGCCGTTATTAGTAGAAATAGTGCCAAACGGACCGGTTTAAAGCTATTTTTGGTATAAATAGTGTCAAACGGACCGGCTTAAACCCAATTTATGAGATTCTCATTATAAACGCTGATTTTGTAGGGAAACTGTTTTGGTACAGACGCCAGCACATCAAGCTACCCCAAAATGTCAAATTTTCCCAGTTGAAGAACCTTTATGCTTTTGTAATAAAGATGAAAATCTATCAAAGAAATTTGACAGATTGGGGTAGCTTCATGTGCTGGCGTCTGTACATAGAAAAAATGTATCGAAAAGAAACCGGGTAGGATTCTTGACAAAAACAACTATAATCGTGATATGAGATTCAGTATGACTAATAAAAAAAACTAAACAGTAATCAAATTAGAAAGGTTGAGTTGTGGTTACTTTTAACGTTACAATATGCTATTTGACAATAATGCATGCTTTTACAAACAAAACTTATAAACCAATTTTACTGTTGTACAAAAACAGAGTTCTGTATCTAATTTAACATCACACACACACAAACATTTCTAAACTCTACACACAGACACGTACATGTTCTCTATACATATATTATATATTTATGGGTATATAAACGATAGATTTATTGTGCTTTGTAAAAATAATGGCACTTGCAGACTTGGTAAGTCTATGGGGTCAAATGTGACTCATAACCACAAAGACAAAGAAAAGATCAAAATTTTCCAGTATTTGATGAGTCGTAGGCTCTTTACTATTGAATGAAATATTTTTATAAATCAAGTCGAAAGTCTGACAACCAGTCTCACCCAGGGCTATCGTGTTACCTAGGAACTGGGATGTGGAGGTCAGATAGGAAGTCGGTCCATGTAAAATACTGGTATTCAGTTGCTCCCGGTTAGACTGGGAGCCGACCCCAACAAAGGCCAGGCGGATGATGATTTATAAATCAAGTAGCTAATTTAAAATTTTGATTATATTATTATTGGTACAAAAATAATAATATATTAGGAAAATTCCTCTAAATAATATTTAGGAATCTATTTCTTAAATACAACACTATTTATACTAAAAATGCCTTAATAAAAATATGTATAAAGTAACTTAATAAGAGAAAAAAATTATACAAAATTATAGTAAGTACAAACTAGTCTATAATTATACCAGACAAGAGTGACTATTAAAAACTACAAATACAATATGGCCGATGCATCATGGCTTGTCTGAATATACGCTCTACGAACTTTGGCGCATGTCTTCTGACTCACACTCGCCACAAGGCACCATTTGGTTACAAATAAATGTTATTGCGCAACCTTCTGCGCAATGTTCAGATCGTCCATGATTTATCCGCCATATTGTAGATTCAAATTAAGAAAGCATCTTTTGAGCGATATCACGGAATGAGATACAGGAATGAAAAAATATAATTATAATATAAAAATGCAAGTTTCTGAATGGTCAGTAGGTTGTATTCTACTACGCGGGCCCATTGCGGGTTGGTGTATGTCTCATGCCTTTGAATGTTTGGTTCTAAAACATGCCTTTTTCCTCACAATTATTTCCTACGCCGTTTTGAGAGCATTGTTAACCAATAAATTTCACAATGTAAAGTGCATGCCCGGGGTTCGAAGCTTCGACCAACCACTTATAAGTCGGGGCGAAATGAGTATAATATTATTACACAAGCAAAGAAAGTTTAGAACACCAAGTCAGATGCACCACATTCATTTCTTAAGTTTAAGTCTCAAAATATAGTGTTTAATTGAAAAATACAGAGAAAGCTATAGTATTTAGAAAACGTAGACATTTGCGTAGATATATCTTATTACTAAGCTAGAATTTGGGATTCTTTCTCAGTTATGTTTAAGTTATTAGAGCGTGATAGGGGCACAAATCTAGATACCGGGCTGCTACTTGAGGCATGCCTTAAGACTGGTTGAAATACTTAATATAAAGTCCGGTAAATTATTTTTTAAGCAATTTGACACCGTGCTTTAATTTGCTGTGTCATAAACATTCCATACAACTGTAAAAAAATACAGTTGTGATTTGAATCGATACGCAATTTAACTTAGTGTTCAATCTGCTAATTGACTTTCCTGACTTTATGTAATAAACTTTAGCTTAGTAAAAAAGGCAACACATAAGCGCCAACATGATTATGACTTAAAACTAACAAGTGGTTTAAAAAATACGAATTTTAGTAAGGTACCTAGAAGTGGCATAGTTTTAGAAAAATAATTTTAGGATTTAATACTTTAGAATAGATGAAGACGAATTCAGTGAACCTAGAAAAAAAACTCCTTTATCGAGCCCCATTCAACGTAGATTAGACGAATAAAAATATTTTTATTTTGTGCTTCACCTTAATCTAATTTTAAATTCAACACACAGGTACATAAAGAATCTAAGTAAAGCTATTCACGAGATTTTGTTTAACAGACACACTTAATTTAACTTATTTTAATAGTGGAAAAGCATATTTTTAATAGTGTTTTTACTTCGAAAATAAAGCTAAATACTGGCGTGTTTGAGCTATATGAGCCCTAATCGTTAAAACTCCAAGCGGTCAGGCAGGTTTAACGACCCCAATAGGGAATATGCATGTTTCTTTTTTTTTTGCTCTTGACCTAGATCACGCCTGATTGAAAGCGATGGATGAGGTCTAAGATGGAACGAGCGTGCCCACAAAGTTCACTCTTGCTTTGAAGGCAGACGGGTTCAATGTGGAAGAGAAAACAGATGCTGGCAGAGTTCCACACTTTGGCTGTGCGCATAATGAATGTGGAGGGGAAGCGCTGAGTACGACTGATGAGGATATCAATAGCATGATAGCATGTGATTCAAATAAGAATCAAATTTCTTTTTAATTAATAATAAACTGTATTGCTACTGAATTATTCCTCCATCAATATTTTTGTTTAGAACTTCTTTTTGGTCAAGAAACTAATATTTAAAAAGTGCAATAAATCTGTAGGAAATACAAATATTTGAAAAGCGACGCTATTGGCCAGAGCAAATGTGACTTAAAAGTCTATGACAACAATAAATGTATATGTGTTTTTTAAGAGTGTTTGCGATTCAATCCGTTGTCAATGACATAGACTATGACGTCACACCAAGCGCGCCAAAATGGAGGGCTTTTAAGGTCGGGTGTCTATTGTTAACATAACATAACTCCGTCATATATAGACAGATTTGCAAAGTTCTTTTTTTGTTCGAAGGGGGTTTATTCCGAAATGGTCCAATTTAAATTTGATATTGTGATAAATTATAATCTACAGATTGGATGGACTTAATGGATGGAAAATTAATAATTGGATAATGTAAATGATTGAATACTATATAATTTTGTTTAACTGTGACTGATATTTAATGTATAAATGTAAAAGTTATAAATCATTAATATAAAAATAATAAATAATAATAATTTTACCTTAGAGATTTGCACGCCATGAGAAATGGCAGACATGTCGTGAGTTACTCTTTATTTTAAGATCTTGCATGCATGTATTATTTTAATTCTGTATGTATACACATGTTCAAGCAAATAAAATTTCTTTCTTTCTTTCTTTCTCTCATATAGATCTGGTGACGGTTTGGAGACATCGGAAGTCTTAAAAAAATTACAGCAAATTAACCGCGATTGCTGCTATCGCATAAATATGCATTGTTTTGACCCCAAGAATGGTGAAATTCAGAATTGGTGTGGGGTAGGTACTATAACTAAAAAGTGAAAATAAAAACTTTTTCCAAAAAAAAAAAAATACAATAGACTTCCGGAAAAACACTACAAAGTGAAAGATGTCGGTGACAAAAAATTTAAATACATAGTCACGGACTTCCGAAATTAAAGTTATTTTTCACTTTATAGTGTTTTTAAGGTCTTTAAATTGCCTTTTTGGCGTTGAATATTTTTTTACTATTATATGGCGATGTATACTATCGAATAAAAAAATAAAAAAAACATGCATATTCCCTATTGGTAGTGTATAAAGTTTAGCATAGGAGGTCTTTGTGACCCCCAATGACCTGTCGGGGTCATATAAGACTCCAAGCATAGGTTTAAGTGTCGGTCGTTGAGAGTTTCTTATATCTTACTAACGATGCAGGAATACTATAGCTCTGAATATTTATAAATAGTAAGATTTCATAAATAATATTCTATTTTTTTATTAAACCCATGTTGCTGCATGCCGGACAAACTGTGGGCCCAAATAGCACAGAACTGGTGCCCTGAGACAGTGAGGCGCGGCGGACCCTAAGACAGTGAGGGGGGGGGATTTACCGAGATGACGACTAATAGAGAAGTATGGAACAAAAAAAAAGAATAATATTATTCGTTAAGGTGAATGCGCAGTGGTAGACCGCGAAATTCAAATTTTCCTACGATTTTGCAATTTTCAGGTCAGTATCAGGTTGTATCCTGATCAAAATGTGATTTTCGAATATAACAGGTACGTGTTTACAGAATTATAGTCATTAGAATGTCTAATATATCTCTTATTATAAGTTAGATTTCTTCCACAAGCACTTTTCCATAAGAAATTTGTTCTTATGGAACAAATCTAACTTAGAAAGATGTATTATTGATTCTAAAGATTATAAATCTGTAAATACGTACATGTTATAGTCGCAAATCATATTTTGATCAAGTAACAAGCTGACACTCACATGAAAATTGCAAAAAACGTAACAAAATTTGAATTTCGCGCTCTACCACTGCGCATTCGCCTTAAATCTTGCCTAAAATATAATAAAAATAAAAACTGAAACATATTATAATAAAGTCCGTAGATTGTTTATTAAATAAGTTAATGTGTCAAAAAGGCGTATTATTTTGTAAGAAACTTCTACTACTACGCAAAACGACTAGGCATTCGATATTTAAAGTATCGATACTTTTGGTACGTTAATTTACTGGGCGGCATCGACGCGCACACTGTAACCATGCATTCAGCACATGTTTCAAGACTCCCTAGCGTAGAATTTTTTCGTCGGTAATTAAAAAAACATCCTGCTGTTCCATAGACAAGTGCGAAACCTACGCTGGCAAAATTTGTATAAATCAGCAATTTTTTTTTTTAATGACCTTGGAAATTTTCAACGCTGGGTCAGGCTGCGCGTCGATCTCACTGCCACCCCGTATTTTTACTCCATACTTTTCAAACGATACTCGTAGTAGCGATAGTTTACTAAGGATGATGTCAAACTTATTTTCAGATTTTATAAAAACTTTTTTCTTAAAAAAATCTGTTTACGTATCGATACTTTCGCTACAACACTAGTTCTTACGATGAAACTAGCAGTAGTCCCTAGAAACGCTTAAAGGCGAAGGTAATTACGCATGCATGCCCATAGGCGTCCCCTTGGATACGAAATAAACCATTTTTTTTTTATTTGACACTTCAAACTTATTAACTAAACAATCCCTTACTGAAAAATACTGCCCTACCTTCAGTTTCGCAGTCTACAAGAAATGAACCTACCGTCAAATGCCATGACATCTTATTGGTTGGTTGTTTACTTAGATATGGCGCACACTATGCGACATGCCACTGCGGCAGCTTTACGAATAGACACAACGACAGCCTGTAGCCGACAATTTTCATAAACCGTGTGGCAGGGACATCGATGAGTTGAAATCTTCGTATCAGCTATTTCCTACGCGCAATACCTACGCGGTCAAAATGTATGGAACAGAAATTTGAATAATTTTCAGAATTATGTATGTACTTTAAATTCATTTCACTCTGTATTTTGTTCAAAGCTGCAGGCTTCGAGTTGCAGGGCCGCTACGACAGGCTACAATAGTCGCAAAAATTTGAATTTGGGGTTTCGCATCGCATCGCATCCTCCTTAAGTCGTAGCGACAAGATGCAGGTGTTTACGTCAACTCTCCGTCCTGTTGCAGCGACAAGACGCATACGACGCACAGTTTGTGCTAGCATTTATACTGTATTTGTTATTGACGTTGACAACCAATCACAACATCTCACAGTAGATTTACGGCTTTTAGAAACTGGTAACACTGACAATGTAAAAATTGGTTTTTTTTAGACACTAAAATGGTACTTTTAACTTGTGCCTTATACTTCGTTGTAATTCTGCTTAAAACTATTTATTTTAATATCTAAAATAATTTTAACAAAAAATACTATTTATATATTTTACTAAACCTACTATATGTACAAGTACATGGCAACTTTTATACTAGCTAAGCATTGTCGACAGTGCCTGGATTACTTTAATAGTGAGATGTTGAAAATAATCAATTTATCAAATAATAATAATAATAATTGCAAGATCAGTGCATTTTACAGATAAATTATAAATTTATTTATAATTATATTGATATATCGATCGGTATGAATGCCTTCTTGCCTCAAAAAGCACGTTAACCCGTTGGTCCCAACTGTTATTCGTAGATCTTTGACAGTCGTTACGGGTCGTCAGAAGCCCGCAATCTGACAACCATTCTTAGGGGGCGTCCATTAATTACGTTAGGCGTTTAGGGGTGGGAGGGGGTCGAGTCGAATCTCACCCAATCTCACGTGGGGTCTTGGTAAATATCACGTAATTTATATGTTTCCCAGCAAAGAAACAATGTAACATTACGAGATAACCGGGTTAAATTGTGTGAAGCATGTTTTTCCACCCATATGGCAAAATCTTACAAAATAATATTTATCGCAGTTATGCGAACGCCACAAAGTAGCACAGTACTTCCTTGATGGTTAAACCGCCACCGCCCAGCCAAGTCAGCCAAATGCAATGCATAAATCCAACGCAAATAAGCACAGATTAACGTTTTTACACTAAAACCACGTATTTGAAATATCTCACGTGAGATTATGGGGATGAGGGGAGGGTCGAGCCAAATCTCACGACATCTCACAAGAGCGGGGGTGGGTGTCGAAAAATTGCCAAAATTTACTCACGTAATTAATGGACGCCCCCTTACTTAGGTATCGTCTTACCCAGTAACTGGGTTGTGGAAGTCAGATAAGCAGTCGCTCCATGTAAAATACTGGTTTTCAGCTGCATCCGGTTAGACTGGAAGCCGAGTTCAACATAGTTGGGAAAATTCGTGCATATGACTGTTGATTGATATATCAACATAAAAATAACTATATTATAATAATACAAAATCTATTTTGACTAAACATCAAAAGTATTGTATTTATTATTACCTTAAATTATTGAACATCAATGCTTAATAAGCTATGGCATATAAATTCTATTTATTATTCTTAATTAAAAATAATTATGACCATTTCATATTAATTATTAAACGCCAACATTTTTAGTTTCTGCCGATTTTTAAAGTTCCACGTAAACTGGTCATGATCTTCGGTCATAATTATTTATTATCAAGTTAATAAACGACATATTATTAAAGCAATAATTATTCATTATAATTTTTTGCCTAAAATATAATTATTTATTATATAGGCTTGCCGATTATAATAATATACACTTATTATGTAGTTTTTAGAATTATTTATAGTTTTTGCTTGTATTGCTATGTTATTTTATCACAGTGTCGTGAAAGATATAAAGTTGTGTTCACATCTGCGACTAATCGCTGCGATTAATCGTAATATCGTGTAAAATAGAAATGGTCTCGGTAGATCTGATTGCAGTTTGATAACAAAGAGGTCAAAATTCATCATTCTGTTTCACTGCAAGAATGGGTTTAAGAAACCAGAAAATTTTGAAACATTTATACTAGGTATCTAATATTATTAAGAGGTATAATTTGTGAGTATGTATGTAGGGGGTCATCTTCGGAACTAATGATTCGATTCTGAAAATTATTTCACTAATAAGAAGCTACAGTATTGCCGAGAGTCCTAAATATACTACACGCGGACAAATTAGCGAGCAGAAGCTTATTGAAATACCACTTTTTCTAAGCAAAGGGAAGTCTCAGATCGAGATTTGAAAATGCAAGATTGAAATGGGAAAATCCTTAAACATTTTTAGCTAATATTTAAGCCAATTATTGTCATATCATTATGGAAGACTAAGGTTTATTCTTGCTAGGATAATCCACATTAAAGAGTCGTAGGTAAGGATGAAAAAGTTGTGAAGGAGTATGTCTATCTGATGCATATCAAGGTCTGGCCCCAACGGAAGCAGAAGCTTGCCTTGCGGGATGGGGGATGAGATTAGCTCGCGTCGATTTTTCCAGTAGATGAAATAATTTCACATATTTTTTTTATATTATATGAGTAGGATCTAGTAGGTGGCCAAACGAAGCATCAGGGGCGATTATTTTTTTGCACACTATATTTTCAAAGCTTTGGTTGGCGCCGAGAGTTGAAAATCTAACTGTTATTGTGAGTTTCGACACGCTGAGATGCAATCTGTATTCTCAACGCTCGGCTCAACACCGAGACAGGAAAATGCATTGCGCGATAAAATCTCACCGCGATATTTTTACGTTCAGTGGGGATTTAAGAACGTGGGCTCAGGTTTTCAGAAGTGCAGGTGTATGTACTTTTTGTAGGGGTTAAAATTAGCGCGAATAGCAGCGTGACAGTTGACGCGAAAGGTCCTGCATTCTTCAGTGTCGCCAGAGCTTCATCCAGCTCGATAGACACAACTTTGAGAAAGACGCCGACAGAAGGAACAAGAAATTGAAAAGAGAGAATATTTAATTTATTTAAAATTGGGTTGTCGTCAGTGTGAACACATCTTTATGTCAAAAATAATATTTTTTTTTTGCAATGTATTAATTATGTGAATAATAATTATAAATTATGTGCATTTTGGAATGGTAAATTTTTTATATGATTCTTGTGATATGGAATGCCCTAAAAATTTTCTAATAAATACTTATTTATTCCTCAATCGAATTTATATTTCACAAAAAATATACGAACCTGATATATTATTGTTATATATTTATATTATTGTAATTTATTTTGTACAATCAGTAGTTAATCTGTTTCTACCAAAATATTTTAAGAATTACGTAGAATAAAAATATAGGGTAGATTTTATTATTAAAACTAACAACTTTATATTTCTTATTATTTGCTCACGAATTTCGGGATGGGGCGAAAAGCTTCGGACTCAAACGAAACCATAAACCTACGTTCCCACGGACATAATAAAATCTCGACGGGATTTTTACCCACATTGCTTAGCGCCAAGAGAAATCAAACACTGTGTTTTTTTGGCGCGCTGCACTCTGTTGGAATCTCAATGCTCGGTTCAACGCCGAGAGTTCAAAATCCTGTGCGCAAGAATATCCCGCCGGGATATTATTACGACCGTGTGAATGTCAACTTAAACCGCGTGATTGTTGAAATAGGAAAGCGCCAGCTGTCGGCCCGACCACTCGTTCCAGTTCACCGAACCAAAAGTAATATATTAGCGTCACAATCGCTTTTATTATTCACGACTTCAAAACGCGCTTCAATACTTACTTTCGTCGTAGTGAGTTTATAAATTATTTCCAACTACCCTCGTATAAAGACATAAGAAAAATAAAGTGTAAGGATTATAGGTTAAATAGAACAATATTTCATGGCTTAAAAAGACCAACCACTGATATGATTATATATTAATTATAATTTCCATGATAAAAAATATAGTGATTCGCAAACTTGCTTGAACAAAATCTGTTGACTACTTTATACTTGGTGTTACTGAAAACCACTTAAGAGATCATTGTACTCATTTTTATAAAAAACTTATAATATGTGACCAACATTGATTTGATATTGCGAAAAATAAATCTGCTGTTCCCTACATTTTGTCGAGTTATGCGACCATAAATACGTAGGGAAATATTTAACTCATTGTCTAATGAGCCTCTGTAACTATGGCACTTCTAATGAAGCTCTCTTTTTTAACGTGAATGCGCAGTGGTAGAGCGCGAAATTCAAATTTTGTTACGTTTTTTGCAATTTTCAGGTGAGTGTCAGCTAGTTACTTGATCAAAATATGATTTGCGACTATAACATGTACGTATTTACAGATTTATAATCATTAGAATCAATAATACATCTTTCTAAGTTAGATTTGTTCCATAAGAACAAATTTCTTATGGAAAAGTGCTTGTGGAAGAAATCTAACTTATAAGAGATATATTAGACATTCTAATGACTATAATTCTGTAAATACGTACCTGTTATATTCGCAAATCACATTTTGATCAGGATACAACCTGATACTGACCTGAAAATTGCAAAAACGTAAGAAAATTTGAATTTCGCGGTCTACCACTGCGCATTCACCTTAAACAGTTGAGCTCAACGGCTGTGTGAAAACACACAGTTGGTTGCAGTAACTAAGCTAGGGTCACCCCGACCAAATCAGTCATACTCCATTTGGAATAAGATTAGACATATAAACAAACCTTTTTTAAAGTTCGTTCAACTGATTTTGACTTCTAATGCGTTGATAGCATGATAAATGGCATCTGCAATAAACAGTTGGTACTGTAACCACTTTTTTTTATTTTAATGCTACCCTTATGCCTACGGAATAGAAGTCAAAATCGGTTGAACGGACTGTAAAAAAGGTTTGTTTTAGATGTCTAATCTTATTTCAAATGGGGTATTGGTTAGGTTAGAACCAGGGCAGAGGATAAGGTTTGAACTGTGACGCCATCATTATATTACCTACAGTGCTCAATAATATTCTTAGGAAAGCAAAATGGGAATTATTCTAAATTCAATAAAATACGTGCCATTTGAACGCAGATTTACTGATCGGAAACGTGTTCAGTAAAGTGTCTTTCAACAATCCGGTGTCAAAATGCTCAATCGAAATCAATTAATTATTGAAAAAAAAAAAATCTTCAGTAAGTTAAGAATCACTATATTTTTCAATCTATTACCGTGTTTAGATTCCGTTTACACACAACCAGTCTTTAGTAGCAACTTGACAATATTGTTTAACAACATTTAGCTACTAATTTGTCTTCATTCAATTTCTGTCAATTTAAGATTTTTTTTGGCGATTTTTTTTCTCGCTTTGGAAATTCTACTTTCAGTATTGACCCGAGAATTGAAAATCCAACATACACTGTTGGATTTTCAACAAAAGCGAAAATTCAATGAGCGAAAAAAAATCACCGCGAGAAAAAATCACAGCGATAAAAATCACAGCGATAAAAAATCACAGCGATAAAAAATCACAGCGATAAAAAATCACAGCGATAAAAATCACCACGATAGAAAATCACAGCGATAAAAATCACAGCGATAAAAAATCACTCTTGCGAACCTGGGATGTATGTTACTTTTGTCACAATAATTCAAGACATTTCATCGTTGACACAATTCATTTAACAAAACTATCAACTTACTTGCAGTCGACTAAAGACTGGACTCGTGTGATATTTGTTACTTCTCCTATCGCCGAGTGGCGTCGAATTGTTTCACCAACTCCGGTATAGCGTTGGGCTCCACGGGAACTTTCTGCATCAACTCGGCCAGACTTCGCACGTACGATAGTTTGCGGAAGAATTTTGAACTGAGGATAGAAAATATACAGTAAGTCCACGTTCATACATAAATCATAATCAACCTATAAAATCCCCACTCCTGGGACACAGGCCTCCTCTGTGAGAGGGAGTGGGCCGTAATCCACCACGCGGGCCCAGTGCGGGTTGGTAGATGTCACATATCTTCGAATTTTTGGTTCTAAGACATGCCGGTTTCCTCACGATGTTTTCCTTCACCGTTTTGAGAGCAGTGGTGATGAAATATTTTACACAAAGTAAAACGTCTGTTTGAGTTCGAACCTAAGATCTACATCGCGTAAGTCGCGTCAGTTACCACTGCGCCACCACTCTCGACGTTCATACGGACATAAAAAATATCGCGGCGAGATTTTTTCTATTTGGTATACAGACAGCTTTAGACTTTATGTTGAAGCAACTTTTAAACAATGCTGTATTATAATATACACAGCATTGTCGTGCTCGTGTTGAATAGTCAATTCTTTGCTTTTTTTTAAAGTAGGTGTGTGAAAACTAATACTGTTAGTGCAGTCGAAAAATGGAAGACCTGTAAATTTTTGCCTGTATACCAATAGTGTATTACACTCATTTTTGAAAAGTGTCTTAATTAGATTCTAGAGTGCTAATAAACCACTAAAAAAAAACAACATTTTTAATCGATTAGTGCCATATAAATGCATTTAAATTTTACATTTTCAAATTTCGCGCGTAATTTGTCAAAAACACTCGACGCAGTAGACGCCATATTGCTCTGTGGGTATGACGTCAGTTTGCTAAAAACAAATGCGCTGATATTTTGTATGACAATTGTTTATAATTTAAAAAAATGCGTTATTTTACTACTTAGCATTGGTTTGCTGTTCCTGAATGCAAAATATTATTTAAATACAAATTACTTTGGTTACGAAAATAATAAAATACAAAGTTACTCAGTTGACATGCCGTATGACGAAATAATATAGCGGCTACTATTTCATGGTGTTCAAACACAGATTTAAAAAAACTGAAATCTTTAAATTGTATTTTAGAATTTATTTTGTTGTTTCATGGACTAAAACTAACATTTTCCGACTGCATTTTGCCTATCTCAATAATATATTTTTAGATTTTTTCTCGTATAGAGTAAAATACCCTATTAGCGGGAATCCTTGGATGTGGGAAGCATTCGAAGTGGAGGAGCTTGGGGGAGGCCTATGTCCAGTAGTGGACGTCTTTCGGCTGATACCAATTATCTTGTTTGACAGTACGTCGACTAATTTATACACTAGCTGTTGTCCGAGACTTCGCCGTCGTGTAGTTTGGAGTACTACCGGGGTAAAAAGTATCTTATATCCTAACCCAGATCATGGCACAGATTACCAGATGAATCACTCCATACAAAGTGTTCAATACCTACTGCTATAATAGCCTACACCTTCGAGTCGCAAGACGCTGCGAACGAAAATGTACCTAACCTTACAAGCGTAAAGTGTGTTTTGCTTTGTAGCTGAGCGCCGCCGCGTGGTTATAGTGAATTGTCAGGGCTGCCTCTTTCGATAAATAAAAATATAAAAAAAAATAAAGAAAATCTTATTATTTCAGGCATGTTTGGCCCATACATATTGTTGGTAAAATGACTTAAAACTATGTTAGTATTTAAAATTAGGTTATTAATTTAAGTATTTGCCGCCCTCTGGGGCCCCGTGCACGCGCACTTGTGCTTGAACCCAGTGCCCCAGAAGGGGGCTGTCCAGCTTGTGGCTGAGCACGTTCAGGATGGCGTTGGCGCCCCCACGCGTGCGGAACATCAGCGACGCGATACGGCGCCGCAGCACAGTGTGAAAGCCGTCTGTGTGCGCGTGCGCAAACATCGCAGACGCACTACAGTGGCGTGGGAGCCCCACCAGCACCCTGAACACGTTATTATATTGTATTCGGAGAGCGTTGATGGCCCGCTGCGTGTATTTGATCCACAGATTGCAGGTGTAGAGAATTTGGCAGAATGCTTAAAAAAATTTGTCAGTCAGTTTTTTTTTTTTTTGGGTGGGAAATCATCAAATAACTTCCCCCGCTCTGGGTGGAGCAGGAGGGCGTGTCAGACTTTTACTGACTAAAACCCACCCGTGTTCCCTCAGTTGCCTGTGTGCCAGGGGCCACGGTATCTCTTTCGAACAACCCGCACCCCTGGCAGTGAAGACTTTGTGAAATAAAATAAAATGCTTTTTAAGTGACGTAACCAAGCGCGTGACATTGGCAAACAAGTGGACTATGACCGGGATTAACACATAGGATACTTTATATCCGGACACATGCAGTAGTTTCCCTAAGATACGAGTAAAACTGCGGGTAACAAATAGTAAATAAATAATGGTCGCTTACCTTACAAAAGGTTTGGTCAATATGACGAAGGATTTCAACCAAAACGTAGGATGTACCAGGTATAGGTGTTTCAAGCTTTTGCGTAACCTGGAAGAATTATGAAAACAGTCAGTTTTAAGATATACAATATTTGTATAGTAATTTCTTCATAAAAAAATCTTATCGAGGGTTTAAGACATTCACTGCTTGCCTATAAAACCTTTAATAAAATTTTGTATTCATAAACGTTTTGTAACTAATATGTCGTTTATAAATCAAAATGCTGCCATTTTAATGAAGTCATCCAACAAATTGACAAACACATCGAATCGTCAAACGAGAATGTCTGCCTACACACCGAATAATCGTGATCATAGACATTATTACATACTGGCAACTATTAATTGTCTACAGTTTCGACACTTCTGACGCGGAGACGTCATTGTTATTTGAAATTGTAACTGTCAACTGACACTGTGTGACTGTGACTGCCTGAAAATTGACATTTATTGATACAAAGTATTTGTACGTCAAATGGTCAAATGTCATTTTCTTTGTAATCAGCTGCTTTAGAGAGTCGGCCATTTTTTCCGTAAAACACTGTTAAACTAGGGTTCTGACTTTTATAACTTTATAGTAGGTTTATAGAACGCTTCAGTGCTAAAATGCGTTTATGAATAACACTTTTTGAAAACCAGACATCAACCGGGCACATTTCTAAACTCCGGCTGCTACTGAGAAAATTCAGATGAAAAACCTAATAATATTTTTGCCTGACCTGAGAATCGAACCCGGGGCCTCATGGTCAACAGTAGCGCTTGCAACCGCTAGACCAGCGAGGCATTCGATTCAGGATAAGGATTTATACGATTCAATCTTGTTTTACAATCTACCCGATACATACCTTCTATCAATAAGCTTATAACACTCATGTAGCCAATGGAAGGTGGGCAACCGTCTCCTCCCGGCGCTGCCGTGAAGATATACTAGGATGTAGTCATCTGTCACCAGGCGCTCTAGGGTCCAGATTACATACCTGTGGGAAGAAGGTAGTTTTAAGGCTTTCTGACTACAGGTTTTGACTCTAAAAGTGTGACAAGTAACTCTAAAAGAGTGACAAGTGAATCTAAAAGTGTGACAAGTGACTCTAAAAGAGTGACAAGTAACTCTAAAAGAGTGGCAAGTGACTCTAAAAGAGTGACAAGTGACTCTAAAAGTGTGATAAGTGACTCTAAAAGAGTGACAAGTGACTCTAAAAGTGTGAAAAGTGACTCTGTAGCGTAGCTACTACTCCAAGGTTGTTTGTATTTAGTTTATAAGTAGTATTTACATTAGATCTATATTAAATAACCTTATACTAACCAATTAAAAATAAGACATCAGTACTAACACACAACTTTGTTATTAGATATTTTTTATGTACCTATTAAGGAATGCGGACCGGTTACCTGAGCGAGCGCCCGCACCTTGATAGTCTATCTCTTTCACACTCGCGGCGCTCCCAGGTATTAGTCGAGAAACTTCCCCGGTCGCAAGCGCATGCCGCTCTCGCTCGTATCCGATAAAACATACTGTGCATTAAGCTTTTATCTGGTGCTTCCTGGGAACCTTGCCTAGATTAGCCCTGTAGTGTTAAGCCTGTGACTTGTGACTTGTGATTATCGCTTTCTTTCTGTGCTCCTTATTTCGCCTTCTATCGTGTTTTCTGTGTTTTGTGTACAAATAAATCTCTTCCTTTCCGTAAGCTGTTGTGTATGCTTATTTACTGCAACCCTACACAGCTTCAACTCTAAAAGTGTGATAAGTGACTCTAAGTGTGACAAGTGACTCAAAAATTAGTATAAATGAATATAAAATGTAATATTCAGATGAAATGTCTGTCATACGTCCAGTAAATCGTCAATATAAACCGGAACCATTTGCAACAATTATAACGTACTGAAACAACATACTCTGAAATTGTTACACCTGGCTCTAATATTAGCTCACTTTTTAAATATTAAAACTGACTCGACAATATTTATAACTGACTTGAACCAGTTACATATTACAAATGGCTCTGAAACAGGATCTAGAATATAAAACAACTGAGTACCTATTATAATGTATAAATACACTCCAAAATTTCAAAAAACGTTGTCTAAAACTGTTCTAACTGCAAAAATGTAACAACAGACTCTTAAACAGGTATCGAATGCACTAAAACAGTTTCAACTGAATCTATTTGTAATAAAAAGAGTAACCATGAAGTTTCTTGCCGACTCTTCTCCATAGGAAAGAATCAATTGGAACCGTGCATTTAGTTTCTGACGTTTCACTGCCCATGTAGGTTTATGTGAAATATTTTGAACTCTGAAAGCATTCCAGACTCTTAAATTTCACAACCAAATCTGAAACAGTTACAGTTGATTCTAAAACTATTCCCATGGCCTCTAAAACTTTTCCACTCACTCTAAAACCATTCCCACGGACTTTAAAACCGTTCCAACTGGTCCCAATACTTACAGGAACAAGTTATCCATGCAGTACGTGTAGTCTGGTCGTGCGCAGTCGGGCAAGTGGCACGCACTGAACACTATGAGTGCCGCGCCGCCGCCGTCGTATCCGCCGTGTGATATCACGCGCTTGTAGGGCTCAATGACCTGACGAATAACAATAATAAGAATAATAATTTATTTGCTAAGAATTTTTTTTGCTAAACAGGAAAGGTTTTTATCCAGTGCGCAAACTGTAACCATGAATTCAGCATATCATTCTAGACCCCCCAGCGCAGAAATTTTCGTCAGTTTTACAAAAAATAATCAGCTGTTTCATAGAAAAGTGCAATACTACGCGGTCAAAATATATGGAACAGCTGATTTTTGATCACTGAATAAAACCTTTTTCTGTATAATATTTTTTTTTTAATTTATTCGTTCACTGACAACCAGTAACTGGTTTTGTAGAGGTCAGATAGGCAAATGTATTCCAATTTATTTAGCTATATTGGTCCAGCCTTATCGCGTGATATCATGTTACTCATTAACTCGTTGTGTGACGATCAGATACGCAAATGTGTTCCAATTTGTTTAGCTCTATTGTTCCAGTCTTATCGCGTGATATCGTGTTACCCAGTAACTGGTTGCGTAGAGGTCAGATAAGCAGTGCCTCCATGTAACATACTCGAATTCAGCTGCATCAATTTAGACTGAGAGCCGACCCTCACGTAATTGGGAGCAGGGTAGGCAGATAAATGAGTAAGACTTACCTTCATATCACAAGTAGCATGGCCGCCTGCTCTAGGAACACTGATCCAACCTCGTTCGTTGCTTAACTCTTCAGCCGCGGAGTATTCTGGGATGGGGTCGCTCCCTTCAGATAATGTGTTCGTTGATTTTGACCTGTAATCAGTAAATTATAGAGAAAATATTTAGTAAGCATTTTAAATAAACTTGCTTGCTGACTTGTGGCTAAGTAATAACAGCCGCACGGGTCGATCAGGTTAAGCTACGCTTGCCGCGGTTGGGACGTGGATGGGTGACCATCTTTACTTACCAAGACCCTCCGTGCCTCGAAAAGCACGTTAAGCCGTTGGTCCCGGCTGTCATTCATGGATATTTGACAGTCGTTACGGGTCGTCAGACGCCCGAAACTCTGACAACCAGTCTTACCTAGTCTTACTAAGGGCTATCGTGTTACCCAGTAACTGGGTTGTGGAGGTCAGATAGGAAGTCGCTCCATGTAAAATACTGGTAGTCAGCTGCATCCGGTAAGACTGGGATCCGACCCCAACATAGTTGGGAAAAGGCTGGGCAGCTTTAAAACTTTTTCAGCTTAAGTTGCCCACCGCTGGGCAAAGGCCTCCCTTACTCCACTCCACTCCACTGCTCTCTGTCTGGTTTAATATGGACCAATCCTATCTGTAGGCATCAACCTCGTACCACCATCTTCTCCGGGGTTCTATGGGTCATATTATTTAATGTCTGGGTTTTTTTGCGACCCTATACAAGACAGCCCCAGCGTTAGTTTTCAGCGTCAGCCGGCTTTGACGTAATGACGTCGCCCGGTGCATCAAACAATTTTTAGGACACTGTACTGGTACAGCGAACTTATAGAAACATAATATAATTTAATGTTAATGTGATAGAATAAACAGGAAACAGGAATATTAACAAAAAAAAAAAAGGAAATAGACATACATGCTATGAGAATATCATCCTCAATATACATTTTACTTTTTATGTTTTAGTCTGGGTATGGTACTTACATTTTGCTCCCCTCATCGTCACTCAACACCAAGTGCTGGTTGACAGGTTCTGTTTCCAACTCCTGAGGCTCAGGCGGTTCGTCTTCCGACTCCATGGAACACGCACTGACGCTGTCTAGGCTACATCTGTCTTCTTCTGGGGGCTGAAAGTAATCCACATGCAATATTAGCAAAACAACCATGGCAATTGGTTTACGCAACATTAGATGGGGCTTGGAACATAACTGGAGAAACGTCGGCGTAGTATACTTTTCTTCGGGGAGTATTAATAATATAAGAGCAGTGGTGGGCCCGACTTACCGAGTTGTAGGTCGTGAGTTCGAACCTAGGCAGGCACTTATTTTGTGTATTTAATTCCATCACCACTGCTCTCAAAGAAATTCGAAACACAGAAACCAGAAATTCGAAGACATGTGCCATGTACCAAACCATCACCAAATTTTTTACCGCGTAGGTAAAAACTCAGCTGTTTCTATGAAACAGCAAAGTTTTCTTGGAAAAATGTCTGTCCTAAGGGGTCATGGCTATAGATTGCGCGTCGATTTTCCTGCCTCCGTGTATTTTTTAAACCAAAGTTCAATGTTTCCTATCTGACTACTCTGAGAAGAAAGGCCGAAACAAACTAAGAGGTGGGTTGGGCCATTCATAAATGACGTCACACAAATTTTATGGTATCCCCCCCCCCCCGCCGTGCTTGTCACAGTTGGTCACACTTGTGTAAACCCCTCCCCCTTGTGTGACGTAATATATTTTTCAATTTTATATTTAGAAGTATGTAATTAAATTATACATTACGGTACGCAATAAAGAATTGAGAACCCCCCTGTCCGCTGTCCTATTTCGTTGACCCCCCTCCCCCCTTAACGTGTGACGTTATTTATGGATGGCCCCTAATCTTGTTCAGATCATGTAAGCACCATGTAGATTAGTGTCTATAATGACCTTTTAAGAGATTATAATACTTCTAGGCAAGCGTCCACCATAAACTATGTTCTATGTTAGAGGGTTTGGTTTCCGCAAATAGTCCACCAGTGGACAATTATGCGTTGGCCATGGTGGCCGTCGGTAGTTATTCCAACCAGCCCACCTCCCTCCAGAAGTTTATAACATCTGGTCGGTAAAGAACATCTGTGTAAGATCTGGGTGTCGCGAGGGTTTCTGTTCTAATGTCGATGACGCCTGGATATTCAAAGATTACATGCGCTTCGGTTTTCTCAGCATCCATGCAAGCCTTACATAGAGGACTGTCCGTTATGCCATGTGTAAAACTGTTGCATGTAGCATAATTCAGACCTACTATCAAAACCACTATCAATCTCAATTGCTTCATAGGTTCGAATAAATTGTTGAGTCAAGAACGTAAATAAAGCAACGAATGTTGTTGAACTGTCAAAACTAAAGGTATTCCTACTGTATAGTGTGTTACGAAATATCCCCGCTGTTCAACACAAAAAAGTCGTGTTATTGTGTAATATCGCACTCAGTCGCAGCGATTGTCGGCAGTTCGCACGGGCTGGGTTTACTAACAATACCGGTATGTCGTAAGGACTGTGTTATGACGTTTTTTGTAGTTACGGTTTTTAGGCCTCGATAATAACGCGTTACATTTGCTGGTTGATTTCCATGTTACTGACTTACAGCTATAACTATACTGTTATATACAAGGTGTTTTTTTTATATCCCATAACTCTAGGGTATGAATGAGACCTTATCAAAGAACCAACTGGCATATGAATTATTTATCAGTTATATTTTTTTTTGTGTTTTAATTTTTCTTACAAAATAATTCGACAAGTCACGATTTTTAATGTAAAACACCCTTTCGTGAAATATATCAACGTCGCATTTTTTTTAGCTTTTAATATGAATTATTGGTTTTTGAAGATGAATTACTCGTATTTATCAATGAAACTTAGATAGTGTTAGAATTTTGTACAGTAATTTGCAACATCGCTAAAGTAAAGATTTTTTAAGCCATTCAAGTATTACGTAAGCAGATTTGCAATTATTATCCCCCCCCCTCCCCGTCGTCAGCAAAAGTAAGCAAAGCTCTTACCCCCCCCCCCCTCCCATGCTCACGTAAACATTGGTAGCAGACACGCGACGTGTCTGCTCGCTTTCTCGTGATTTTGGAATATTGTCATCGTTTTCTTCGAGCCATTCATAGTCAAGTAGGGTTGCCATATTTGTTCAAACCAAAATCGACAAAATTTTGTAGAAAATCCAAAAGTTTAAAAATTTATTCTGTTGACGTAATCACCATCCAGACACCCCCATCCCCCATGTCATCAAAAATAAGCAAAGCAAAGACCCCTCCGCCCTCCTGTAGTGCTTACCTAATACTTGAATGGCCAGGCTTCGTGTCCGACAGAGATAGTATCAGTGATGAGCAGTTAGACGCTAGTCTACACGCACAACGTTATTGAGTGAGATGCAGGATCATAATATAGTAAAACAGGCGCGTTTCGCAAGATCGGGTTTTATGAAAAAACCATTGCAAAAATCAATGACCAATAAAGTTTATTGAACTCATCGATATTTGAGCTTTGTCGGTACTTACTTGGTTTTGGAGATTTTACGAACAGAAGTTGGAAGTCGGAGTTGTCGAACAGTGGAGTAATACACTCCCGAAGTTTGTATGGGAAAAAATAATAGTTTAAAAAACTAAAAAACACGCTTTAAAAACCAAACTAAAAAAGGATAAAATAATTTAATTCAATTAAAAAGCGTGGGGTGCTTGACATTAATTGATTTTAAAAATACCTCAAAAAGCACCCCACGCTTTTTTAAACTATTATTTATTTTCAATTTTTTAGTTCTGCTAACTACAAAAGCGTGATTTTTTCAGTTTTTTTTTTCTTTTTTTTCTACTCCACCGTATGCTCCACCGTGTCCTCAGGGCGATCTTCACAATGGAAACACCCAGGCGTTTCCTCCCGCCTTATGCGAAACAGGAACCTCCCGAAACAACCGTGTCCGGTGAGGACCTGCGTCAGGCGGAAGGTGAGGACGCCATAACGCCTCTCAAGCCACTCCTCAAAGAGGGGACTTACCGCCGCTATCGTGGCGTGCCCAATTACAAACGTAGTTTACATCTTCAACTTACCAGGTGTATCTTCCTCCGTTGCGTCCCCGGACTCCTATGTTGCGCCGGAGTATGTCGCAGCGCTACACTGCCGGTATAAGGATCCAGTAGCGCCTGGTATGCAGACCTATCCTCCTGCGTCGATGCTGATATTACGTCTGGGGAATCCAGGTCCTGAGAAATTTTAAACTTAAATTTTTATCATCATTTGCTTAGCGTTTTCCAACTGGAAGCCGACCCCACCGAATGCAGCTGAGTATCAGTATTTTACATGTAGCAACAATTCAGACCTGGATCATACGATAACCCTTGGTAAGACTGTTTGTCAGACTTTCGGGCTTCTGACGACCCGTAACAACTGTCAACTATCTAAGAATGACAGCCGAGGCTAACGGCTTTACGTGCTGCCCGACGCACGGAGGGGTAAAGATGCTCACGCGAACCTGTAATTATTTGACGGCATGCGTCTGTGGGAGCAGTGGTGGCCCAGTGGTAACGGCTGCGACTGATGAGTTGTATGTCGCAGGTTAGAACCCTGACAGGCGCTTTCCTTTGTGTAAATTATATCATCACCATTGATCTTATAACGGTGAAGGAAATCATCGTGAGGAAACCGGCATGTCCGAGAGTCAAATAATTCGAAGACATGTGACATCTACCGACCCGCACTAGGCCCGCATGGTGTATTAAGGCTCACCCCTCACACAAAGCGGAGGCCTGTGTCCCAGCAATGGAAACATTTTTTTTTTTCTGGTTGGGATATCATTAAATAACTTCTTCCGCTCTGGGTGGAGCAGAAGGGCGTGTCAGACTTGACTACAACCCACCCGTGTTCCCTCAGTTGCCTGTGTGCCAGAGGCCGCGGTATCTCTTTCGAACAACTCGCACCCCTGGCAGGCATCGGCCCTTGCGGACCCCACCAGTTGGTGCTGACATCTCTTTGAGGCGCACGTGGAACACAACGCGCCGTCGACCCAGGCTTGGTCCTTACTGGACAGCGAGCTACCCATTACTCGCCGTCCGCAAGCCCGTGCCTAGTGGCCGGGAATCAGCCTGGGATTCCCGACGCCCAGGGTGTCTCCCGCGGCGACTAAAGCCGTGAGGGCGCATATACTACCTCTCCCTCACGTGCGCCGCCTCCCTCTTCGCGAGCATTACTGCTTCACAGAAGGAGGTGACGGCTAACCATGCACTCTCGCTCCGTACCATGGCCGGGACCAGAGCCGGACGCGAGAAATCGCCACCGCCGATCGCCCCCACGAGGACACGGCGGTGCTCCGCCCAAGCCGGGCAGACCTCCACCGTATGCTCCACCGTGTCCTCAGGGCGATATTCGCAGTGGAAACACCCAGGCGTTTCCTACCGCCTTATCCTAAACAGGAACCTCCCGAAACAACCGTGTGTGTCCGGTGAGGACCTGCGTCAGGCGGAAGGTGAGGACGCCATGCCGCCTCTGAAGCCACTTCTCTAAGAGGGGACTTACCGCCGCTATCGTGGCGTGCCCGTGGGAACATTAAAGGCTAATTATGCTATTAGGCTTATCGTCTGTGGGTAACAAAATTCTACTATTCTGGGTTTTTTCCCAAACATAACACGTCACTCCGGAAGGAAATATGTCGAATAAACTCCACGATAATACTTGTGTGTCATACAAATAGCGTCATCGGTAGAAAAAACTAAAATATTTGGCGCTGTTATGATCTTTGATCGTAACATCAGCATTACATCATGACACATCTGCGTCGTGTTTTCCTAACGCTGAGTATCAGTCTTATACATTAAGGAGTGTCCGTGTGGTGCCGGACTGAGTAGCACCACATTATTTCTTCCTGCGAGTGTCGTAAAAGGCGACTAAGGGACTTACTGGATAATGGGCAGCAGCGTTCTCTCTACATATATTTTTAACGTAATAAAATAAGTATAATTGCAGAAAATAAGTTTGGAAATTGTGAATTATGTCATTACCTAACACCAAACTCAGGAATAAATAATATGTTTCACGACTTGGAACCAAAGCTTGAGAATTTCACTATGAATGACTTCTGTATTATTTTAATTGGTGAAACAGACTTCAAAGCTACTAAGGAATATTCTAACATCATTCTCCACATAAGAAAAGTACTCGAAAAAATCCAACACACAAATGTTGTTATCTGCATGCCGACCTATAGGCATTGTATCAGTAATGTTACTTTGTATAACATGAGAGTAGAACATTTTAATAATCTGCTATACCAAGACATTTTAGCACACGAACACGCCTACTTTATTGACTCGAACAAGAATCTCACGTGGGACCACAAAATGTACAGAAAAAATACAGGATCAGTAAATAATTACGGCATGCAAATAATTTTCCAAGATATCGCCGCACTTATGAACTATATACGTGAAAATACGTTCGAGAATTCAGAAGGCGAGAAAATTAACAATAATATGGATGAACAACAAACGACAGAGCAGTTTTTTCGATTATAAGCACCTTAACGTGATACATCAAAACATTGCAGGTTTACTGAATAAGAGTAATGAGCTCATTGTATGTCTTGAAGAGATGTCAGAGAAAAAAACTGAAATCGACATAATCTGTTTATCTGAACACTTCATGATAGCTGGCCATGAACAATCATTGTATATTCCTAATTACACTTTGGCGGCAAGCTACTATAGAAAGGACAGTAAGAGAGGTGGTACATGTATCCTTACAAAGAAAAGTCACCAGTTTAAAGAGTTACAGGATATAGCGAAACTCTCCATAAATGGAGTATTCGAATGTTGCGCTATTGATCTGTCAATGTATAATACAATTATTGTTTGTGTGTATAGAGTACCAAAGTCCAATAACTTACCTGTATTTTTTGAGCAATTAGAGAAAGTGTTATGTTCCATCAGTTGCAAAAATTTAAAAAGAAATGTCGTAATTGCAGGTGACTATAATATTGACTGTCTTAAGCGTAATAATACTTTGATAGATCTAGAATGTTTACTCTTAAGTTATAACTTAAAGCTAGAAATAAATCAACCAACTCGACTCGCGAGCGGCACTTGTATAGACAATTTTGCACATAATGTGGGGAAGAAATGTAAATCTGATGTGATTGACTTCGGCCTGTCAGACCACACAGCGCAAGTACTAAAACTACCGGTACGTAAAAAAATCTTAATAAACTATTGGCAAACATATAGACGAGATTATAATAAAGAAAATATGCAAAAATTCAAAAATTATATAAAAAGTTTTTCTTTTTCTGAAATCTATAATACAAATAATCCTAGCACAGCATATAATGTATTTTTGGAAGCTTTCATGATGCTGTACAATCTATGCTTTCCTTTAAAAAAAATTACAATAAGAACCAAAGTAAAACCTCAGTGGTTATCACGGGGCATAAAAATCTGTAGCAAAAAAAAGAGAGAACTTATGTGGAACTATAGGCTAAATCGTAATGAAGTAAATAAAACTAAATTTAAAAAATACTCAAAAATATATAAAAATATAATTAATTTAACGCAACGAGCACAAAACAATTATACAATTAATTCATCCTCTAACAAATCCAAAGCCACATGGGCGATTATAAATAGGTCTAAATTGAATTTACCAAAGGGTAATATCACTACCATCGAAATAAACCATAAAACTATAACCAGGCCACGAGAGATTGCGAATGCTTTTAACAATTTCTTTATAGAAAAGATAGAACCAATACCAGATGCTGGTAGGGACGTAACTGTAAATATTTCTAAGTCAAGTCAATCTATGTTCATGGCACCAAGTACTCCATATGACATACTTAAAATTATAAGATCGCTTAAAAATACTACAAGTGTTGGATACGATGGGATCTCTACTAGAATCCTAAAGTATATCGCTTATCACATATGTGACCACCTAAGCCATATCATAAATATGTGTATAACAACTGGATCATACCCGGAAAGTCTAAAAACTTCTATCATTAAACCCATCTTCAAAAAAGACAACAAGCAGAGTATGAACTGTTACAGACCTATTGCTCTTATTCCTATAATTTCGAAAGTTTTTGAAAAATATATATATAATCAAATTTATAACTATCTAGAAAAATTCAACATTCTTACAGAAGACCAGAAAGGTTTCCGCAAGAATAGAACAATAAACATGGCTATTTTTGATTTTATACAAAACGTCATGGGTAATGTGGATAAAAGGGCGCCGGTATGTTCCATTTACTGCGATATGACCCAGGCTTTCGATTATGTTAATCATGACATTCTCCTCCGTAAACTGGAAGCGTATGGCATTAGAGGCAATGTACTTAATCTCATAGAATCTTATCTGAAAAATCGTGATCAATACACAGAAATTTCTAAAATAAATATTAATACCAGAAAAGAAGAAACATATGCATCTAAAAAACGTATAGTTGAATATGGAGTCCCGCAGGGGAGCGTATTGGGTCCTTTGTTATTCATAATCTATATAAATGACTTGCCATTGGTAACTAATTATCCAGTATCACTTTTTGCTGATGACAGCACAGTCACTATTAATTCTATAAATAAAGACAGGTATGAACATGAAATTAATAATACAATCAATTCAATAATTAACTGGTTAGATAATAATAATTTAAAAATCAATCTCGAAAAAACAAAAATTATGTTCTTCAGTCAACGTTTAGAAACACCAAATATTAATGCTCAACATAAATCAACTGTTATAAAAAAGGTAGATACAGCGAAATTCTTAGGTGTAACCATTGACAAACGTCTGAACTGGAAAGCACACACAGAAGAATTAAATAAAAAAGTATGTTCTTCTGCCTATGCCCTTTACAAACTAAAACCTATTATAAGTACCAATGCGCTTATAACTGCCTACCATGGTATTGTCGGCTCCATATTGAGGTTTGGAATTATATTTTGGGGAAACTCTACTAATAAGGAAATCGTTTTTAGGTCACAAAAAAGGTGTATTAGGGCTATGTTTGGATTGAAAATAACGGATAGTTGCAAACAGTATTTTATTAAATATAACATTTTAAGTCTACCTTCCTTATTTATTTATGAAACAGCTAATTTTATACAAACAAATCCTAACCTATTTAAGAAACTATCAGACGTTTCTATTCGTAATCGACGGGATAATAATAAATTATGCGTACCAAGATCAACCACGGCATTGATGCGTAAAAGTATTTTTTGTTTAGCGCCAATAATCTATAATAAAATCCCAAAACCTATCAGAGAATTGCCTCCTGCTCTGTTTAAAATACATTTAAAAAAATATCTTATATCAAAATGCTATTATACCATATCGGAATTTTTAAATGACCGCAATTAATTATGGATTCCTATTAATTACGACATTTTCATAATTTGACCCTCAAATCTGTAAAAATAATACCTTTTTGCCCTCTATAATTAGCATTAGGATTAAATTATTAATTTCATAGTTTGTTATGTAGACTCAAATCTTTTAAGGTATAACATACCAAAAATATGTTACTTTGTACGCCATAAATGGCAAAACATGCAGATCTACCTGATATTTTAAAACCTTGCACATTTATTTGATGTATACTCATGTTTTACAATAAAATATATTCTATTCTATTCTATTCTAACACTTTACTGCGATCGCCAGCCCGCCTGCCAAGCGTGGCGATTAAGGCAACCCCAAAATTACAAGCACTAGAAAAGCAAAAGAAAATGGCCCCTAGTACCCGGCTGCCCGCTTACCTTTGGCTACGGAAGCGGTCAAGGCAACTTGTTTGGGGAAAAGATGGCGGCTGAAATGATAACAACCAGTCTTACCAAGGGCCACTGTGTTACCCAGTAACTTGATTGTTGTGTTCAGATAGTCAGTCGCTTATCCTTCCGCAAAATTTGAATTTTCTTACAATTTTGCAGTCTCAGGTTGTATCTTGATTAAAATATGATTCGCATAGAAAGAAAAATTTTTTTTAAGAAAAATTTACATCCACGCTCCCCGTTTAGTGACATCATTATTCATCATGTCATCAGAAAGACAAGCACTGCCATTACGATCGAAGTACTCACGTTATGCATTCCAATACTGCTGGACATCTCAATCGGTAACTCGAAGTTAGGCATCGATCTAAGGTGCGAAGGAGATTCGCACCATTCAGCCACCTGCAGGATGGAGACAGAATATACAGGGTCGGCGTCACTCTGGAGAGAAGTGAGGATGCCTGTGCACCAGCACTGGGAATATTATAGGCTGAATTTGTATACAGGGTCAAATTAGCACAACGTCGCATCTGGCGTGCGTGTATGACCACCAGGCTTAGGATGACGCTTTCTATTTCCACGATATACAGGTTGTAAGAGTAAACACCGTTGTCACTTAAACCATGGGTAGTTGACTTAAAATAAAAGAGCGAGTTGGTGGACGCGCGGGCCGATGTGTGTTCTACTAGTTATGTTATACGGTTGCTAAGACTGGCTAGCGTAGAACAGGATCTGTGGCCCTAGTGTGAGTTTCATTTAACCATCTCGATCAAACGCATCGAGCGCGTTTGGCGCTCCGATTGGCCCTGAAAAAATACTCGCGAGATATGAGCGACGCTACGACGCACGCAGCGTTACGTGCGCTGGCTAGCGAGACTAACAGCTGACTGACCAGAGCCGCGACCCGCGCGTCGGAGTCGGGCCACGCGGCGTGGCCCCAGCGCCCGCGCCCCCTCCCGTATTGAGACGCAAGCTTGTTTCCCTCGCGCGTAGTGTGAAATGTTCTTATGGAAAAAAGCAGATTTTCTTTAAAAAAAAAGGTTGATTTTTTTTCATTGATTTTACGTTCTATAAACGAAACCAAACCACTGGTTTCAAGGATAACGTTTTTTACCCTTACAGCCTGTATATGACTGTAGACTATGTAGACTATTTCAGAAGAAAGTATTCTATCCCAAACTGTCAAAATCACACTGACAACTGACAGTTCGGTAGTCACCGTAGTATTCGTCACCTCGGTAGTCACCGGGTTTCTAGCCATATCATTTTTCACACAGTCCATCCATCGTTTCATCATCGTCCCTACTCTAATAGACATCGACAGTCATACCCAAAATTTTCCTCTCGACATTTTTCTCATTCCTCCGTATCACATGCAATCAGTGGTCATGGATTGGTCCATGGCCACCGATTGCCACACAACTTTTCAGTTACCGATGCTAGTTTCAGACTTCCTCTTAAGTACCCATTTCTTATTCTATCCATTCGCACATGCGTATTAGCATTCTCATCTCTGCATGCAATTCGCTTTCATACATCCTTTTTGTGACCCAACATTCTGATCCATGCAAAACAGGCTGCAATCGAGTATTCAGAAACAAAATAGAAACAGCAAAGTCGTATTTCATAAGCAGACGCTAATTTATTTATAAATTCACCTCCCTTTTCCCCCTTTCTTGCTATATCATCTGTCACACAGTCCATCCATCGTTACTTTGGTTTTCCCCTACTGTTATAGCCACCCACATTTATACACCAAACTTTCCTCAAGATATTTTCGTCAAATATGTACAAAAAACTCACCGAATGAAACTCCTCATTCACAGTAATATCCACAGGGTGCGTTTTTGGAGTACTTTGTTGCATATGCTTCTCCTCAATAAACATCAACATCCCATCCGGCTTTTGGGGCGTCCCCTCCCTTAGCTTAGGCACAATCTTCCTTCTTTCCACCTTGTCGACCCTCGCCACATCAGGAGGAACCGTCAAGTCTAAATCGTGACTCCTGAACCCTGTCAAATCCTGGCTTTCGGCTGTCGCAAAACTTTCCGTAAAATATAGATTGTTTTTAGATGTATTTCGCTGAGGACTGTAGAAGCCATTATTCTCGTTCGGTCTTTCATCTTCAATGCTGGACAGGCTAAGGTCTTTCTCATCATCCATTTTATGGACTTTTTTCGGGATTAAATCTGGATAATTCTCATCAGGACTCATTAGAGGATGGTTAGTAGTTAAAGTTAATGTTGAACTGAACTTCGGAGGGCTGATACCAAGGTTTTTGGGACGAGGAGAGTCTAAGTGCAAATTCGACATTTTAGTAATCAGGCTATCGTTTAACTGTTCCGGTTCCGAAAGCCGGAGTATTTCCGGGTTTTGGAGTCTTAGGACCGGCTCCGGATGGTCTCCTTCGAAATCGGAGGACAGGACCGAGTTCGGGGTGTCCTGGGACCGAAAGGACTCTGATCCTGTATCCATCTTCTCATCTGAGGATGGTGATGTTAGTTCTTCGTCATTTGAGCGATGTGTTTTGAAGTTACTGGAACAAATAGAAGGAAAATTGCGGATTATATTATATATTATTATTATTAGTTTGAGTGGGCTCGTGGCAAAATATCAGCCACAAGGTTCCATCGATCAAGGTTGAGCTACGCTAGCCACGTTCGGTTCGTAGATCCTTAAGGGCCTAAGTCCCGTTTGGTAGCGTAACACGGTCACTTTATGAACCGTACTGCTCATTAACGGCTTGTCTTGAAGATTTGAAAAATATATGATTTTGCTATAGATTCATATAGATCATTTTGCCGAGGGTACTTTTTTTGTATGGTTAATACTTATGCTGCAAAAAAACATTTTGCAACACGCAATATTTTGGCTTCTATTCCGTACTCCTACTAAACGGCTTCGTTCATCATCATCATCATTTCAGCCGAAAGACGTCCACTGCTGGACATAGGCCTCCCCCAAGCTCCGCCACTTCGACCGGTTCTGTGCTTCCCGCATCCAGCAGACTCCTGCGGCCCTCACAAGGTCATCGGTCCACCTTGTGGGAGGCCTTCCAACTTTACGTCTTCCGGTGCGCGGTCGCCACTCCAGAACTTTTCGACCCCATCGGCCATCTGTTCTGCGTGCAATGTGCCCTGCCCACTGCCACTTAAGTTTGGCAATTCTTCGGGCTATGTCGGTTACCTTGGTTCTCCTGCGGATCTCGTCATTCCTGATTCGATCACGCAGGGAAACTCCAAGCATAGCCCTCTCCATTGCCCTTTGGGTGACTTTAAACCTTCTTATGAGGCCCATTGTGAGCGACCACGTTTCGGTTCCATATGTCATCACTGGCAACACACACTGGTCGAAGACTTTCGTCTTGAGACACTGCGGTATGTGGGACGAGAAGATATTGCGAAGCTTCCCGAACGCTGCCCAACCGAGTCGGATTCGACGATTGACCTCTTTCTCGAAGTTGGACCTACCTAACTGGACAGTTTGTCCTAGGTAAACGTACTCGTCCACAACTTCGAGTGCAGCGCCTCCGACCGTCATGAGAGTGGGTGTTACACGGGCATTTAACATGACCTTTGTCTTGTCCATGTTCATTTTAAGACCCACTCTTTCGGAAGCTCTACTGAGGTCATCGAGCATTGTACTGAGGTCCTCCATGGTCTCAGCCATGACAACTATATCATCGGCAAACCGAAGGTGAGTGATGTACTCGCCATTGATGTTGATGCCAGCCCCTTTCCAGTCCAGAACCTTGAAGACATCCTCCAGTGCAGCAGTGAAGAGTTTCGGAGAGATAACATCTCCCTGTCTAACACCACGCTGCAGAAGGATAGGTTCCGAGGTCTGGTCCTGGAGTCGGACTGACATAGTGGCGTTTTCGTACAGACACTTCAACACCTCGATGTACCGATAGTCGATCTGGCACCGTTGGAGGGACTGCAGTACAGCCCATGTCTCGATCGAATCGAAGGCTTTTTCATAGTCCACAAACGCTAAACATAGAGGCAGGTTATACTCTTCGGTCTTCTGTATAACCTGCCGCAGCGTATGTATGTGGTCTACTGTGCTAAAGCCTTTACGGAACCCGGCCTGTTCGGGAGGCTGGAAGTCGTCAAACCTGCGCGCTAGACGGTTCGTGATGACTCTGGAAAACAGCTTGTAGACATGGCTCAGAAGTGAGATGGGCCTATAATTCTTAAGAAGGGCATTATCGCCCTTCTTAAAGAAAAGTACCACCACACCTCTGTTCCATGCCTGTGGCGTTTTGCCCTCGAGTATGACGGAATCAAACAGCCTCTGGAGGGCCTTAAGAACGGGTTTTCCACCGGCCTTCAGAAGCTCAGCCGTAATTCCGTCATCACCCGGCGCCTTGTTGTTTTTGAGCTGCTTCAGAGCCATCCTAATCTCGTACAAGCTGACGTCCGGGATATCTTCAGTATAGTGTCGGGTCAATCTAGCTCTTGGGTCGTTAGCCAGATTTGTAACGGGGTTTTTTGTTGACGTGTATAACTGTCCATAGAACCTCTCAATCTCTCTCAACAGCTCAGGCTTGGTGGATACGATCCTGCCTTCATCGGTCTTCAGTTTCGTAAGCAGACTCTGCCCAATAGACAGATCCCTAGCAAAGACCTTGGAGCCTTTGTTCCGCTCTATCGCGTCTTTAATACGTTCTGTATTAAAGCGGCGGAGGTCGCTATTCAAGGACTTAGAGATCTGTCTATTAAGCTGCCGGTACTCGAGTGCGTCGTCTGAAGACTGCAGAACCATCTCACGCCTCTCCTTCATGAGCTGCAAAGTAGGATCAGAGAGCCTCTTATTTTTGTCGATACGACGGGTCTTGAAAAACTTAGACCCGACCGTATGGACAGTTTCCACGAACCCATCGTTAAAATCGTCCACAGAGCTCCCTAGACACTCGAAACGATTCTGGAGCTCGAGTTGAAAGCTTTCGGAGTTTTGGACTTGGATCGGTGCTGGACGGAGCGTAGACTTCATTAGTCGAGATCTTTCCAGCTTGATATTGAGATTCAATGTGCCTCTTACCAAACGGTGATCACTACCAGTTTTCACCGCGTTGATCACAGAGACATCATTGAATACTTGCTTCTTCGTCGACATAATGAAGTCAATCTCATTTTTGGTTGCACCATCAGGACTCTGCCAGGTCCACTTCCTGTGCTCACGTTTTTTGAAGAAGGAGTTCATCATAAAGAGGCCTTCCTTCTCCATAAAACTAGCCAGTAGGTGACCCCGGTGGTTCCTACGTCCAACTCCAAATTGCCCCACTCGCAGCTCATCATCGCTTCGTTTGCCCAGTTTCGCGTTGAAGTCCCCCATGACAACGGTGAAGTGAGTTTTGGAACCATGCATGGCTCTGGAAATATCCTCATACATAGTCTCCACCTCGGCTTCGTTATTTGGAAAAAAAAAATACACTGAAAAATAGATAGTTAGAGGTACCACAGAATCGCTAGAGCACAATTGTAAATTAATCAACATTTGCCAAGGAATATCCCCATTTTGAGATAAAGGCTCAGAGGTGCACTGCGCGGGCGCGGGCTGCAGTCGTGCTTTAGCATTCAGACGGGAGATGAGGATACTATGGGCGTTAATAACTTCATATTTCATACTGAGACCTTCCGCGCCTCGAAAAGCACGTTACAAGCCGTAGGTCTCGCTGGTCATTCGTAAATCTTTGACAGTCATTACGGGTAGACAGAAGACCGAAGTTTTTCAGCCCGTCTTACCAACAGGTATGGTTTTACTACAGTAACTAGGTCCTGGACGTCAGATAAGCAGTCGCTGCATGTAAAATACTGGTATTCAGCTGCATACGGTTAGACAGAAAGGCGATCCCAAAATAGTACGGAAAAGGTCACTAAAAGTTTACAACAATCTTAAAATGAATTTAGATAATTTTCACCATCATTTAGAGATCTTTTTCCGGAATTGTATTTATAGGATTAAGACATTTATATTTAACTTATAATTGTATTAACAACACACACATTGTTTACGCAGCCGTGAACTCACACCCATTTTGATTATAAGTGACAACTAACTACAGAATTAAACAATGGCATGGAATTCGCCCATACATAGAGTGAAAGTGACCGAGACAATGGCGCTATGTTACCATATTTTTTGCTCCCAATAAATTCTTTCTACAGTTAGTCGGGGCTGGTGGCTAAATTAATAAACATATTACATAAACCGTTGGGGCTTGTGGCTAAGTAATAACAGCCATACGGGTCGTTCAAAGGCGGCTGCCGCGGCCGCGGTCGGTTCATATCGAAAATTACCCCGCGCCGCGGAAAGCACATTAAGCCGTTGGTCTTGCGTCGAATCGTATCCCAGGCGAAACTGCGAGCATAGTTTATAATCCTATGTCCTCCATATCCTAGGCTATATCTCTGCCAAAATTCATAACGATCGCTTCAGCGGTTTAGGCGTGAAAGCGTAACTGACAGACAGACAGGCAGAGTCATTTTCGCATTTATAATATTAGTGGATCATTAGGTCATACACCCGCGTCGGTTGCGAGTACTACGTACTACGCACCTGACCTCACTGAAGGACATCACCAATAAGGTCACTGATTGTCCTTCCCATGTCATTCTGGAGCATACCCTCCCAGTGATTCCATATAAATCCGTTTTAAAATAAACTTTTTATTTACCTATATAATTTCCTTTTAATACATTGTATAAGCAAGACCATCTAATAAATGCATATTAGGTACAAAAAATTCAATATCCACAATGTATTCATGATTTTTTACTAACACTACAATATTACATCATTGGTAGCTATTAATAAAATGACTAATACACTTAGTTATGTGTTTAAAGGTGAAAAACAGGGAAATGCTGAGTTACTTTTGTTAACTGTCATAAGTTAAAGCATTCGGAGATATTTGACAATCATTACAGGTACAACGAGTCTCATCATTTCAGCCGAAAGACGTCCACTGCTGGACATGGCCTCCCCTAAAAGAGGGGTTTTGCCATAATCGCCACGCTTGGCAGGCGGGTTGGCGATCGCAGTATGGTTGTAAAATGCATAGAGAACGCTGCTGCCCATTCTATAGTAAGTCCCTTAGTCGCCTTCTACGACACCCACGGGAAGAAATGGGATGGTGCTATTCTTTACAACCAGTCTTACGAAGGGGTATTGTTTTACCCAGTGACTGGGTTGTGGCGGTCAGATAGGCAGTCGGTCCAGGTAAAGTACTGATATCAGCTGCATCCGGTTGGACAGGAAGCTGACCCCAACATTGTTGGAAAAGTGCTAGGAAATAGGTATTGATTCTAGCTTTTGCCCGCGACTTCATACGCGTGGACTTTAGAATCAAGTAAATAATATTTTTTTTTGATAATATATAGCCTATTTTTTAAGTTAGACCTCTCGGAATACATTATTGAAAACTGCATTCAATTCCATGCAGTGGTTTTTGCGTGATGCGGTAACAAACATACAGACAGACAAAAATTCTAAAAACCGTTGTTTTGGCTTCTGTTGCTCTAAATAAAGACCCCCCATACTATTTTTTCTTCAATATCTTTAATGTACAGACATCGGCCTGTTACAATTTTATTATATGTATACGAATAAACATAAAATCATGCCTGTATCCGCGAATGTTTAAGTTGAGGTAAACAGCATCCTCACATTTTGCCAGTTATGCTACCCATTAATGGCAGCTGTACTTGATTGAGTACAGTTTAACTTTTAATCATAAACCAAAAATTAACAAGACTAACTTATTTCTTTTAACTAAAATCAATAGAGGGAACATAAGGTGGGTAGATTTTTTTTTGTGACAGTGTTTCACTTGAAGTCACAATTCTCAAGATAACACAGGTAAGTAAGTCTTTTCTATGATCATTATTTTTTTTATTCAATATGTAAATATTATGTAGGTAATGTGCAAAATGTTATGAGACATATTCTTGTTTATAATCATTGTAACCGTTTACCATATTTTTATTTTATTTTGTCTGACTTTTATGTTGATTTCTACAACAGTACTACCAACATCCCACCCAAAAAAAAAAGTATTTTTTTTGGCTTTTTGTAATTCTTAATACTTCAGTCATTATAAAAGTAAATCATTTGAAACAGTAACGTTTTTCATTTACATTTGGCCATTAATGGGTTAAGTACCCCATAGTATATTATTGATTTATTACTAGTGTTTATTTAACCCACAACCTAAAGAAAGTGGCTGCCACAGACTGGATGCAGAAGGCAAAATGCAGGGTGTTGTGGCACAGCCTGGGAGTGGCCTATGTCCAGCAATGGACTGCGATAGGCTGAGTTGATTGAAAGATATTTTACTATTAATAGTTCATTTGAAAATTGAAAACATAATATTGTCATAAGTACAGCAAATATTTGTCAAGGGAATACAAATAATAGTTTGTAAATGATCAGAATGTCTTCTTAAGTTTTTGGTAATGCATCTAGTATTTTCACCAAACCTAATTAAGAGAGTTTAATGGCACTAAAATGACTGTTGTTAACGTTTTAATTATGAAATTTAATGTTAATTTAATTCACTTAGCAGTCACTGTACAGTGCTTCTGCCTATACAGACAATTGCCTGTAATAGTAACAATTTAAAAACAGAAAAAAATATTATTTAATGAGGAGCAAAAAAATTGCCATTTTTCTGTCAAGCAAAAAGGAAATTCAATATTTATTTTGTATGTCAATTAGTAGATCTATATCTCAGACCAACAAAAAATGCTCTACATATAAATAGTTTATTTCATATGTGTGTGTTAATGTTTACTAGTCTAACATAGAAAACAATAATTGTGATATACAATGCGTAATTTATAAATTCCTAAGCCACTTTTCCTCAAGATAAAATAAAATAATAAAAACAAAATGTGGGTAGCAAGTACCATCATGAGTTTATATAAAACCTGTTCTAGAGTCACCTCATTCGACCTATGAATTGGCAGACTCATTAGATATGTAAAAAAAGAAAACATTATGCACAAAATGCAGCGAATTCAAGGAGAATTTAATCAAAATATCGAAAAAGCGACACCATAATTTCAATTACAAAATTCACATTATCAACATACGAAATTATGTAAAATAGTGCACTCACCTCATTTGTAACTTATTCAACTTTGAAATACTGTATTTTTTATTGTGAAAATTTTAACAGAATATTATAAAAAAAATATTTTATAAAGCGCTGGTGTCATCGGGTTTCGCATAGCTTTTGACAGCTGACGTTTCGTTTTACGATTTTACGCAAGCATTCGTTGTTTATGTTATTGACGCGTTCAAGTTCTGATAGAGAAATGGTTTTGGGGATCAGTATATCAACTGAAAAACGGTTAATTGGACTGCCTAGTAGTAGAACGGAATTGGCAATCATTTACATTTTTGAAAATACGTTGTTTTTACTGTTTTTCTAATGCCCGAAGAGACTATGCCAAAGTTTGGCCGCGAAATTCAAATTATTATACCAATTTTTATGGTAAAAACTGTTGACGTGACAGCAACAAATGTGTTTACAGAAATAAAAAACCATTAAAACATACAACTCTCTGAGTTAAAATTGGACAAAATTATTATAGGACCATATTTGTAACAACATAAAAATTTCTCAGATTAGCAATATTTTTGAGTACCCACGTTATATGAAACTATTATTTGACCTTTACTAATAGTAAGCACCTAATGACGCTTGCTGTTGACGCGTTCGATATACTTGTTATTTTCTCTTCCTATGCAAATCCCAAAGCACAGGCATATTTTAATTTATGTACTTAGGTACCTACCTAAATTTTAAGTTAACTTGAAGATAATTTGATAGATCAATAAAAGATCAGTAATATCCTCAAGAAAAGCATTAACAAATAAATAAAACAAAAAAATACTCACATGTAGACTTGATTAAACACACAACAATGAATGGGAAAGACAATGGTCAAGTTCTTAGAATGTAACCTATGCAACTGAAAACACATCGTGAAATCGACCGCGAACTCTACCACAATCTGTTTTTCCTTCATTTATCGACAAACTTTATGATTGACTATTGTTCCGTGCTTTATTGGAAAAATTGCCTTGTAAAATGGGTAAGTATTAGTTCAGTAACTGAAAAAAAACCTTTATTTTTATTTTAACATATCTATAAGCTTTAGGCAATCACTTGAAATTTTAAGAAACATTTTAAAATATCTGTAGTAAATAAAAATTACAATATTTAATGCTTGCTTTGAACGCGAATAGTAAAGAATAAAACTACACTGTTTTTATGTATTCTTATGATTCAATAATTGTTCTTATTTTCGTAACAGCTATTGCACTCTCACGGAAATTATTAGACTGATATTTTTATTTCTGCTAATTTGTTTGGCATGTTTTGAAGAAGAAAAAGTGTGTTATGAAGATTAATAAGCAAAACATTCAACCCGGATCCCATGCATTATTACGTTTGTTGAAATTTTTCGCGGAAACCCGCAAGGATTGGCAAAATATTTTACTTCTTTTCGCCTTTTAGACGGTGTCTTCTTGGTGATTGTTTTATAAATATTTTTCCACAAGAAGTGTATTTCTAGGCCGCGTTGCTCCAATAAAAATTAGTTCGTTTCTAGAGTTCGAGCATACAAGGTGACCAAAGAAGTGTTTTATTACAGGCGAAGTTGACTCGGTGAAAATGCAACTGGGAACTCTCATTTTTTTATTGCATCTTATATTTCCTATCATCTTTGCTGAGGACGTAAGCTGTAAGTTTTTTTCATTTCATATATTAATTAAAACATTCATAGTTTGTGTTGGTTTCTAACTTAAATAACAGTAAGTAAATCATTTGTTTCATAAATCCTAAATCATAATTTCTTGTAAGTCAAACAGTAAAACACAGAATTATAGGCATTGTGTTCATTTATTTGTAAACGTAACAACTTCTTGGTGTTGTGTTGTAAATCTAAGCATAAACATTACACAAAACTAGTTTATGTAATAGTAGGGTAGTTTCAATGGTTCTGGTAGCCTTATGCTTAGTCGTAAATTTACTTGAACAGTGCCTAGCGCCGGCTGTAAACTTCACTTATCGTGATGTTATCTTACGGGTATAATTTAGAGTTCCCTTCGGGGGCGCTGACACATGCCGCAATAAGCGGTAGATATATTATTTAAAGTACGCGCAGACTTTATGATAATGACTTATCTTAACCACTAAACTTTCATATGCGTCATTTTGCGTATCAGCATCATTTTTTGAACACATTTTCACTGTAACGGCTGCATATTTTAGATCAAGCCTGCGTGGATAAATACTCGAGGAAAGGCTACCAACCGTGGCAAGAATGGTCCGACCATTATACATGTCATCGGTATAGATGCGAGATTCGGGACGGGAAGTACTTCATCGCTGCTGTTGGGTAAATATTCATTTAATTGTGAAAATTGGAGGTCTACAAGGAGGAGACCGTAACACCAAACTTTTAAAGCCCTGCACTGCCCTGCCCTGTAACGCTGACGACCCTTCAATAATAACGTCGTGGATGTTGTAATTGGACGGTCGGTGTTTCGGCTTGGACTAAAATAGGACCTCGTTTTGTGAAGAGACAGTTTAGGGATAACTACTCGATTCTTATATTAAATATAAGAAAACACTAGTTTTCGAGGAGTTGCATCAGTGTGATCCTAAAATAAGTGATTAGCCGGTCAGGGAACAGAGGGTCGTCACTTTACAGGCAGTGATGACGGGTGCTGGAACCCAGGGACCACTAACGATCATGTTTTCAGCCAACGCTCCTTGTAAACCTCGGTGAAGCAGACTTTTACTATCGTCGGTTGCAACAATATACCTACCCTTAAATGCGTCTATATCACTACTCAAGTACTCTGTGACTGTTTTATAAGGCTTATGTGTAATTTTACTGATACTTCAGATGTAGAAAACCGAAAATTCCTGAAAATGCATTGGAATGTCACGAATACATTGAAGATGAAAATGTCGGTATGTATGTTGATACTAAGCTCCGTACATCTATTATTTTTGACTGTCTACTTATATTTTATGGATATATAGTTTACTTACTCTAATTAAAACTAGATATGAACAAATGTCTTATAAAACTTCTAAATCAAACCTATTCAGATTTAATGTTTCAATAATTGTCGTTATTCATTTGGATTGACATTATTTTCCAGAGTTTCCAACTTGCTGCGCACGTCTGAGATGCGTCGTGGAAGTCAATGGTGAGAGGATAGTACAAACAAGAGGACAGCCCGGCGAATTGTTTCCCGACAAGTAAGATTGATTTTAATTCATAATTATGCACCTAAATTTACGTTAGGATTTTTTTCACAGTTTATCCCTTTGTCGAGATTTAGAGTCGAGTCAAAAGTCGTTAGAGAAGGATTCAGAGTAGAATCTACACCAAATTGCATTTTACCAACTCTTACGTAACTTACATTGCAACGTCTTTCTACAGGCCATGGAAGGGCCAGCAGAACGAGCCTAACCCAGCAGTGGTGGGGATGAGCGGTATCCAGCAGAATACCGTCGTGGGTGAAGCCCAGGGACAACCCGCACCAGGCATCTTCAACAGCAGAGGAGCAGGCAAGGAGAAGTTGTTATTAGCTCTTGATTAGGCCACCTCCCTGGCTCAAAATTACAATTCATTAACTAAAAATCTTAATTCACAGTACCAACTCATTATATTGGGTAATTTAGTTAGTATAATGACGCAATTTTAGAAAGCATGTGGTGTCTTAGAAATTATTAGTGCACTTTCAATATTCTTAGTACCAATGCAATGTAAAAATATATGCTTATTTTAGTATCCTAGTAACTCTTATATTGCCCTTGCATGTAAAGTAAATATATAATTAGTTGTTCCTTATGTTGGTTGCAATACTTCACAATCAATAATACAATTTTTGGTCTTACTTAAATTGTAACAAAATAAAGTATTTTCTATCTTTTTCTTAAGTTTTATTTCTATTAGTAAGTAGTAAGTTGTAATATTGCGAATAGTTAAACGTCAATATTTTATTAATTTAGCCCCCGATATTCCCGACAGCGGATGGCAACGATATTAACGGAAGGCGCTACGTAGATCCATACCCGAACCAACAAATGCAAGAATCACCAAGAAAGAAGAGATCAACCGTCTACCCCCTGTTTGATAGGACCCTTGGACGTGAAATGAGTTCTTACCAGCCACACCATGTCAAAATACACGGATACTCCCCTGAAAGATACACTTCTTACTTTTCCAAAATGAATCTTAAAAGCTAATCAAATTCTAAATTAAATCTTAATCTTAAAACATTATCTCTTTGTTACTTTTGTACTAGTGGCACTTTTTCACTATAATTTTTATTAGCACGAACACCCTGTATTTCAATGAATATTGATGCAAAAGTACTCATGTTATATCCGTTGTTCTGTTTTTGTTATAATGTAATTTGTTAACCGCTGGATTTTGTTGAAACATCATTATTAAATGTTTTAAATGTTTAGTAAATATTTTGATTTCATTCGTTTTTGAATGTACAGAACCCTGTTTGTTATTATAAATTAGATAATTACAAATTATAGAAACAAAACGTAACGTCAATTTGCGCTGTCAAAGAGAATTAGTTGTTCCGTTTAAAAAATCTGATTTCAAGCAATTTGTACATGATATCTCTTTTACCTTTACGGTGAAGTATCGCACTTCTCTTTCACTGAAATCATTACATATTTGGCCAAAAAATAGATATTACTGGAACGCAACCAGTTATGTTTTCTGAAGTTTTGAGTGTGAATAATAATTGGTGAAATAAAATTAAAACATTATGTTCAGAATTCGTTATCAACCAAACAAATACAAATAATAAATCTTAATTAATAACCTACTTTTGTCAAAAAACTACCGGCCGAAACTGCAGAATGTGAGACAAAAAAATAACACTAGCTTAAAAATAATGTAAACAGGAAAAAAGATCTTGTAAACTCAGATTACTATGAGCTTGTAAAAGTTATCTTGGTTTTGACATTAAAATATAGGAAAAATGGTGGAGCCGGCAAAACCATTCGCTTGTACGATGCCTGACTGTGGGATGACGTTTACAAATGAGGATCATTTGAATGTGCACACTAAAAAACATGACATGGTGTTATCATTGGGTTTGGAGCAGAAAGCAGCCTTTGTTGGTAAGGATTTTTGTACCATAAACTATTTTAATTTAACCTCTATGGTGTTACATATGCTCCATGTAGTAAATTGGTTGCATCCGGTTATCCTGATAGCCAGCCCCAAGATACATATCATACATGCTTAGGTAGCATAATAAAGTCCTCATTATCAATTTCGATTATGGTCACCCTTTGCAATTATTATTTCCTAGCGTGTAATAGGACTCGCCTGACCGAATTATCTTTTAAATCAAAATCAAAAGTCATTTATTCAAACTAGGCTGAGAGTCAGCACTTTTTAAACATCAAAATTACATAAGACAGTCTCCAAAAAAATGCCCACCCTTCACCAAAAAATACCCACTAACAATGAATGCAGTAGATTAAGTAAAGGAATTATACAATAAATTCTTATTTACAAAATAGTTTCCAATGTGTAGAAATTAATTGTGAAAAATCTTCCGGGCTACCAGTTCAGTGTGTGCGTAGTCCCAGCGGGAAAGTGTTGAATTTCGTCATTTCAGTTTAGCAGATATTTAGTATATGACGTTGTGTAATTGTGTATGGTAAATACAAATTTGTGCATCCAACCATTGAGGAACTATTCAACAAAAACTGATTCCGCTGGGACTACGTCATCCCAGCGGCACTTTTTTGCTCAAATGGATGTACAAGAAAAAAAAACTTTCAATAATTAGTGTGTAAAGAGAGGTAAATGTGTATGTTTAAATGAAATTTGTGTCAATACACTGCGGAGATAATCAAGTTTCCGCTGCACTGACGTTTGGCTATTTGATGAAAACCATATAAAACAGTTTAGTGCATAATTTTTTACGCACGTTGCTTGTGTATAAAGTGTGTGAAAACAGAATTTGGAAAAAATATATTGTTGAGAAGATATACACGTAAAAGTAAAATAAGGTTATTAGGTCCAAGTAGGTACTTAAAATAGGAAGTCTAGAGCCTAACTTATAACGTTTATTTGTACCGTGTAAGGGTCTACAATGTCTTGCCAAGTTTCATTTATGTGCTCTTTGTAATTAATGAGCAATGGCATAATTTACTACGACTGGACCACTATATTGTATGACATCAGAACGTAGGATTTTTTTATGGAAAAGAAAAATAAGAAATATGCAGATATTTAGTGTATTAATGCAACTATTCACGCGAAAATTTCAGCTCATTACACTAAATAATTAAAGAGATATAATCTAAATGCTAGAACAACCGCAATACGTGGATAAACCGACGAAGTTTGAGAGGCTACGATAACGCGGGCGTGCAGTAATAGAGCTAAAATTCTAAATTTTCCAGTGTTGTACCATTATTGAATCGGTACAGGTGGGCACACAATTCTTGAACAAGTAACTAATAACTTTCGTGATTAAACTAGTAAGTCACTTGTTTTTTTCCTAAACTTACGAAATTCAAGCCAATCTAGACATGGTTGATAGTTCTAAAGCGTCACTTGTCCTTTTCTTTTGCGGTCTGTCAGTAAGAGTTAGCAATACTATTATTTTAGTTTAGACGTTGAACAAAAGAATCGGCACCAGTTTGCAATATCTAGAGCTACTTAAAAACAGTATTTATTCTATAGGTAATTAGAGCTGCTTTAATAACGCGCGAGCGCTAGTAGATGACTTTCATGCCATCATACGCAAACGGTCTGCATCGAGGTTGCGGCGATTCAGGTATAGCCCTAATAATATTTTAGCTACACTGGCTGACAAGGTTGATGGACCTTTTATCAGGCTCTGGGGTGGCAGACATGTGCGTGCACACGTTCATGTAGCCAATTAATGTACAATTATTTTATTTTTAATTTATTGAGTATACTGACATAGGCTAAGTTTATACTAACACTATATGGATTCATGGTCCGATTAAAAAAAAAATGTAAGTAATTTAATTTCCCAGCTGACCAAACTCCGACGCCGACTCGCTTCATCAGGAACTGTGAGGAGGTTGGCTTGTTCCAAGACTTGCAGAGTGTCAATCCATTCGATGAGGGGTTCAAAAGAGCTATGGAGGCTAAGTAAGTTGATATTTTTGACGGCACGGTTGGCGCAGTGGTTAAGCGACTGAATGCTGCGCTGCGTGTCGCAGGTTCGATTCCCGCACGGAACAAAATTTGTAAAATATTTGTATGACCTTCAAGTAGTTGTTCCGGGTCTGGCTGTTTGTGTATGTGAGTTTAAATGTTTGTAAACGCACCCACAATATAGGAGAAATTCCTAGTATGGGGCAACGTTTAAAAAGAAAAATTGCTTTTACTACCGGACTGCCAGACGCGCTGAATGTCGTGGTCGTATGTTTTTTTTTATGGATCGTAGCAGGTTATTTATTTATTTATTCGTAGATATTGTCTTAATACAAGTTCGTTTATTTGTATCATTAAACCAGAGATGGTTTGTATTGATACTCACATTCACTAATTCGATAACATTGCTTAATCACGAATGTGTTGATTCACTAATATGTCACTTTAACCTAAAGCTTATGATCGCTTACTACTGTTCAGCGTCGAGGTGTAGATTTTTCTAAGAGAACCCGGCGCGAATTCGGCTTTAACTTACTGACTTATCAAAAAATAATACTTTCTATAATTCTAAAATTAATATAAAAAATTAAATACAATAAAAATGTAACAGCTGAAAACCAAATATGTGCAATATTCCTCCATCTCGTTCTCGCATTTTTTCTATATCCATCTCTATCGTAACCCGTTGTGCACACGACTACACATCAAGCTATACATTTCCAGTATAAGCTGATCTCGTATTGTACAAGATTTCGGTACAGTGCGAGATCAGCGTAAACTGGAAATGTATAAGCTTGATATGTAGCCGTGTGTACAGCGGCTTGCTCTCATCCAATATCAAGCCGTGCCACGTGACCTAAAGTGACATCATTACGGGATCGCTGTTGTATATGAAGTTTTAGTTCCCGATTATGACGTTTTGGCGCCGGGTTAATTTAGTATTTTTTTGTTGTAGTAGTAATACAGAGCTAAAAATAAGCGTTTTTGTTGTTTTAATGTTATTCCAAATTAAATACTCGTAGTGTAACTATTTTTGGCAATAGTAGACTAGGTAATATTGACGTGCCATTTTTCAAAAGCGGTAGAGAAGCGAATCACCGGAGGAAGCCGGTAGAAATCGTGTTATATGGTGCTTTCGCTACTGCTACTGTTAGAATGTAATGTTTTGTTAGAGTAGGTGGCATACAACCACGGCTCTCAGATGAGAATATTTTTTTATTTCTTACTTTTTAGAGCGTGAGTTGTCCGTACCTACCTAGTCAGGTTTTAGTTTTTGAACTTACTTTTTATTTAAATTATTTTGGTGTCCTAATTAAGCCCTTTCATTTGATACCCAATACGGCATCATGGAAAATAATAAGTTAGTCACTTTATGTCCTCTAGAGGGCGCCATATTCGATCAAATGTGACGTGTGCGTGTCACATATCCTATAACTAGCGAACGGCCAAGATGCTTCCAACGATACCTCATTTGGAAGCATCAAATTATGTTATGTAGTTTAGAAGTTACGAAGTAACAGATGGACGAACATACATAATCATCGGTAAAAAACCAGGAATCACGTTATTCCCTCAAATGAATATTGGGACATCGCGCCACTTTCTAGCAGTTTTCCAGTTCTCTTATTTTTCCAATTCTTGTACGGAGTTCTGTTTAATTTTAGACATGGCCTCCTATCCCTGGAAAACGCCTTGGCATGTTCATCAGACGAGCTGCACACTCCTCAGATGGTGTTCCCCCACATTGACGGGGACTCAGCTCTCTACAGCACCACCAACAACCAAAGAAATATTACTATAAGCAGGTAAGGAAGTACTCATAATTATAGTATATTCAGCCTATAAGGGGCCATCCATAAGTTACGTCACACGTTGAGGGGGTGGGAGGGAGTTAACAAAATGTGAGATCGTGTGACAAGGGCCAGGGGGGATCAAAAGCTTTGTGACGTCACATGTTAAAATCACCATTAAGTGTCTAAATGATTTGACTTTATGTTAGTTTTATTAAAAAATATCTTTAATAAAAAAAATATGGTAAAACTGCTGTTTTCATTTAATCATGTAGTACTTCTAAATACATTTTTTTTTAATGTGACGTCACATAAAGGGGAGGGGTTTTCACAAGTGCGACCACATGTGACAAGGACGAGGGGGGGTGGGTCTAAAATCCATAAAATTTGTATGACGTAATTTATGGATGGCCCCTAATGTTCCCACTGATGGTACACAGGTTTCCTCTCTGAGTGAGGGTGCGGGCCATTGATATACAAAAAACCCAAGACACACAATTACCGTCTCAAAAACGACCGCATAAATAGTGCGCAATGTGCGCAGGTGTCAAATAGTATCGTCAGTCAATCTTTTTTTTGAAGTCGGTTATAATAAATACTCTTTTGACCTTCTTTAAACATTTCATTGGCTCATAATATCTTTTACTTAACTTACAGATCATCTAGCGACGAATCAGGCGCCGTCAAAGAGTTTGAACGAACAACAATATCGAAATTAACAAACGAAGTAACCACCATTAGTCGAATCGTCGGTAAAACTGAAGAAAAAATCGACGAAAGGAATAAAGATATACGAAAAGACTCAGTCTCGTACACTAATAATGTTATTAAAATAAGTAATATGGTTCGAAAAGACAGCGTTGAAAAAAATCCTGTACAAACATTAATTTATGAAGACACCGTGATCAGAGACAGTACGGAAAAGGTACAAGAAGTACCGCCAATTATGAGTCAAAAATCATTAGATTTCATCGTCGATAGTTTAAACACAGATTTTGAAGACACGGCCAAGAAAAAAGTCAAAAACGAAAGCGACGATTATGAAGTCATTATCAAACTACCAAATGGGAAGCAAGTTAAAATGCGAGCGGTCGAGGAAACGCAAGAAAAGTCAGCGAAGGAAGCGTTAAAAAAAGCGTTGACAGAAAAAGTTGAATCGAAAAAGACGCAGAAACTTAACACAGTTAATTTAATACCTGTTAATAATGTACCTATAGTGCCTGGAACTTTAATACCGATAACTTTTGTACCTCATGTCAACAGTATGAATCACAAAATGCCTATAATACCTTTGAATAATATGTGTGAATTTGATAAGAAGCCGGTCAAAAGAAAAGTTAAAAGTGAAAAATGTGATCGCGGGGAGCCTTGTAGTAGTGTTAGAGATAAGGAAAAAAGGAATTGTGAGCCGAGGGAAAAGGATTTAGATAGCAGATCAGCTGCTTCAAGAAGATATAGGTAAGGAAGAGTAGCGTATAGAGGCATGCGCCTGAGTTGACTGCAAAATTCTAATTTTCTTACGTTTATTTGCAATTTGGCTACGATGGACTCGTAGCCAAATTGCAAATAAACGTAAGAAAATTAGAATTTTGCTGGAGCACATTCAGTAGCGTCCATCAATTTCTGTAGCGTGCACACAACAGGACACGCTGGAGACGATATAAACAACGAGCTTCCAAAAAAATAAACGCTACAAAGTGCAAAAAATTACTTTTAATTCGTAAGACAGTGGCAAAAAGTTTATGAAATTTCACTTTTTAGTTATGTTACCTACCCCACAGCTATACCACTCAAAAACTTCCCAAGTAATGTTAATAAAATTTATATGAGACCACCCCTGTGATCTCATATAAATTTTCTGTCCATATTTTTTTTTGAAATCTTTCCAAAATTCATACAAATAGAGTACCTCCTCCTTTTCGAGTCGGTTATTGAAGTGTCCCATTGTTTCTGTAACAGTTGTAACTTTACGTAACAAAAACCGCCATTTTGTTTTTTCCAGGGCTAGATTAAAAGAGACGTGGATACAACAGGCTCAAGAGAATAAGAAACTGCAAGAGTTAAATGATAAGTTGTTATCAGAGAGGGCGGTACTTAGAACTGTTATCACTGAACATCTAAAGAAGTGTCCCGATGCTGTTGACTTGAGTAAGTGTATATTAGTTATTATTTTATCTATGTCATCATTGCTATTAATATTTGAAAAACAATCTCTCATGTTATAATGTTGCATGCTATAAGGTAGATTGTACAAGGATCACCCATATTTTAACTGTCATCTTATCTACTGTACTTGAAATCTATGCAAATAAATGTTTACTTTACTTAATTTATCCTAAACTATACTTTAATTCAGAATCTGAGATAGTTATCGAGTTTTGGCAAAATAAACTCAATGTCTTAAAATACAAAGTTCATATTCAATTACCACCTATTATTTTTGGGCGTTTTCGTTACAAATCTAGTTTTTTTTTTTGGGTGGGATTTCATCAAATAACTTCTCCCGCTCTGGGTGAAGCAGGAGGGCGTGTCAGACTTTTACTAACTAAAACCCACCCGTGTTCCCTCAATTGCCTGTGTGCCAGGGGCCGCGGTATCTCTTTCGAACAGCCCGCACCCCTGGCAGGCATTGGCTCTTGCGGACCCCACCAGTTGGTGCTGACATCTCTTTGAAGCGCGTGTGGAACACAACGCGCCGTCGACCCAGGCTTGGTACAAATCTACGGTCAAAAAGCAACGCAAAATGCTCAACGCTAAAGTACATATTAGAATGAATGGCTAATGAATGTTAATTATCCAAGATACTGAAATTAGGTTTCTTTTCTCGATCGCTACTGTCCCTCTATACATCAAAGTTTCTAGTCAAAGGCTTGTGGCTAAGTAATAGCAGCCGCACCGGTCGCCCCGACAGGTTAAGCGACGCTTGCCGAGGTCGATCCGTGGTTGGGTGGCCATCCGTTACCCTCCGTGCCTCGGAAAGCACGTTAATCCGTTAATGCCGGCTTTCATTTGTAGATCTTTGACAGTCGTTACAAGTCAGAAGGCCGAAAGAGAGACTTAATGGACTAACTGTTATACGGCCTACTTGAGCCTCTCGAAATAGCTGATATTAAACATTTTTGTTACAGAAAACATATTGGAAAGATTAAAGAACACTGGGACGACGCCTTAACACCTGCAAGACCATATTTGGTTTAAACTAGATCGATTAAATTATAGATATACCTTTTGGGTCACCCGATCGACATCGATCTATGTCGTCGATTGACGTCAATGGTTTGGTCTGGTAGTTAAGGTTGGTGAATAGATACCGGCCAATAGACCAATCGATCGATCATCGATCCATGTTGGAGCGACGGTTCATGTTGGATCGACCGTCAATTCTGGATGTCTATTTAGGATGGACCATCTGGTCTATCGATGTCTATTCGATAGGTAGATGGTATTGGTCAATCGAGTCGACATTTCTCAATTCAAACGTCAAATTTGACTTAAAATGTCAGTATGATTGACACGCAAACCATTTAAAAGAATGAAAGATGTATTATTCTACACAATTAAGACGCAAATTATAGAGCACACATAAATTATATAAATCGTTATATGGCATCAATCATTTATATGGCACCCTTACGAAATTTTTTGTGGTCGCCAACTTGGATTATAATTATTATTTTTTTTTGGCATTAGCAGTTAAATATGAAAATGATTCGATAAATGTCCGGTAAAAAAAGAACCGTGGCTTCACCACTGGGCAGCATCACAAGCATATGAGACTACCACTTTGTCACTAAAGCTATTACTAAAACCACACAATCTTCATCGATTAGTGTGTATCGATAGATCGATAAAACAGGCGATCTTTTATTCATCGAAAGTTGATCGACCGATGTTCGATGTAATTTATACAGCAGGCTCTCTATAGTACCTAAATCTTAAAATGTATTTAAAAAAATAAGTTTTAACTGTTGATTTTTTTTTAAACGTGAACAAAATTCAACACCTATTTGATGTAAACTGCGTTCACAATTCAGCTAACAATAGGGTATTTTATAATTTAATAAAGACTATTTTAATTTGAAGATTGGGACGATATATTTAACAGAAAAATAAAATCAATTTATTTATATCCATTTTCTCAATTAAAAACAAATTAATTTTTCGTTGTTCTGAATTTACCGCCAAAACGCTCCTTCCGATGACTTTTTTATCACGTGACAACGTGACGTCAGCTTTGTGTAAACGGCCCTGGTACAAATACTTAGTTTAGCTCAGTTTTAGAAATATTTGTGCACAGAGGCACCGCACACCAGTAATATCACTTTCTATCCATTAAAAATCTTGTTACATACAAACTCGACATTCACTTGTTTACTTAATAACTACTTCAGGCACAAAGTTGACGTCACGTGTGGTCACGTGATAAAAAGTCATCGCAAGGAGCGTTTTGGCGGTAAATTCAAAACAACGAAAAATTTATTTGATTTAAATCGTTTTTAATTGAGAAAATGGATATAAATCAATTTACTTTTATTTTTTTGTTACATATTTCGTCCCAATCTTCAAATTCGAATAGTTTTTAATAAATTGGAAAATACCCTATTTATGTGTTAAAGGCATTGATATGCAAAAAACCCAATATCGACCAAAAGTAACACTTAAAACTGTCTTCAATAATACTTCAGTGGTTATAGTTATGATAAAGCGCATTTTTTTGCAAATTCAACCTTACACGCATGACTTAAAGTGGTTTTTACAAAGCAATGTCCAAAAAGACTGACTGAAAGATGACTGACGATGCTATTGACACCTGCGCACTTTGCGCCCTATTTATGCGGACTTGCTATAGACGCTGATTGTGTATCTTGGGTTTTTTGTATAAAGGAAACTTTAGTGCCAATACATAAAATTTAGTTTGCGCTGCAGTTGAGTTGCTAATTCAATGTTTTATGATTTTAAACAAGGTGTAACAGAATAGACGCAAGACCTGAAAGTAGTTTGTTCCTAATTGAGTACTGAATCTATTTCAGTAACTTATAATATAAGTACTTTTTTAAATTATGTATTTTGCCATGCCAACCACTGATTGAGCCAAAGAAAATTCAATCTTATGACAGAAGATATAAGACTCAATTTTAAATGCATAAGGTAATGTTTGGGTCGACACGTTTTTCTTAATAATATCAGTTAGCTTTAAAAAAATAGTTTTGGTCATCGTATTATGCTTTTAAATCAATACTCTAATTGGGGTGTATGAGGTCTTGCGTTAATTATGTTACTCGTTGTATATATTATTTTATATTGTTTATACATTCTACAATTCTTCTACGTCGTATCGATGACTCCTTTTGTTGGTTTTAAATAAGCTTCGACTAGACTTTGGCCACTTCGACAGTGTTATCAGCCAGCGTTAATTCTGCAATTAAATTAATTGACTATTTTCGAGTTGCTATTGGGAAATAAGGGGCCATCCATAAATGACGTCACACAAATTTTATGGTTTTATGACTCCCCCCGTCCTTGTCACAGTTGGTCACACTTATGTAACCCCCTCCCCCTTGTGTGACGTCACATATTTTTCAATTTTATACTTAGAAGTAATGAAATTAAAACAGCAGTTTTTCCATATTTCAATTAAAAATAATCTTTACTAATATGAACATAAAGTCAAATATATTCACATGTGACGACACAAAGCTTTTAAACCCCCTGTCCCTTGTCACCACACAATGTCATATTACGTTGACCCCTCCCCCCCTTAACGTGTGACGTAATTTATGGATGGCCCCTAAGTGTATAGAGTATGCAGGTGTACTGATAACCTTTTTCTATTACGTGTGCCTTAATTTTTATTTGTTATCACTAGAATATTTATATGCAATCGTTAATTGGATAGTATTTATTTTTCATTCCAGTATTGTTAATGAATGACTCAAATAAATTATTTATGAATAAGGAAATTAATGTTATTTATAAAAGAATTTAATTATGAGAATAAATGGTTTTATATTTTTTAAGTGATTGTTTTTAATGTTCCCTTTCCTCGTGTAGCCACTCAACTGAACTCAAAGAATTTATTTGAAACTAGCTGTGCCCAGTGACTTCGTTCGCGTGCATGTAGGAAAATTATTAAAAAAAAAACGAATCCTCTGAAACCGAATAGGTATAAGGGGTTTGAGTTTTTTGCGCGGAACCCTAATTCTTTTTCTGAAATAAATCAATCCAGCCGTTATGGAGATTAGCCGGAACAAATAGACAGACCGAAATAAAAAATATATTTTGTTTTTGTTAGTACCTACCAAACTGTTATTTTGACATTATAAACAGACACTTTTAGTTTACTTACATATTTGTATAATTATTAAACCATTTGCACGCACTTCAGAATTGTCAAGGAAATATGAAGCTAGTAGCCGACTCCAAAGCGTAGATTTCTATTGAGAAGAACGGACAAAAAACTCAATGGACACTGCGAGATACTAGTTCACACTTATTTTACCTCTGATTTTACGCCACTGTCAAAATCAAAGTGGTTTTTATTTTCGCTGCGATAAGGTTGCTTTTGGGTTGCTGCCACTAACAAGTCTGTCAATATCACAGTGATCTGTATTCTCGTTACAATAAGGTTGCTGTTGGGGGGTTCATTGAATCATCAGAGAGCCTCCCACCCGGCCACAAGTTACCGTGGCCTACTTGGAAAACCTTAAATAGACTTCGAACCCAAGTAGGTCGCAGCAAGGACAACCTCAACAAGTGGGGATTCATGGATGGCTCAGATCTCCGGTGTGTGTGCGGCGTCTCTCCACAGACAATGACTCACCACCTATCTTGCACCGCATGCCCTATTACCTGCACACGTGAGGACCTAAAGGCTGCATCAGCGAACGGTACTCACGTTGCTGAATTTTGGGCCAAACAAATTTAAATAACTGTACATATTATGTATTTTTTTCGTTTTATTTTTGCCATCGACGCGCTAAGAATCAGAAGATGGGTTGCTGCTGTCACTACTGCCAGAGGTTAAATAACTGTGAACGGACTGTATGCAGGTAAAGCATCCGGATGTCAATAAACACACATCAAGCTTTAGAACTAGCTGAGGTACTTATACCACAAAGGTATGAGTGACAGAGACGACAATAAAAAGCCGAACTTTTTCTAAAACTCTGCTTGGCCGGTTTATCATCATCATCATCCATAGCCCGACTTCACCCACTGCAGCAGGCTGAACAGGAGCACCGATTTGTCGACGGAAGAATAGACATGACTTTATACTAAATGATGTACAATAGGAGAAGGTAGCTATGTTTTCTATTAATTATCACAGCTAAGCGTTCTAAACGAATCATGATTTTGTAGATAATCGTATATACTTTGTGGCCGCCGAGTAGAATGTTTGTTGTCAGTGTGATTTTGACAGTTTGGGAAGAAATATTCTTCTGAAACAGGCTACCTATTTAAGGACCAAGACAAAGATCGTTAAAAACGAAAGACAAAATGACAGATTATAGAAGGATATCTACGGTGCGATGTCAAAAATGGAGAAACGAAATGTGACTTTGTATAGATAAAGCACTGTCTATTCTTAGAAAAAGAAAGTGTCGCTGCTAAGCCTGCTGAGCATAGGTCTCTCTCGTCCCAATCCCCACGCTGCTGTGCCAGCCTAATGCAGTATCTACCCGCGATGGCAACAATGTCGTCCGCCCATCTCAACGCCGGACATTTGACGTACTGACGTACCTAAACATTTTGTGTGCCAACAATTGTCAATTTAGAAACAGTCAGTAGACAGTTACAATTTCAAAATAAACAAAATTGGTAATGGCGTTGTGAGTACTGGCCATCCAGTACCAACTGACACCGCATGTCATTTGTTTTAGATCTAGAACTGTTGTGTCAAATAAAAAGCGATATCTGTGATCATGCGTATATTTTCCTAATATTAGGTCTTTACCTATGAAATTGCCGTTTTGCAGTACTGGCCATTTCAAATCAAAATAATTTTTGTTTGGGTAAGAATTCTAATTTCAAATTAATTTTATTTTAAAAACATGGATTTTTTTTTCCAAAAGTAGTCATTTGTTTATTGATTAGTGTTACATTTTCATCGCATTTCAATCTTTTTCGTCATCATGGATACGTCAAAAATTCGAGTAATTATGGAATATGAGTACCGTCGTGGCAGCAACGCGGCACAAGCGGCACGCAACATCAACGACGTTTACGGAGCTAACACTACAAACCAACGCACCACCTGTTATTGGTTTGCTCGCTTCCGTTCTGGAAATTTCGACCTGAAAAATGAACCTCGCGGTCGTCCGAAGACTTTGGTCGACAATGACGAATTAAAGGCGATTGTGGAAGCTGATGATACACAATCTACGGCTGAATTAGCAGCAGCTTTCGACGTTAGCGTCAAAACAATATTGGTCCATTTGCGTCAAATTGGCAAGGTAAAAAAGCTTGACAAATGGGTGCCCCACGAACTCAATGATCGTCAGCGCGAAGTACGCGTCGAGACGTGCCTTGCACTGCTCAACAGACACACAAATGAAGGAATTTTGAACCGCATTGTTACCTGCGATGAAAAATGGATTCTGTTTGATAACCGCAAGCGCTCAGCAAGTTGGTTGGATCCTGGTTCAGCACCTAAACAATGCCCTAAACGAAAACTTACCCCTAGAAAAGTGATGGTCACTGTTTGGTGGTCTAGCGCCGGTGTGATTCATCACAGCTTCTTACCAAACGGGGTGAGCATTACTGCAGATGTGTACTGTGAAGAACTGAACACAATGATGGAGAAGCTGGCACATCTCCAACCAGCATTGGTCAATCGCTCGTCTCCGCTGCTCCTGCACGACAACGCGCGACCTCATACTGCACAGCAGACGGTCTCCAAGTTGCAAGAACTGGGGTTGGAAGCTCTCCGTCATCCGCCCTACTCACCAGACCTTGCGCCTACAGACTACTACTTTTTCCAGAATTTGGATAACTTCTTGGCGGGAAAAAAATTCAATACCCGAGAGGCAGTACAAAATGCCTTTGAAGAATTTGTTGCCTCCCGTCCAGCTGATTTCTTTAAGAAGGGCATCAATAAACTGCCACTGCGATGGCAAAGATGCATTGATTGCATGGGTGATTACTTCGATTAATACAAATAAAAAATACATGAAAAAAATTCGTTTAAATTTTTTCATACAAAACGGCAATTTCATAGGTAAAGACCTATTATATCCCTCACAGGCGTGACCCGCGTCAGAAGTGATAAATAGTTTACAGTATGTCAACTAATTAATGTCAAATGTCAAAAATTTTACAGATTTGAGACAACTAAAATAAAAAAAAAGGACAATTTACGTATTTTAAGAACATTTCCTTCCGATGTTTATGATAGAAGCGTCTGGATTCAGGGTTCAGTCGTTCTATGTACCTAAAATACTGGTTGGGAAAAGGCTCGGCATATAATGAATCGATCAGGTATAAGGGTTTTCAAATAAAAATCATATTTTATAACAATCTCTATAATTATGGCACTTTAATATTTGACAATAAATAATATTATATACCATAGGTTTGAAGCTATAATAACGAAAATATTGAAGGAGTAATTCTGCTCATGTTTTTTCAGCCACAAGCACAAGAGAAATAACTTCCATTTTCAGAATGGTCCATGTCAGTATTCAATTTTTAAAACTTTTCATTTTAATATTCTATCATGGAATTTCGAACTTCAAAATTCCATTTTCAAAATCATTTTGAGAAACAGAGTAGATTCAAACCGTAAGTTTACACGTTTTATGTTTACATAACCGTTTACGGACTTAAATGTAAAGTTATTATTTACGTTTGAGCCGGTAAACGGTTTACAGGTATAATCATCGTGTGAAATGTGAAAAAGTCTGACAAACGGGCCACAAATGTCCGTAGAACTATGAAATTAGCGACTTAGATAAAGCTGATAAGTTCTCCTATATATTTTTACGCTAAAAATTAATGCAATTTAAATTTGCTCACGCCCAGTTTCAGAGAGACAAATAAATAAAATACTTGACTAAAACCTCATTTATACGGTGCGATTTAATTACCCGTGGCATACCATAAATTGAAGAAACACTAAAATTTACATCGACCAAACAGCGTTTGGACGACGCAAATCATTCAAACTTCGTTTACGCCGAACTTTGCTTTCGCGATGCAGGTTTTTACGTGTCGTCAGTTACTTTAATTGTATTGTATGCAAAGGGCACGAAATTTACATCGTGTAAATGGGGCTTCATAGTCAAAGTCATCTCAAATGATTTGATTGGCTGTGGTTATTTCAAGCAGCCAATCACAGCAGTGAACATGAGTTTGACAATCTTTCAGAACTTTTTTTCATGATTAGCCTTTCAAAAACGAACGCAAACAACAAATGAAAGTATTCTTGATAACTAATACTTTTGCTGAACAAAAAATCAATCTAGAATTTTCAAAATGATAATTAATATTTTCAGTACCTACAAATAATGACTTCCTTCTACATTCGTTTTGGAAATCAAATTGTAGGCAAGGAAAATGTGAAAGTTTTTGATATCCAGCAAATTAGCAAATACTTACTCAAAAACACATCATTTGGAATGGTCACAGGCACACGGTTTTTTTTTAATTTGCGGCTTTTCATAGTTGTTTTATAAATAAATCTCCAGTTTTTAGAAGATTTAAAATTCGTAGCTTTACAGTCGCTAATTTCATAGTTCACATTATAACACGGCAGATTCTCAACATTGGCCATTTTTAAGCATTTAGCTTGTTAGTGTATTAATTAAAAATAAAGTGCAATAAATTCTCCATTTTGGGTAAAACGATGTCCACGGAATTTCGCTTGCGCGATGCAGGATTACTACCGCCATCTAGTATCAACTGTTGTAACTAATAATACTTGCTATGTTCAATAGATGGCGCTAGCGGTCGTTACATGATTTACAAACTAGCGAATTATAAAAGGAATTAAACGTAGCAATAATCTAAATGTTTCCATAATAAATAGCTTAGTAATAGTAGAATCATTGAAATAACTTATTTTAAAACTTATATTTCACAAAATTATTGTCGAATGTCAAAGAAATGTTCGTAAAACATCGTCCTACCCTCCTTTTAGTACATGCTTTTCAAATCTATGCGTTTTCTTTTCGGGGAGACAATCCAAGCGAATTGTACGCGGATATGTTGACGATCTAATTGACAGTATTAATAGTTGATGGCTAAACAGTTCTAACAAATGCGTGATATGCATAAAATTTAGAAAAATCGTGAAGAAAGAAGAATATTATAACTATACGTGGTGGGTTATATTTTTAAATTGTTTTTTTTTTATAATTCATTTTGTATCGCCGTTTTTCCGGATGCCCACTTTTTAGAAAATTGTTTTGAGATAGGAAAGCCTATACACCCAACTTAATAGAAAACCACTGTCCCACAAATACGCGAGGGTTACCTTCATAAATGTCAGGTATTTGTTATTAGGTGGCACCGACAGATGGCGCCTTCCGGTTTTTGAGTGAAGGCTGTACACAGTGAAGATTTGACTGTGATTTGAAGGGAAGACGACTCAAACAGAGTTAGGAAAAGGCTCGGATAAATTTCAGCTGTTCAATATACCTAGTAGTCTGCTTTATTGCAACACTTTTCGTCAAGTTAAGGTGGTAACACACCGCGGACCGACGTCGAACAATATAAACAAAATTATATCAGCTGACACTGATCGACAGATTTTTCTGGAAGATTCCATGGATCAATGTCAACTGATGACGTTCGAAGTTTGTTAAGAGGGTGTGGTAATAAAACACTTATAGCAGTTATTTCCAAGTGGGGAAACCAACGTAGTAATAAGAATTATTATTTTTTGAGAACGGACATTGCCACAATGTCTATCCACAATGGCTATCTAGCATTATGTATATTTTTTATGTATTTTTTATCATTCAGCCGTTGTCTTCGAAATATATTCTATCATTCCTTAAACTACTTAAGATATATTAAGCGTAATGATTCTAAGTATTTCAAAACTTGCTTATAATTTACCAATTTCTCATCATTCAATTTTTATCATTTTCGTAAAAAGTTTTATTTTAAATAATTTTCTTAAAAATATAACCCACCAATACATTGCATTCTTAACATTCTAGTTAGTTTAAATTAAAGCGATCAATCTTTAAACTTTAAAGTTAATATTAACAGTTTTTTTTAATTAAAAAACTAATCCATACGTAACGTTGAGTCAGCTGTTATTTATCTAAAAAACTCTCATACATTTCAATTATAATCCGACGGCAAATAACCGTAAATTAATGGTACTATTTTCCATTAAAATTATAACCTAAGTTGCTTATTCAGAGGTCTAAATATGAGCCCTAATTCCCTGTCATGAAATTAAACTAAATTCTGAAACTAAGTGGATATCAACTTGCACTTGACTGGCTATTGAGGCTCATTTACAGACCTTGAAGATATCATCCATGGATCGTATTTTATGTACAAATCTAAAAACTATATATTTTTGTCTATCAATTATTGCAATCGGACTAAAACCAAAATGTATTAACTATTTGGCAAAAAATTATCAATATATCGTCCAGGTACATTTTGTAATTTTTTTTATAAGTTATAGGTACCTCAAAAGGGAACTATGATCCAATTATTTATCAGAAGGATTAATTAAATCCGGTGTTTTAATATAAAGCTCGAATTGCTATTCGCAACCATTTCGTATTCAAAATGGCAGTTACGCTTGACAACTAAGTCACAATATACCGTCATTTACTAAAAAAATCAGGAAAGAAGTGTTACAATTTCCCTTTAGTGGTGAGATGAAGCTATACAGGACGAATAGCACCAACTATTTTTACAGTGTAACAAAGATAGCTTCGACACTTTTAGATGACACTTGTCAAACTGACATGTGCAACGATTTGATTGGCTTCTGTTATTTCAGTCAGCACTTTGTAAAACTGTTACACAATATGAATTTGTCAATCTGTCACCAAAAGTCTCGCCTTTCAGAAACCGGATTTTTAGTTGTTAGTAAGTATAACAGCTAACTCAAAAAATGAACAATTCATATTTTTATTAACAGCATTCCAGTGAGCCGTGGTAAGCCTGACTACAGTGCCATGCTGATCCCAATACAATTCTAGGGATCGCAGTTTTTTTTTAATGTAACATGCAATGATCGCAATGTTTTGATGAGAGCGTCATTCGTCTGAACATTACAAGCAAACATTGTTTAGGATTATTTTTCTGTATTATCTGTGTATTTTTTCCTGGTCTGTGCTTTATACAATTTGACGTTGATGTCAAATATATTTTAAACTGTAAAATATTGTCAAGACTTTTTTAAATCATTCCGATTTTTATAATGTATACTTAATACTTTGTTTTAAATTTATATTGTATAATTTATAATATATTCAAATTGTATAAACCAATCAGCTGTTATCACTGGTGGGATGATTTATATTTCTTATTTATAAATTATTATCTATGATATTAATAATTTATCATTCTCTTAGCGTTATAATTTATAACCCAAACAATATCCGCTCGCGAATACACCTATGCATGAAATATAAAAGGAATTACTTTAATTTTAATTTACTAAATAATTAATAACAATTTTAGGAAGTACATAATCATGACGGTCGTTATTATTTATATTTATATATTTGTTTTTTTTATTTATTCATTATATTACATATTTATAATACCTATTATATGCTTTGCACTCCTCTTTAAATACAGCCTAAGTTTTCATAATTGTGATTTTTACGGTGTGAAAGAGTTTTGAGGCCCTTTTACTAAAAATATAAACATTAATTATAATAGGTCATACGCGATAATTATACGGTGTTAAATGAAATAGGGGAATCGATATAATGATTAAATAAAAATAAATGCCCTAGATACGAACAGGGCATTCGCACTCCTCCTTTTTTCAGTGATTCGATGGGCAAGTGTTCACAAACGCTACTTCTGAACATGGTTTTGATTTTCAGGTCGATCAAACTGTGGGTTTCTTTATCAGATTTTTACCAATAGCGGCCCAAAGTTTGGATTAGTGCCCAGTTAATGACAATAGATACGCCTCCTATCACATGGGACTTAAACATAACTGGTGATATACACACACACTGGTGTACTATCAGTACACTTCTTTCTAGCCCTCAGCAAGATGGACCGAAGACCTTAGAAAGGTAGCTAGGATAGACTGCATGCGGAAGGCGGAAGACGGCGCTGTGGCGCAGCCTGTGAGAGGCCTACATCTAGCAGAAGACTGCGATAGTCTGAGTTGAATGGCACCTATGTCATGAAGAATAGCTATACATTGCGGTTCCGAAAAGATATGAACTAGAACAACCCAGAGTTCTTCAAGAAAAATGTATTAACGGCTCTTTCAATTCTTACGTTTGGGGTTATATCAAAAACTACTTGATGGATTTCAACAGCGTTTCCACTAAATCTTAATTGTTTTTCAGGGAAGATTTCAGTGTTTTATCACTAAGATGCGCAGGTTGCACTTTGACTTACAATAACGTAAGCGCTTCATGAGAATGTGAAATTTATTCGTATGGTTTTAATATTTATATTCGTATAAAATGCTTGCTCTAATTTGCTTACACAAATATGAAATAAGGTCGATATTCGTCGATAAAGCACGAACTTTTACTTAGCAAAGTTAAGTCAAAATCTGTGAAACTCACCTTAAGCGTGCTACTTAACTAAATCACCGTAAAAATCACAACTAAGTCTTTCTATTAAAATTACTAGTAACGGATTTTTATCACTAAGTTTTTGCTCTTTAAGTATTGCACCCGTATCTACCTATTTAATTAATTAAGGTTTACAAGATAAATAGTTATAAAACTCTTCATAAAAATCTTTTAATAGTTATCGTGACGAGTCGATCCATCATTGTTTTAGTGCAAGAAAGAGATACAGAACGAATAGCACCTTACCACATCCTTTTCTCTCAGTGAAAAAATGATAGATTTCACTTTAAATTAAGGCGGTTGTTCTCAGGTAACAAATTGCAGCCATGTGCGCGATATTTTTCATGATCAATCGAATATGACGAAATATTAGCTGCTAAAAGTTCGCAGCTAGTGTGTAATTTTATTCCTAAATTCCATTTATAGTATTCTGCGCCTATTGAGTATGCACAGCTAGAAATCGGTTGTAATTTTTTACCCAACTCGAGCCAAAATCTGACATCGAAACGAAATTACTCGGGGATGTGCCTCGCATTCGACTGTCAAGTATTTATCATACATTTTTAAAATGAAGAGTTCTATATCTCTCTATTTTGTCGCTATATTCAGCTGGTATAATGACGGACTTCAACTTTGTATTACACGTCAACGTGTCGAATTTGACGTCAAAATGTATAATTCATTTTTAAATGTATAATTATGTATAAATTGCATTCTCAGCATTGGCTAGCGTGAGTTAATAAAAATGTATATTTTTTGTGAATTTTATAAAATTTTATTGTATTTATAAATTGTGGTTTTTGTCGCAGTATCGTTTTTCTAGCATTTTCTTGAACTAACTACAGGTCAACGATGTCTAGCACCTTATAATGTCATTGTATCATTTTTTCTATCCTACCCTACTCAAAATAAAATGCAAATATTATTTTAACTATCTAAATACTTCAACGACCCCTCTGCAATTAATATTTTATGACTGACAGTTGTCTAATTTCCTTGATGGAGTTAACAATATCACCGGGCTAAACTGCTACAAGTACCTTTTGGCGCGAATTTTCCGAATGATGTTGACAGCTAGGCGCTTTTGGTAAAAAAATTGTGAAATTATCTGTGGAAATTCTATTGAAAAAACAAGATGGCGGTGGATAGATGGCGTTAGTTCCGACTTTGGCTACGCACCAATATATCCTTGTACAAGTTTACAGTCGTCCTAGATAAAGTAGGTATTGAATAGATTTGCTGTCAGCGCATGCCTTATGAGATAACTTATGAACTATCTAATGTAGCCGGGTAAAATTTCTAAAAGAAATCGTACCGTGACAGCCGTTTCGTTAGGCTCCAGTTTAAGGCTAACTGGGGCCAAACAAAAGTTTGCTCGCAAAGATAGATAAAATATACTTCCGTCTCCTCTACTCTTACTATTGGTTCTAATAAGTGCATCCTGCTCTCATTATTATTACTATTTAGTGACTTGTCTATTGCTATACTCTGTCTATGTTTAATATCTCACTAGAAAATTAGCCAGCCCAGCTATTGCTGACTGGCAAATGTTTTGGCCGGCTTCTCTTGAAGAATTATAAAATAACCGCTCTAGTACACAAGCTAAGGCCATATACGACTGTTTAACCAGTCAAAGGAGTGCTAGATAAACACTAATGCGATAAAAACCATTTAATACTATACATTTCGACGTCTGGCTATGACCTTGGGCTTTCATTAATTCTATCTCTAGCAAATTTATGCTGAAAAATATATTTTTGTACTAATCATATTCCGCGTCTACGATATTATTTATAATCACCCTCAATTTTATGGCATTAGCGCAACTCTAAGCGGTATAACTGTCCAGTTACATTGATATAAGGGATCGATTTCGATAAGGAATCGTTCCGTTTGTGACACCATTTCGATACGATATGGTTACGATCTTCTTCCGTTTTCGATTCAATTTCGTTCCGATCTCGTTTGGACCTCGATACGATATTGAAAGGTCTTGTGTTAGGAATTGAATTTGAAACTTTTTGGTCTTATAATTTCACCGTTAAAAACACACAAAATCGTATCCGATCCACATATTGTGTATGATGCTGGTATAAATAGAGTTTCAAACCTATAACAGATTTGCAGGCACTTTATTGGCTAAAATAACCGTATTGCATTCGATAGACAATATGGAAAAAAATAACGCTGCATTGAATACTTTGCGACAAATGTATGAGTTATGGCTACTGAAACGTACCAAAAAAGCAGTGAGCAATTACTCAGGAACTAACAATGGCGCCACTGTCTCACTGACATCGTCACACGGATCACCCATCACAAAATTCAAATTTGACTAGAGAAAACGAGCGTAATGTTAATTCATAAATTGAGCATTTAAAAATATTTCATAGCTAGCCACCTGTTTTGTTTTTAATAGTTAAACTGAAAATAACTTATTTTAAAACAAAAGTTTACGCGTCTATATATTTTTTTTCATCCCATAGACTATTCTGATATTTCCAAGTATTTTCTGTTATTTATTATTAAAGGAGTTTGACATGAGTTTGACATCTGTCAAATTAGATAGTAGGTATAAAAAACAAACGTCTTTTGATGCTTGAATGACATTGACAAGGGGCGCTTTTCACAGTATTTTATTTAAAAAACAAGATTACGACTTTGGCGACGCGTGCAGGATCCCTGTGCCAATAATTATATTAATGATCCATCTGTTGTGCCTAACTAAGTATACCGCTTAAAGTCACAGCCTTCAACGATTAGGGTTTAAAGATCACATAGTGCATAAGTGACAAGTATCACTTGCCACCTACAAGCACATTTTTATAACCCTACGGTATATTATAATTTATAACTTAATATTAATGATTAAAATGTATTTGGTGTTTACTTTCATAAAATTATTTATTTTTTACGCTATAATTATAAAACCTCATACTTTGCGACTAAATTCTAGCATACTTTTTCACTATTTTGTTTTATAATCTATGTCACCCGCAGATTAAGAAAAATAAATGTCAAAATGATAATGTAGGAACCTTAATTTTACATTTGAAGGCTTTTAAATATATTCTAGCTTCTGATTTAAATTATACTACATCAAACTTTTAAAACTTATTTAAAAATATCGATAGCCATATTTCTCATCACCATCACTGTTTGTGAACGCATTTTAAAAATTAGAGATTTAACAATATTTTTTTCTATCGATAAGTTTAGCAAGTAACGCGAACTTAATATTCTTTATCGTAAAAATGGGTTTTCATTAAAATTAACATTTGCTTTTACACACGCTAAATTAATTAAAAGTAGAACTGAATTGACAATTTAACTACCTACGTCTCTTCAGAAGACCATAAAAACACAACCGTTTTTTAACACTAATCTCAGAAACTGATATCACCAATCTGATGCACTTACTCGTAACTATTCGACTATATTTCGGCAGTACACGCTAGTTTCTTCCCAATTTCGGCTTTTTTCTATCTACAGGTGCCCACTTCTAAGATTAGGTGCAACTATGAGCAAATTTTATTGGTCGATAATTGGACCAATCAGAAGCGTTCGCAGGAGAAATTAGTAACTCGAAAAACCTACTAGATGGCAGTGGAGGTTCACATTTTGAATTGTAACGGAAAAATCGAGTCGCCACTGCCATTTAGTTGCAGCAAACTCACGTCTCTATGATTCTCATTATTACTAACGCGTCTAAACTGAGCTGTATGTACATGCTAAATCCAGGAAAACTTTATTAATAATTTTAGAGCAAAAATTGCTGAACATGAGATTAGCCTTAGAAGAAAAATGTGCTTAGTTTCAACACCACAAGCTGGAAGCTTGAAGCTGGTAGACAATTTTTTTATGTTAAACTTTGATTTTCCTTTGTGAGGCTTCTCGATTTTTAGGAAATACTATATTAGGCCTAGTTTTTATTGCATGAGCCTTAAATCGGGCTTGATTAACAACTGATCGAGGTAATTGCCCGTAGCATACCATAACTTGAAACAACAATAAAAGTTGTATCATCTAAAAAGTGTTTAAACGATGCAAGTCATTTGTTGGTTACATTTTTTTGTGATAATGTACTCATATAAAACAAATCAGCTAGTTAAATTTGATTGGACTTCAAGACATGAACTTCAATAGTTTGATTCCTTCATTCGATTAGAAAATTCGAACAACAATGCCACCTGTCAACGATTACAAATTGTAATAAAAAAAATCATCTAGATTTTTTTTAAGTTTATTATGAGACTGCATTTTTAATAACCCTTGAAAAATTCTAGACGGATCTTTTACGCCTATTCTTTCTTATTTGAAAACATTCTGTCGCCGGTAAAAAACATCTTTTTACACATTTTTCTTTTATCTTGGTTGTTATATTATTCGATTTAAAAAAAAAAAACCTATTTTACTTCGAAACAATAAAAGTCACCTCAAAATTAAGGAGCCCTCACAAAGTATTTACTCACTATGATCTCAAAAAGTTTAAGCTAAGCATTTTTTGATGCGGCTTTTAACAGGAATAGTTTAACGCCGTGCTGTAAAAACTAAGCACCACAAGACTAAACTACATCTACGTTTGGACGAAAAATGTAATTAAATCTCAGCTAGGGTAGGGCCCAAAGGTACAGTCGATCGATTGTCGATTCATCGTTATTAAACTAATCGTACGCACATCACTAGTGAGCTCCAAGATAGGGGTTGACATTTGACAGTTGACACTTTTATCGATATCGATGAATTCCTCGTATTGTCGGACCGGCGACATTAACACAACGTCACGTAGACAGCAACGTCATATGAAAGTGAAAAACAGACAATATTTTTCGTTCATCGACATCGATTCTCGACAATCGACCGCTCGGGGCAGTCTCTACGCCTACTTCACCTCAGGCATGCGCATGCGACTAATGTTGCGACCAAGGCCAGTGCTGCGACCGGCGTGCGCGCGGCATTGCACATATCTTCCTCACAGAAGCACATGTGGCCCGTGCCAGTACTTTCCATCATACACACGTGATCGACCATGAAGAGATTTATTTGTAATTGTGATGTACAGGTGCGCCGAACCACCTCGTACGCTGGAATGAGAGAAAAGATTATGTTAATGAGTTTAATAATTTCGTGGTGGTAAGACCAGCTCGAACCTGGGTGAAAGTAGTGACTTTTATGTTTTAATGATTATTTAAGTACCTACTTAGTTTATCTGAATATTCTGATAAGAAACACCAACCTCAACTAGTTTTAAAACTTCATTTATTTTTAACAGGGTTTTCTGTAACCTATTTATAGAAATTAATCATTTATAATTTCTCCTCACAGAGCACTTTGTTATTTCTCATGTTTGAACTTTATCCCTATTTTTTGGCTATATTTTGCGAATGATTTTTCACGACACAAGAACTTTAGTTTGACAATACATGAAACAACCAATTTAACAACGATGTAATTCGGTTCAAAGACCATGCCACTTACTCTAGCAAGACTAATTAGACAGCTGGCAGTCGTAAAAAATATATATTGAGTATCTATACTAAAACAATAACTGGATCGCCTTCTCCCATTAAAATTGTCAAGCGATGACAAATGCCGCCCGCGTTTTCGATTGCCAAAAAATGAACAAACTACATTCTGAAGATTGGCACCAAGCCCAATGCGAATGGAGTTAAAAGAAACGTTTTAATGAACGATTACTTTAGAATACTAGTAATTTAAACGGGAAAATGACTAGTATCTTTCACACGTGTTTTTTTTTATCTCTGATAGAGATGCATTGAAATTAATACATGTCGCGCCGAACCAATGTAAAATGGGTAGCGACAAGAAGCTGATAGTTCCACAAATGGCCTAGCTTTGTTACACCAAGTATTACTGAGTTCCAGTTTGAAGTGCAAATACAGCATAATCAACCTATAATGTTTCCACTCCTGGGACACAGACCTCCTCTCAGTAAGAGACAGCGGACCGTAATCAAGCACGCGGGCTCAGTGTGCGTTGGTAGATGTTACTGTATATCTTCGATTTTTTGGTTCTAGGACATGCCGGTTTCCTCACGAGGTTTTCCTTCACCGTTTTGCGAGCAGTGGTGATCAAAAAATTTACACGAAGCAAAGTGCCAGCCTACGACCCAACTCGTGAGTCGTGGCCGGTGAGCAGTGTCTCATGTAATTACAGGCACATGAGATATTTCAGCTTAGTCATCTACTATGGTTTTAGTATTACAAATGTCTATAGGCCACTTACCGTTACATAGGCCTGCACCACTACTCGATAACATAGAGAAAGAACGACTCTTATCTCGTAATACCCAGTATCTGGGTTATGGAGGTCAAATGGGCAGTCGCTCCATATAAAATACTGATATTCAGCTGCATCCGGATAGACTGGAAGCCAACCCCAATATTATGTAGTTTGGAGCAGCTTTCAGCCTCACAGGACGCAGCCACAGCTAATTTAATACCTAGTATCCACTGGTTGCACCATTGCTCGTTGGCAGACTTTGACTTTGGACTTTTGCATGTTAATCATAGACCAACTTTGTGCACTATAGACTAAGACGGGGAGAAAACACATGTGCATAAGCTCGCGTTTGCATACGCTAGGCTACTCTCCCTCCAATCGTACTTTCATGGACCAGTAGCTCCTTAAGGCACGAGTTTTGTTTTTATAAATATACATAGTTCAGAATGGGCCAGGCAGATAATGATGATACTTACGACTCTTAGAATATCGGACCATTTTGACGCAGCAGCCGTTGCAGGTCTGCAGCGGTGGTTGATCTCGTGGCAGCGCCGTGTAGTTGAAGGGGTCTTTACAGCGGGGATCCGTCCAGCTGTCACACTCGTAGCAGTATATCGTTCGTGCTGGGAACAGGTTGGAGAAACGATTAGGGATCAATTGTAACGATAGTTTTTTGTTTATGAGGTTCGTTCCGACTGAAATAATATGATTTTTCTAGCCGACTAAGACAACTGACAGTCATTACGTCATCTGCAATTTTTTGACGATACTAATTAAGCTGAATGCGGGATCTGAGGCGCGTTTCTTAAGACAGCCGTGCGGCCAAAAACGAAATAAGATGAATGTTTAAAGATTTTTGACGTATCAAAAACGGGTCTCGTCAACTACATTACTTTGGCCCAGTTGATGGCCACGTTGATCGCGGCTTCAGTAGCGTTCTTTACATCCTCACATGTACAGGAGTACAAATATTTTGAGACTCTCCAAGAAGTGGGGTGTCGTTATAGTTCTTACGGTAGATATTGTTTTCGTGGCGGCATTCGACGCTAAATTGTTGTCTTAAGAAACCCTATCTCAGGCTGGAATTTCACCCAGAGGTATTGTCTTGGTTGGCTAGTAGTTAGGCTGCTGTTGTAACTAATATGACTGATGCACAAGACAGTGTTATTGTGTGTAAAGGAATGAGCAATAAAGAATTGTCTTTAGTGAAATAGCGATGGATATTACTGTAAGCTATAGTGTAGTTGATAAGAATTACTTTAGAACTCTCCAAGTGTGTCATAGGTTATAGAAAAATAAAGAAGAGTGATTAAGATTAATTGGTTTAGTTTTATCACGTTATTGAAAAGTAATTCGGAAAGCGAGCTGTTATTTTATTAAATATGCGATAAATCATAAGTGTATTTGGTTATGCGATTGGTGCTCAGTGACCTGATCACGTCATCAACAACCTAACCCTGACATCACAGAGCGAGTAATCGCCGCCAAGCGACAGCAGTACTAATCAAATTCGTAGCGGTGAAAGTGCACTGAACGCACAAATCTGTCACTGACAGCCCTCAGTATCATTTCTGACGTATTGTGAGAAAATGGTGACATGCTTGGTCTTTACCGAAAGTTTGACGATGGCGCCTCTAGCAACGGCCATGGAGGCGTCTGCATACTTTGTGCCTGGCATGAATATGGCACATCAAGTTTTAGAAAACATTCGTCTTTAACGAGCGTTTGTTTAACACTCATACCCGTACCTGACAGTTTCACAGTCTAATAGTCTCAATTCTAAAACCCGATATATCGTTACTGTAACTGTTATTAGGAAGCCCATTATCAGCACTAGAAGAAGACTATACGAGCTGACTAAATTATGACCCATTCAGGATTAGCAACGACAAACATTCTACAATCGATCGACCTATTACTGACTACGTTAACTGAGGACCCTAACTCGACCTGTTGCAAGGCCCACCTGCCAACCGCACGATAAAAATCTATACTATGTCCTAGGCTATTTATAACAGTGCTAAATCGTGGCAAGGCTACTCAAACACGCGATGCATGTCAAGGAAACTAGTGCCAGTCCTTGTAATATATTCCAATAGCTAGAATTGAAAAAATGCGGCTAAATGGCCCATTAGGCGCCAGTGAGGCTGTCGCCTGAATGTCTGGGTTGGTTTGACTTTCAGGCGGTTGAAACTAGGGCATTAGAAGCAGGGCCGCGAGCCTTTTGCTACGTGTTGTGTACACATAATCAGGCTATAACCTTTCTACTGTTGGGACTCAGGCCTTAGGTCTGTAAGAAGGAGAGAGTACGGTGTGGGTTGGTGGTTCTTTACATGGTCTAAAGGAATTTTGTTGACTTATAAGAGAAGGAAATAGCGAAGGTAGAGCCTATAAGTTATTAAACGAATTACCATTAAATACGGACTAGTGCCGTGCCTAGATCTTATGTTTTGAAGGATGAGAGAATGTGATGGATGCCAAGGGGTGGCGTGAAGGACAGAGAAGGCACTCACTACTTAACCACAGTAAATGCGCCGAAGGACGGGGGGCGTTCAATAAAAAACGACTTACAACCAGCAAACAGGTTTATTACGGAAATGGGTTACGGGTCTTGGCTTTAAGTCAGTAACGGAATTGAAATACCACTTCACCACTATTGGGCCAAGAGAGTCTATAAGGGTCAAGGTTTAATAAAATAAAAAAAATCATCATGTGTAACTTCGTAGGTAAATAAACATTGTTTCGTTTATTTTTTACATCTGCGCAGTTAGCTTTTAAAATAAACTAAGTTTCTTATATTTTTCCTTTCTCATCTTGCAAGTTCTTCGTTTTATCCCAGTTGCGTCTGTGAATTATCACTGCAATATCCGTAACGTTTATTTGACACGTTTTTCCGCGTCATTCATTACAACTCTCTGTTCCCTGAGAATATTAATTAAACTGCCTCTAATTTAGATTACCCCTCAAACGAAATTAAAGTTTGGATGTACTACTTAGCAAGGTAATACGTATGTTAAATATTGTCAAACATTTTAAAAGAGTGGAATTTCACATTCTTAAAATTTAATTGTATTCTGCCCCCAATTTTTAATTAGGTTTACATTCAATTTATCACAATTTCCTATTTAATAAAAAAAAATATCATTTAATAATAAATTTATTACAACAAGTACCTATTTGAAATTACCTGAGTAGAAACAAACTTTTTTTTTGTAATTGCTTAAGGTCAGACTTTAATCAGGAATACCGTAGATAGAAATATCCTCCTGAATCTTAATCTATATTTATCGATAATAAACCAATTTGAGATGGTTACATCACTAATGACACATGTAGGGTTGCGCTGCAAATATCATAAACCAATTAGTTTTATCGATTGTGTTTTACTAGCTTGGCTACCTTATCTAAAAGAAAAATACTATTGCATTGGAATTAAGGAGGGCTATCCAACCACCAAGAAAATTAAACCTTGTAAATCGTGAAAAACACAATAATTTGTTATTTTTAAGGTTTCTGACTACTGTTAAATTCTAGTCTAAAAATATTTAATTATCACTTTAAAAACGTTTCGTAGTTCTACATCGATAAGTTTTTCGGTGGCTTTTGTCAATCCAATACATTTTTGACTTTTCCATCATCGACATTCATCATTTTATGACTTAGAGAATCAAATAGAATGTCACATATTCTAGGCCCCGAGCTAAGACTAAAGACAACGGCATAACTTATCTAAAGAACTATTGGCTATTATTAATCTAGCGCGAATATAGACTACCTGCTTTAAAAAAATGTACCTCCCTTTTTGAGAATAAATACGACATATTATCTTAGTACTACAAGTTGGCAAGAACATTGACGTGCAACCTATTACCATGGATTCAGTATATCATTCCGATGCTGGAGCCTCCTGGGTTGAAATTTTTCGTGAGTTAAAAAAAAATAGCTGCTCCATACATTTTGACCGCGCATTGCACTTTTGTAGGAAACAACAGATTTTTTTTATTACCGACGAAAGTTTTCATCGCAGGGTGTCCAGAATCATGTACTGAATGCCTGGTAACAGATTTTGCATCGATGTCTCCGCCATCTAAAGACTGTAGGTATTTAAACAAAGTTAAAATACAGGTTCTAAAACTACTTTTAATTTAGTTACGTACTATCTAATTTAGAGTTTAAGTCCAGTATTACAGAACCTCACTCAAGACTCAAACATTATTTAAAACTAGTTTCAACTAATCATCATCATCTGCCTGCCTTTTCGCAGCTATGTTGGGTTCGACTTCCAGTCTTCCTGGATGCAGCGGAATACCAGTATTTTACATGGAGCGACTGCCTATCTGACCTCCACAACCTAGTTACTGGATAACACGATATCCCTTGGTAAGACTGGTTATCAGACTTTTGGGCTTCGAAGGCCCTTAACGACTGTCAAAGATCTACGAATGACAGCCGAGACCAACGGCTTTCCAAGGCACGAAGGGGTTTTTGAATGTAAAGACGGTCACCCATCAACGGACAAACCGTGGCAAGCGTAGCTTAATGTGATCGATCGACCTCTGTGGCTGTTATTACTTAGCCAAAAGCCCCTCAAACCAATGAAATGGCTCCAAAGTAATGCTTGAGTCTCTTGAGTAAGGTTCTGTAACCAGGCCTTAGACTCAGTTTGGTGGAAGCCCTCAACTGCATCCATTGCCCATCAACTGTATCCGCATCATCTTTTAAAAGAACTATCTTTGCTTGTATACCGCGTTTCTTTCTGTGATAGTTACATTACATTAAAATTCTGCTGTAACACCTAAACTCAGTTCAAAAGACATCAAAAAGAAATCGCTCACACGTTCAAACAACATTCAAAGACAGTCATTACCTAATTAAAAGCTAATTTTAAAAGTTTTAAACGTCATGATCGTAATTCCGTGTCTACGTTCGTCGCAGGCGCCGTTTTTAGATTCACGACGATCGCCGTTTATTTTTGATGCGTAGTCTTCATGTAAATTCTCTCATAACTTCGACCCATTATTTCTATTATGTGGCGTTGATAAATTCGGACTGAGATGTAAAATTTTTTACAAGTTTATTCCCACGTTCCTCACGGTGTCCATTTATATTTCTGAACAGTGAGTTTGTATGTAGGGGCTAATCTTCCGAACTACTGATCCGATTCCGAAAATGCTTTCACTAATGGGAAGCTACAGTATTGCCAAGTGTCATAGGATATATTTTATGCCAAAATTCACGCGGACGGAGTCACGGGTAGTAGCTAGTTATGAATATCAGCGTGGTTGTGAAATGCCCTTTTTATTTTGTGAGTTATACTGAAAGCGATACTTTAGTGCTTTCAACGTGGTGGTTCTAGCGGGACTGTCAAAAACTAGCCGTATAAAAAATTGGTCTAGCAAAAATTAAACACGGTGAAGGGAACACTGAATTAGGTACTTAGTGACGTTTTCAAAAGCTGCTGTCGTGGGAAGAAGGTGTATTGGTAGCTTTTGTGCATCAGTGAAGGTGTCGGTCATCGTTTTATGTATAATTTATACTTACCCCAGTAGCTATTTAAATAGACACATAACACACCAAATATTACAGACAGACAAACAAACATACAATCAGTCGCGTTTGAAGATAGCACAGCTTTATTTAAAACTGTCTAGCACAAACATTATCACACGTGCCAGCGTCTATTCGACACTAACACCAATTTTTACTAACGCTAGGCGTCACCTAAATGAATGCCTTTATAAATTGGCACTGTTGGATTTTCAACTTTCGCCGCTAAGCCGAGCGTTGCGAATCCAACAGCTAGTTTTTATAAAGGTGTCTAAAGTTCGCAAAAACGGGCATTATAGGTAACCAACTAGTGTAATAGAAAAAACGCTTCGTGGCTAGTCCCAAATCGATTCTGGCAATGTGCAATTAGCAACGTCACAACAATTAATGATTCCTACAAATACAAGCTTCTACGGATTAATTAAATGCCTACATATAGTTGAAAAGTACTTACAATTCCATGTGAAAAAGTTTTTTTGTAGAACACCAGTAAACCTACGGTTTCCATATTAGAGCGGTAGCTGTCTCATAACGTCCGATGACATGTGACAGCTGTCATGAAAATGATGGTAGTGGGGTTTGACTTATCGATGCCAAAAACAATCACTAGGAAAACACACTAACTTACTTTCATTAATAACGTTTCAGTGACGCCATTCGCCGGTAAATTACGAACGCTCTGTGGCAGCCACTGCTCTTGTAGGAAATTGTAGCTTTACACATGAATAAAAGCTGCTGCTGAGTTCTATGCAGAATTACCTTCAAAAGCGAGCAGGAAAAGCTAGGTTCATGCACTAGACAGAAAAATTATAAATAATGTATTTTTCTAATTTTACTTACTTATTTAAATACATTTTTAGTAAATGATAAGCTGAAAATGTGTTACCTTTTGCAGTTTTGTTTTAATTAATTTAACAAAAAATACAAATAAAACAAAAAAGCTGAAATTGTGACGTTTTTTGTGAAGAAAAATCTCTGCCTAATTATGTTAGCCAACCCAGTCTACGACATTTTATTCATATTTTAAATTTTTTTATCATTTTGCTAAGTTTTCTCGTGAATTAGTATTAATGTAAGCGTAAAAGCAACTGGCGAGTGTAAAATGGCTTTTATTAGCTTTTTTATTTTATTTCTGTAAAAGCCTAAAAGCTCGTGAATTATTGTTGTTGTAAAAAAAAGAAAAAACAGTACTTACTTTGGCATTCCGCCTGAACAAGGGGGCTGAGACTTAGTGCCCATAATGCTGAAAATCCATGCTTGAATTAGTAAAAAAGAAAAAACATATAAGAAAAACGAAAACACTACACAGTTATCTAAATAGAAGAAGTTCCACAGTAAAAAGATACATCCTGTAAATAACTGAATTAAATGGAAAATAATAAAAAAATTGTCTATTTTTTTCATGTCCATAGACTGGTTGGCTGATTGTTAGAAGGAAAAAACCTAAATGAAAAACGCCAAATTATTATTAATCCAAAAAAAAAATATGTTAGAAACCACTCTTTCAGTTAATTTTCTAAGTAAATTTCTTACCAAATCTTAGTGATTCTAAAGAAATAGTCAGTCTGAAAACGAAAATCAGTTATTCACAGGAAGGAAAATGTTTGAGTGTATTTTTAGTTTTTTTTTTTTAGAAATTTTAGTTCGTCTATTGTGACTAAAATAATGATGACATGCAATTATTGCATTCCTCAATTCCAACATTTAAACACGCATTCCTGTGGGCACTCAAACACAATACATTTATCGAGCTGCGAAAATATCGATAATTTCCCATCACTATTGGATTTAGTCCATACTATTATATCATGTCGCTAAGGACGTAAAAATATAACGTTAATGTGGTGTTCAAATAATGTTTTTTAATGTTAATAATTTTTTGTACGTTGTTTTATTTTTGTAATTACCGATACTATTACTAAATGTTTTTTTTTATCACGTTATTGTCCAAGTACACTATCTCTGAGTTCTTTTTTTTTAAACCCTCAATTCTTAATAGTTTTTTGCATTCCACAATATGTACTTCGGTGATAACTTCAAATTTCATGAGATCATCGTGGATTTACGGATATAGCAAAATGATAAAATGCTTTGAAAGCTTAACTTATCAGTATTCTGAACTACTTCTAATGTTATATTATTATATTAGGGTTTTTTACTTAATCCACCTGTAGGGGCTATTTTAATACAGTATTAATTGTCAGTACATGATCGAGACATAAAACCCCGGAGTTACCAACATAGCTTATAGAGTAATTAGGCTGAAGTGAAGTAAGTCTAAGGACCGATGACCGGGGGAGCAGACGAGTACTGGAGTGGAGACCGCGTATCGGTAATCGTAGCGTGGGATGCCACCTAGCTACATGAGCCGACGACCTTAAGAAACGATGTGGCTAGCAGGCTGACATAGCAAAGACACAGCTACATAAGCAGCCTGTAATGTTCCCACTACTGGGACACAGACCTCCTCTCTGTGAGAAGGACTGGCCCGTAATCCACCTCGCGAGCCCAGTGCAGATTGATAGATGTCACATGCCTTCGATTTTTTTTTCTAGGACAAATACCGGTTTCCTCACTATGTTTTCGTTTTGTGAGCAGTGGAGATGAAATTAAACACGCAAATTGCCTGCCTGGATTCGAACTTAGGACCTCGTATGTCGAGAAGATACCACTGGGCAACCACTGCTCAAATATTTGATACAACAAACTGAACAGACAGCTGTGTTGCTAGGGAGTTTTTAGCGCCACTTTTTCCCAGCTAAAGAACTAGGAAGTCGTGAAGAGCCGCCGTTTTAGGGGACTGTCTCATATAATTTTGACGTACATGAAGTGCTGATTCTCAGCCTAATTGGAATAAATGACTTTTGACTTTCCATTCTAAGGCTCAATGTGTCATATTAACCCCTTTTTATTGAACCAAAGCAAAATGAACACACTCTAATCCGAAGCACTTTAATCTAATGATCTTTGCGTCGGAAGTAGAAGGCAATATTGTGTCGTTGTTACAGCGATATCGCGCCGTGTTCATTGATCAAGTTGTTGGTACCTTATCTTGGCTATAATAAGGTCAATATTGTAGCTGCACAGTCCAGTGGTGCGATTGAACGGGCAATAATGCATTATATTATATTGGTGTTCTAGCTGTATGGAAAGAGCAGTTGTGTTTTTTTTTTATTGGTAAGTTCTAATCTTTTGTTCAAAGACTTTGAAAAGCTTTTGGTCGAAAACAGAGGAAAAAGTTACACGTTATGGTAGCTATTTTAGTTACCTAAATAATTATTATAGTTTTTGTATGCTAAAATGAAATTATTATAACATATCTCGGCAAACTATATCCTTGTATATCTTACTTTGTGATAATTATGTTTTTATTTTTGTAGTAAAATTTTAGTTATTTTTTAAACTATAACTTTACTTGCTGCAATTTGCACGTAGAATAATGTTTTATTTAAACAATGTTTCATTTAACTTTGACGAAAATAAACGTAATTTTATTCTGACATTGACGTTATGCGACAACCCTAAACGATAGTGATGTGACGCTCACAAATCACAAATCTATCGATATGTTCGCAGCTGTCAACACGACACTGATCTAACAACGGGTACACTATGGTACACAACACTTGTGACATTTTGACACTTTTTGGTACTTCATCGCATATTACCAGTCCGTATGCAGGAGTTGGATTTAACTTGGTCCACCCCAAACCAGGACATCAGCAAAACTGGAAAAGATTAAAGGTTAATTGATTATTCATATACTACATCGCTGTTAGTGCCCGTAGTACTCGCGTCCTAGGGGAACTAGACAAACGGGAAAGGTAACTGTCAAAATGGCGCTGTCGTAGGTCATTGCTAAACCATACTAATAATACAAGGCGTAAGGTAATTTTATTTATATTTGCGGATAAGACTTGTTGTTGTGTTCCTAAATAAAAGACCCTACAATTAGAAAATTGTGGCTATTCTAGGTGTTTAAAAAAAAAATTAAACGGTGTTCGAGGTTATGTCGGATTGTTTTTTGAAGAAACGAGGAAATAAACAGAATTTAAGGTTTAAAATTCGGACACTTTTCCTGTCGAATACATAATTGTTTTAAAATATTAATTTCAACGTAATAAAATAAATAATAAACTGAAGCTAATAAAATAAATAAAAAAGCTGAAGACTTTTTTTGTTTGAACGCGCTAATCTATAGAAATAAAACTACCAGTCGGATTAAAATTATCAAATAACTTCTCCCGCTCTGGGTGGAGCGGAATGGCTTGTAAGACTTTTACTGTCTAAAACCTACCCGTGTTCCTTCAGTTGCCTGTGTGCCAGGGGCCACGGTATCTCTTTCGAACAAACCGCACCCCTGGCAGATCGTTTTGCATTTGATGCCCAACCTATGAATTTTAACGTTACGCTAGGACCCTTAAGTAGTGATAGTGGAATTTAATTTATATTTTGTATGTTAATTTATATTTTATATGATAATGATTTTATTGTATTATGAATGTGTTAGTTTCTAATTTTAATGAGTCTGTTTATTTATGTATTATGTATGTTTTCAAACACAATGTGAATTGTTCTTGAAATAAATTGAATTGAATTGAATTAGGAGCCAAGTAAAAAAAAGTCAGAACAGAATAGAAGAAAGCTAGCACAGGCAATGCGACGTGACCGGGTGGGACGGCAGACCAAGAAAGATCACGCGAACGAAGTCGCAGGCAAAAGCTTGTAGTGAATTAAAACCAAACTCATTTATAAACACAAAATGAAATGAATGAACGAAATGTTAAATTTACTGTAGGCCCTAGGGACCGAGCTATGGTCACGCCACCTACAATTAGTTTTGACCGACCTTCCCCATTAGTTGACTTTGAATTTTTGTTACTAGCCCTCGATAAACCTTTTTCCAGATAGCTCAAATTTTTGAATGGACACACTAAAAGACCTCAAAGAGAAATCACAACAATCACAACTATTCATATTTGCACGCCATAGGTAGGTAAGTGACAAATCACTTCAAGTTCACCTCAGTTGTTACGGTAAGATTTCTACAGAATAGACCGGCCGGCACCCTAATTGCGTAATGCACGATCAATCATAATTTAAATCATTTTGAAACAGATTGCTAATCTATTGCTTCATATGTTCGAAAAATGTGTCTGCTCAACAACGTAAATAACGCAATGAATATTGTTGAACTGTCACAATGAAACACGGAAGAGAACCGTGCAATGAAACTGATTATGATGGATCGTGTGTTACGCAATTAGGGTGCCGGTCTTTTATGAACTTAAGTCTAGTCGGCATAAAGTTTAAAATACAAAAACTGGGTTTAAAACTCCGGATGAGCTTAGTTAATGCTTTGTAATAGGACTGTTTCAGTTTGTAAACTAAAGTAAAAACTTAAGTGAAGTGAACTGTCAATAGTGTCAATCCTTATGACAGATCACTTCACGTAAAGTTTAACGGTGAGATTTTTACAGGTATAGACCGGCTATATTTTATCACATTTAGGTTCTTATTACAGAAACTGACTCGATGATCATCTGTCAAGAAAATCGTAGCTGTTACAAGTAACAGGAAGACCGTATGCGTTTTTGTGTGAATTTCATTCTTCCAATTAAAAAGTTTATTATCAAGACAGTAGTCTTATGCTGCGGTCCAACGACCACGCGCCGCGCCGCACCGGTCCAGACCGTCAGGCCGTGGGATTCGTAGCATCCGATGAGGCCTGTAGCGGCCTCACCGCCCGCGCCTGTCCGATTGGTCGGATCGGGAGTCGGTAAGTACAAAGGGGCGTCTGTCGCGGCCTGTACGGCGGATTTATTTTTGCTTTAGGTATATGGGAATGCTAGGCACGGGCCGCGGGTCCACTCGAAACGGGCCGTGGGACCGCGGCTTCAAGTGCTTTTTCTGTAGGTATAAATATAATATTTAATATATATAAAATGTGTGCAATTTATTTGTAAAATGGCAGTTTTATGCGAATTAATAGGTATCCGCAGTAATATTATGAGGTGGCAAACGGCCAAGAAGAAAATTGGTGAAAACTTTTTCCAGATCATGAAACTAAAAATCTGGACCACGCTACAAGTATATATTATTATTGTTAGCGATTGGTCCTGGCTGTTAGGCTGGCGTTATGAGTCGTCAGAAGCCCAAAAATTTGACAACCAGTCTTACCAAGGGTTATCGTGTTACCCAGTAACTGGGTTGTGGAGGTCAGATAGGATTCGCTATAAGTACCTACCATAAGAAAATGATTTTGTTTTTCAAAAATGTCGACGACACTTCTAATGAAAAGCGCAATCACTGGTCTTAATTACAGGTACATGAGACATTTCAGCTTTATCTCTGGGATAACAACGAATCTATGATGTCTCTGGTTTTGCAGCGGGTCTATTCTGTAAAAAAAATCCGTGAAACTTAGGTGAAGTGAGCTGTCATTTCACTTGGATTGACAATGCTTGCTTGATGCTTTTGATTATGAAGCTTCTCCTAAGATGTATCTTAGGATAAGTGAGCTTGTAGCGACGGATTTGTGAAGGTAGGTGGTCACGGTGGTGATGGTAGGTATATCTACCTAGGTGGCGGTGATCACCTACCGTCAGCAAAGCTATTCAAAAGCATTCGACAGGCATCCTATCGAAAATGTCACATCTCGACAGACGACAGCCTGATTTGTCTTGCCCCCGACAGCAAATAGGTGTCGTAAGAACAGCAGTTGTCTATTTGATTTATACTGACATCATTTTCGGGCTTTTTTTTTAGTGGACACCGTTTAAAGGACTCCTAAAATAACATTAATTGATGTTGGCTTCGGTAAGGAAGCGTATCGAATGGTTGTGAATAGCTATGCTGGAGGGCCGATGGGACGATCACAACAAAAAAATAAGTTTTCTCCACTGTGATCAAACGGAAGTTTCAATTCGTGAATCTGGACCGAGTTCTCCCATTAAATATATCACATTATGTCCCCGAAATAAACCTTTAGTAAAATTATCGTAGTTCGGACGTCACGAGCGAATAAATAGAGTCGTATGCGCAATAACCGTGACTACTCTGCCAGACTATTAAATTATAATATTTTAATAAGTGTTCGTTGAGATCTTAAGTTCTGAGTTGAGCACACGATTACTGTCAAATGCTTGCACTGAATGGACAGGTCCACTCAAATCTGTGTGGTTTTGTCCTCATAAGACCAACATCATTATCTGCCTAGCCTTTACCCATGATTGGGTCTACTTACAGTCTAACTGAATGCAGCTAAATACCAGAATCTTACAAGGAGCAACTGCCTTACTGACCGCCACAGCCCTGGGAAATACGACTGACAACCAGTCGTACCAAGGGCTTCGCCGTTCGGGCTTCTGAAGACCCGTAACGACTGTAAAAGATCCACTAAAGACAGCCGGGACCAACGGCATAACGTAGTGTCTGGGGCACGGAGTCTTGGTAGGTAAAGATGGTCACCCATTCTGCCGTGTATGGACCAACCGCTGCATGCACAGCTTAACCTAATCGATCGACCCTAAGACTATCATTATTTCGCCACAAGGACCTGAGTTTCAAACCTACTATTTTTAATAACTCGTATCGTGTAATACACGAGAGATGTAATGAAGAGATCCGCAGGAGAACCAAGGTAACTGATATGGCCCGAAGAATTGCCAAACTTAAGTGGCAGTGGGCAGGGCACATTGCTCGCAGAACAGATGGCCGATGGGGCCGAAAGGTTCTGGAGTGGCGACCGCGTACCGGAAGACGTAAAGTTGGAAGGCCTCCCACAAGGTGGACCGATGACCTTCTGAGAGCTGCAGGAGCCCGGTGGATACGGAAGGCACAGAACCGGTCGAAGTGGCGGAGCTTGGGGGAGGCCTATGCCCAGAAAGACGTCTTTTGGCTGAAATTATGATGGAGATAATCATGTAACGCCTGTTGTGCCCACAGATATACTAAATCTATGATTGTGGAATGCGTAGTCTACGCTTTGAGTTACGGCTTGATACATATGTGGTGAAGATATCAAGCCGTGACTCAGTGCATGCACTTAGAAGGTTGGAAGTGAATTGCCAGCCTAACAAAATAAATGTATTGAACTGACCAAACGTTGAATAATATAAAGAAGCTAAAGACCACACGCAAGGACCGTATCGTGTATTAATTTGTTTACGTATTCCCATAACATGATGCCTTGTTTACCCGAAGAGTAAGGCAGAGGTTTACTTTTAGTATACCCTTATTTCGTGGCCACCTACTGAGCTAAAAGTGTTTTTTTTTTTAAACGGCGTAGAGTACAATTGACACGATAAAAGGAAGACCCACATTTCGCCTGTTAGGTTTAGGTCCCATGAACCTAAAAGGGGCGAGACTATTACTGCTGCTATGCTACTGAGAAATTACTACTATACTAATTACAACATAACTAAGCTCACACCTTTTTACCATAGGGAACTACAGAACACCACTGCTACTATCCTTACATACTCCTTTTGCCTCGTTTACGTTCATACAACAACACCCTAATTTCGTAACTCACGATTAATCATAATCTGTTTCGCTATGAAGCAGAGTGCTAAACCATTGCTTCATATATTCGAAAAATGCGTCTGCTCGACAACGTTAGTAACGCAATGAATATTTTTGAACTGTCAAAATGAAACTTACGCAATTAAAGTGCTGGTCATACACGCACGCCGGTTGCGAGTAATTTAATCAGAAAAATCAGGTGCGTGACTTTTCTGATTAAATTACTAATTTAATTATTTTATTTATTCATTCATAATTACACATACAATTATTTTTACAGGCAGAACCCAAGGTAATAAAAGTAGTTATACAATGCGACACCCAGAGACGCCACTCAATAACTGATCACATACCTACATGGGTCCATGACTGACCAGCCCCATGTAACGGTTCCGTGTGCCGCCGGCCCAAGTTACGTATAGGACAACATATGTACTAACTGTCACTGTCTGGAATCCCGCCAATGAGCAGGAAAAATATTGTTCTACTAACATTAATTGATGTACACTAGGTGAGGTAAAAATGCTTATTTCAGTAGTCACCCGCTAAGATAGCCAAAGAATTCAAATCTTAGGTTTTTTGCAATCTGCAGGTCAGTATCATGTTGTGGTGAAAATCTTAATTTCGCGAACAACCTGGCGCTTCCCCCAACAAAAAAAAAACAAATTACTAAAATATTTTTCCTCGTTTAGATTGTGATGAGATATTAGATACTGTTGTTGAAAATTATCAAAGAAGTAAGTAGCATACAATGTCTCAATATTTTTATGTGATGGTTCCCAATAAATATTAACTAGGCTGTTTTATAAAATTCTTTTGCCTTGCATTTAGACAAACATTGGCGGTAACGTAGTGTTGTGCAAGTGCATGAGTATTATTTATCGATTACATTATTATAATTCAAAATAAATGCTTTATGCTCCAAGTTCCGTGTTTGTTTTTATAAAGCTTTGGTTTCCTAAGAAAGCGATGAACGGTCAAATAATAACGGCTGCCACGGCGATTGCCCAACTTAAATGGGACTGGGCAACATGTCCACCGCATGCCAGACAAACTGTGGGCCCAAATAGCACAGAACTGGTGCCCTGAGACAGTGAAGCGGGGTGGCGGGAGACCACGTAGGAGATAGCGGGTCGAGCTGGGTAGGTCCGTCATAATTGGGAGGAGGTTGGAAGGAATGGAGGGAGACCTTTGCCGAGGAGAGGAACAACGGATGGTAGTAAAAAAAATGTCAACTACTGGCGAAAATGACAAAAATGAAAATAAAACCGTATTACCCAGTAACCGGGTTGTGGAGGTCAGATAGGCAGTCGCTCCATGTAAAATTCTGGTATTCAGCTGCATCCGGTTAGATTGGATGCCGACCCCAACATGGTTGGTAAAAGGCTGGGCAGATTGGTTTAACTGGTGAAAATGACAGATTTTCATGACGGTCGCTTTAGCTAAGTAGTAAACGTGGCCATATTTTTTTAACTTATAAAAAAAAGACGTATTTTCCAGTCATCTGCCTGAGAACATAATATTTAACATAATTGTTTCAAAAACTATAAAAGGCCTGAACGTGTGTCACTCACAGAAGAGGGATCAGACACGGCCTCTTTACGTCACTCAGTCAGCTTAGAACAATGCTATGTGGCTGATACCTTCACAATCGTTCCGTCTAGCTGACTCTATAGTACCTAGTTATTGCTCGTATAATTCACGATTACGACTAATTACCAGTCGGTCTATTACTTAAAATCTCAGCGTGAAAATGAAGTGATTGCGAGAGGTGAGAGATGAGATTTTTAGATAATAGGTCGGCTGTACCTGAATGAGTATTTTAGTCTTCCATAGAAAAAACAAACATAAACCTAAAAAAAAAACATGAATAAATAAAATATATATATTCCACATATTATTGAGTTTTTGAAAGAGTTAGACAGAGAAAGAGTGATAAGGATGATTTATACTAGAGCAGCTAGACCATAGCGGGCGAGAGTCGTGCCAAGAACGAGGAGGTCTACTCCCTAAGTACGAAATCCGTAGTTTCGGCCAAAGATACGTGCGATACCAGGGGTCCTCATCTCTATTACCTTCGACGAAGATACGGGCCCATCCGAAAGTAGTTGAACCTTCAAAACAAGTGCCAATTTCATTCTTTTTTAACTCCCATAACTTCGGCAGAAAGTAGTACGGACTTCGTGCTTAGGGTAGGTATAGATCCCCAGCTCCGTATCACGAGGTCTACTCTCTAAGCATGAAATCCAAAGTTTCAAACAAAGTTATAGGCGTTTCCTACTCAGTATTACCTTCGGACAGAAGATTAGTTTGGAGGCCGAGCTAAGAATGATTACCGCCCTGATTTGACAGGTATCTCTATTCCCGAGATGTTTTTACCCGTCCGAAAAAGTTAATTATTCAGGTGTAGGGTTAATTCAGTACATTCGGACGGGCCCATATATTCGTAGACAGACGGGAGTAGGCCCCATAGCTCGGACCATGTACGCTCTAGGATAAACCACCTCATAAAGAGCTTTGTCTCACACTCTGAGTGACAACTCTTACCTGTGGGATTGACAGTCTCTTGACGACTCGACGTGTCATGTTTTAACGCCGGACATCAATATAAAAAAACCCCGGATACTTTTTACGTGAAAAAAGAATATAAGTAAAGTCGGACGTGCCCTTAGGATAGGAAAGGATTGCGAGCCTACCGGAATATGCATCCTTGAGTAAGCATTGGACTAGTGGAGAGACGGGTGGTAAAAAAGAGGCTCAATCTAAAAAAGTAAGCATCAGTAGAAGAGTAACAAAATGAGAAGTTCATTAATTTAGAAAAGTGTCCATTATTAGAAGGTCAATAAGTTTTTAGAGATATTTCCCTAAAAGATAGTCGCAAACAAAGTGACAATAGAGTCTATTTTTGTCTCGTTCACAGACCAAGTCTATTTTCGTCCGTGTTGACAATATACATAGAAACTTGAGCTGAGGTCAGCACTCGAGTCAGGTCAGGTCAAGTTGTCGGTTCGTAGGGCTTAGATTTGGATGGGTACCTATGCTCTAATATTCTGTTTGTGCAAGGGATTATGTTAAAAGAGACAGGGTGAGTTCTCTATAAGCTTTAGGAACATTCCTACTGAAATGTTACTTAGAATATGTAGGGGGCTCATGGCTAAGTAATAATAGCTGCCAGGGTCGATCGATCAAGTTAAGCTACACTTACCACGGTTGGTCCGTGGATGGGTGACCATCTTTACATACCAAGACTCCTCCGTACCTCAGAAAGTACGTTAAGCCGTAGGACCCGGCTGTCGTTCGTAGATCTTTGACAGTCTAAGGGTCGTCAGTAGCCCGAAATTCTGACAACCAGTCATACCAAGGGGTATGTCAGTCCGACCGAGTATCCGACCCGATTCCTTAAGTTGCGCTTACACGAGCAACTAAAATTGCTCCATCTTGGACAATTCTTGTTAACTATGACGTCACGACTACATCCAGCAAACTATATCCAGCAATTTAGGGCAATGGCAACATGTAGCCATCTGTTGCCAGATATACGACCACACAAAATATAGCAATATGGAGCAACTTAAGAAACTAGGCAATGCGCTTCCCCCGCCGCCTTCGCCGCCGGCTGGTTCCTCTCGCAAAAACGAGACGTAGTTATACGTACAAACGAGATAGAAAAAAAAATTACTAAAAATTTCCAAACCGATTTGATATTCGGCAACTCATAAAATATATGGAGCAAACAAAAGCAATATTGCCGAAACACATCGGCAATTTATTGTTGTTGCTCCAGATTGCTCCAGATTGATCCATTAGTGTTGCCGAACAATTTAATAATTGCTCAAAATATCGCCCGTGACGTGCTGTACGGAACCTCGTAGTTCATTAAATTTGTCGCTGTTGAATATACTTACATATCCAGCGTAATTTCTAGGAAACGAGTCGTTTAGATCCGTTTCCAAGAAATTAAGTACGCTCTGTTGTAACCGTAGTACTACTTAGTGTACGTACGTTCAGTGATAGGTACTGATAACACTTGCGCTGCGAAATTCGCCCTTATGGTACGACATAAATGCGCTATCAATGTTAAATTTTATTGTGGTCAGGTGCGGTTGACTGTACCTACCGTGGATAAGTGAGCATTCATCGCGGTAAGCATAGCTTAAAGGGAATCTAGTCGCGGGCTCGAACTCACTGGGGGGACTGGCTAAAAAGCACACTGTCTCACCAGGCATCGTGTCCGACAGAGGTAGTATCAGTGATAAACAGTTAGATGCAAGTCTGCACGCACAACGTTATTGAGTGAGATGCAGGGTCATTTTATAGTAAATCAGGCACGTAAAAACTAAGAAAATTGCTTCGGAAGATCGGATTTTGTAAATAAAACCACTGCATAGATCAATTACCAATTAACTTTATTGAGCTTTTCGATATTTGAGCTTTGTCCGTACCGACTTGGTTTTGGATATTTTACACTTCTTTTATTGCTTACACACGCCCAAAGTTAGGTTAAATTAGCAAGAAAAACAAATATTTGTTGGATCCTAACTTTTTATGGCTTTTTATTCTAGTATTAGGTATGTTTCCGTAAAGACAAAATTAATAATGAGACAAAACCATACCATGTTTAATTTTTGATGTAAGTACTCGTACACTGTCGAAAAGTGGAGCAATACACTCCCGAAGTTTGTATGGAAAAAAAATCGACTAGATTAACCTTAACCTTCGATCGACTGTGGCTGTTTCATACTTATCATTTATTTAGCCGCAAGCGTGCAGCGACTCAGGGCCTGCGCTCACTGGGCGCTCGGCATGGCAAGGGATTTTTATGCGACGAATTTTTTTATTTATATACTCATTATTATAAATATAACTTATTATTAGGATCACAACGAGGCTTTCATGAAAAATCACGTCAGCAGTTGGCGCCACTTCGACAGGAGGTCTTTCAAGAGGATTTCAGCAATGAATATAAAATAGAGGATGGCAGGGACATGGACGCACTACCTGTTACCATGGGTTTAGTAAATCAGTACGTCAGTCGGCGTTGAAATTTTTCATATTGCACTTTGCTATGAAATAGCAGAATTATATTTTTGATAAGCGACAACAAAATCTACTACTAGGGCGTCTAGAACAATGTGCATCCAGCACATGGATCTAGCGTAGATTTTTTTTGTCATGGTTTTATTTTTCGCTTCGATGGCCCTGCCATCCTGTATACGATGACGTTCGTCATTCATTTTAATTTGTCCATCATTCAGTCATGCCTGAAGAAAATATAGGCGGTTTGACACTTATGACAGGACCTAAGGTCTCAGTGCTGCCACCTAGTGAACGTCAGTTCAGAAAACCCTCGATAAGGTGAAAGCTACAGTTATTGCTATTTGCAGGTTAGTGTCACCTGAACAACATTCCTTAATTATAATCATTAAAATCATCATTACGACCATGGAATCATCAGGACGACACGGCATGATGTAGGATACCGCGGCATCATTGCCGTCTGAATACCCTTGCATTGCTTGCACTGTATATCGGCACGGGATTCTTCGGCATCTCTACAGATGCCGAAGAATCCCGTGCCGACATACAGTGGGCTGAGCGCCCTTAAAGTAGATATAAAAAATAAACGTATTCCTACCTGGCACAGGAAATATCCAGCGCATTTTTTCTATTTCTTCCTTCCGCTTGTCAACTGTTTTCAGCTTGACTTTCTTCTCATTGCCGCTTCAGTTTTATCTTAATTATAATTATTTTAATCGTAAGTTTTTATAAACTAAATTTGTTTTCATAACAAAATATACTTTATTAATAGCATATGAATGTGAATTAATCAAATAATAAGTTAAAGAAGAAACTAGAAATAAATATTATTTTATGCTTTACTACAGCAATAAAACAATAGTTTTCTGTTGATCATTTAAAAAGAAGAAAATGATAACAATATTTGGTTAAAGGGCTTATATCTCTGTAAGTGTAACCATTCGTAAACACCTGAAGAAAATAAAAAATAAACATAAGTAAAGCATTCCTTACTCAAAAAAACACTAGAAAATATAATGACGTAGAATTAAATAAACCTTTCAAAGGTATAAATAAAAGGAAAGCACTTTTACAAAAGTCGTGACATGAGAATTAAATAAATAATCAAGCGCCATCTATGACAATTTAAATCAACTAGCGCATTCTCCTATTTTTTTTTTAATTTTGACGTTGCAGATGACAACAGTCATTGAAATCATTCCGAATTTTGACACTAAATGGCGGGAACTCGTAAATTATTACGATTGTAGGTACGTTTTCTTGATTTAGTGGCACTGCGGAGTTTTAATTTCGCAAAATCTATGTATTTACGTAAGTCTGCGTACGTTGCGGTCCATAATTACCAATTTATTTGATAGTAATATACAAATGCATTGCATAAATGTGTATTTTGTCGCAGTATAATCATTTTAACATTAGTGTGTGGAACCTGAAAAAATCGTACTACAGCACGCGGGACAATGCGCGGACATTATTGATTTTACGTACCGCTACATTCCACGATTATTATTTACCAAAAACACTGCGGGTTTATTCATTTCATGCAATCACATCATCACAGAAAAACTCGTTTATTATTCACTGGAATAATGTAAGATTCAAAGACAGCCACAATAAAAATAAAATAAATACTGTGAACATTGAAAAAAAAATAGAAAAGGTTTTTTAAAAAGACGATTTCTTGACCGAAATAATATTTTTTTATTGTATACTATTTTTTACCTACCAATTAACATTATGATAGCCGTTTACGTCGTGTGAAAAAATAAACACTAATCACTGTTACCTAATTAACTTGTGTTATAAATATGGTTTAATCATAATTAAATGTGTGTTTTGTTGTATTTTTTGGTTTTATAACGTTATGCGTGAATGCAGCGATTTTAAGCCCATTTTACGAGGGACACGCCGACTAGACAGCGCGCGGCGGACTCACTGCCGGGGCTGCCAGCCTACATTCGAAGTTACGCAATACGCAAGGTGGGAAAAACAATCCTGAAGCAGTTAAAACGTCACGATGTTGCGGAAAATAATCCTATATGGCGTTTCTTTATATTTTTATAGCAGTATTATGTCTTTTTCACGGTTTTTGGATGTCTTTGTAGTATAAAACGTAGTAGTTGTAGTATAATAAAGTGCCTTTTAGAAAGACGCAGTACAATTAATTATTTATTCATTAATGCACAATAACAGAGCCCAGAAGGGTGGGTCTTTGGAACTCTTTGGTGTAAGCAGTTCATCTAATAATTACCATGCATAGGTTTTGGCTATTTCTGGCATAGCCTAGGTATTTCTTTGGGATAGCTGAAATGAGTGTTTTTCTTTACGTTTCGTATTTGTTCAAATAAAGTAGACACAATTAGGAGCCTATAATACGTTTAAAAATAAAGAAATTATTTTATTTGTACCTAGTTATTTCAATACTTGTGTAAAACGAAATCGCCGCCGTATATTACGGGAACTACATATTTTTTTTTTTTCATAGAATAGGTTTTGACCGATTCGACATTGACTGTCATCGAACAGTTTTCATAACAAAACAACTGGTGATAGTAAATTCACATTATAATCATACAATCGAAAAAAAATTACTTCCCCATATTTTATTTCGTTTTCCCAAAATTACGCAGATTTGCATAATGTGGTAACCCAGTCACTCCGGCATTGGGTCTGTATTACTGCTATGCGGAAAACGGGAAACGTTCACATTTTAGGCTTTATACTATAAAATAAGACGATTTTCTTACTGACAACAAGTGTTAAAATAAGAATATTTAATAATTAGTGTAATGTATTATTTTTTCCTTTCAAATTATTGATAGAACAATGTTTTCTGAATCTGTTTTTTCACATCTTAGGAGATTCAAAAATAAATTAATAATTAAATTTCAGAAAAACAGATTTAGGTACTCACAAGAGATTTTTATGAAAAAATAAAGTCGGTCTTTGTATTTAATTAGTAATTAAACTCATTAGACTAACATACTTTTAAAATTCAACCGACCAAGAAACCCTTCCTTTTTTAAAAGAAAAAAGAATAAGAATTTTAAAAACAAGTATGTACAGAAGCCAGCACATCAAGTTTTCAACTTTAATGCAAATTTATAAGGTTCATGTTCAAATGGGAACATTTGACAGTTTGGGATAGCTTGATGTGCTGGCATCTGTACAAAAAAAAGTTCCGGGCTAAGATTTTTCAGTGCCATCTGGCAGTGGAAACGCGAAGCTCTTCAGCGAAAGAAAATTCCTACATTTCGGTTCACGGTGAAGGATAGTAGTTTTTATTTATGTTCGTAAGATGGCGTTGATTTAAGCGTTGCGCTGCCTCGCTGGTCTAGCGGTTGTACTGTGGTCTTAGCGCGACTGCAGAACATGGGGACGACCGTCGAAAGCTGGGTTCGATATCCAGTGCGGAGACATTAGGAATTTGTCAGTATTGGCCGGGGTACTAATCGCTTCGGAGAATTAAAAGCGTAATGGTGATAAAATTTAAGTTGATAAAGCAATATTTAGTGTTTATAAAAAAATGAGTCATTTTATTTAATGGATTGGTTTCATAAGCTCCCAAAAAAAAAGCACCTGAATTCCAAAAAAACACTACAAAGTGAAAATAAAGTTTATTTCGAAAGTCGGTCTGTTTTAGAATTTTCTTTTTTTTTGCCGCCGCCAACTAGTATTTTTTGGATGCCAGTTGTTTTTTTTTATAACTTTTTTTTTCACTCTTGGTTATCGTACCTACCTCGCACCAATTAGTATACCACTACGGTTATGTAAACCACAACCTGATGTAGACAACAGTGACCAGAAGCATTAAAACATCAAGATACATAGTGCATTTGTTTGCACTGAGGCAGAGACGATCAGAAATCGACCAATCACATCGCACGTACGCCGTGATTTTATAATGTCCGTGGGAACGTCGGTTTAGGTTCGTTATGGATTGGTCTATTCGTACACGTCCCGTCAATATTATTGTAACTTGGGTAAAGTAATTACCCGAGGTTAGCTGGACCATCTTACCTACTCTGAGATTTTTCGTGAATCTTCACTATCCATTTAGGCGTCACCCACTGCTTGGACATTGGCCTCACATTTCTTTTGCCATACTTCTCGGTTTCGTTCGTTGATTCGTGAATAATAAAACAGAAACATAAAGGCTTAAAAATCATTTTTATTCATAACTATCGTACATTAATAATTATTAATTATAAATTTAAATACAGTAATTACGGGTATTTGACACTGCGTCACTCGCGCTCAAGCGTTATTATATTTTAAATGCACTTCTTATAATAATTATGTTACATAGTACATTATTTTGACACTATTTACTTAAAAATTACCAAAAGAAAAAAAAATGGTTATTTATAAACAAAAATTTAAAAGTTAATCCTGGATCATAATTTCCCTCAAAAACTCATTAAAATGAAACCGTTCGTTTTTAAGTAAATAGTCTCATGCATCGTTGTTTCAAACATATTTTCCAACAAAAAAGGTACATTTTGTTGCCAATTAATAACAATAATAGATCAATTAGTCAATGTAGGAATGATCTTCCAATTTCTAGGAATGTTTTCGTAATTTTTTTCCATTTGCTGCAAAGATTCCAAAGTACCAAGTTTTTTTTAAATACAATTTTAATATACATCAGATTGGAATAATTCAATGAATCACTATTTTCTACACTTGCTTGCTATTGCTACGCACAAAAAAAAAACTGAATCAATGTGTTGCTGTTCTTCTGTGTCATACACACACATTTAGACAAAAACGAAAATCGTTTCGAAGTTCTGAACAGTACAAAAAAAATAAACCTCCTCCTTTTTGAAGTCAGGTAAAAAGAAATACACACAAGATACATTACATACATTTTTATTAATGAAAAATACTTGGGAATGACAATGTTCGAAACAACGATACAGAATGCACTACACAACTTGCAACAATCAGACTTCAGTGTTTTAAAACATATAGTGTAAAGCTGTGTGCAGGCGTGCGTCATGTAATTATATCCTTTTAAATATAACGAAAAAAAAAACCGTTTTGAAAATCTTGATTGTGTTTTGTTTCTTATAAATGGGTAACGCGCTAAAGTAGCCCGCGAAATTAAAATTTTGTTCCGATTTTTTGCAATTTCCAGTCAGTGCCAGATTGTATTATAATTTGAATCGATTTGAAAGCCATATGGCTTTAGAGAATTATAATCATTAAAATCATAAATCCCTTTAAGTTCATTTAATCCTATTGAATGAGTTTTTCATGAACTAGAACCTAATGAACTAGAATTAAATGAATTGAGAGGGTGGTATTTGGGTCAACTTACAGCCTGACACTGACTTAAGTAGACAATAACGTAAGAAAATTTCAATTTTGCGGGCTGCCCTGGCATTTCCATTTTAATGCGCAGTTCCATTGTTTGGCTAAACTACGTATGCGTACGCTTCCCTTTGTATGATTATTTAGGCGGATACATCCACTACGACCCGCGGGCGCGCTACGCACGGACGAGTAGCTAGCAAACAAATGAACCGCGCAGCTGACGTGCGCACCCTCTCATAGTATAGATTGTAGCATTGTAATTGCGACTTTAAAACTAAGCTATCAAAAACTCATCTTCAACGCACAAAATCAACACCGAAAATTAAGATTTCACTGCGCGATGAAACCCCGCCGCAATATTTAACATAGACTAAAGCTTAGCTGTCAAAATCACGTTCAAAAGGACAATAAATAAATACGCACAAATATTTAAAGCGTTCCATACAAAATGAGATTCAGTACATCATTTTAAAACACTGACGCCAGGCGTTGGTTTACGGCGACCATATCAGCGGCAAATGACAGAAACAGTTGTTACCACGCAAACCAACGCACTACACATTACATAACATATATTACATCAAAAAAAGTATACAAAATGATAAATATATTGTTACAAAAACATACTTGAGGGTAATAAAGAAAAACGACTTATGAGACAAATCGGTTTTTTACAATTTGAATAACAATTTTAGTATTTTTACAAGAAAAGAATGCTCAAAGCATTGTTAAACGAATGTAAGATATTCTTATTAAGATAATTACATTTATATCAATCAAATTGTTGGAAATAAGCCGTTTTTACAGAACTAACCTCAAAAATTAAACGCTTAAAGTATTACAAGCGTGATGAAAAACAAAATGTAAGTGATGAAATGGATTCTTTTTTTAATATAAAATAGTTTGTGAGTTATGTCGTATTAATAACATCGATTTATTGGACGAGAAATAATGGCAACACTAGGATGCTGTGTTGCTAGATGTGGCCCGATATTGCAAGATTAAAGGGACTTTTAAAACATGAAATTAAACTTAAAAAGTACAGTTTTTCTTGCAATATTGAGTCCTATCTTGTGCTACAGTAAAATGGACCTTAAGAACAGCACTTTTTCGTCAAATAAATCGACGAAATTTACACAAAAATGAAAGAGAAACAAAGAATTACTAACTTTGGAAGTAAAAGACAGCTCTAAATAGTAAAGAATTGCGTAAACCCGCCGCACGCCTTCCTAATAGCTTCACAACATACAACACAAGCTCTTAAACCCTTTATACACATTGCAGTCTCAAAAAATGTCTTTACGCAGCAAAAACTACATTTAAATGCAACGTACAACAAGACAAATTCATCTTTAACACCTTGACATACGATTCAACTTTGAATGGGACTTCACTTGGCATATTTGGACAAATATTCGTCATTTTGTTAATTAACAATCAACCTTATTGAACAAAGCACAGGATACATGTTCCATTAGCAAAAAAAAACTCAAATATTTGTACAAACATGCCAAGTGGAATGCCAAAGTTTGCGATATGCAAAAATTTAAGTTTGTCTTTTTGAACCAAGCATCTACAGTTTTCTCTATACAAATGCCACTCTCCTCCAAATACCAAAGATTCTCAGTATAAACACTAAGACATGCTAAACAAATCGTTCATTTACAAAATAAAAAAATCGCTGCGATTAATAGTCGTTATACAAAATCGTTAGTCGTTCGCACTTAACCTTAGTACTTTTAAGCTCTGGTCACACTGAGGCGAAACATCCTGCGCAGGAGTCGCTTTAGTTTGTCCAGAGCTTTAGAAGTCCCAAAATGCCTGTTAGGCTATATTGGGTCATCTATAAGCACTTTTATAATCTCAGGGTCATTCATGGCAATACCATTTGGATAAAAGGCTTAAACCTTAAATACAAGATGGCGGTGAGGACCACACCTAAATATGAACATAATAGTGATGTCAGAATCCACATTTATCCAAATACTATACGCCGATGAATTATCATTACCGGTCGGAAAATGAAGCTTTCGTGCATGTCTTCTAATTTACACTCGCCGAACGGGAAAATTCCCGTACAATTCATTTCCTGGCTTCATTGAAAATAGAACCGTATTACCATAGTCCTAAAGTAGAAACAAAAAGAGCAACCGAGTCGTGAGCATGCGCGAGCCGACAGTGTCAATATTCCTTAAATTTTCTACTATAGGATGTGGGTAATACGGTCCCATTTTCAATGGAACCATTAAATTGTTCGGGGATTTTTAAGGATGTCATTGCGCAGCCTCCAACGCATTTCTCAGACCGGCTATGTTTCATCGGCCATATTGTAAAATTATCAATTATTTACCCACAATTATCTCTTTTACTCTCGTTGCGGGTTTAAAACAGTTAGTTGTATCATTTTAGTTCAATATTATTTCTTATTAATTTCTATTTTAAGGCAAACTGTTATACTATTTTGTCACTTGTCCGGAAAAATATGTTTCTATATTTTTTTTGTTAACTTTGAAAATCCTTATAGTATTTCTATTTTGGGCCTACAGATGCCAGAATTCTTACTAAATGCGAAATTTTTCGTTGAACTGGGAGAATTATTCCATTCAATGGGAAACAAACTGGGTTTTATAAAACTTGTCTAATTTACAGTAAATTAAGACTTCTGTAGACACAAACAGATCTAGCTAGAGTGGGCACTACCGTATTTAAAATATCCGTTCACACAATAATTTAAAAAATCCGTCACAGTATGTAGAGATTATTAATAAGCTTAATTATCTCCTATGTTACGGTCAGGCAGGCTTTATACACCGCAGTGACATAATGCCATGAATTTATTCATATCTAATCACTGATATACAAAAAATCCAAGATCCACAATCAGCGTCTCAAACAATCCGCATAAATAGGGCGCACATGACATTGCTTTGTAAAAACCACTTTAAGTCATGCGTGTAAGGTTGAATGTGTAAAAAAAAATGTGTTTTATCTTAACTGACGTATAATTGAGGACAGTTTTGGGTGTTACTTTTGTTCGAAACTGTGCATCTTGGGTTTTTTGTATGTCAATAAAAAATTCGTGACACTTGTTAGTGCATTAGACCTGCAGTATTGGAATTATGCCCATCAAAGGCAAAATGACAACACACGAGACCGGATACCGCTATCAGCAGTAGATGTACAACTCAGCCTATCCCTTGGAAATAGACGTGAATATAACTCATAATTTTTAACCAAAAAAAAAAACAAAAATCATGATTTTTCAATGATTTCTCACGAATAATTTTCAACAATTTGTGAAAAGGCACATGTATGATTTCAGATGGAAAACGATTTATAGTAAAAACATGATTTATACTTTCAGTATGGGAAAATTCCAGCACATGGGAAACGAAATGGGAATAACGTCCATGGTATTGGAAAATTGATTCCGAATGGGGAATGATCCTTGGAATGATTTTCTATCTTGTAAATTAATACCCTTCTCTATACCTTAATATTTTCATTGAAAGCCGATGGAGATCTTTACAGCATTTCAGAATAAATAACGTTTATAGGCAGCATCGGCGATGGATGAGAGTAAAATTACCACAACGAACACTTTTTCAGTTTATTCCGAACTCTGCATAGATCAAACGTCAGACTCTATTTAAGACGCAAATTCCCATGTCTGGGAACATTTTAAATGGAAATTCCCATTAACTGGTTAGACTAGGAATTTTCTCAATGGGAAAATTTGTATAGGCTATGGTAATTTCACCACAACCATAGCCAAAATCACAACACCGAACGCTCCCATACACTTACACAAAACACCTGTACATACACAACTTAGCTCATTTTATACAATACAGCCGACTACCTTACAATACGGAGGCGAGATTTACATCACTCCCTTTGATAAAGCACCTTTTATGAAAACAGCGTTTTAATTAACAAAATGGCAGTGATTAAAATTATATTAGGTGTTTTCTTGTTCTTGTACCTACAATTCACCTGCCCGCGCTCGCCACATCGAAATGACGTCATCGCACACACACAGTTTATTTGACCAAGCTAGTCCACGCACGCACGGACGGAATAATATCACTGCTGAATTTTCAACGCCCTGCTTAGCGCTGCGAGTTTGACATCGAACAGTGTGTTTTTTCGACGTGTTGGATCGTCAATGCTCTGTACAACACAGAGATTTGAAAATCCATTGCACGATGAAATCCCACCAGGATATATTTCCGTCTCTGCGAACGTGGTCTTAGAGAAAGAGATGGAAGCAAATACAGTTAGTAACAGTTACTCGTACGTTATTATGACACATGGAACGATAGAAAGTGACTGTCACACAGGTATGAGTGACAAAGACATTATTTTTTAAACTTAATATGCCATATTTACGACCGAATACTGTTCAAATTTTTACAAATCACTTATTCTGCTGACAGATGAAAGTACATACAAGTTTTGATAACACCTTTCAAAGCCATTATAAATCACTTTCAGCCAACCATGATATTTACCAGACACAACTCGATTATCAAAACTGACTAAACTTTTAATTACCAACTAACCATTGCCAAAACCCTGATTTAGTGTCTGATATCAGTAAATCTGCTGATATATTTTATTAGCTTTTATGATTGGCTGACTGTTATCAAAGATTTCAATCGTTACATTCAGCCTACCGCGTCAAGAGATAGCAAATGACCCGACTCGATTGTCATGGAAATGCTATTCAATATTTTTTTGAGTACACTCTGCTCAGCATGGACCCTTTTCGCATGACTAAGGGTGAAAAGGAAACCGCGCTCAAGGCAGAGCACCGGCAAAATTGTCAGACGTGATCAAGAGGGCTGTTGGAGGCAGCATCTATCGAGCGGTATACACACTGCAGATAACCGCATAACTTGGAGACGCGTCGTATGTGGCCGCGATCCTCAGCATTGAGGGAACGACGACGAAGAAAAGAGTGAATTTCGCCACTAAAACAAAACGCGCCGCACGCGCTAAGCCGCGTTCAAGATGTGTCAGTGACACCATTGTTGTGAACTCTTGAATGCAGTTTTATTGTGCTGCTCGCGTTGATTTTTATTAATGAAATTAACTCTAATTACGGTGAGGGCTTCTAGTGGCTACCAGCTAAAAACCGGTCGAAGTATCGGAGCTTTGGGGAGCCCTATGTCCAGCAGTGGAAGTCTTGCGGCTAAAATGATGATGATGACGGTGAGGACAAATCTAGCGATTTCAATCTTTGACTAAAATAACAATATCGAGCAACCACATAAGTTGACTTAAGTGTATTTGGTACTTTCTTACCGTGATATTAATAATAAAACTGGAATTCAGCTGCATCTGGTTGGACTGGAAGCTGTCACCAACATAGTTGGGGAAAGGGTAGGCAGACCTTGATATCAAATATACTGCTTCCGAAGCCACTTACATCAATAGAGGATAATTTTATTAAGCTATTGTACAAAAGCACATTCAATTCTCGCCCCTAACTTCTTCACAATACAGTTCAGTTCACCACGGAACGTTCGCGCACGATTTTCACAGTCTATTACACGCATAACACTATTTTTGATGTTTTAGTCTTGTTTACAAAATTATTATAAGGTAATTTAAAGTCATGTTTTGAATATTTAAATGCATAATATTAAAACCAATTTCAATGTTTGAGTGAACTTCATCCTTATTTCATGTGTTTTTTGGATCGAATTCTTCAAGGTTTCTTTAAAAGTGGTTTTATTAGTACAATTATAATATAGAGCATATAAAGTAGAGATGCTTAGAAGCTTGATTTGACAAAAAAAACTAAGTGTTCCGTAGTAAAAATGCCCAACCACTAGGTTGTGGAGACCAGATAGGCTTTCGCTCCATGTAAAATATTCAGCTGCATCCGGTTAGACTGGAAGCTGACCTCAACATAGAAATAGGCTAGGAAGATAATGAATGTGATATCTTTGATCACTAACAAACCAAGAACCTAAGTACATCTCTATTATTTTTAAACCCTATAAATTTTTCATACATTACATATATCACACTGGGTATTAAAAACACAGGTATTTTAGTAAAGATATACTTTCGGGAAGATCTTTTGACAGTGGTTTTTGTTTTTCAGCCTATTTTTATAGTCCTTCTAAGAGAATAGTTTGTTTTTAAAACAAAAGTCTTTAGTAAGGGGATTGAATTCATGTGTAGAATGGCCAACTTATAGACAGCAAACAAAAAAGAAATACTGAGTTGTTCTATCAGGATTTTCAATAGGTTAAATGTGAGTGAATTTTGATTCTCTAACCTACTCTCACCAAGAGGAGGCCTGTGTCCCAGCAGTGGGCACATTATAGGCTTATTATTCATTATGCAAAGTAATTTAACATTCTATACAAGGTTTAATGAGTCAGCCATTCATCACAAATTATTTCAATTCCCAATATATTAGCACACTGGTCAACATAACTATGAGTACGGAACACCCTACACTTTGAGTACACCCCACTGCGGTGGTGTATCTGAACTCGAGTACAGCACACACTACACCGCATACTTTTATTTACACTCCAGTACATGCCTTAACGGTGATTTATTAGTATTCATGTGTACTGGACAGCACGGTATCACCGGCAAGACCAGGGGACCTACTCCATAAGCACGAACCCCGTAGTTTCAGCCGAACCTACGGACATAAGATTAGTCCAAGGTATGAATAAAAAAATATTAATGACAACACGATGTGACAGTTGTCCTTACGCCTAATGTGTTTTTGCCCGTTAGAAAAATTAATTAATCGGGAGTAGGGTTTACTTATAAGTAATGAAATACTTTCAGGACGGGCCCGTATCTTGTTTGACGGACTTAGGACTGAGAGTAGGGCCCCAGAGACGATATTTTAAGAATATTCGTGTCCGCATAATTAGGCTGTTACAGGCTAAACAGAATTGTCACGAGCCATTAGTTCCAGTTATGTTTTTAACAGGAGCCGGGCATATCCGCGCTCTGTGGGTACACTTATACTCGAGTTCAGTACACCTACAGCCGTGTACTCAAATACAGATAGCCCTACATCGGTGTACTCAAGTACAGCGGGCCCTAGAGCGGGTGTGTGTCCGTGTGTGTCTGCGTGCTGCATGTCCGCGTGTGCGCGCGCGCACGCCGGCGCTACGTGCCGCCCGCGGGGCCGGGCGCGCGCGGGCCCTCCTCGCGCTGCTTGCTGATGTATACCTGTAGGGGGCAAGGGTCACGTCTTAAACTCATTCACTGACAAATAATGGACAGCCAAAACTGCTGGAACTGGACTGCTGGACTGGTGAAATTTTGGAATCCTTGTGCAAAATTTCATGCTTCTAGAAGCATGAAATTTTGCACAAGGATTCCAAAATTTCTCCCCTAAAGGGGTTAGCTAGGAAATGAAAACTCGTCATTCTTGCCGATGGAAAGTCCTATAACGCAATTGGCATTTTTGTTTATTTACTTTTTAGCTAACAAATCCCCGCCGTGCCTCGGAAAACAAAAAACGCCGTTGGTCGCGGCTGTCACTCATAGATCTTTGGCAGTCGTTACGGGATGTAAAAAATTGGTTGCCTGTAAAATGGTTTATGGACGATAATTTTACGTGATAACGTCATAAGAAAACATTGATAAAAAATTGCATACTTTTATGAATTGAATTGAATTATTATCTTTGAATATAGCTATGTGCTGTGTGTGTGTGTGTGTGTGTGTGTGCTATGTAGCTTGTTCCGCGCTCTCGCTAGCACGCTCGGCTCAGGCGGAACGTGACAATTAATCATGTTTTTTTGTGCGTGCAGCCGGCGTTCATCGATTTATAAGACGTTATCACGTCAAAATATATGTGGAAGTTTGTAATTTGGCAAATTTTCTTGCCTACAAATGGTTTTTAGTTTGTTATTAGTCTGTAAGCTTTCTTTAATAATAAAAAAAAAAACGGAGGCCCGAAAGTGTCAACCAGTCTTACCAAAAGGTATCGTATTAACCAGTAACAGGTCACATAAGCAGTCGCTTCATGTAAAATACTGGTATTCAGATGCATCCGTTTATATTGGAAGCCTACTCTAACATAGTTTAGAATAGGCTAGGCAAATGACGATGAAGAGTTTTGTTAACTTAAACGAGCCACCTCATTAATATGTCGGAAATACTTCAGTCAATCAATTGACTAATCGAGACGCCAGCGCCACCAAGCGGCGCTCGACAGAGTCTACGACATAGCGCTCGACCACAGTGTCCACAGTTAAGTTCAGTCTTACAGTGGCGGTCAAGCAGTGAACACGTTTAGAAACTGTCGCGCGTTTCGTATAGTTCTGATGTATACCTACAGTGTATGATTAGCTAGTGAAATTAATTGGATCGTAAATTATAATTTGATTTGAACTATAAACGGTTTTTCTATTGCGCAATAACCAACACTTCCCATAGTACGCCCACATTAGTTAAAATATGGCTGATGATAACGAGAGAGAAGTGCCTCCTCCGACAAATATAATTATATGTTTATTTGGGATTAACATGCACAACAAGACCGACAGAAATCCAAAAGTTGTGCCATGGCAGGATTTCAGTCTGTCATGTCAGTTCACAGTCCTTTCAAATTAATTTTAGGTCGGATTTTGCATAACTGTCTAAGCACATTGATCTTTAATCTCGTTGCAATAAGGCTGGTGGAATACTTGTACAAGGACGTCTAAGTCAACACCACCGCCACCAGTAGTATAATACCAACCTATAATTGACACGTGAATGACGACACGTTTGGCGCAGTGGTTAAGCGATTGACTGCTGCGCTGCGTGTCGCGGGTTCGATTCCCGCACGGAACAAATATTTGTATGACCTACAAGTACTTGTTCCAGGTCTGGCTGTTTGTGTATGTGATTTTAAATGTTTGTAAACGCACCCACAATACAGGAGAAATTCCTAGTGTGGGGCAACGTTTAAAAAAAAAAAAAAAAAAAAAAAAAAAAAAAAAAAAAAAAAAAAAAAAAAAAAAAAAAAAAAAAAAAAAAAAAAAAAAATTGTCCTTTTTCTTAGCCATATTTTCAGTCTTTGGTAATGTTTCCTATACCTGTCAGTATACCTATTCCTATGCTCACCTGCAGTAGCCGGTACTTGCTGACCGACAGATGCTTCAGATGCGGTTGCATGCGTTCCTCCCCGAGCGCGAACGTGAACGCCACCATACAGAACACGGCCGCTTTGCGAACCGCGCTGTTTTGGTGGTCTGCCAGCTGTAGAGGGAAAAAAGAGTTTTTGCTTTAGCGCTCTCAAAAACCATAAAAACGACACTCATGACGAAAAAAAATAACGCAGCCGCCATCTTGAAAAATCCAATTTACTTAGGCCTCACTAAGTATAGGCTTCAGCACACTCGAAAACTATGAAAACGATATACATGACGAAAACTTAAAAAAAAAATCGCGTTAAGTTTTCGGCTTCAACCCTCGAAAATGGCACCCATGACCAAAAATTTGAAAAATGTTGCATCCGCCTTATTGAATTTTCATTTTGACCTCACTAATGGCCTTCAGTATCCTCGAAAACCATGAAATCTATCTCTCTTTCGTGTCTTTCTATTAGTTATAATAAAAAGTCACATGGAGGTGGCCTAACGCTTTTTCGTTACGTGAAGATTTCTATGATTTTACTACTACCGTGAGCTACGATAAAGAATTTCGTTCCAAAAAAAATCTGTTGTTTCATAATTATAAAACGGAAAACGTTCCCTATCAATATCTATCAACAAGTATTACACTGTTTTTTATAATTTAGTGTTGATTATAGAGTAGTTGTTTTTGTTCATAATTATTTTTATTATACCATTATTCACGACTACTAAGTCTGAATATTGTGAACAGAACGCCTATTCCCGTAATTAAAAACGTTAAAAGTCTAGTCGCAGTCTCATCTCGGCGACAATCAAATGTAAAAAAATTGACAAAAATTAATGGAAACTTGAGGTATTTTTGACAGATTGAGACTGAGATCAGACTGTGACTGAATGTTCTTAAAAATATGAGAGTTGCTACTCTGATGTACGGACATAAACAAAGCAAAATGAGTATGTAAGGGTCCTAGCAGATGGTGTTCTGTAGTTTCTGCCTCCATGGGAAAATGGAGTGAGTTTTTGAATGTAAGTGTAATAATAATAAATCATTCAGCGAACATTTTCTCCAGTCAAATCAATTACGACGCATGACAGATATTTTTTAAATTGCCGCCAACTTGTAAAAACAAATGACATATGAATTCATTACACATCTACAGATTCCCAAAGAATGATCTAATTCGAAATTTAAATACATTTTTGCTTTTCTTTTGCCCAAAGTTTGAGTGTGGCCCCCGTATCGATGTTGTTACCTGGCCGACGCCCTCCATGAGGTTGAGCACGACGTCGTCGGTGAGCTCGCTGGGCCGCGCCTTGGCCACCTCGGCCGCCAGCTTGAGTGCGCACAGCGACGTGGGGTAGCCGCGCGTGCGGATCACGGGCTTCAGCAGCGCCAGCACCTGCCCGCACAACAACACGTAAGCCCTCATACACCCAATCAGACCAATACTTTTTATTATTATAAAAAAAATGTGTTGACCCCAGCATTACTTTATTAATTTAAAATTGAGTCTTACTCCATTGAAATTGAATTTTCTTTGGTTCGATCGGCGGTAGGTGTCAAAATACATAATTAAAAAAAAAAAAAAAACGTGGATGAGCTTCAGCAAGATGCCACTGTCAGTGATCTCACCTGGTGCGCGGGCAGAGCGCTAGCGATGTGCGGCATGCCGGCCTCAACGGCCCGCATGAGCTCCTTGTTGAGGCTCTCGTAGGCGTGGATAAGCTTCAGCAGAATGAGGTCGAAATAGTCCTGCCACTGCGGCCTGGTCTCGGGGCGCCGACACAGCCAGATGAGGACCTTGACGGCTTCCGCTGCCGCACGTTCATTTGCTGTGCCCCAACCTTTCAAATAAATAATTAACATTCAACAACAGAAAATGATATGGGTGTAACACCGACCCAAAGATAATTGGGAAAAGAATAGACAGATGATGATAATTTAAAGTAAAAATGTCTTAAATTTTTGGAACAAAATTCCTTATCGCGCGTTGTGAAAGGGGGCTAGACGGAAAAAAATCATACGAAAAGTTGTAACGACACTTTTTGCTATAGTAAGCTATTGTAAGCCGTGCAGCGAGCGCATGTTTCTCTGTCTGTCTCTCTCTCTCTTATAGAAAGCAAGCCAGATATTTTAATTTCGTCTTTTATATTTTTTTCTTTTTTTTTTAACTTCGTTCCATCCGGGTGTCCCTTGTCCTCTCAAGTTTTTATTTTTAAGTTAAACGGTTTCAATTTTGTTATGAAAATGATTTAAATAATGTACTAAAAGTTAAAAAATAATCCGGTAGATCTTAGGTACCAGTAATGACACCACTTTCCTCATCAATTTAGGGCACTGATCTGACAAAAAAAAAATCGTGGGGCGCGTGAAATTTCTATCAACAGTCAACCGCTCATATGCTATTTACATATTTACTCAGGTTACGCTACGCCCCACGATTTTATTAAAAAACCCATTTAACTAACAAAAAATTTTTAAGGCGTTCGATTGCGTAAGCCATGAGGCACTTCTGCTGAAACTGGAGCACTACGGGATTAGAAATACAGCTCTTGATTTATTAAGATCATACTTGATAGACAGAAAAGTTAAAAGTTCAAGTAAACGGCATAAACTCATTAGAGTCTGAAATTGCAATGGGCGTTCCTCAAGGTTCAATATTGGGTCCATTTCTGCTTTTACTAGGGTACCAGTGCTCTCACAGATTTGCCTATCTTTTCGAGAAAAACAGGCGTAATATAATGTGTAAGCTGAGGTTTAGAATACAAACAATAAACTCACCAGAGGTTTGTTGCGCATTGCCCGCGTTTTCAGTGTTCTCTTTGTCTCCAGCCGACTCTTCTATTGATAACGCAGCGAGCGCCACTCGCACTATGTTTCTGAAATAAAAAATATCGTAAGTAATAATAGTTTATAACAAAATTGAAGATAAATTATATTATTGAAAAATTATCATTTCAATAGCAGCTCGAAGTATGGATTTGTGCTTGATTTATATGGTTTTGTTGGTGGGGTCGCGGCTAAGCAATAACCGCTGCACGGGTCGATCAATCAGGTTAAGCTACGCTTACCGCGGTCGTTCCGTGGATTGCTGACCTTCTTTACATTCCCAGACCCCTTCGTTGCTCGGAAAACACGTTAAGCCATTGGTCCCGGCTGTCATTCATGGATCTTTGACAGCGTTACGGGTCAGAAGCCCGAAAGTCTGACAACCAGTCTCACCAAGTGGTATCGTATTACTTTTAGTTTATTTACATAATTATGTGTATATTACTGTACATAAATGGTTAAATGAATAAATAATAGGGAAAGGGCTGGGCAGATTGATTATAAACAACATTATTTTTAGTATATGCGAATCCTGAATCTAGTTTGTTTAGAATAATTAACTGAATCAATTCCAATATTTCTTACACCATGTCATATTTTTTCCCAAAAAAGTTTTACAATGTTATCACCAGTTAATTACAACACAATCGCCGTACGGTTAGGTACCTACTGCCTAATTATTATCAATGAGCACAACACGAAGCTAGACGCGGGAGGCGCGGGGCCGCGTGGTGACCATGTTTGTGAAGACAACCAGGTAACATTACAAGATTATAAGTTTGTGATTTTTCATGACACAGTTTTAAAATTTTGTACATAGATTCTTTACATAAAATTACTAGATGCGTGTTTCGAGTTTCGTATATATTAAAACTATGGTTGCATGTTTATTTTCTCATTCTATTACAAAGAAAGCTTACAGACTGATAACAAACTGAAATATCTTGCATATAGGTTTAAGCTAATGTAAATCCTGCTTTCGTTCATCTTTTGAACATGACCAAACCATCGCGAAGCACAGGCGTAAAGTAATGTTCTACTAACTTGAAGTACTCCACCGGCTTCCTGCAGTCGCCGTACTTGAGCAGCTCGTGCGTGGCCAGCAGCAGGCGCTCCCACTGCTCGGGCGGCGCCTGCGACACGTCCAGCTTGCACAGCGCTTCTAATACTTCGGGCTCGCGGAGCCCGCCTGGGGGGAGAAACATATTTTATACAACGTTTGACATAATTTACGCAACACCTTATTACACCTAAATTAGACGATTGAAGATTTTTTTGGCTGTCTGTAATTTTAAGAAAATGTTTAAAGTCAACATTACTATATGTATTTAACATTGAGTGTTATTGCCTTGAAGTAGAATTTAATTTTCTGTGACTCAATCGGCGGTAGGTATGGCATACATAATTTTTGAAAAAAATAATAATACTGAAATCGATTCAATAGTCAATTATGAAAAAACTACTTTCAGGACTTGCGTTTATTATGTAACACCTTAGCGTGTAACAAATCTGAAAAATCAGAAACACAGTTATAAGAAGGAAAACCAAAGTCAAGAATATATTGGTTCATATAGACCATTTGAAATGGGGCTGGACAGGACATATGCTTCGAAGGCAAACAAATGGAGCTAATAGGTGACCCTGTGGTACCCCAAGAGACGGGAGTAGAAAACGGGGGTGCCCAAAAACAAAATGGGAAAGTTTATTAGCAAGAAAGCATTATAGTATGTCCCACAGCTCGGTGTTCTTTTGACATTGGCCTCCTACAACTGTCTCCATTGTACTCTGTCCTTACAATATTCATCAAACCCTGCACCCTAATTGCGTAACTCACGATTAATCATAATCTGTTTCGTTTTGATAGTTCAACAATATTCATTGCGTTATTTACGTTGTTGAGCAGACACATTTTTCGAACATATGAAGCAATGGTTTAGCCATGTGTTTCAAAACGAAACAAATTATGATGAATCGTGAGTTACGCAATTAGGGTGCTGGTCTGGTCCAGAATCGCCATACTGGACCGGCATTTTTCGCTCGATCATTCGCCAAATTGAAAGAGGAACTTAATTTCAAACCGCTGCCTACCATACCTCTTTTTATAAAATTGGGAAAAACATTAAAAATACTGAAAATTAAAGGGTACACAAATAAGTAACATGTTACATACATTTAGTAATAATATATCCGTTCTCGTCAGTCTCGTAAGGTCTAATCTTGTCGCGTCCCAGCTGACTTGAGTTGAACTCGCTGTAACAAAACAAATATTACGTTCTTATTTTTTTTATTACTAAATGGGCCTGCTCTTGACTTCGATCACGCCTTATGGAAAGCGATTGATGAGGTCTATGACGATGAAAAAAAAAAAGATTTATCTCTGTAAGATCCCACAGTCAGATGACGCCAACTACTTAGGTATGCATCTCGACCGTCGGCTTACTTGGCGCAAATATATATGGACTAAAAGGAAACAATTAGACTGCAAACTCCGTAGCATGTACTGGCTTATCGGTCGTAAGTCACAGCTGACAGATACCAGTAAAATGGTTATCTATAAATCTATACTAAAGCCTATATATGGACCTATGGAATTCAGCTCTGAGGCAAAGCCAGCCATAGTAATATCGAAATACTTGAAAGGTTTCAAAACAAAACAATGAGAGCCATGTTCAATATCCCACCATACATAAGCAATAAATATGTAAACCTAGACCTCAATCAACGAACTGTGAAGGAAGAAATTGACTCAAACAGCAAGAAGTATCAAACCAGATTTGATTAAATTAAAAACTAACATGGAACAGTGGACTGCCTTGCATACATTCCCTCACAGAACACCAGACATATACACATAATTTTATTCTATGCATCCGCAAACGCATCAAATTCAGGATGGGCAGTCAGAAGGGTATGATATGATATCTCACCCGTGTTGTGAGTCGAGTCTGTGGTGAGCTGGCACGGGCGATGATTCCTTCGTACTGTTCGCCTCTTCCGAGCTGTCTGCTGACGCCGCGCGGTTTAACGCCTCGCTGAGACAAAGATATTTTATGTAATATTAAATAGCTTATGTAATACTAGCTATTGCCCGCGGCTTCACCCGCGTGGATGACGGTTATCGCGTAAAGAAGTTAGGCTATGTCCTTCTCTATATCCCAGGCTATACAGGATAAGATTTTATCCAGTGCGCAAACTGTAACCATGAATTCAGCATATCATTCAGACCCCCTAGCGCAGAAATTCTTCGTCGGTAATACAAAAAAGAATCAGCTGTTCCATACATTTTGCCCGCATAGGTATTGCACTTTTCTATGAAACAGCTGATTTTCTAGAAGGGTCTAGAATGTTATGCTGAATTCATGGTTACAGTTTGCGCACTGGTTAAAATTTTACCTGTATATCTGCCAAATTTAATGACGATCGGTTCAGCGGTTTACACATGAAAGCGTAACAGACAGACAGAGTTAATTTCGTATTTATAATATAAGTAGGAATTTAATTTTTGACAGATTGAGGATGAGATCAGACTGTAGAACGTTCTTAAAATTACGAGAATTCTCAAGAACTACAAAAATTACATCCATGACAAACAATCGTGTAAAAATTTCAGTTTCATGGGATACTTTAGTTGTAGAGTGTAAGTAACTTACGCATTATAATGTCCGTTGGGCACTCCGTTGTGTCCCTTATTAGATAGTGTGACGTCAGACATCTGACTGATGCCCGAGTCTTTGCTTGACATGTGGTTACCGCAGTCCGCTAGAAAAGAGATGAAAAGCTTAATAATTATTATTACTATGTAGTATCCTCCGAAGGGTTATTACTATTATTAACAGTATTCCCCGAAGGGTTAAGTAGAGGTGTACACCGTTATGTTATGATATTTTGATTTAAATAAATAAATGCTTTGAGTTGTTTAAGGCCTATAGTATCCTCATCTGCCGTCTGAATGCTAAAGCACGACTGCCACCCGCGCCCGCGCAGGGCACCTCTGAGCCTTTATATCAAAATGGGGATATTCCTTGGCAAATGTTGATTAATTTACAATTGTGCTCTAGCGGTTCTGTGGTACGTCTAACTATCTATTTTTCAGTGTATTTTTTTTTTCCAAATAACGAAGCCGTTTAGTAGGAGTATGGAATAGAAGCCAAAATATTGCGTGTTGGACAATATATTTTTACAGCAAAAGTTTTAACCATACAAAAAAAGTACCCTCGGCAAAATGATCTATATGAATCTATAGCAAAATCATATATTTTTCAAATCTTCAAGACAAGCCGTTAATGAGCAGTACGGGTCATAAAGTGACCGTGTTACGCTACCAAACGGGACTTAGGCCCTTAAGTCCTATGCAATAGAGGGCAACCCTCATTATCATGAGGAGACTTGGATTTATAAGTCCAGGCCCATAACGAGACTATAGTCTGAAATCCGCCATCTGCGTGGTGGTCAAAGCTCGTGCCATCTCTGTATGATGCCTTTACCTTGCAGCGGGACAACAGCATAGTCAGCCGAAAATGTTTCAACTGTTGGGACACAGGCCTCTTCTTTGTGAGAGGTGGTGGGCCGTAATCCACCACGCGGGCTCAGTGCGGGTTGGTAGAACAGACGTCACATGTCTTCGAATTAGTCAGTTTTAGTACACGCCGGTTTCCTCGCGATGTTTTCCTTCACCGTTTTGAGAGCAGTGGTGATGAAATAAGCGCCTGTCTGGATTCGAACCTATGACCTAACAACTCGTAAATCGCGGCTGTTATCACTGCTCCTAGTGTGTACGGTACGGTGTTCATTTTAATTCATATTAATTAGCTCAGTTCGCGTTGGGCTATCAAGTCAGCCAGGCGTTCTCGTTACAGCCAACAAGGGCCGCGTCACTCACTTCATAGTCACACCATCAGTTCGTTAAGTTCATTTTACTTCGAAAGAGATACCGTCGCCCCTGGCACACAGGCAACTGAGGGAACACGGGTGGGTTTTAGTCAGTAAAAGTCTGACACGCCCTCCTGCTCCACCCAGAGCGGGAGAAGTTATTTGATAATGTCCCATCCTCAAAAAAAAAAAAGTTCATTTTACTTTAAGTACCTTTGGGACAATCCATTAGTGTTTCAGTACTTTACCTTCTTTCATTCCATTCATCCCGCATCTAAAAGTAATGTGTGGTCTACCAAGGGATTATACATAGTGGGTTACTAATAGGCTGGTAGTACAATGACATACCATTGCTATGCTGCGCCGTGTAGGTGTGTATCTCGGAGGTAGTCTTGCGGATGCGCGAGTACACGTCCTCTGCCGCGCAGCTCGACGCGCCGCTCACTGTGCGCAGCGGGCTGTCCGAGCCTGGCGGGGAGACAAAACGTGGACGTCACCAAGAAAATATATGTATTTATATTAATTGGAGATGGACCCTCCACTATCTGAAAGATTCATGGACGTCGCGCAACGAAATAGTTTCACACCAACTCAACTCAAAAAGTAAAGCATTGAAATTTGAGCTCTATATCGTGTGCCGTAATGACAAAATCAATTGACAGCCACCCATAGTGAACTACCTACAGTTGGCCATGTGTTGACGCCGCAGCGTCGCGGTCGTACACTTCAAAATATAGCATTTTTATTTCACGAAGCAACCCGCGCTTTTCTTGTTTTATAACCAAGAGTACAAACACGCTGTGGATGTGTGTGTAAGCGCAGGACTTTCTAGGTACCGTCCGACTGATAGAGACTCTGACGAAGTTGGAAGTGTGTGTGTGCTGAAACTACTCGTGTTCACGCACACATTCACAGCGTGTTTATACAGGGTGTAACAGAAACCTCTATCTTTAAGCACTAAAGTGTGGATGCGCAATTTGCACTTAATGGACAAATTGTTGCGGGCGGTCAATATGAAGTGTAGCCTACTGAGAGCGAAAGCGGCGTGCGAACGAGCCGCCTTTATGTGCTCCCTGAAGGTAAGGTGGCTTCGCCCAAGGGATTGGCGTACCGTACGTAGTTATTGGACTTGGGGGTAATCGGCGCGGTTTCGAAAAGAGAACCGCCTGACTCTTGTCGGGGTTGACCTCGACTCTCTAGTCAAGTCAAGTCAAGTCAAAGCATTTATTTCAAATAGGCACTTAAAAGGCACTTTTGAACGTCAACATTTACATTAAAATAGAATTGATTCTAGTCGCCCCTTCCAAAATGTAGTTTCGTATGGAGAAGAATGGGCAAGAAACTCCACCGTTACTCTTTTAAAATGTTTCAAGTACAATATTTACATTCATTATATGATTATGTGTGAAAACGATGCACCCAGAATAAAATTACCATACCAATTCCGAAACCAAGCGCCTAAGACGTTTACGGAGGATAGTAAATGGCGGTGCCGTCGGCGAATAGAGCCACTGGGCCTTTTTACTATTCGAAATATCGCTGGTGAAAAGCATGAAGCTGAGGGGAGATATCACGGAGCCCTGAGGGACTCCGGCGAGAATAGGATGAAGGGAGGAGAGTGAACCCTCGATGCGATTGCGGAAGGTGCGGTTCGATAAAACGTCTAGTAAGATGAGCACGAGACGGTCAGGCACACTGAGTTGGTAGAGCTTGTATAATAAACCATTGTGCCAGACTTTATCGAAAGCCTTTGCGATATCGAAGAAAAACGCACCCGTCATCGATTATGACGTCTGAAGATTGTTGTCGGGATGTTGCATACAGGCTGTAAGGGTAAACACCGTTAGCCTTGAAACCAGTGGTTTGGTTTCGTTTATAGAACGTAAAATCAATGAAAAAAAAAACAACCTTTTTTTTTAAAAGAAGATCTGCTTTTTTCCACAAGAACATTTCACCCTACGCGCAAGTGCAGCAAACTTGCGTCTCAATACGGGAGGGGTCGCTGTGACCACGCCGCGTGGCCCAACTCCGACGCATGGGTCGCGACCCCGGTCAGTCAGCTGTCAGTCTCGCTAGCAAGTGCACGTAACGCCGTGTCGTAGCTTTGCTCATTTCTCGCGCGGATTTTTTTTTTAACTTGCTCGTTTATTTTATATTTAAGTCTACTACCCATGGTTTAAATGACAACGGTGTTTACCCTTACATCCTGAATATACTACTCGCGCGGTAAACTCTGCTAGCGCGATGCAGGATTTTTGGGTGACGTTATTGTGATGCGTAGTTCGCATGTGACGATGAAGATGGTGCTACATATTTGTACACTTCTAAAGTTTACTCAAGCGAAGTGCGCGTCGCATCGTGAGATAAAAATACTGTAAATAAAATAATAAAAAAACGCACATTTCAATGCCACTTTGAATCGAGTTGGTATTGTTTCGATGTGGCCTAACTAGGCGACATTCACACGGACGTAATAAAAACGCGGCGGGCCTGTGACACGCCAGCAGGCTTAGCACGAGCACCGATTTGTCGACGGAATAATAGACTAGACATGACTATTAACTAATGATGTGGTGCGATGTCAAATATGGAGAAACGAAATCTCACTTTGTATAGAAAAAGCAGTGTCCATTCTTCGCAGAAATAGCGTCAAGTTAAGCCTGCTGTGCGTGTTTCAACTCGTTTTTGACTCTCTGTATTGAATCGATCATTGAGAATCCAATATGAGACTGATACACGCTGCACCCCAGCGAGTATCAGTCTCATCGCGTCGAAAAAACACACTGTTCGATTTTCAAGATCCAGAGTCCGCGAAAAAATCTCGCTTGGACTTTATTATGTCCATGGGCTTACTGTCCGTACTACTATATACGGTGACAGTTCTTAATTTCATAGTTTTCCGTATAATATGATCATTTTAGCACTTACAATGCAGCAAGCCTATGTGGCCCGGTGAAGGTGGCGCTGCCGATGAACACAAAATTTAAATCTTGTCAATTTTTATAGTGATTTATACTCTATTTGAACTAAGATTACACATTTAAACAAACCTTTTTTACAGTCCATTCAACCGATTTTGACTTCTATTCCGTAGGCATAAGGATGGCATTAAAAACAAAAAAAAGTGGTTACAATAGCAACTGTTTACTGCAGATGCCATTTATCATACTGCCAACGCAATAGAAGTCAAAATCAGTTGAACGGATTGTAAAAAAGGTTTGTTTAAATGTCTAATCTTATTTCAAACGGAGTGTACTTAGTTTTAATTACAATTAAAGCCAATAGGTCAGATAAGCTTGCTACACTATGCAGGCTGGTAACAAGGAAGCTACTCTTCATCATCATTCGCCTGCCGTCATCTGAATTTATTTGTGGTCGCCGTGACATGTCTATTTACCATACTTCTCAGTTAGTCGTCATCTCAGTAGTCTCCGCCTATTCTAGCCATACCATCTTTCACACAGTCCATCCATCGTTTATTTTGAAAAATTTCCGCAATTATTCCGAAATTATTATCAATCCTCGCAATACATTTCCGTACCATGACAACCGATTCCCACACATTTTTAACCGAAGAAAAAACGGTGGAGGTTCTAAGTCGATGCTGATATTATGATATATTTTTTATGTATGACCACGCATAACTTTTTACAGAGTAGTTCGATTTGATAATTATTTTTTTATTGGACCCATACCCCGAAATTGGTCCCATATAAATTAGGAAAAGTCCAACCCTAAGGGTAGGAAAACACGGGATGGTTGATTGTTCACTCACAGATTTTAATGCGGAGTTGTGTATTACAAAAAGTGATAAAAAATTAAGCATGTAGTAATTAGTAGATTATAGCCACAAAAAATTATAAAAGTCGGTGACTTTGGATATGTATTTTAATTTTATGTCGCCGACTTCAAAACTTATTTATTAGGGTTAAACAAGAAAGATTTATAATTTTTTTTCTTTCCAGTTTTTACGGCGGTTAAATTTTTTTGTTATGTCGGTCACCGGTGCCAGTTTCAGACTTGCTCTAAGCAAGTTAAGCCCACAACTTCGCCCGTGTGGTTGTCAGAAATGATCCCACGGGGCTTGCTATCGGGTCAAACCGCCTGTTACTCCTAATAACATCAGCTATCTGCCAGTGAAATTTCCCGTCAAAATCAGTCCAGCCGTTTCAGAGATTAGCCGGAACAAACAGACAAAAACATGATAAGTTACTAGCTTTTTCCAGTAGCTTCGCCCGCGTTGAGGTCGAAAATTATCCCGCGGGAACGTACTACTGGGATATAAATTATCATATGTGTTAATCTAGGTTATAATCTATCTGTGTGCAAAATTTAATTCAAATCCGTTCAGCCGTTTTTGCGGGAAAGAGTAACAAACACCCATACATACAAACATAAAAACTTTCGCGTTTATAATATTAGTAATAAGGATATATAGTAGGAGTAGGATAGTAAGATTCCTTACTACCTGTGTTACTCCTTATAACATCAGCTATCTGCCCGTGTAATTTCCGTCAAAATCAGTCCAGCCTTGTCTGAGATTAGCCAGAACAAACACAGACAGACAAAAAAAAAGATTTTTTTTTATAAGTACCTTATGTACTTTCGTGCATTTAGTAAAAAAGCTATTATTTTGACATTAATAACGTACACATCAATTTGTATAGATTCTATCCATTCGTGTAACACCACACATCCCTCATCTGCATAAGCTAGCTACGCTATACATCTCTATAAGCATCTCGCATCGTTTACAGTAGAACTGAATATAAAAATACAAGTAATGTGTATCACTCACTGCTGGAAGTCCTTCGGACATGTTGCTGCACCACTCCGTTGACGAGCGCCTGCGTCTCTGCTGGCAGCTCACTCATTAGCGCCGTGAACTGTGAAGAAGAAGAAACTATTTTATATATTGTTGACCCGTGCGTCGGAGTCGGGCCACGCGGCGTGGTCCCCGCGCCGTATTGAGAAGCAAGTTTGTTGCCCTAGCCCTAGCGCGTTGGTTCAAAAGCAGATTTTCTTTTTTAAAAAAGGTTGTTTTTTTCATTGATTTTACGTTTTATAAAAGAAACCAAAACACTGGTTTCAAGAATAACGGTGTTTACCCTTACAGCCTGTACAGTAATCAATATCACACCACCTTATTTAAATGAAAGAACAAATTAGTGCAACTTCTGGTATCTGGTATTATGGTCATATGACATAGAATAAAATCATGTGAAGGTACGGTTTCTGTAAGTAACGACTGTGGCTTTACAAGAGAAGAACTTACCATACTCCTATAATACTGAACCTAACATACTGTGACTTAGGCTGTCGTGCCCGAATTATTTTGTTACGTACTACCAAAGGCACGCGTGCCATTGGCTCGCCATCCCAGGTCTAGGAGGCTGTCGATCCCGGGGATCGTGGAAGGCGCGCAAGTTCCCATAAACCCCGGTGGAAGTGTGGGATGGGAACACCGGGGTGGTTTTAAGTTAGTAAGAGTCCGACAGACCCCTCCTGTTCATGAGCATTATTCAAACCGGTACAATAAAAAAGACAAAAAAAGGAGGTTGTCGGCAGCTTACCGGGCGGCTATCGCCTACTATAGTATGTATAGACAGCGTAGTATACTCACCGGCACAGGGTTACAGTCGTACAGATGCGCCAGCGCACGCCGCGCGCACACGCGCACGTCTGCGGCGCGCGGGTCGCCCGCCAGCGTGCCCACTTTGACTAGCGCGCGCCCGGCCACGCCCGTCGCGCCTCCTGGGGAGCACGTAACATTATACAAGCTCTAATTAAATTAGCTGGTAATACTTTACCCACGTGTTGCGTATCAATATCGAAAACTATAAAAACTAAAAATAACAATTTAAAAAACTCATCATTCGATGGGCTCGAAATCGGTCAGCAAACCGCACCGGCTAGGCGCGTGTAGATCGCTCAGCTGTTTTGAAAGAATTTCGTGAATCAACTTAGATATTATTAACGAAGTTCCAAATACCATAACAGTCGTTTGGTTGCCTTAATGTACATGTCAGGCTTTGCACAAAGTTCGAAAGATGAAAAAAAAAAAGATTTAAGTTTTTGATATCAATACCCATAACACAACACAGGGGAAAATATTGCAAGCATTTAATTTGAAACTATGTTTATAAAATGAATTAGATCGATATAAATGTTACACCTTATTAGAGCGTCCGTTCCCGAGATTTTAATATGGTTTTTTTAAAGTAAACTAGAGGTTTTATAAAATACTAGTAATACTATATCGCAAAATTATCCCACGGGAACGTTCTACCGGAATAAAAAGTAACTGTAGAAGTTAGCACTTGCGTGGTTTAGCACTAACTTCTGGGTTGGTTGACATTTGGTTAATTTGGTGTTATATTATCTTAGAATGGCTATGGTTTGGGTGTTGGTTTACGATCACTGACTTAATGATACGAAATTATATGGTTTAAAAAGGTATATTGAATACTACAATTTATCCTAATATTAAATGGTAAATTTAAGCTAAATTAGCACTAAAATGGTTTGATTTGGTTTGGTTTGAGTTATGCGATTGGTAGTCGGACACGAACTAACTGGTAATAGTTGTGATACATGCATTTATGGAAATGCATGCAGGAAAAACTGCTAAGCTGTTCGGTCGCAAATATTGTACCGAACAGTAACCTATGTGATTAATCCAGGTTAAAATCTATCGTTTCCGAAATTTCATCCAAATCCGTTCAGCCGTTGTTACGTGATTGACTAACATACATCTAAACTTTCACATTTATAATATTAAGTAGGATTACATACCATGTAAAGCTAACGCCAGACTGTTCGGCGTGCAGTAGTCGTGTGCGAGGTCCGCTAAGAAGCGAAGCGCGGCCGCCTTGGTCTTAGGTGTAGGGGCCGTCGCTCCGTCAGCTAGAAACCTACAGATAGGGAGATGAAAGTTTATAAATAATATTGTATTTATATGGGACAACCCCTGAGGTATAGTCACGGACTTTAATTGATAAGCCACTTGCCACAGTTCCTATTTTAGCCATGTAATGCAAATCGGGCTTAGTCGGTTATACTCGTACATGTCCAGAGTTACGACCCAAAGTCAACCAATTGCAGGGCTAGCAACCGTAACCTAGCAACAATTGTTTTAGCGTAGCGATGGTAACGTTATGATCAGTCATTTCGACATCGGAAAAACTCGCACTCACGATTTTATCCGAACGCGTAGCGTCCAAGAGACGTTCATGACAAATATGATAACTGTTGCATATAAACATAAATTTATTTACGGCTACGATTCACCAAAATTCGAAATGATCGTCTCTGACATTTCAACTGTCAGTCTTTGGATAGGTTTTCAGAAATAACGAGTATTTAATGAGCTCTTATTCAAAGGAGGTCAGTATCAAATAGATTGGATATACTTATGCAACGGTGTATTGATTTATCATTGACAATTTATTAGTCAACCTCTATGGATAAGACTATTTCCGATTATAAGTAATTTGTCATCTTGTTTACGAGCATGCGGTTTAAGTTCGTGTTTAATCGTGTAATCTCGTGAATGTATAAAACTGCAAAATTGGAAAGTTTAATAGTGGCTTATCAATTAAAGTCCGGGACTGTACATTGGTATACAAAAAACACAAGATGCACAGTCTCGAACAAACGTAACACTCAAAACTGTCTCCAATTATACGTGAGTTATTTATTTATAATAATAAGCACACCAACAGCACTGTCACTTAAATTTCAAATAAAACTTACATCTAAGATTGGCATATCAGTAACCGTGCAAATAACAGTTATGCAGTATTATCTCCGACTTTTATTTTCAGGCTAAATTAGCGCATCCACCTTAGGATACCGCCTTCCTTCCGTCGACACATTTTTTTTTTTTTGGGCTTTGGCTTCGCACGGTTTGTGCATTTAGCCAGTGTCAAGTAATTTTTCTTTTCGATCAAGTAAATGGCCCGATATCGGGCACGAAGTTACATAAAAGTCATAGTCGTCTTTAGTCAGTCAAGTCCAGTCAAGTCAAAGTTATTGTAAAGCGGTAGTAACATTACAACAACCTAACATGAGTTTTTGGGGGAACACGAAAAGTCCACGTTAGTCACTTATTTTCACCTTCACTACACTTGTGCACACACATGTAACTAAATTGAATAATTCACTACCAAAATTATTCAATTTAATTCGCTATTTCACTAAATTTCATGAAAATGAAAATTCGTGCGACATGTTCCAACCCGATCCCGCCAAAAACTCTCCCGTCGACACATTAGCAATCTGACACGTGACACGATGTTTAAAGTTTTTTTTTTTGAGGCTGGGTAATAATCAAATAACTTCTCCCGCTCTGGGTGGAGCCGGAGGGCGTGTCAGACTTTTACTGACTATAAAACCCACCCATGTTCCCTTAGTTGCCTGTGTGCCAGGGGCCACGGGATCTCTTTCTAACAACCCGCATTTAAAGCTCACATTGTATTGTATGCGACGGTCATACAATTGCCAATATACGTACAGAAATTAATATAATTCTATAACATTATCAGCCTACATTGTTCCCACTGCTGGAACACAGGCCTCCTCTCGTTGAGAGGGAGTGGGCCGTTATCTACCACGCGGGCCCAGTGCGGGTTGGTAGATGTGACGTCTTCGAATTTTTAGCTCTAGGACATGCCGGTTTCCTCACGATGTTTTCCTTCACCGTTTTGAGAGCGGTGGTGATGAAATAAAGTACACAAAGTGAGGAGCCTGTCTCGGTTCAAACCTACGACAATCACTCTAAGTGGCGGCCGTTACCACTGGGCCACCACTGCTTTATAATTGCATGTTGCATTTCACACTCCTCAATAAAGACGCATTTGTTTTGCATTGGGACAATTACAGGCTAAAATTAGGCCCTAAAAAAGATGGATGGATTGGAGTGAATGATAGCGTGACGGCTGACAGGGGAGAATGGAAGAAGAAATCGTGTTGCGCCGACCCCGAGTAACTTGGGATCACGGCAGGAAGACGATGATTCATCATCATATGCCTATTATAGCATTTTCTCAACTTTTTTGGGGACGGCTTCCAGTCTAACCGGATGCAGCTGAATACCAGTATTTTACATGGAGCGACGGCCTATCTGACCTTCACAACCCAGTTACTAGGTAATATGATATCCCTTGGTAAGACTGGTTGTCAGACTTTCGGGCTTCTGACGCCCCGTAACGACTGTCAAAGATCCACAAATGACAGCCGGGACCAACGGCTTAACGTGTTTTAGGGGTCTTGGTATTTAAAAACGGTCACCCATCCACGGATCAACCGCAGCAAGCGTAGTTTAACCTGATCGATCGACCCGTGCGACTAATATTACTTAGCCGCAAGCCCCCCCAGGAAGATAATGATTATTATAATTTAAAATCTTCATACCTAAATATATTATGTAGTTGCAGTTCAGCGGGGAAGCACTCGTGGATGACGTCTAAGGTCTTCATGATCTTGCTCTGCACTGAGCCCAGGATGTCCGTGCCGAGCTTCATTAGTAGTCTGTAACAAGATTATACATTTGATACATTTAAGCTACTATTAACTTATTATGAACTATCTTGTCTAGGTGGAAGCTAACTAAACAATAAAAAACCTACTATGGCACTCGGCAATTGTGTAGCTAAGTGAAATTATTTATGAAAACAGATGCGAAAAGAGAAAGAAAGAAAATATGTACTTTTATTTGTGGTAAACAAGACGCAGCCAGAGCACAAACACATGAATAAAATAGTTTGGGGGAAAACATGCGTGATATCTCTGCAAAATGGGCATCGTTCGAAACAGGGCTCATGCGCTGGTTCTCAGCGACAACCGGCAGCCGGCCGGATTATATCCCAGAAAATGACATCCAAAAAATTGCAAAAAAATAAAAATCTTGACATAATATTGACACATTTGGTCAAGGCAACGCAATTTGAATTTGCTATTTCTTCTCAACGACAATCAATGTCAAAAACTCGTTAAAAACGTTGGGAAATTCTAGGTATTTATGACAGATTGAAATGTGAACATTGTTAAAAATCCGGGAGTAGCCCCTCCGGTGTATACCTGAACATGAGCTGGTAGAGCCAGTCCTTGAGCTGCTGCCAGTGCACCAGCAGCAGCTCGCAGACGGCGTCCAGCAGCAGGGAGAACACCTTGGTGTGCGCGTCCACGAACATCTTGTTGAGCAGCTCCGTCAGGCGCCGCAGCTGCTCGTCCGTCAGCAGGCGCCCGCTGTTCAGGTAGTTGGCCTGCGGGGACATTAGGGTTAGCGTGCTTCCCGAGCTTGAGGGTACTGGTATGTACAGATGGTCACCCACCCTCGGACCAACCGCGGCAATAGTAGCGATCGATCGACCCTTACGGCTGTTATTACTTAGCCACAAGCTCCTCAATTTTCTTTTTCTTACCATGTCGATAGCAATCTAAATACAGTCAGCCCAGAATTTGGCTACGAGCTTGGCATTCTCGGTAGCGTCCATCAACTCTTGCAGCGTGCTAATAACAGGACACACTGGACAAGATATTAAGTGCCCCATTATTTGTGGGACAGCACCACTCTTACACTCCAGGGCGGAGTCGTCTGTGAATCTCCACATGAGCAGGTTTTCTTGCTTCGGCCTACCTGAGTCCGGAGTCAGCAGGTAAAGCGAATGGGTTTGGTAGGGAAGCACCATCTCGCCACAGGTTTATCTAGCCCCACCGTAATGTTACGATATAATACCTACTCCCCCCACCTCAGTCGTGCATTCCTGACAGAATGGTCGTGGTTGACGATGATGCATTTTCTTTGGATGACGTAGCCCTCGCGATGCGCTGCCACTTGTTGCGGTCTTCAGCGTCTCGGGAGCTTTGGACTATGGACGTTTGTGTAATACCTACTCACCAAGTGTGTTAGTCCGTCCTTCCTCTCAGTCCAGTGCGTGCACGCACACAGCGCGATGATGTCATCTGGGGGAGGAGGAGGAGGCGGGGAACCGCATTCCCAGCCCAGACGGGAGGCTGAACCGGACCAGGATACACTCTGTAGGGGAAGCACAGAGGTTAAGAAAGAAGATTGGTTGGTCAAGCAATTTTATCATTTACTAATAAACATATGACGCTCAATGTTAAAAAATGCCAGACTATTACTTTCACGAATAAATTGAACTACATTAAATTTGATTATCATATAGATGAATCAGTATTGAGTAGAGTATCAGTCATCCGTGATCTAGGTGTACTCTTTGATACATCCTTGTCCTTCCGTGATCATATTGATACCATAGTTGCTAAGGCTAAAAGAATGCTTGGTTTTATAATCCGCATGTCAAAACCTTTCCGCAATTATGGTAGCATTATTCTACTCTATAACGCACTGGTGAGGAGTTCCTTGGAGTATTGTTCCACTATTTGGTCTCCCTATTACTCATGCTATACTAATAATGTTGAATCTGTTCAGGCCCGTTTTGTTAGGTATCTATGTATGAAGAATGGGATCCGAAAAGCTATACCTGAGTACAATGATAGGTTAAGGCACTATAAAATGATAAGCTTAAAAGAAAGACGGTTCACTTCTGACTTACTGATTCTTCACAAAATTATTAATGGTTCCATAGATGCGCAACTGATTAACTATTTTAACTTTAGGACTAGTCAACGTAGGAAACGACATCATCGTATTTTTCAATTGCCAACATCTACCTTAAACACCACCTTTAATAGCCCTCTAACACGTATGGCAAGGTTATATAACGAAAGGTCAAACTTGACGGCTTACCCTATCGAAGTTTTCTCTATGAGTTTCGTTTCATACAGACGCTCCCTATATAAACAGTGTGAGCAATGTACGCCTACATAGCTCAAACTGTTTAGATTTCCGTAGTGTTCTAGATTTAGGTTTACTGGACACACTTTTTATTTTATTTTCTTATTGTCTCTAATTTTTTCATTATGTCAATGTCATGCATACCTGTTATTTGCACGGTTACTGAAATGCCAATGTTAGATGTAAGTTTTATTTGAAATGTAAGTGACAGTGCTGTTGGTGTGCTTATTATAAATAAATAAATAAATAAATAATGCCACAAAAACAGTAACCACCATTTTAAGTGGTGATAGTATCAATATAGTGTACCTATGTAACAACACGGTCACTTAAGGGGAACCTAGTCGCGGGCTCGAACTCACTGGTGGGCCTGGCTAAAAATCACGCTGTCTCACCAGGCTTCGTGTCCGACAGAGATAGTATCAGTGATGAGCACTTAGACGCTAGTCTACACGCACAACGTTATTGAGTGAGATGCAGGATCATTTAGAAAAAATTCGACAAAAAAATTAAGAAAAGTCCTTTGGAAGATCGGGTTTTATAAAAAAGCCTATGCATAAATCAATGACCAATAAAGTTTATTGAACTTTTCGATAATTGAACTTTGTCAGTACCGACCTGGTTTTGGAGATTTTACACTTCTATTATTACTTAAACACGCCCAAAGTTAAGTTAAATTAGCAAGAAAAACGAATCTTTGTTGGCTCCTAACTTTTTAATGGGTTTTTATGTTAGTATTCTGTTTCCGTACAGACAATATTAGTAATGAGACAAAACAAGATCATATTTTACTTTGGATGTGCCATGTAACACAGTGGAGTAAAACACTCCCGAAGTTTGTATGTAAAAAAAAATGGACAAAGTTCACCTTAATCATTAATTATAAATACAGTAAACACATGAGATACTTTTTGATATCGAACTAATATGATTTCAATGTTAAGATTATTTTTAAAGTTTCGTCCTGATTTCAGGGGTGAATCGAAACGAAACTTTGAAAGGAATCCCTATTCCCTCCTATAAGGCCTTGCAAATTCCCTCACGACATACAGTGCGGCACGGACATCAACGCACAACCTGGTACCGTGGATTTAGTACATAATTACCACACCCAGGTACATTGAAAATTTTCGTCGGTTATTAAACAACCGGCCAAATGCAAGTCGGACTCACGCACGAAGGTTTCCGTACCATTATCTATAAAAACGGCAAAAAAATCATGTCTGTTATATGGGAGCCCCGCTTAAATATTTTTAAAGTGAATATACTCGTATAACTAAATATTCTGTGAATATTTCAAGCGTCTACCTGTTGCCGTTATCAATATCGAGCAAAAACGAACAAAAAAATCACGTTTGTTGTATGGGAGCCCCCTTAAATATTTATTTCATTCTATTTTTTAGTATGTGATGTTATAGCGGCAACAGAAATACATCATCTGTGAAAATTTCAACTGTCTATCACGGTTCATGAGATACAGTCTGGTGACAGACGGACGGACAGCGGAGTCTCAGTAATAGAGTCCCGTTTTACCCTTTGGGTACGGAACCCTAAAAAACCCACGCGGTCTAAAAGTATGGAACAGCATTTTTTTTAATGTCAGACAAACATTTTTAATGCAGATGGGTAGTTCAGAATCATGTGGTAAATCAATAGGTTGCCCTTCCATGTCTCTGCCACCTTGTAATCCTTAATAATCTTAAACAACGGGACTAAACTCACAAAAGTTAGTACGTTACTCACATCATGTCGTCTGTAAGAGTCGAGACTTCTCTCTGAACAAACACTAGAAGCTTCCGAGTCATCGTCACGACCGCGACCACCTTCACACGCGGAACTGTCTTCTGGACTCTGTGGACAAATGAGGGTTGATGTTACTAATAGGAATAGAGAATATGAATATAATTCAAAACTCTTTCATTAATTAAATATACGTTTATGAAGCAAGAAACGTATTGCATTTTTTTTAATACATTTCATATTTTACAATTTCTTATTTTATGTAACGTTTTTCTGGTGGAACGAAACGCGTCGTTTTCGAAAATGCCGGAAGTGACCAAAAGGTATGTGAATAAACATATTTTCTTGGCAAACTGCTTGATTTCTCACCAAGGTAAGTTAGTAAATGCGATTTCTGCTTGAATAAAGCACAAGAAATAATTTAACACACTCATTTGAGAGGTGTCAAAAAGTTCTGGGTAAGGAACATTTCCAAGTATACCACCTTGAGTGCTGCTGCGCTGTAATACCCCGGAAAGGACTAAGGCAAATGTTCGGAGTCGATGGCCAACCTTCAATATGGAGACGTTTTATAAGAATGAGGTGTGGGCGTCAAACTTAAATGGGTTTGAGCAGGACATGTCTGCCGCATGCCAGGCAAACTGTGGGCCCAAATAGCACAGAACAGGTGCCCTGAGATATTGAGGCGGGGTGGCGGCAGACCCGGTAGGAGATGGTGGCACGAGCTGATGGGTTCCGTTATAACCGGGAGGCCCTCCTCCCGGTGATGGAGTGTAAGAAAGAAAGAACAATTTATTTATTTGTCACGGAAACACGTGCATAATTTTTTTTTAGATCACATGAAAACAACACATATTTATATACAATATTATTTTTAGTATATGCGAAACCTGAATATATTTTGTTCAGAATAAGTAACTAAATCGATTCTAATAATTTTTACACCATGTTATATTTTTTTTCCAAAAAAGTTTTGCGAGTGTGATGGACAATGTTATCACCAGTTAATTACAATACAATCGCCCGCCGTACGGTTAGGTACCTACTGCCTTATTATTATCAACTAGCTTTTGCCCGCGACTTCAAACGCGTGGACTTTAGAATCAAGTAGATAATCATTTTTTTGATAATATATAGCCTATTTTTTTAAGTTAGACCTCTCGGAATACATTATTGAAAACTGCATTCAATTCCATGCAGTGGTTTTTGCGTGATGCGGTAATAAACATACAGACAGATAAAAATTCTAAAAACCGTTGTTTTGGCTTATGTTGCTCTAATAAAGACCCCCCATACTATTTTTTCTTCAATATCTTTAATGTACAGACATCGGCCTGTTACAATTTTATTATATGTATAGATGAGCTCAATACGACGCTGGACGCGGGCGGCGCGTGGTGACCATGTTTGTGTAGACAACTAGGTAACATTACAAGCTTATAACTTAGTGATTTTTCATGACACAGTTTTGAAATTTTACACATAGAATCTTTACATAAAAATACTAGACACGTGTTTCAGGTTTGGCATATACCGAAAGGGTTGTATAGTCGGTAGCTGCACGTCGTGACTGTGTCAAGAAGGCTTCTACTCAAAATAATTGTGTGCTATGCCCACAGCATAGCGCTGATTTTCATTGGTCACCAGAAAACAACGTACGAAAATCAAGAGTGGAAGGAGGACTTTGTCCAGGAGTGTGACAGCGCATGCTAGGGAAAAAGAACTGTGGGTACTTACCCTAAGCAAAGCCTCCGCATCTCTCGTCTGCTGCAGCAGCCTTAAGGTGGCGGCGGGGGCCCGGCTGGGGGCTGTGCGCTCGATGGACTCGCGCCGCCGGACGCCAGAGCTCACTACACTGCTGGATCTGCCGCTCCTGTTACAACAGCATAACATGCAGTCTAATCTCAGAAAAGGTAGAAAGCCGAAATAAATTAAATGTTTTGCTAAAGCGTAAAACAATAAATCATGATAATATCCCGGCCGGGTTTTGACGCGCACTGGAACTTCAACGCACTGCTTAGCGCTGAGAGTTGAAAATCGAAGAGTGTGTATTTTCGACGCGCTGAGACTCACTCGCGCGGCTCTCAAGTTGGATTTTCAATGCTCGGTTCAACACCAAGAGATGAGGGGATTTTTTTTGAGAGTGAAATCATCAAATAACTTCTCCCGCTCTGGGTGGAGCAGGAGGGCGTGTCAGACTTTTACTGACTAAAACCCACCCGTGTTCCTTCAGTAGCCTGTGTGCCAGGGGCCACGGTACCACTTTCGAACAACCCGCTTCCCTGTCAGAGAGTTGAGGGTTTTTTTTTGGGTGGGAAATCATCAAATAACTTCTCCCGCTCTGGGTGGAGCAGGAGGGCGTGTCAGACTTTTACTGACTAAAACCCACCCGTGTTCCTTCAGTTGCCTGTGTGCCAGGAGCCACGGTATCTCTTTCGAACAACCCACATCCCCGGCAGAGAGTTGAGGGGTTGAGAGCGACAAAATCTCGTCGCGATTTTATTACGTCGTGGAGGTCGTGGATTCGAACCATTACCTTCTGTGATTTATTTCATCAACACGGTGAAGGAAAACATAGTGAGGAAACCGGCATGTCCTAGAACTAAAAATTCGAAAACCCCCGCGTGGTAGATAACGGCCCACTCCCTCTCACAGAGAGAAGGCCGGTGTCCCAGCAGTGGGAACGTTATAGGCTGATTATATAACGATGAGTTATTCCCGTGTGCGACGACTATGTTCTACAAGCATCGGGAAGACATGCTGGTAGAAAAAGGACTTCCATGGAGCTCTTACCTGGTAGGGCTGGTTTCTCTGGAGCCTGCTAAAGAGCGCGGGATACCCGAGGGTCGTCTGCGAGCGCTTGCCAACGACATGGGGCCGCTGCTGCGGGATGATGGCGATGAGGAACGAGATGTCGCTGTAAAAAAGGAACAGTATGTTCATTATCTTGCGTAGCCTTTAGAAAACTATGTTGGGGGTCAGCTTTCAGTCTAACCGGATGCAGCTGAATACCAGCATTTTACATGAATTTACTGCCTAACTGTGGAAGTAGAACACTGACCTCTATGTCACAAGATTCACCTTGTTTATATGATTTTATACTAACTCAAGTTGACGTTTTATATGTATACCTATACCTAGTCTAGAGTTTGTTATTGATTTATTTAAATTACATTTATAACACCTTAACAGATTTCTACAAGGTGATGTGTGTAAGCAGAGATCGGATATTCGGATGCATATTCACCTAAAGTTGAGATGTTGGCTAACATGGAATGCGCTTTAGTAATTTGTTTATTTTTTGTTTTAACTAATAATAATAATAATAATAATCGTTTAATTCGGAAATCAGGTTCCATTTTGTTAGTATTACAGTCTTAAAAAACTAATGTTAGTACGCAAAATATTAAGACTAAACGGGCATGAATGGAGAACCACTCATCTCCTGTTGCGAAGAGAGTGCCACCCCATCCACACCTGCAGCATTGGTGAATCCCACCGTTCAGATAAGGTAATACAAACCACCCCTCCTCCAGTACATATACATATTTGTATCGGGTTAAACATTAATTTTAAATTAATACACATCTGAATAGATATGCAATCAAGAATCCCGGTGATTTTAATAAATATTACAAATAATTTATAAAGCCGCTTCCATACTTTCATAGCTAAAAATTATCTTTAGGTAAATATGCATCCGAATATCCGATCTCTGGTTGTAAGTCACAATGTTCACATAAATTTACAAAATATGAAATAAAATACAACTTACTAACAAATAATTAGGTATTTGACCTACCTCAATTAAGATTTGTGCCATCTTATTGAATTTCGGCAGGTTTTGCCCGAATATATCCTCCGTTATGGAAACTTCATTTCATACCGTGCCCACGTCAGTTATTCGGGGATCTTTCGACAGCCGTTACAGATTGTCAAAAGTTTTAGAGTTTCAATTCAATTAAAAAACCGTACATCATTAGAAGGTCAAAATGTTTTTAAAGGATAAAATCAATATTTCCCCTAACATTGTAATACAAGGGAGAATTGCCAAACTTAAGCGGCAGTGGGCAGTGCACATTGCTCGCAGAACATATGGCTGATGAGGCCCGAAAGGTTCTGGAGTGGCGACCGCGTACTGGAAGACGTAGAGTTGAAAGGCTGTGAATCCGCTGGATGCGAGAAGCACAGAACCGGTCGAACTGGCGGTGCTTTAGAGGCCTATGTCCATCAGTGGACGTCTTTCGGCTGAAATCAATCTGCCTAGTCATTTTTCAGCTATGTTGAGGTCTGATTCAAATCTAACCGGACTCAGCTGAATACCAGTATTTTACATGGAGCGACGGCTTATCTGACCTCTATAACCCAGGTATTGGGTAACACGATACCCCTTGGTAAGACTGGTTGTCAGACTTTCAGGGTTCTGACGACCTGTAACGACTGTCAAAGATCCACGAATGACAGCCGGGGCCAATGGCGTAACGTGCTTTCCGAGGCACGGTCTTAGTGTGTAAAGATGATCACTCATCCACGGACCAACCGCGGCAAGCGTAGCTTAACCTGATCGACAGACCCGTGCGGCTGCCTCAAAAAAAAAGTGAAGTAAAATTAGTACTTACGTTGTGACTGTGATACGCCTGGTCTTGACCGGGACCGTCCAACCGACCGCTCAGGACTAGGAGGTACCCCGCTAGCTGCGGCTGGCGAACGTTTGGCTCTGGCTGGTGGAAGAATGACAATACTGATTGTAGATATGTTGGAAATTTAGGGAGAGAAGAGAAAAAAAAGAGCTACGTTATATCTGACAGATGTCGTGTGAACTAAAGATTTATCATAAGAAATGATGAATGATGATGTTGATAGCGAAGAAATTTTTCACGGTTATAAAAAAAATTAAAAATCTGTTTCATAGAACAGTGCAATACCCTACGAGCAACCTGTCCCATTGATTCAGTACTGAAACCTCTGCTTTGATGTTTTTTGTCAGTTATTAAAAAAAATAATAGCTGATCCATACATTTTGACCGCGTAAGTAAGTAGGTTTTTCTATAAAACAGCTGTTTTATTTGTATGTGTTAAATCCATGGTTTCAGTTTGCGCATCGATGTCCCTGCCACACAACACGACAGGTTGCAAAAAGATTTGAAGCAAAGAGAGGTTGAATAAATATTCAATTCCAAAAACGCACATGTGAGGATTTTTAATCTTTAGGTATTTTACTAGATAATTTCCGAAAAACCCAAATATAAAATCGGCTATCGATTTGATAACTTACTGAAAGCAACTAGAATACACTTAACGTTATTCAAAAAAGCTTTTTAAAAATGGAAATAGAATAGGGTCCATTTGCAGACTAAAGATAGGGTTTTCTAATTCTGCGAAGGCCGCCACATAGTGTTCGCAATTCACCGTCCAATGGCGTCACTGAAAGGAGATGTTTCAAAATGGGCCAGGTATATGTACAGTAACTCAAAAAAAAGAGAAAAATCTGTAGAGTTCGGGAAAAATACAGATAATTCAATTAAATGTATACTGTTGTGGTAGTGAATTGATTATTTATCACTTATTTCTATCGACTTTCAACATGGCGTCTCACCGATTTGGTTACTCTGTGCTTAAAAACAATGACAGTAAAACCATAGATCATAGAAAGAGAACTGTTAACTGTCACAACAGTGTCACTTCAGTGTCAGTCACTTCGTCTTATCGTCGATCGTGATTGTGTTCGTTTTTTTTATAAGTTTCTGGAGTTCCTTTTAACAACCACGCTTTCGTTTTTTTGGATATAATACCGTTTCTTTCCCATCTGTTTACCTTATTATGCTTCAACCTCGACAAAAATAAATATGTCAAACGTCATTAATCAATCAAAATGACAGCTTACCGCCATGACGGATTTTTGTTGTGTGTTGCAATTTCAAGTGTAATTTCTTGTGTTTACCAACAAACCAAGCCATTTTAAAGTAATTGGACAGTTTAGAACTATTTTAAATGAATTTCCCTATTTTTAAGTATAGTGTACAAAGACCTGGCCCGAGCTCCATACATTTTGGAACATCTCCTTTGTTTATGAAAGTAAGTGTGTTTCCTTAAAGAGCTGCGCTATTATGTGGCGACCATCGTGGTCATAGGAAAACCGTAGCTTAAATGCATTTATGCATAAACATATTTAAATAAGTTTCTAGCACAGAGCACGGATCCGCCGCGCCAGCAGCATCTAGAGCCGGCATTTAATCTTTTGACCGCCACCGTCGGGTAAAGCCGACAAATGAAAACGTGCCCAACACGCCACCGTCGGTTAATGCCGACAAGAAAACAACATTTTAGGGTCCAATTGAATAAAAGAATGGTATTCTTTTTTGTAGGTATGTATTTGCGCCGTTTTTGAGGCTGGGCGTGGGAGGGACGCCGATGCGTTTACGCTCTGGCGGTCAAAAGGCATTCTTATTCAAATTCGTGGCGTCGAAAGTGCCTAAAGGTGGATGTGTTAAGGTACTTCGCAAAATTCGAATGTTCTTATCTTTATTAACAATTTGCAGGTTAGTGTCAATTTGTGTTGATTAAAATAAGATTCGCGACCGACACAAATGTGGCATTACACAACAACTTTCATGAAATACCCATTCAATGGGATTAAATGAACTTAGTCATATGTATTGTTAATTTTAATTCAGTAAAGCCATATTTTTTACGTTGGCAAACCATATTTTGTACATCATCTGCCTAGCCTTTTCCAAACTAGGTTGGGGTCAGCTTCCAGTCTAACCAGTTGCAGCAGTTACTAGGTAATACGATACCTCTTGGTGAGACTGGTTGTCAGACTTTCGGGCTTCTGGCAAACTGTCACGACTGTCAAAGATCCACAAATGACAGCCGGGACCAACGGTTTAACGTGCTTTCTGAGGCACGGCGCTTGGTAAGTAAAGATGGTCGCCCATCCACGGACCAACCACGGCAAGCGTAGCTTAACCTGATCGACCGACCCGTGCGGCTACATTACTTAGTCACAAGCAACTCAATACACACTGCAACATACACTAACCTACAAATTGCAAAAAACTTAAGAAAATTTGAACACCGTGGACTACCCACCCTGGCGCTACCCAAAATTTGGTCGCGTATTCGTTCAAATCCGTCAGATTCTATACGTCATTTAGGGATGCCCGATTTCTAGCTTTGAATCGAACTTCTGGAATCGATTCACGATCTTAATCGTATCATATTAAATCGATCTTCGGAGATCGAGTAAGATCGTATCGTAATTTAATAAAAAGAACGTATGCATTCCAAATTATTTATTTTAACTTAATCTACGTAATAGATCTATTTTAACTTAATCTACGTAATAGATCTATTACAAAGTGTGCCACGGTGGCTTTATGATGACGTCTTAGACGATTTTTTTTAATTGGTAGTATATATTTCCTCGTGTTTTAACAATTTCTTTCCACAATTTACACTGTCCACACGTGTCACATTTAATAAAAAATGTCCAAACGTTTGATTTTGTTGGCCATACTTATTAAAAAGTATTTTGAAATAATAGGTCACGCTCACAGAATAGATAGAACCTAATATAAAGCATGAAAGAAAAAAAATCAGAGAATGCTTACATACGCGACAGCCAAATAAACAAAATATTTTCACGGTATCACCTACATACCTACTATATTTCATAGTTATACCGTTTTTGATTAATGTAACTCGAAACAGTCGAAACTAATCTCATTCAATGTTTATGTATACCCCATTTATTATAGCTTTAGAAAAAAGAGGCTCGTAGAAGCAGGAGTGCAAAACATTTTATTTCAAAGTTAAGTTCTAACTTTTTTAGGTAGATTTAAGACAGTACTAAATACTGAGATAAACGAAGTAAAGTAATTTTTATTTTAATAATAATAATAATAATAATAACGTCACAATGAAAAATTCATGCTCAACATTTTTTACATAAAATAAATAGTTTCAGAGTCAAGATCACACATTACTTTCCAATAAAATCATCTACAATAATACCAAAATGAAAGTTATAATGAAAAACTCTCTAAGATCGGACTACAAATATTTACAAAAAAAAATGGACCAAATAATATGTATATGCCAATGTGATGTGAGTAAATGATGCAGACAAGAGCCAAGACACGACAGCAGGCACACCCACCATCTCCGGACTTGTCGCTCGGCTCCGCCTCGCAGCCGCCGGTACGCGCCTCAACCGTGAGCGCCGTGTCACCGGTCGCTGCAGTTGCGTCGAGCTCGAGCGACGAGTTTTTCTCCCCACCGTCGTCCCCAACACCAGAACGGCGGCGAGGAAGAGGACGGCCACCAGCGGGCTTGGGACCTCGAAGCCAACAGGCCTCGAACAGGGTCCCCGCTGCCGGTGGAAATGTGTCGCGCATACGATGGACCCAGTCCATGAACGAAAATGTGATGCGCGCATATTATGGGGCTACAGAGGGAGGAATTAACCTGACAGCGTACCGAGTTCGGATGCTCTCTCTGTTTCAGGTGCTTGAACCAGCCGTCGAAGTCTCGGCCCAACGATTATCGGATCAGGTGCGTGTCATTCAAAACAATCATAGATTGGATGACGCTACACTTGATCGACTGCGCTCGGAAATGCAGAATAGTTCTGCTAGTAACCCTCCTCCACCCCAGAATGTCGTGCATGCGCCTGCCGACGTTCCATTGCAGGTAAACCAGCACGATGAGGAGGAGGAAGCCAGGACTATATCTGCAGAAAACCTGTACAATGTGGACATAAGGAGCATTCTGGAAGATGCCATCTGTGAGTACCGGTTCACATCACCTGACCTTAGACCACGGCTACCACGTTTGCCCATGAATAAAAAAAACAGAGCACTGGTGTGTGCCCTGGATGCGCTGCTACCAAATTATATTGAAAGCAGCGCAGACCTTTGCGATACACACTCAATCTTGTATTGCACGGCTGTTGCGGCATGTCGTATAGCTCGTGTCAAATTCACAAATACTGATCGAGCTACACGACCGAAACCCACCGCACCAGCTTGGCAATGCAGGATTGAGCGTCGTATTAATGAGACCAGGGTACTCATCGGGAAGCTCATCTGCTTCAGGGAGGGCAATACACGCCCAAGAGTGATGCGCTTTGTGAGACGGGCGTTCTCGGGAACTAGTATTAATCCTCGAGAGTATATACCCCGTGTCACAGAGCGCATCGACTTCCTGAAGCAGAAAGTATATGCATGGGCAAACCGTATCCGTCGGTATAGGCAAAGAGTGGATCGGTACACTCAGAATCGCATGTTCCACAACGATGAAAGGTGGGTATACAGAGCTTGGGAGCGACCCATTCCCACTCAAGGTGTGACTGACGCGCATCTACCGGATAGTGATGATATGAGTGCGTTTTGGCGGAGCATTTGGTCGGTGCCCGTCAGTCACATTGAAGGTGATTGGATGCGTGTTGTTGAGCGGGCATGTGATTCAATACCAGACATGGAGGCTATCACCATCTGTCCTCTTGATGTGGCCCGTGCAGTCCGTCCGTTGCCCAACTGGAAATCTCCAGGACCGGACGGACTGCACAATTTCTGGATTAAATGGCTACAAAAGTCACATGCTTGCTTAGCTTCACAATTTCAGTCATCTTTAGAGACTGGGTCGCTACCACTGTTCTTTACGATAGGTATTACCCACCTGCTCCATAAATCGGGTAGTACTGCGGAACCTAAAAATTATAGACCAATTACATGTTTACCGACGGTCTATAAAGTTCTTACATCCATTCTTAGAGCAAAAATTTCACAACATATAGAAAGTAACGCAATTATGTCGGTGTCTCAGAATGGATGTAGGAATGGGTCCCGCGGTACTAAGGAGCTGCTCCTTATAGACATGACCATAAGCCAACAGGTTCGTAGATCCCGGAAGGATCTGTCAACATGTTGGATAGATTATAAGAAGGCCTATGACTCAGTACCACATACATGGCTCATGAGGGTGCTGGAGTTGTACAAAATAGATGCGACTCTACGCACCTTCTTGATGTCCTGTATGAGGCAATGGAGGACGGTCCTACTGTATCCAGGATGTCGACAGATCCGGGGAACCAATGAACCAATTAGGATTGAGCGTGGAATATTTCAGGGCGATAGTTTGAGTCCGCTTTGGTTTTGCTTAGCCTTGAATCCTCTAAGCACACTGCTGGAGGGTTCAGGTCTGGGCTATCGATTGAGAAGAGGTGGTCAGGTGATATCACACCTCCTTTACATGGATGATTTGAAACTCTTTGCCCCCAACAATTTGCAACTGATGGAGTTACTGAAGGTAACGGAAACCTTCAGTAGCGCCATCAGGATGGAATTTGGTGTGGACAAATGTGCAGTCATGCATGTAAAGCGAGGAGAGATTATAGAATCCGTGGGAACCAAACTTACGGATCCTATACATCTTAGATCCCTCTCCTCAACCGAAACCTACAAGTATTTGGGTATGTCGGAAGCATTAGGCATCAATGCTACCGACATGAAACAATCGTTGAGGGAGCGCTTCTTTGGCCGCCTGAATAAAGTGTCAAATAGTCTTTTATCAGGCGGAAACAAGGTACGTGCCTTCAACGGTTGGGTCATGCCGGTTTTGATGTATTCTTTCGGCATACTCAAATGGACTCAAACGGAACTTGATGCCCTGGATAGGAAGGTCCGTACATTGCTGACGGCATGTCGGATGCATCACCCACGGTCATCAGTGATGAGACTGTACATCCCGCGGAAGTGTGGGGGTCGAGGCTTTCTAAATGCTAAAACCCTCCACAACCGCGAGATTTGCAGTCTCAGGGAATACTTCCTTCACACTGACGTGGGGATGCATCGAGATGTGGTCGCAGTGGACAAGGGCCTTACCTCGCTCTCCTTGGCGAATGAGAACTGGCGCAAACCTGCAGTACTGGATACTAACGATCGTAAGGAAGTATGGCAAGGCAAAGAGCTTCACGGACGCTTTTTCCGGGCTCTTCATGGACCCGATGTAGACTTTTTAGCGTCTGTATCCTGGCTGCGTTTCGGCGACCTCTTCGGGGAAACCGAAGGTTTTGTCTGTGCGATTATGGATGAAGTTATCATGACGAACAATTATCGGAAATACATTGTCAAGGATGGTACGGTTGACATCTGTCGGGCATGCCACCGTCCCGGTGAATCAATCCGACATATCGTTTCCGGTTGTTCTCGTCTTGCTAACGGCGAGTATTTGCACAGACACAATCTAGTAGCTAGGATTATCCACCAGCAACTTGCTTTGCAGTACAACCTTGTGGAGTCTGAAGTACCATACTACAGGTATGTGCCCGACCCAGTTCTCGAGAATGGTCACGCCACATTGTACTGGGATCGATCTATCATCACTGACAGGACTATTGTAGCCAATAAGCCTGATATTGTGGTGATAGATCGACGAGAACGTCGTGCAATGATTGTTGATATCGCTGTCCCTCATGACGAGAATCTCGTGAAAGCTGAGCAAGATAAGAAAATCAAGTATCTTGACTTAGCTCACGAGGTTGTCGACATGTGGGACGTGGACTCAGCAATCATTGTACCGATAATCGTTACAGTAAATGGCCTAATAGCGAAGAGCCTCGACCAACACCTCAGGAGGCTCTCATTGCACGGCTGGATCAAGGGCTTGATTCAGAAAGCAGTACTCCTAGACACGGCACGCATAGTCAGGAGGTTCCTTTCTCTAGAGCCCTGACCACCGACATCTTGGACCCTGCTCCTGATGCCGATGGGCCACTATTTTTTTATATTTTTAAATGTTTTTTATAAGGTTGTTTTAGAAAAATATTTAAAAATGTAACTTAATATGTATTTAAATGAATAAACGAAATAATAATAATAATATATCTAATTAAGATTAAAAGGATTTTTGCTTTTTTACAATACTTTATTTTAAATAACAACTTACGACCCACAATACGTTGGTAAAACTTCGTCGTCATCAGCTAATTTAGTTACTTGGTGTTGTTCACTACTGCTTCTTTTAGGTTTTTAGCATTGACACTTTAATTGTTTGGCATTAATCGTAACCGCAACACGTTTAATGTAATTTTGTTACGAAGTGTACATTAAAAAGAACCTTTTTTAACTTCTGTCTAATGCTATTGTAAATGGAGTATAGGTAATCTTACTTTGTTGTAGTTCGTACGGTACGTTTCGGTTGACGTTTAGGTTTTAGTTGATACGATTTTTTCATACGATCTATAGCGCATACGATTCGATCTGGGTGAAGATCGCATTCTGTTGAATCGATCTTCTGGAAGATCGATTCAGATCGGGCATCCCTGTCATTTGAGTCATAGTCCGAGTAAACGGTGTCACTCGTGGTTTTGTATGGAACTGTTGACAATGCCACCTCTAGCAGATGCCGTCAAGGCGTCTCCGACCACTGTGGTCATTAGCTTCTTTGAATAAAGTATACCTATAGCATTTATTTATTCGACGTAATAAAATCGCGCCGAGATTTTTTCGCACCGAGTTTTGAAAATCCAGTGCGCGGAAAAATCCCGCCGCGATGTTATTACGTCTGTGTGAAATAAGATCTACTTAAAGAAAATAAAAATAATTATATTCGATTTAAAATACCTGGTTGTGATACATCTCCTTCTTCGGCATAGCATAAATTAAAGTTAATCTTATTTTAAATTATTTATTTATTATTTATAATTATCCCTCTACATGTACACTTGTATCTATAATTATATATTATCTAATATATGTATATATTCTTCGTTGTTCGTTCATTCGCTTATATCTTCGTCACGGTCATAACGTGGATCCGCTGAAATTCAAAAACTTTACTCAGTTTGTTTTCTTTAAGATTTTGAAAATAAAAATAAATATTATGATGTGGATGAAAACTTTTTAAAATTAAAATGTTGGATGAGCGTGAGTAAAAGAGTAATGTTTTTGAATTCCGTTGAAGTATAAGGAACATTATTTAAATATAAACCTTTTTAATAAGAATGGTAAGGTGTCTTTTTGTTTGACGAAACATGTTGTAAAATTTTAAACACCATTTTCTTTTGTAAAATATTAATTTGTTAAATATATACAATGAAAGATAAAAACAGAACTCATTAGATTTGTTTGTTATTGTGTTAGTTTGAGCGACTACAGCTTAAAATAAAATAATTTAATGATAAAAGATACCCCACAGAAATTAGCATTTCATCCATATAATTACGGTGTTTTTTATATTTTTATAAAACGTATGAATGAATCGTGAGTGCGCGTAATAATATCGCAGCGGGATTTTTTACGCGCACTGTATTTTAAACGCACTGCTTAGCAACGAGAATTAAAAATAGAACAGTGTGTTTTTCGACGTACTGAGATGTACTCTGTCGGATTTTCAATGCTCGGTGCAACAGCGACAGTTTAAAATCCAGTGCGCAATAAAATCCCGCGACTATGTGCCTGAGCCCACTGGCGACACGGCTCGGTAAGGGATTTGTTTGTATGCGACAAATAGGAATGTAACTTATATTTATGAAAATAAAATTAAGCTTAAAGACATCGCCGCATGTCTAAAGATACCGCGGCATCGTTGCCGTTGAAAAATTTCAGTTTTACTGTCATACTATTAAGTTATACAATATGTAACAAAAACCCTGTTGTTCCTTTTAGGGTCGTATACATTTACCTACAAGCACAACATTGATGAAGTTATAATTAAAAAAAATAAGCATTGGCTAGTCGATAAATAGGCAGATAAGCGGCGGCGCGGTGCACCGGCCGCAGCAGCACGACCAAAGAGAGCGGCGGGAACGTTTTATCTATTTCTAGTTTCGGGTCATCGCTTCATGCAAAATTGCAGAGGTAAGAAATCAATTAAACATTGCAAATATTCATAATTAAATATTTCTTCTTTTGAGCAGTTTTTATAAATGACTTGTTTTATTACGTATGTATACCGATTCCAAAAACGTGGGTAGAAGGAACAACAGGGTTTTTGTTACATATTGTATTTCTATTTGTGGCTTAAAAATCCCTTGCCGTGCCACGCCGACAGTGGGCACAGGCCCTATTATATGCACAATCACACGCTGAACCTAATTTTTAGACTTACTAAAATTTGTTCTATTCTAAATGAAGAACTGCTGAAAATTGCAAATGATTGCAAGAAATCTTACGGTATAAGCCCGGATCCTAGATCCGAGCACCTTTCTGCCTACCTCTTTGGGTAATTTCTCATATTTGCTTTAACTTGGAGCAGTAGTGGCGCAGTGGTAACGGTCCCCTTTTACAAGTTATAGGTCGTTGGTTCGAACTCGACAGACGCTTAACATTGGGTAAATAATTTCATCACCAGTGCTCTAAAAATGGTGAAGGAATACATTGTGAGGAAACCGGCATGTTCTAGAACCAAACTGCGCCCGCACTGGGGCCGCGTGCTGGATAGCCCACTCCGTCTCATCGAGAGGAGGCCTGTGTCCCAGCAGTGGGAATGTTATAAGCTGATTATGCATCGCCTTATACTCATATTAGTATCTGTGGGGTATCCTCAATTGGCCAAACCAACGTCAATTGGACGCAATTTCTGACCAGAAATAGCAAATATTGCTCTAATTGCGATGAAACCTAGCTCCTAGTACAAGCATATTTACTTTTGTATTAATAGCAACCCAATTTCGTACAGTTTTAGGCAAAACTCAAAGTTAAACAGCGCCATTTTTTTGTAGTAGTAGTTTTAAAATGTTGAGTGAAGAGTTTAGTTACATGTATAATGGATAACCGTCATGCTAATACCACATACCTCCCTTTTTCTGCAGTTGAGTAGCTTCCAGAGTAAAATTGTTAATCATTATGATTGCTTTCAGCCCCTAGTTATTTTACCTTTCCGTAACACCCTGTATAGTGAGTATTTTAAACAGAGATTTTTAAGCCGTGAGCAGATTTCGAAAAACAGTCTTAAAACAGTTTGCATAAACTTTTCTGTATATTTTTTTCTTGTGATCTAGAACAGTGTGTCATAAAGATCCCTGTTTAAAAACATTTTGTATAATATGACACTTTATAAAAATACCATTGGCGAAGTTTTATAACACGCTTTGTTTCAGCCAGCCAATTATTTCGGTAATGGCTGTCGTACACCGAAACAATTTAATACCAACTAGACTCAAAGTAAAGCATTGAAATGAGAGCATTTTTTCTATCTTTTATTATTTAACAAAAACAAATAAGAATATCCGTTACAATGATTTTTAAGACTTAGAAAAATATTTAGTTTGAATCCCGTTGGTCTGATCGCAATACTTCAGTATATTTTAAACAGTATCATTATGACTGGATCCTTTAACGAAAGCTTAAAATTTCGTCATTTATTCATATCGTCTGACTAAGGGCTGATTTTTCAATAGTCAGATAACTTTTATAAAAAATATATCAAACTATCAGATTTATTTTTCGTTCCATCCTTTTCAATGCTTTACTTTTGAGTAGAGTTGCCGTCCAGTCATTTCAACTACCCCCCCCCCCCCCCCCTTCACCAGTACATAACACAAGGCACTCACGCAAGCTGGCCGTGGGCGGGATCTTGTTCCTGCTCATGTGCGAGTACAGCGCACGTGCGCGCGCGCGCTGCGCCGCCGCCGCGTCCAGCGCGGACACCGAGCGCGCCGTCACTTGCGCGGGGGAACGGTCTGGAGACGAGGGAACTGTTGTAGTAAAGCTATTCGGGTGGCTCCGTCATTCTTCGGCAGAAATCGACGGAGATACTGCGTAACACACTGCCAATGGCAAATCCAGTAATTTTTCTTTTTAATTTATAATTATTTGATGTGGTGAACATCTATTTATATTTGTACGCCGTTGAAAGCAAGACATGACTGAGATTTAATTAATAATTAATTTATTTGACAGTTCAGCTCATAGCGACGGGGATGTGGCGTCTCCTGTGAGACCGAGTGACTCACAATACAAGTTGTATTGACGCTAAGATATAGTGTAGTGTAATTAATTTTGTATTCTCTCCCCTCTGCCCCGTCGTGTCGGTCGCGTACATCGCAAATCGCAACTGCTTAACTGAGCGCACGTGTCGTCAAGCCTGATTTCTGTCGTGTCGGATTGCTGTCCCATCAGACTATGAGAATGAGGCAGGAGAGAGTGCACCTATGTCTGCGCACACACTTCTGTACTATAATATATCCCCCGCTGAGGGCTAGTCCCTGCTGAGACCGCCATGGCTGAATTTCGGTCAGAGGGACTATTTTTTTTGGCTCCTTTTGAGTCATGTTCAGGTTCTTTTTTTTCTGTGGAATCTGATGCAATACTTGTTCTTTACTTCCTATCTATTAAGCCTAGTATCTCACCGTCGCCCCGCATGGCGACAGGTATGTGCGACACGGGCGGCCTCTCCTGCGACGCGCGGCGCCTGCGCAGCGAGCCGGAGCGACTGACGCCCGACACTAGGTTCTCAGTGGACGCTGGGTATAGTTACCGATATCCGGGCAGCGTGCAACAATATGTCCGTGTTTTAGTGATTTTTACATAAAACGTTGAAAATTTATTAAACGAATTTCCACCATTGTATTTTTTCCCGTCAACCGTTTGTAGTTGAAAGAGACAGAATGATGTTTTGAATTCGTTTAGCGCTGAACGCATTTAGTTATTTGTGGTGCGAACAGGACTTAGTAAATTTAAATGTTATTTATATAAAATGATTGTATTTACTGACCTGATACACTGGCCGATGGACTTCTAGGACTTGTGATAGCTCTCCTTTCTGAAACAACACAGATAATATTATTAACTGACTTCAAAAAGGAGTAGGATCTCAATTCGTGAGTGACTTGGCAGGGACATCGACGCATAACCTGATAAGTTCAAAATTTTCGTCGGTTATTTAAAATAAATCTGTTCCATACGTTCTAACCGCGTAGGTATTGCAATTTTTTAATGAAAAAAAAAAGCAGTTTTTACAGATAATCGACGAAAAATTTATTCACGTCTAGAATCATACATGGGACACTCAGAAAGTTTTGCGAAAATAATAAAAAATGTTCTATAGATAATGTTTTTTAAATCTTTTCAAAGTACTCCCTCTCCCCCCTCTCCTCTAGTACTAGGACGTCTATACAAAGTTTCATGCGTGTGCACCAGTTTTCGAAACACTTTTTCCAGTCCGCAGCAGACACCTCGTTTACAGCCTGCTCGATCGCTGACAGTGCATCTTCCGGCGACGAAAATTGTATCCTTTTGAGCTGATTTTTTATTTTTCAGGACTGTAAGGAGGGTGACCCAGGAGTTTGACCGGCGTGCTGACCGTGTGTCCGTTTTGAGCGCGGTGTGCGAAGGCGCGTTGTCGTGGTGGAGCAGTAGCCCGCGGAGCCGTGTCTGGTCGCTTGTTGCTCACAACAGAGAAAACTTCTGCCAACCATTTGGTAGTATACCATTCACCGTTGATGCTTCTTTGGTTCCGTAAAGGAATTGACACCTTTTCTTTCGTAACAGCCGTCAAAGGGCGAACACTTCTTTCTTCATCCCCCAAAGTTAGTCCACCGCGCTTGAATTCGTTATACCATTGATACACAGTTGCCTTAGAATACCTTCATCCATGAATGCGATTTGAAGTCTATCGTACGATTCGTCCGGTTTCAGGCGATACTTGAAATCGTAAAAAATCATACCGCGAAAATGTTCCGGCGCAGATCCATTTTTTTTTTGACACACGATAATTTAAATTAGCTCGCAAACAATGTGGAGGGAAATTTTGAAATTGGAACGAACCTATTTTTACTTACAAATAATCATATTTTCAATATAGATTATAACTGGCCAGTCTCTCATACATAAAACTTTTTTTCGCAATACTTTCTGAGTGGCCTGGTATTATGCTGAATTCATGCTTTCAGTTTGCGCGTTCATGTTTCTGCTACCCTGTTTATTTTTAACGTTCAAAAAGTTCAGTACTCAGTCGAATTTGTATAAATAACATTTTCAGTTTTGATTCCGATTTAAGACGCTAGTAAAACCGCCGGCAACACCCAATTGAAATCTAATCTTAATTTATTTTTACTAGCTTTTGCTTCGCCCGTGTGTTTTATACACCGAAACCGTCCTCATGAATCACTCTGTCTATTAGTGAAATGGTTTTTGATTTGATATATTTTGATTAATTTTTTTACTAGCCCTCGTGAAAGTTGGAAATTATCCCGCAGGAACATACTACCGGGATAAAAAGTATCCTATGTGTTAATCTAGGTAATAATATATCTGTGTGCCAAATTTCATCCAAATCCATTCAGTAGTTTTGCGTGAAAGAGTAATAAACATCCATACATAGAAACTTTCGCGTTTATAATATTAGTAAGGATTTATAAATGGGCTCGCTCTTACCTCGATTTCGCTTCTTTGAAACCGATGGATGAGGTCTTCACGGTTCTACTTATACTATGTTACTTACCAGTGCCCACATGGTGCAGACTATCAACGCTCCCGATGTTCCTCTCCCGCTCTATCTGCTTCTGCGCGGCCGAGTCCAGCCGAGCGAACAGCTGCTCCGCGTCGTCGGGGAAGTGGCGCTTGTAGGCCGCGTATGCTCTGGGGAACACATTCAATTAAAACAATCACAAAAACAGAAAGTAGTTCACCAACATTTCGTCAGTAAACGGCATTTTACCTTAATTTAGCAATATTTAACAACTAGCTTTTAAACGCAAATCCACCCGCGTGGTTATGTCGGCTATCGCGTAAAAAAAGTAGCCTATTTCCTTCTCCATAATCCAGGCTATATCTCTGCCAAATTTCATGACGATCGGTTCAGCGGTTTAGGCGTGAAACCGTAACAGACAGACAGACATGAGTTACTTTCGCATTTATAACATTAGTAGAGTATATCCTTGACAATATTTCGTTTCATTAAAAGTATAGCCTGTTCTTGGTAATAATTTCTATACTTGGAAATTTCCCCTTTACTTGAAAAATAATAAATGATTTTAAATCTGTTAGTGGCTTTGTACAAACACTTACACGTCAATGGCTATATCACCAACACTTGGCAACAATCCCTGCCCATAGCAATATTCCCCATCCCTGGCAATATTACTTACACATGGCAATATTCCTTGTCTTTAGCAATATTCCCCTACTGTCCGTCTTTTTTCTTTTTCTTCCTCGTTTTTATTCGATCTCCTTATGTTCTGAGTTGAGCTGCACTTTAAGAGACAAATGCGTGCACTGACTGAACAGGTCCACTCAATCTGTGTGGTTCTTACCTCAAAAGACTATTTCAGACACCAATCTACATGGTCTTGACATGGTCTGACCAAGATTATGTCTGGACATTAAAAGAGACTGTGCCCTCTGAGTTTGATTCGGCCTTTCTTCTCAGAGTAGTCAGATAGGAAACGCCGGCCTCATCTACATAGTTTTAAAAATAAGACTGACATATAAAAATGTTTGTAGAAACCCACTTACAGAAATCAAATCATTTATAGGCGACTGCAGATCTCGGCGGAGAGACAAATGTCGCTGCCCTGGGGGTCTAGACAAAACCCATTTCTGTTCGCGTTCACGCAAAACGCTACGCCAAAATGTATGGGAATGACATTACCTGCGGAAAGGTTACGTCGTGTCCTTTCCGCAGCTAATGTCATTCCCATACATTTTGGCGTAGCGTTTGGCGTGAACGCTAACAGAAATGTGTTATGTCTAAGCCTGCTGAGCTGCCACAAGACTTACCTCCTGCCGTAAGTCCTGCAGGTACTGTCAGCATCGACGCACGCCCTTCTGATAGCGTCGCGCACTGCCGCTTGCTGCTTCTCTATAGTTTGCGCCGGCCATTTTTCGAGCATTAGTACCAGTACTTCACTGTGAACAAGGAAATTATAATTCAATAAAAATAGTACATCATTATGATACAAGTGTGCTATTTTGGTCATTACGCTCGAGGCGGCATTATTGTGTAATGATCATGCACACGCGATTCATACGACGTTTTTCAACACACTTGCGAGGATAAAACTAACTTATATTATTAATTTCCTACGTGATGTCGAAATTTTTGATAATAATTTACCATACAACGAAAATGTGACAAATATTTAAGGAAAATGGCGCGTTGGTTTGGTTTTTTCCACACACCGCGCTGTGCTGTGCGCGCGCCGTTTTAATGAAGGCATTGGCAAAACCGCTAAACAACCTTTATAAAAACACTTGGCCGAGATTGAAAAAAAATTGTTAAGTATCAATTCTCACCGAGACGCGACGCGATGCGCATTTTTTAAGATAGCATCAGAATATCTAACTTATTTACAACACGAAAAGGTATAATTTCACTACGAGCGCGTAAGCGTGTTGTGCGTGCTGAGATGCACCGTGTTGTGCAGCCCGTATACCTTATTTTGAAGTAAATAAGATCTATTTTGTATCGTGATCTTAAAAAGTGCGCGCATTGTCGCTTCGCGTCTAGTTGTGAACTGACCCTAAAAAACACTAGTGTGGAATAAAAAAAGTTCACCGGGGGCTAAAAAGGGCCCAAATTGAGCAGATATCCAGTCTTTAAGCTGAGTTAACGTTACCTGAGCGTGGAGCGGATCTCCTTGGACTTGTTGGAGGTGAGGTTGGTCATGATGACGGGCAGCAGGCGCGGCGAGTGCACGTACGACACGATGTAGCGCACGCAGATCGTGCCCGCGGACGACACCACCTGTTAATGAATAATAACAAAAATTCTATCACCTAAAAAACAACTACATTGAGTAGATTGGAGGTTAAGTATGAAGGGAAATCAGTGACATCCATAACCATAGATATACACCTTAAGGACTATTTTTGCTTGTAGCGCTCGGCCGCTATAGAAATCTCATCTATGGGGTAATTCAGTAGAAGTCGCTAAGTCAATTATAGACATTGTAGCACCTACTTTAGCTCTAATATTTAATAATTGTATCGACTGTGGGGAGTTTCCTGACCTAATGAAGAATAGTAAAATAATACCTTTGTTTAAATCAGGTAATACATCAGACCCCTCTAATTATAGACCTATTTCAGTACTACCTACCTTTAGTAAAATTTTTGAGAAATTAATTTTAGACCAACTGCAAAGATTTTTTAATAAACATAATTTATTACACAGCAAACAGTTCGGTTTTACAAGGGGTCGTTCAACTACCGATGCCGGTGTTGAACTCTTAGGGCATATTTACAATGCATGGGAAAATAAATACGATGCCTTGGGTATCTTTTGTGATTTATCTAAAGCATTCGATTGCGTGCTTCATGAAACTTTAATCAGGAAACTCCGCCACTACGGGATCCGGAACACCGCTCTGGATCTTCTTATTTCATACTTGTGTAATAGGATTCAGTGTGTTGATGTAAATGGAAAAAGATCTCCCGGATCCTTAGTATCAATGGGAGTCCCACAGGGCTCGATTCTTGGTCCTTTCTTGTTTCTTATTTATATTAATGACTTGCCTTACCTTATAAAGGATAATCATGAAATAGTGTTGTTTGCGGATGACACTTCACTTTTGTTTAGACTTAAACGTCAGCAGCTGGTTAATGACGATGTAAATAGCGCAATCTCAAAAGTAGTTCACTGGTTCAATGTTAATAATTTACTTCTTAATGGAAAAAAAACCAAATGCATTAAGTTTACGCTACCTCACGTTAGGCAGGTGAAAACTAATGTGTTGATAAAGGGCGAAGAATTGAATCCTGAAGATAGCACTGTATTCTTGGGCTTAACCTTGGATGCCAAGCTTCAGTGGGGCCCACATATAGATAAATTGTCGAAAAAGCTTAGCTCGGCAGCATACGCTGTTAGAAAAATTCGTAATTTAACTGATATAGAGACAGCCCGTTTAGTTTACTTCAGCTATTTTCATAGTGTAATGTCGTATGGTATTCTGTTGTGGGGAAATGCCGCCGACATTCAAACTATCTTTGTGTTGCAGAAAAGAGCTGTCCGATCAATTTATAAATTAAGTCCGAGACACTCTCTCAGAGAGAAATTTAAGGAGATTAATGTAATGACTGTGCCTTCACAGTATATTTTTGAAAATCTTTTATATGCCCATAAAAATATTAAATTTTTTTAAAAATACAGTGATATCCATAGTATAAATACTAGGAACAAACACAAATTTGTTGTACCATCAACAAGGCTCAAAAAAATAGGTGGATCATTCAGATGTCAATGTATACGCTTTTATAACAAACTTCCTAGCCATGTTCAAGATCTAAGTCTCAATAAATTTAAATCATTCATTAAACGTAAGTTGTGCCAGAAAGCCTTTTATACCGTTAAGGATTATATTGAGGACAAAACATCTTGGGATTGACCTGCTCCAATTTTTGCATACTAAATGTTGTTCTTTTTTTTTTTTTGCAAACTTATACTCTTCGACATTTGATTATTATTATATACACTTTGACATGAATATTTACTTTGAGAAGTATAATATTATTATTGTTTTAATTATTGTGAATGTGAGGACTGTGTGGATCATGTTTTGTTTTTTTTTTGTTTTGTGTTTCATCTCTTTCTCAGTTAGTTATAATGTTAATCTGCCAGTTTGAGTAATTTATGCGGCCTACCCAAATGTCCTTTCTTTGGTATTGTTCGTCAAATCTTTGAGCTCCTCAAGTTCTGAGTTGAGCTGCATGATTACTGATAAATGCGTGCACTGATTGGACAGGTCCACTCAATCTGTGTGGTTCTTTCCTCAAAAGACCATTTCAGACACCAATCCACATGGTCTTCACATGATCTGACCAAGATTATGTCTGGACTTTAAAAAAGACTGTGACCTCTGAGTTTGTTTCGGCCTTTCTTCTCAGAGTAGTCAGATAGGAAACGCCGACCTCATCTAGTTAAAAAAAAAAAAAAATATGATTGACGTGTAAAAGTGTTTGTACAAACCTACTTACAGAAATAAAATCATTTATCATTTATCATCAACCAATAACAGTAAATCGGTTAACAGAACTGGTCATCGTTTTCACGGGATTTTGTTTGCAAACTGTATAGATATGGGATTTCTTCCAGAGTACACGAGTATGCTTTCCATGATTAGTCACACACCACACAGCGACAGCGAGCAAGAATTACATAAAACACGAATATTCCATTAGCGGATACAAAATTTGTGTATTTCTTGTTATATCAATTGATTATATTCGCTACCTATATATATAAGCTTCGGCTGGTTTATGGCCGAAAACTAAAATATGGCCAATCATGTTTTTTGGCCGAAAATGAAGCTCCGGTCGTTCACTAAAAATTATCTTACCTTGGCGGCATTTTGTATGAGATTGATGAGCTCCTGCATGATGTATAGACTGAACTGGTCGATCTTGTTTCTGAGCACCTTCGACATGTGGGCGATTGTGATACATGCCTCGCGCACCACCTGATGAACACCACATTACAGTTACTTATTTATATGTACAGGAATGGACTTATTCGGGTTTATTTATAAACGTTGTTTAAAGTTAAGAGACGCTTAAACATCAAAAATGTATGGTTAAACAGGCGCTACTCATTACTCAACTTTAAACAACGTTTATGAATAAATGGGTTAAAATGTAGCAAAATCCTACTAATACAGGGTAAATAATTTTTATCCAGTGCGCAAACTGTAACCATGAATTCAGTATATCATTCTAGACCCCCAGTGCAGAAATTTTTCGTCAGTTGTAAAAAATAAATCTGCTGTTTCATAGAAAAGTGCAATACCTACACGGTCAAAATGTATGGAACAGCTGATTTTTTTTTTGTATAACCGACGGAAATTTTCTACGCTAGGGGCTAATTTACTCTGTATTATAAGTTTGTATGTTTGGACATTTGTTACTCAATCACACAAAAAGAGCTGAAATTTGGCACACAGATTATTATTTATTACTGAATACTGGATTATATGAAAAGAAAGTAGAAAGAAAGACTGCCTATAATTTTGCCACACCTCGGACACAGGCCTCCTGGGGGTCCGAAGGGTCTTTAGTGTAATGGATGGTCACCCATCCGCGGAACGACCGCGGCAAGCGTAACTTAATCTTGAATTGACCGGTTCACTAACCTCTCATAAAACAAATATAGCTCTAATACAAGTTTTCTTACCTGACTCCTCAGATCCTTGATGACGACTAGGAAGGGCACGGACAGCTCCTTGAGATGTGCCGTGAACTCCACCGGGTACTGCTGGTGAGCATTCGCTGTTAGGAGCGAGCGGATTTTCTTTAGCTGTGAAGAGATAGGGTTTAGTTAGAATAGGGTATTACCTATTTTTGAAAAGTGCCCCCCCCCCCCTAATTAGATTCTAGAGTGCTAATAAACAACTAAAAAAACAACCATTTTTATTTAATCGATTAGTGCCGTAAAAATGCATAATTAAATTTTACATTTTCAAATTTCGTGCGTAATTTGACGAAAACGCTGGACGCAGTGGAGGCCATATTGCTCTGTAGGTATGACGTCAGTTTGCTATATAGACAAATGCGCTGATATTTTATATGATAATTGTTTATAATTAAAATAATTGATATTATTTTACTTAACGTTGGTTTGCTGTTTCTGAATGCAAAATATTATTTAAATAAAAAATACTTTGGTTACGAAAATAATAAAAGTACAAAGTTATTCAATTGACACGCGTTATGACGTTATAACATGGCGGCTACTATTTCATGGTGTTCAATTACAGATTAAAAAATCTGAAATCTTAGAATTGAATTTAAAAATTTATTTTGTTTTTTCATGAACTAACATTTTCCGACTGCATTTTGCCTAAGCTATCTAAATAATATTTATTTTTTCTCATATAGAGTAAAATACCATATTATGTTCGTGAGGAGACTTGTCAGGACTTTGCTTTGCAGTGGGTGAAGCTTAAGCATGGCAAAAGAAAAAAAATGTTAAGCCAGTGTTAATGACAGCAGCGGGCACAGTTTACTATAGGTCGGCGGCACATGAGTGGTTGCCCTGAATGTAACCATTTTATAAATATTATGTTAATTATTAATATTATGTTATTAAATATTTAGAATTAGGTATTGTGTATTTCTTTTCCCGACTGCTGAGGGTACTGTTTTTTTTAAATCTTATGTATACTGCACCAGTTGATGTCATAATTTCAACCCCAGCTGTCGCTGAATCAGCGGGGCCCTGTCTCGCATAGTGTGTGTGTATCCAATTTCCAAGAAGTGTAGTTAGTTTTTTACACCTTTAGTACACCCACATTTCGCCAGTTATATTCAACTCCCATGTAATAGGGACCTGTATTTGAGTGCAATTAAAAACATGAACCCCGCGCTTGGCACGTTTTTGGGTCGTGCCAAAGTGTTGTTGGGCTTTTCCATTAGAATTTTCTCAGTAGGAATTGGAAGGCAAATTCTTGGTCTTAAAAAACGTTCAAATTCAAGCCGCAACAAGCTCATCTCAGCAATGACAAATGTCAACAAAATAAAAACTCAAATTTTATTTCAATGGGGGAAAAATAGCACCGTCGTAGCTAATTTCCAACACAAGCTAATTCAGACATTTGAAGTTAGTTGCCTATTCCAAAGCGTAGTAGGTTCGGATGTACCTATGCAGGAAAACGGGAAAGAAACTCCATGGACCCTTTTTTAAATCAAATGATACTCACAGCATCCACCCTCTTCTCCCAGTCGGCGCTGCGGTCGCCTAGCAACGCAGCAGCGTGTCTGCACAGATCGTCCAGCCCCCGGGGGCCATAGATGGCGGCGGGGGCGGACGACAGGAAGGCGGCTTCGAACGCTTCGGAGGAGACCGCGCCGGCCTCGCCAGGCCCTGACGTACTGATGCCGCTAGATACTGTAAAAATTTTAGTCAAGGGTAAAATCTATGTCCGTATACGTCAGAAAATACAACATTAAGATGTATTTTTCAGAGGGTCAAGACTCAGAACGAGAACACCTTTAGAGCGAGCGTTCATCTTGCTCGGGCTGGCAACGTCGCATTTCAAGTGGTTTTTCAATTAAGTTTAAATCAAAGTACAATTTTTTTCAGCCGCGTGGCGAGCGTTGGTATTTCTAAGTGTACATGCTATTCATTGTTATTTTGATACCAATACCTAGTGCTTGGCTGAAAAAATATTTTACATTTATTTATATTTAATAAAACGATGAAAATACATGGTAACAAGTTGCACGTCAATGTCCGGCCACCCTATATGATTTAAAGAAACATGACAATTTAGTAAGAAATGAACAGAAAATTAATAGTGTAATGGCAACACTTACCACTGCCAGCACTTGTCAACTTGGCAGGCGGCGGCGGCTTCCTATTGGCTGACGGCAGGCTGTACAGCCCCGCGACCGTGCGCTTGGGCGCCTCGCACGCTATGGTTGGTGATCAGTGAGGCGTGGTTAACGGTGATTGGTTATTGCAAGTCCGGTGGAACATGGTGAGAGAAAGATTTTTGAGGTTAGTTTTATGACGTAAGAATAGGCTATTTGACTAGTTTCTAAAAACCATCTCACTTTATTTAGTGGTTTATAAGGACCGTACAGAGGCCCTAGGGAGAGTTTATTTTAACCATCTCGATGAAACGCATCGAGCGCGTTCGGCGCTCCGATTGGCTCTGAATTGGTGATGGCCCAATCGGAGCGCCAAACGCGCTCGATGCGTTTAATCGAGATGGTAAAAAGAAACTCACTAGTATGAGGCCACAGTATTTCGTTTAAAAAAAAAACCATTACAATATACACTGATTATTTAAGCTGTAACGCTTGCTACAGCAATATGGCGTCGAGTGACGTCACATGTTTGTATATCATGGCACACGGCACGCAATGACAGACGGATGTTCATTGTTTATAGATGTGTGACGTCACATTAAATTAAGCCAATCAAAACCGTTTATAATCCTAACCTTCCAATCTCAACACAATCAATTTTATTTTGGGTTTTTTTGTGAAAATATTTCTGTGTTTTAACATAAATAATCTACGCGGATGGCAATAAATGATAAATTCTTTTTCATAATGTCAAAAAGCCTATACTTAGTAAGTAATTAGTTCATTGATAATTATTAAGTAAATGTGATGATCTGTGGTAGAAGAAAATTAGACTTTATGTAAGAATTCTAAGTAATGACGAATGATATTGATAGAAACAAAAAAGTATTGTAATTACAGTCAAAACTGTTTAAGACAACATCATTCAGTATAATATCATCTACTCTGACCTGCAGTTACTGGGTAATACGATACCCCTTGGTAAGATTGATCGTCAAACTTTCAGGCTTCTGACGACCCGTAACGACTATCAAAGATCCACAAATGACAGCCGGGATCAACGTGCTTTCTGAGGCACGGAGGGGTCTTGGTATGTAAAGATGATGGTAAGCCATCCACGGACCAACCGCAGCAAGCGTAACTTAACCAGAAGGCCAATTCTCGTAATTAAAAACGTTCAAAATCTAGTCGCAGTCTCATCACGGCGACAATCGAATGTCAAAAATGTATGGAAACTCGAGGTATTTTTGACACATTGAGACAGATCAGACTTTGAACGCTATCACGTTTGTAAGCTATCATGTCATTTATACCATTACCATTACCAAATAAAAGCCTCCTGCTTTTATTTGGTACTAGCTTATGTCAGCGGCTTCGCCCGCGCGGAACTTTCATCCCCTATTTAACTACCTTAGGGGTTGAATTTCGAAAAATCCTTCCTTATTCCTTATCTACATTATAAAGGGAACCTCTGTGCAAAATTTCAGCTTTCTAGATCCAAGGGTTTGGGCTGGGCGTTGATGAGTCAGTCAGTCAGGACTTTTGTTTTTATTTATATAGATTATGCTTTATTTTATTATTTTTGCTTGAGTTAAGTTTTCATTTTATTTGTTGGTATATTGACATGGCTGGCTGACATATGTATGACTAATTATATAATTAATGTTCTGTGTCTCGTAATGTTTATATTACTTTGTCTATGTATGTATAGAATCAAGTCTATCCGACTAAACAGACAGCTGTGCTGCTGGACAGTTTGTTGCGCTACTTCTTCTTCCCAGCTAAAGCAGTCGGAAGTGGTGAAGGGCGGGCGTTTTTGGGGGGACTGTCTTACGTAATTTTGACTTTCGAAAAGTGCTGATTCTCAGCTTAATTTGAATGAAAGACTTTTGATTTTGAACGTTCTTAAAATTACGAGAATTGCCCCTCTGATCGATCGGTGCGGCTATTATTTGTGACGTGGTGGCCGTGATTAGTGTGTGTAGAATGTGATCGATGGTGTATGCAGTACAGACCTGGTGTGGACGCCCCGGAGCTGTCTCCGTCTCTGGAGCGCGAAGACGTGGGTATCATCATCGTGCGCTTCACTGTGCGGGACACGAAGTCTGGCTCGTCTGCTCCTGAAGTGGCTGTAGAACAAAATATTGATTACAAGCTTTTGCCAGCAACTTCACCCGGGTGATTGTCGAAAATTATCTCATGGCAACATACTAACGGGATAAAAAAAGTATTCTATATGTTAATCCAGGTTATAAACTATCAGTGTGCCAAATTTCATCCAAATCCATTTGCCCGTTTTTGCGTGATTGAGTAACAACATCTAAACATACAAACATTCACATGAATAATATTAAGTAGGATGATAGGTGTACGGAACCGTACGTTATTTTACAGACTTACGCGATGAGCATTCTGCACCCACAGCATTTGTACTTTGTTATTGCAATTAAGAGGGGACGGGGCCTGCGAGGAATTTTAAAAATAGGTATTTGAAGAAACGATTGCCGTCGCGCTGTCAGTAAGTCTGCCCCCGTAGTGTGTGATAGGGACAGCTGCAGCTCAGACCGAAATTATCACAAATTTTTTGACGAGATCGACGTTTCGTATTCCCCTTTTTTCTCCTCGAAACCTGAGCCGATTCACATTTTAAGAAAGAGTATGTTTAGGTTCCTCTATCATTTTTTTTATATGTTAATAACGTTTCTAATTTGTCTGGTAGTCCTCTAATCACGGCGGTAAAAATAGGGCATTTTTTATTTATTTTAAAGTCATATTTTCTTTACTAATTAGTTGCTGAAAAAAAAGAAAATGACAGGGACGTGTTTACAGCAGACCTTGATTTTATGAAAAAAAAAAAATTGTTCTAGAGGCATTCTTCAGGAAGAAAAAGGGGGAATACATTTGTATGGAGAATCGCACGCCCTGTTCCCTCTTAATAAGATGTAAAAATATATTTCAATAAATCAGTGTTTAACGAACATTCACGGCAGTCGGTTTTATTTCATTATCCCAATAAAATCACCCCGTCATCATATCACCAAGTGTATGGATCCCATAAAGTAGGAATAAAGGTTATATTCATTCATTTACTTATTCACTGACAGACAACGCACATCTTAAACCACTGGGTCTAGCAGTATGCGGTTTTGAAATTCATCCCCTAAAGGGGTTAAATTGGGAATTAAAGATTGTACAGAAGTTCATCATTTTTGCAGATGGGTAATCCAGACGACAGACATGCAACTCGGCAGGTGACTTATAAAATGGATTTCCCACAGTAGACGGATTTTAACTAAAGAATGATGATGACATATTATGTCAATAGGTTCGTTTCTGTTGTTCTGTGTGGTGTCGGGCGTAAAGAATAACAACCATTCCATCTCTTCCCGTGGTTGTCGTAGAAGGCGCCTTAAGGACTTACTAGAGAATGGGCAGCAGCGTTCTCTATGCATTTTACCACCATACTGCGATCGACAACCCGCCTGCCGAGCGTGGCAATCATGGGAAACCCCTCCTTGGGGGGAAGCTTATATAATGATGAGGCTCGTTTACAATCGCCAAAATGTCTGTGTATTATATACCTCTGCCTACCGCGGTAAATACAGGCGTGATATTATGCTGCTGGACTGCCTCGTTGGCCTATTAATCACAAGCGCGACTACTGAGCATAAGGTCTTACGTTCGATTCCCGGGCCTTGTTATTGGGTGTTTTCATCTAGAATTTCTCAGTAGCAAAGCGGTGTCTGGAATTATGCTGGATTGATGGAAATAGAATCGCCCTATTACACGGGACTAAAACGTAACTGGCAAATCGAGTGTGTAGTTTACATCTGCGTACACCGGCGAATACAGGCGTGATGTTATGTTAATATGCTCATACATACATAATCAGCCTATAATGTCCCCACTGCTGGGACACAGGCCTCATCTCTGTGAGAGGGATCGGGGTTTAATCCACCACGCGGGCCCAGTGCGGGTTGGTAGATGTCACATGTCTTCGAATTGTTGGTTCTAGGACATGCCGGTTTCCTCACGATGTTTTCCTTCACCGTTTTGAAAGCAGTGGTGATGAAATAATTTACACAAAGTACATATGCTCACCAGTAGGCAACAAGAGCCCCGCTTCCCGCGCCTCGTCGAACTTCTGCTCGAGTAGCGCGAACTTCTGTGCTGGCAGTAATTCTTTCTTCTTCAAGTCTTGTCTTAATCTTTCACCTGGGAATTGGATAAAATATGATTTAGATGGTAGGTACTTTATTCTTAAGAGGGGCTCGGGGCTAAGTAATAATAGCTGCACAGGGTGAGCGATCAGGTTAAGCCGTTGGTCCCGGTCTGATAACCATTTTTCAGTTGACATCTCTGACGGCGCTGCTCGGGTCTCCGACCAGCGCGGCGAGGTTCTGTATCTACTCACCAACATGTCTATACACATCGACCAGCAGCTGCATGGCGGCATCTCTGACGGCGCTGCTCGGGTCTCCGACCAGCGCGGCGAGGTTCTGTATCTACTCACCAACATGTCTATACACATCGACCAGCAGCTGCATGGCGGCATCTCTGACGGCGCTGCTCGGGTCTCCGACCAGCGCGGCGAGGTTCTGTATCTACTCACCAACATGTCTATACACATCGACCAGCAGCTGCATGGCGGCATCTCTGACGGCGCTGCTCGGGTCTCCGACCAGCGCGGCGAGGTTCTGTATCTACTCACCAACATGTCTATACACATCGACCAGCAGCTGCATGGCGGCATCTCTGACGGCGCTGCTCGGGTCTCCGACCAGCGCGGCGAGGTTCTGTATCTACTCACCAACATGTCTATACACATCGACCAGTAGCTGCATGGCGGCATCTCTGACGGCGCTGCTCGGGTCTCCGACCAGCGCGGCGAGGTTCTGTATCTACTCACCAACATGTCTATACACATCGACCAGTAGCTGCATGGCGGCATCTCTGACGGCGCTGCTCGGGTCTCCGACCAGCGCGGCGAGGTTCTGTATCTACTCACCAACATGTCTATACACATCGACCAGCAGCTGCATGGCGGCATCTCTGACGGCGCTGCTCGGGTCTCCGACCAGCGCGGCGAGGTTCTGTATCTACTCACCAACATGTCTATACACATCGACCAGCAGCTGCATGGCGGCATCTCTGACGGCGCTGCTCGGGTCTCCGACCAGCGCGGCGAGGTTCGGTACTGCGGCGCGCAGCTGTAGTTCGTTGGCGCCGTGACTGAAATGAGAGGAGTTATCTGTTATTACGTGTTATGGAATTTACTACAAAATTGGTTAATTATGATACAAGTAATTTTATGTTGCTAACCAACATAGCACCATTTTGTTTTAACGAATTATACACCAGGTTGCCAAATATTGTGGTCAATTTCTTCACCAAAAATTTCTATTTTGTTGCCGTAGAGCTCCATCTAGCTACAAAGACTCCCATTCCGTCACTAGAATATAAAAGCGAGTACAAAAGCGGTGACTCACTGGTCCAGCAGCGCCTGCACGCAGCGCAGCGCCTCCTCGCGCGCGTGCGGCGCCTTGTGCTGCAGCGCGGGCGCCAGGCGCGCCAGCAGCGCGCGCGGGTTGGCGGCGCGCGACGTGGCCAGCGACGCCACGCACGTGCGCGCCGTGTGCCGCACCGCCTCTTTTGTGTCCGCTAGTCTGTAATAACAACAATGCATTTCTAAAGCTTGGGCCAAGGTGAGTGCAGCCTGTCGGGAGGACACGGCATGGCACACGCTGGCAGTGTGCCGTTTGGGAGGAGTGCGCCGTGACCTCATCTCAGGAGACGATGGTCGACAGCATGGTGTCCTGGGACGCGGTGGTATTCTTCTGCGAAACAGTCATTTCGCAAAAGGAGGCTGCGGAACGGGAGAGGGTGATCGCTTCCGCTAACCCAATCCGCAGCAGACGCACCGGTCCCAATCCCATCATCCAAGCATATTCTTCTAAATTAATGTCACTACATCTTATTTTATAACCGCACTGTTACATTACCACATCTTTCCTCAGCATATCATTCATAGTCACACCATATAGCATATATCGCAAGAAAATCTAATCATATGCCAATAAAACATATATTTCAATACATATCATAAACAAACTGTACTGTCAACCTATTATTGTTCCGTTTCACTTGAGTGCATCCTAATTGAGCATTGTGTCGTGACGTCACTTCCGTCTCGCATCTCAAGATGTACGAGGACATGTCGTTTATTATAGTACCGAGTTGTTTACGGTTCGATGGAAGGTAGGCAGAGCGGGAAGGTCGTGCGTTCAAAAAAATCAAATCTTTTCTTTATTAAACATTAGCTTCATCATTATTTCAGCCGAAAGACATTCACTACTGGATAAAGGCTCTATCACTTTAACCGATTTTGTACTTTCCGCACCAGGCGGATTCCTGCGGCCTTCACAAGATCCAACTTGTGGGAAGCCTTCGGCTCCGTCGGCCATCTGTTCTGCAAGCAATGCCTACTGCCAATTAAGTCTGGCAGTTCTTCATGCTATCGGTTACCTTGATTCTCCTGCGGATCTCTTCATTTCTGATTCGATCACGTAGGCAAACTCCAAGCATAGCCCTCTCAATTAAACTTTGACTGACTTTTAGCTTTCTAATAAGGCCCATTGTAACAGACCACGTTTCAGTTCCAAAGGTCATCATTAGCAAGACACACTGGTCAAAGACTATCGTCTTTAGATACTGCGGTATTTGGGACGAGAAGATATTGCGTAGCTTCCCGAACGTTACCCATTAGTTTAGGAAAACCAATTAGATTTTGAATTGTCAAGGGGTCGGTCAATTGGAAAGATGAAGCTAGCTCATTCCAAAATCAAATCAAATTATTTTATTTCACATAAGCCTGCATGGGCACTTATGAAACGTCAGAAGCTAGGTGCACGGTTCCAATTTGTCGTTTCCTATGGAGAAGAGCCGGCAAGAAACTCCACGGTTACTCTTTTAAAAATAATTGGCTTTTACAATGTTATCAAATTACAGTGATAATAGGTATGGGAGGACAGTGCAAGCCAGTCAATAAGTACCAGGTACTTAGAGGAATGAAAATACAGAATAGAAAAACGTCTACAAATCTAGTCTCTAAGGCCTACAACGTTCTCTCATTCACAATAAAAAGAATCTACCTGTCAAAGCTTAGTAGGTTCCTTTGGTTATCTACTCTTATAAGCCTCAAGTCTGTTAAGTCAGTGGATAGCAGGGTGGACCGAGTGGTAACGGCCACGACATACGACTAGATCGTGGGTTCGAACCCAAACAGGCAATATATTTTGTTTAAATTATTTCATCAACACTGGTCTTAAAACGGTGAAGGAAAACATCGTAAGGACACCGGCATGTCCTAGAACGAAAAATTTGAAGAAATGTGACATCTACCAACCCGCACGGGCCCGCGTGCTGCTCACCGAGAGGAGGCCTGTGTCCCAGCAGTGGGAAAATAGGCTGATTATGCTGTTAAGGTCTTCTTCATCATCATCATCAGTTTAGACGGGAGACGTCCACTGCTGGACATAGGCCTTCCCCAATTTGGGGGGGGGGGGGTTGCCATAATCGCCACGCTTGGCAGGCGGGTTGGCGAACGCAGTATGGTGGTAAAATGCATATAGAACGCTGCTGCCCATTTTCTAGTAAGTCCCTTAGTCGCCTTCAACGACACCCACGGGAAGAGATGGGATGGTACTGTTCTTTACGTCCGGCACCACACGGAACGGAACGGTTAAAGTCTTACCGGTCAATAATATGTGGAAGCACAGTGGGCACGTAGTGTGAGAACTCGGGGCCCAAGCGCTCCGCCAACGCCGTCAGTACTTCCAGGCCATTTTGTGCCACCTGTGTGAAAAAAGGGGATCAATATTAATAAAATGATGATGGTAGGCGAGGAGCTTGCAGCTAAGTAATAACAGCCGAACGGGTCGATCGATCCTTGCTGCGGTTGGTCCATGGACGGGTCTTAACATACCAAGACCGTTCCGTGCCTCGGAAAGCACTTTAAGCTGTTGGTCCCGGCTGTCATTCGTGGATCTTTGACAGTCGTTACGGGTCGTCAGAAGCCTGAAAGTCTGACAACCAGTTTTACCAAGGGGTATTACCCAATAACTGGGTTGTAAAGGTCAGAGAGGCAGTCGCTTCATGTGAAATATTGGAATTCAGCTGTATCCGGTTAGACTGGAAGCCGACCCCTCGGAAAAGACTAGGCAGATCATGATACTTGGTGTGGGACATCGCATTCGTCGAACACATATCCAACCGCATCAGGTGGACCAGCACTGGCTGGGGAGACAATTTTTTTTTTCTGGAAACTTACCTACAGCTAACATAAACAATGTTATTAAACAATATGAAACTGAAGGACATTTACAAGTTTCCACTGATAAACACTTAAAAAAAATCAGCTGTTCCGTACATTTTGACCGCGTAGGTATTGCACTTTTCAATGAAACAGCAGTTTTTTTTTTGTATAACCGACGAAAATCTTCTGCGCTGGGGAGGGCTAGAATGATATGCTGAATTCATGGTTACAGTTTGCGCACTGGATAAAAACTTATCCTGTATTTCTACCAATACCATACCAGTATTTCTCGGCTTAAGCATTTTTTGGTGGAAAGCTTCTTTACGGAAAAGTAATTGTTTGCTCTGTATGTGTTTTTTTTTTAATTTGGATTAGTTGATCGTGTATTATTTATTTCCTAACTTATGTTTAGTTAGTTTGGACCAATCGACCTTGTAAATGCCCTTCAGCTTCATATTGTTTAATAACACTGTTTATGTTAACTGTACGTTTCCCGAATAAAATAAAATAAGTACCTAAATAACGTAATGAATGATGTTGAACTGTCAAAATGAAAGTCATTCCTACTGTGTGTTACACAATAAGCCAGCTGCTTTTGTTTTTTTAATCAACTTAAAAAAGGAGGTTATCAATTCGACATCTTTATATTTTTTTAAAGTATGTTCGGGCCTAACTCCGTCATATATGTATAGACGGATTTGCAAAATTCTTTTTTTGTTCGAAAGGGGTTTATTCCGAAATGGTCTCATTTAAATTTCATATGGATCTGATGATAAGTTTCGGAGACAGACAACGGAACTCTTCAAAAAATTACAGCAAATCAACCGCGATTGCTGCTATCGCGGATGATGAAATTTCGAATTGGTGTGGGGCAGGTACTAAAATTAAAAAAAAAAAAAAACTAAAAAAAATACAACCTACTTCCAAAAAAAACATTACAAAGTGAAAAATAACTTTAACTTCGGAAGTCGGTGACTTTGGATATGTATTTGAATTTTTTGTCACCGACTTCCGAAGTTAAAGTTATTTTTCACTTTGTTATGTTTTTCTTGGAAGTCGGTTGTTTTTTTTTCCAAAAAAAAAGTTTTTTTATCAACATTATTACTATTCTTGCTCACTTTCGATGTTTTGCCTCTTCACCCACTGATGCACTTCAAACTATAGGACACGTTGTCTTCTGCTTACACTAATAGAACAAATACGTGATACTATTGCACTAGTAGTGCACCGTGTCGCGGTTTGTAACTATTCTGAACGAATAGTCAAGTAGCTTAATGTGTAGTTAACTATGTCATCATCTGCCTAGCCTTATCCTAACTATATTGGGGTCAGCTTCCAGTCTAACCGGATGCACCTGAATAACAGTATTTTACATGGAGCGACTGCCTATCTGACCTCCACAACTCAGTTGCTGGGTAACACGATGGTGGAGGTAAGACTGGTTGTCAGAACGACCCGTAACGACTGTCAAAGATCCACTAATGACAGCCGGGACCAACAGCTTAAAGTGCTTTCCGAGGCACGGAGGGGTCTTGGTATGTAAAGACGGTCACCCATCCACGGACCAACCGCGGCAAGTGTAGCTTAACCTGATCGATTGGCCCGTGCGGCTTTCATTACTTAGCCACAAGCTCCTCTAGTAGTTAACTATGTATAACTTTAAATATAATTTGCTAAAGTTAGCTCACGTTCCGGACGCAATAACATACGCACTGTAAGCAGTGAATCGCGCCGAGAGTTTTAATCGAACACTGTGTTTTTTCGACGCGCTGAGACTCACATTGCACTCTATTGGATTCTCAAGGCTCGGTTCATGTCCAAGAGTTGGAAATCCAATGCGAGATAAAATCCCGCCGCGATTTAATTACGTTCCTGTGAACGTCTTTCGAGGAAAGGTTTTCCGCTAAGCTATAAAAATATCTCTATAACTGTTCCATACATTCTGACTTCGTAGGTGAAAAAAGCTTTTTTTTTTTGGATATCCGACGAAGAATTGCCAAGTTAAGGAGGTTTACAGTCACGTGCTGAATTCATGATTACAGTTTGCGCATCGATGTCTCTGCCCCCCTGTACAAACGAAGCTACGAAAGTAGGAGGATAAAACGCATCGAGCACAATAAACAATCTAATTCTTCAGAATAAGACTCCGAACGCAATGAAGCGTGTAGGTATATGAAGCGGTAATGTAAATCGTAATCAGAGTGTGTATGATACATTGAGAACACGCCGTGATCTTGTGTCTGAGACGAGGCTAAGGTGGGCAGGGACACTAGACATCTCATGACTTTCAAAAGCATCGAATGTAAGTAACAAGAATGTCGCAATACACTAGAACGAGTAACGGTATCTAAGCGCAACACAGTGACACTGCAATGGATGAAAAAGGACACAGCGGAACACTAGGTACCGACACAGCTGACGAACTAGCTAGAAAGGCATCCAGCGCGTCTGTCTGTCTTGCCCATTCCCTTCAACCAACTATGCAGGTGGCTGCAGGATTCGTTCCACACGCAAGCATAGAGCTGGTGAACCTCGACACCGGGCTGCAGGCAGTCCAGGGAAGCTATGCTATCCTATGTCTCGCCAACCAGACGTTTATTATGCCGGGACATGAATGGATTGCGCCTGGTGACGGAGAACATCACGGGACACTGCTCGCTAAACAACAAACACTTCTATACAATAGGCATAACGCATAGTTCTCTATGCAGGGCATGCATGGAGGCTGAGGAGACCGTTGCGCATGTGCTTTTAGAATGCTCAGACGTCGCCCAGATTAGGACAGGATCACTCGGGACACCCAGATCTTACAACGATGTTCTCAACAGACCAGCAGATATAATTAACTTCTGGAGGGAGGTGGGCTGGTTGGAATAACCACCGACGGCCACCATGGCCCACACACGATGAGACACTTGAAGGACCGAGTGCGGAAACTAAACCCTCTAACATGGAACAAATACATAACGTAAACAGACAAGCAACAACAAAACCTCAAAATCAATCTGCTTGCAGCTTTTTCCCACCTAATTGCATGCACTTGCGTGCGCTGACTAGACAGATCTACTCAAACTGTGTGGTTCTTTCCTCAGAAGACCATTGCAGACACCAATCTACATGGTCTTCACATGATATGACCTTGTGATATATTGCAATTAAATGAAAGGAAATTTAAAGCTCACATTAAAAGTAAACTTTGTAAACTAGCGTATTACAAATTAGAGGATTATATCCAAGATAAGAATGCTTGGAAACATGCTGGTCCTGCTCCATAGGACAATCTAGAGTCTAGACAAAATCAAACTGGTTGCTAATTGAATTGTACATATAATTAATTATATTTATGACATTGATTTACACTCAGTGATTACTTTAACTCACACACTGACTCATTACTTGTTAATATTGTAGGAAAATCATACCTATACTTACTTTTACAATGTTTGTAAATGTGTGAACACCATGTATCTATCACAGAATTAATTTATCTGTATTGCTTCAATTTGATTCTTTTTACCCATTTTGGTATGGTAATTTTGTTCTGCGTGCATCGTTTTCACACATAATCATATAATGAATGTAAATATTGTACTTGAAACATTTTAAAAGAGTAACGGTGGAGTTTCTTGCCCATTCTTTTCCATACGAAACTACATTTTGGAAGGGGCGACTAGAATCAATTCTATTTTAATGTAAATGTTGACGTTCAAAAGTGCCTTTTAAGTGCCTATTTAAAATAAATGCTTTGACTTTGACATGATTTAACCAAGATTATGTCTGGACTTTAAAAGAAACTGTGACCTCTGAGTTTGTATCAGCCTTTCTTCTCAGACTAGTCAGATAACGCCGACCTCATCTAGTTTTTCAAAATATGATTGACTAGCAGCACTCCGCGGTTTCACCCGCGTAGTTCCCGTTCCCGTGGGAATACGGGGATAAAATATAGCCTATGTCACCCGGAGATAGTGTAGCTGCCCAACAGTGAAATAATTTTTCAAATCGGTTCAGTAGCTTCGGAGCCTATTCAGTGCAAACAAACAATCAAATCTTTCCTCTTTATATTATTAGTATAGATGTGTAAAAGTGTTTGTACAAACCTTCATCATCTACCTAACCTTTTCCCAACTATGTTGGGGTTGGCTTCCAGTCTAACCAGATGCAGCTGAATACCAGTATTTTACATAGAGCTGCTGCCTATCTGACCTCCACAACCAAGTTACTGGATAACACGATACCCCTTGGTAAGACTGGTTGTCAGACTTTCAGGCTTCTGACAACCCCTAACGACTGTCAAAGATCCACGAATGACAGCCGGGACCAACGGCTTAACGTGATTTCCGGGGTACGGAGGGGTCTTAGTAGAAACCAAATTACAGAAATAAAATAATTTATTGCCTAGCAGTAAACGCCTATCCAATGTTGCTGTCTTTCCTTCGTCTTAGCTCTCTCACCTTAAAGTTCCCGCCATTAAGCCACGCGACCATAGAGTCGATCAGCTGCGCGGCGACGTCGTGCAGGATCTCCGGCTCGCGCCGCACGAGGGCGGTCAGCTGTTCTCCCAGCTGCTGACGGATTCGCAGGTCAGGCCGGTTGAGGAGCGGCAGAGCCGCCTCCAGGTTCGCCGGTTGAGGGTAATGCGCCATCTGGTGGAGGAAAGAGGAAATATGTATATTTGAAATGTTGTTGTTTTTGGCGCCACTTTATGAAAACTGGCATGGCTAGTTACAAGCCTTCGACAGGCTAGTATCGTAAATTACACATTTTCGGTTATCAGCTGGGTAATGACGTGACAGTAAGAATCACTTTCATTTTGACAGTTCAACAACATTAATTGCGTTATTTACTGCGATCAGCTTAGATGTAGCATTCACAGTTTTAACGTTACTTAACCTATATGGTCAGGGTTCCCTAACTTACTTATTAGGACAAATTCGACAAGTGCGCGGTTGGTCACTGTTCCAACCTAAATTAACACATTCGGTCAGGGTAAACTAGCTTAGTTACTATGAGAAAAGACCAGAAAGTTAAGAAAAATGTTTTTAAGTGTGCCTAGTTATTAGCGCAAATAGTTTTTATAGGGTTAGTAAAATATTTCCCGTGTAAAAATGCCTGAGCCCTGTCAGTCATATAACGTAGGTACTGTAAGTATATCTGGTTAAGATATCTATCACATAATAGGAGTATGTTCACTAGCACATTATCATCTAGGGTTGCCAACCCTCTATTAATATAAGTAGTCATCATCATTTCAGCCGCAAGACGTCCACTGCTGGACATAGGCCTCCCCCAAGGTCCGCCACTTCGACCGGTTCTGTGCTTCCCGCATCCAGCGGACTCCTGCGGCCATCACAAGGTCATCGGTCCATCTTGTGGGAGGCCTCCCAACTTTACGTCTTCCGGTACGCGGCGCCACTCCAGAACCTTCCGGCCCCATCGGCCATCTGTTCTGCAAGCAATGTGCCCTGCCCACTTAAGTTTAGCAATTCTTCGGGCTATGTCGGTTACCTTGGTTCTCCTACGGATCTCTTCATTCCTGATTCGATCAAGTGTATATAAGTAGTATTCTACTTTAATAGAGGCCCAAATACTAAATATAAAAAGTAGTGCATTATTTTATTGTAAGAGTTTAATATTAGTAAATGAGACATGAAAAAAAAAACAATTAATAAAGCCTCCAAGAGTAGCAAAATAGGTGCATTAGATTCTTAACCTTTTTAAACCTAAGTATTACCTGATTTATTTTTGAATTTTTCTCTTCGAAAATACTATATTTAATATAAAATAAAAGTTAGCAACCCTATACGTTCGTTAATGACAGAGAATGACAGTGACCTATTACACTCAATTGACATTTAGGTACGTCTTGAGCTGATAGATAAAAATAATATCTAAGTAAGGTTCCTAGGCACTTTGTTTGAATCTGGAATACTAGATACTGACTGCCTTGTTGGTTCTAGATTAGTCTCTCGAGGTCGTAAGTAGATTCGATAAGGTAGGGCAGTGAAGCTCAAGAAAAATAAAAAGAAATTACTTAATGTAAGCCCGGAGTCCTTCCAGATAATTTTATATGAAGAACATGAGGAAGTTATCAATTTAGCATGTCACACTGCAAAAGTGTAGGATATTATGTAATCTTTTCCAAGATACGATAAAAAAAATACAAATGCAAATAAAAATAAGAATATGAATATGAAAATCCTTTGCCCGATAGTAACATTACAGCTACGCGACAGCTGCGCTACAGTTGGGCAACGTAATTTACGTAGACCACGATGAATACTACGTAAATGATGTAGTAGATGTACTATAGAAAATGGAAGTCTGTATGTAATGTCAAAATAACAGCTTTCTACTTGCATATGAAAGTATAGGTATACGGTATAAAAACCATTTTTTTTTTAACTTTTTTGTCTGTCTGTTTGTTCCGGTTAAACTCCGAAACGGCTGGTTTGATTTTGACGGGACTTTCACCGACAGAATGATATTATTAAGGAGTATCATAGGTAATGTCCGATATCCACGCAGGCGAGGCGCGAGGCCGCCGGCAGCAGCTAGGAAAAGATAAAACTCACCGTTGCCAGGTGTCCAGCTGTTTTCACTTGACGAAGTCTGCCCTATTATTGCACGGAACTGTTCTCCATAATATCATCTCACTCGCACTACACTGTCTGCTATAGTTCTTACTCTGTCTCTAACACTGTTAATCACAGTTAGGTTTAGGCACTCATCTCTTTTGCTCACTGAAGATCTGGAAAGAGTGAAAAATATTGGTTTTATTAGGAAAACAAATAGGTAACTAACATTAAGTCCACGTAGGCATAGACTAAAAAATATCGCGATGGGATTTTATAGCGCACTGGATTTTAAACGCTCTGCTAAGCGCCGAGAGGTGAAAATCCAACAGTGTGTTTTTAGACATGCTGGGATACGTTCTGTTAGATTCTCAACCCTCGGCTTAACACCAAAAGATGAAAATCCATTGCGCAATATTTACATCTGTTCGATGGTGGTCTAATGCCCGTTTTCAAACCGCACCGTTGGATTTTCAACCCTAGACGCAGCGGTTTGATTTGAAAATCCAACAGTGCGATTTCATTAGGCACTACATTTTGTAGGTATCGCGTAGTGTTAGTGAAAACGATCGTAAAAGGTAATGAACGCTATGGTGTCTAAGAACTCTGAGAAAATCCTTTCATTATTGAGACTTATTAAAAACAACCGAAGAGGATAACGAGTAAGTGCGAATTTCACCAATGAAACGGCGAGCAATAAGCAGATCCAAACCGCGTTCAAGAGCTGTCAGTGTCGCTACAGACAATAAAGACACTGGCAGCCCTCAGGGCAGACTTGCAGACAGGCGCGACGCGACCCTAATTTCTATGAAAACTTCATTGAAATTGATCTATTATAGTCGTGTCGCGCCGGTCTGCGGGAGCCATTAAACGTGGTTTATGTGCGGAGGCCCTAGGGTGAGTTTCTTTTAACCACCTCGATCTAACGTATCGACTGCGCTCGGCGCTCCGATTGGCCCTGGATTGGTGAAGGACCAATCGGAGCGCCGGACACGGTTGATGCGTTAGATCGAGATGGTTGAAAGAAACTCACACTAGGACCATTGATCGCGTTGAGTTTCGTTGGTGAAATTTGCTCTAAGTGCGACTTAAATTAAGTTTTAGCGTAAACGCTTCAACAAAACAAACCAAAGAGACAGAAAGAGACCAAAACAAATTCAAACACCGATTTGTTACAAAAAAAAAAAAAACGAATCTTACGCACGGCAACATATCAAGCTATACATTTCCAGTATACTTAAGCTGATTTCTTATTGTACAAAAACTCTTTACATTGCGAGGTCAGATAAAACAGGAAATGTATAGACATGTCGCCGTGCGTACCTAGCGTTCAACATCAACAAGGTGATCAAAACTAATTCCAACCATCAAAGATAACCAAGACATGCAATAAACAAAAAATATCAACAGGCCTCACGTGGGAAGCATTTGCCCAACAGGTAATATAAAAAGATAAACCAATATCCAAATCAACTACCCACACATAATAATGTTGATGAACTTCCTAATAACTTTGAATAAAATATTCGATAGTTCAGTGAATTAAACCAAAAATTAAAAAACAAACAAGGTAGTGTCGACTGCATTGTGCCATCCCATCTTCCTAGCACGGCGGGCTGTGCTGGGGCGGCTGCTGCAGGTGCCGCACCTCCTAAAATGGCGCCAACAACCTTATTGGGAGCTTTTTGGTCTAAGCCATTTTTGGGCCGTGGGGTCCGAATGCTAATCGAGTATTAGAGTACATCGTCAATTGGTCGACTCTTCACGTGACCAGAGGGCTGGCCTATTTTCAGGTCAAAGAATCAGCACTGCTATCCAACGTGGCAAAAATGCCATCATTTTGGGCACTTTTCCGAGAGACACAGAGATGCAGACGAATTTTTCATGCCCATAGAGCTCTTCCCTTTCTTTTTTCCTTTATTATACTTGTACATTATATATTTAGTGTTCGATTGTATTTAAGGTAGCGTAGGACTGATGACTCAAAAAGATTTGAGTACATCGTGATTCGTGAGCCGAATGTCGTATCGCATGCAAGAGAGGACTCCCAAAATCAAAAGTTATTTATTCAAATTAGGCTGAGTATCAGCACTTTCTGAACGTCAAAATTACATAAAAAGACTTCCAAAACGTCCGCCCTACACCACTTCCTAGTGCTTTAGCTGCGAAGAAGTGGCGCAACAAACTGTCCAGCAGCACAAATGTCTGTTCAGTTAGAAAAACATGGTTAGCAAAGTAATTAACATTACGAGATACAGAATATTCAAAAGTAAACGATGTCTTGACTTAATCACAGCGACCAACTATTCTTTTCTGCGTTGATGGTATTGTATTATAGTATCCCAGGTTTTGGTATCAACAAATCAATCTTTGGAAGACTAAAGCAAATACGAGCAAGTGATCAGAATCTTAATAAATGAATTGCTTGCATCCCACAATTTGTAGCTATAAATTTAAGTTTGGTATGCTGCAGATGATTCTCTTTGTGATGGTTCAGGCTGCGCGTTATTTCATGGAATGTAGAGAGGGCAGTGTCAGGCTGTATGCTGAACAAAATATGATTCACGATCGTAACACGCATTTATTTACAGAATTTTATTCATCAATACTGACCTCAGGTCATATAATGCTATTGAATAACTTGTTTATGAAATAGCAAAAAAACTAAAGATTTGATTTCGCGGCCTACCCTGGGGCTTCCCTCTTAAACGAGTGAGTACTCAGCAGCTGCTATTAATAACATCCTAACCGGGTCATCCACAATCTACATATACCTATGCAGTTACAATTGCACCAGCAGGCCTCTGCGGTGGACCGCAATATGAAATATTTCAATAAACTAAATGGAAGCGCAGACCCGAGTGATGTGGCGTAGCTTGGAAGTGGCTTGTCCAGCAGCATAGACTGAAGTGATTGATACAAGAAAACACGCAAGTACAATGCATAACATAATGTGGCCTTGTACAGTAATATGTGATCTACGACATGGGCCAAATGCCTGAAAGTCACATCAAGTTTTCCCCCAAATCGTTGACCACCATGATGCGTTTTTCCTGGTTAGCTACCACGCTACCCAGATGCAGCTGAACATTAATATTTCAACCAACATCTGACCTCTTTTCAGCCAACAACAAAAACCCTTAAAAGCATCAAAAATACACTGCGTATAGTCGTATACAGCAAAATATATGTATGTCCCAATAGATTCGACCCCTGAATGGACTACGCGCCCGATCCAATGCTGCATATTTTATAACTAGCCTTTGCTGGCGGTTTCGCTCGCGTGTCGGTAATTATCCCATGGGAACATACTGTAAGCATACAGGATATAGGCAGAAACTACAGAACTCTTTTTGCTTTTTGCTTCGATTACGGTCATACACGCACACCGGTTGCGAGTACCACGCACTTGACCTGTCTAAGAAAATCACCAATAAGGTCACTATACGTCCTCCGAGGGCTTCTCCCTGCGTTTCCACTCAGTCTGCCTTGTTAATACCGTAAACGTAAATGTAACTGGGAACGTACTACCGGGAAAAAAATAATCCTATGTCCAAAAGCGCTTTGGGTTGATGATATCGTCAAAATTGCGGAAAACACATGGATGAGAGAAGCCCGGAACCGCGAAGTATGGCGAAAAAAAAGGGGGTGGATTATATCCAGCAGTAGGGATGTCCCGATTTCTTGCTTTGAATCGATCGTAACCTCGTGAATCGATTCACGATCTAAATCGTATTTTATTGAATCGATCTTACTCGGTCTCGGAAGATCGTATCGTAATAATTTTATGAAAATGATGAAAAGCACAGTAGTTATTCAACATTATTTATTTTAATGTGATGGCGTCTGAGATGTTTTTTTTTTTTAAATTGGTTGTATATCCTTTCATTTTTAAAATCTGTTTACACAATCTAAATTGTCCACCCGTGTCATATTTAATAAAAAACATGAACAAACGTTTTTTTATTGGGTTACGATTTTTTCATACGATCTTATAGTCGAATACGATTCAATCTGGGCGAAGATCGCATCCTGTTGAATCGATTCAAAAAATTGTTAGATCGTATGGCCGTGAATCGATCTTCTGATCTCTTTCAGATCGGGCATCCCTACCCAGCAGTGGGTGATTCCAGCCTGAGAAGATGATGATGTCCTCCTAACTCATGGTCTATCAATATCATCATTCCCCAGCCTTTAATCACAATTTATTTGTGGTTGGCACAACATTACTATGCCCTTCATACTTCTCTATTAGTCGCTATCTCAGTAGTCACCCCCTTTCTTGCCATTATCATCGTTCACAAAGTCTATCCACCGTCTATTTGGTTTCCCCCTACACATGGTATATATCTGGTGTGCCAATATTCATCAAAAAAGGTAACAGAAATACGCAGTGCCTTTCGCATTTCTGGATATTAGTATGGTTATGGATTTCCTTGGACACGATCCAAATAAATATTTTGATTTAGACTCTGAGAATGTTTTATAAGCTGTACTGGGTTTAAGTTAGGATTGCATGTTTTTGTTTTGTTTGCAAATATAATTCCTACGCTGCCAAATGCTTTTATTTTTGTTTCGGTCATCATCTGCCTGCCATTACCCGACTATTTTAGGTTCGGTTTCCGGTCTAATCGGATGCATCTGATAACTAGTTTTTTACGCGGAACGAATGCCTGACCTCCACAACCCAGTTACTGGGTAACACAATACCCCTGAGTACGACTGGTTCTCAGACTTTCGGGCTTCTGATGACCTGTAATGACTGTCAAACTTCCACGAATGCATGCAACGAGGCATGGAGGGGTCTAGGTATATGAAGGTGGTCACCCATCCACGGAACAAACGCGGCAAGCGTAGCTTAACCTGATCGATCAGCCCGTGCGGCTCTTATAACTTAGCAACAAGCTCCTTTTTTGTTTTGGTGTACCTAATAATACCACCGCGGCTATATTCCCTTACGAAAGGGATAGCCGGAGATGTATTATAGGACGCCCAGATTACGTCATCATGGCGGACCCGGCCGAGGACGGAGGGACAAAATTTACTTCTACCGAAAAGACTGCCCTCCATTAGCTGAGGACAGAAGTGTGTGGGAGAGGGATGAATTTTGCCCTGTAGTGGGACGATACAGAGGCGAGGTCGTGATCAGCCTATAATGTGCCCATCGTTGGCACACAGGCCTCCTTACTTCGGGAGGGAGTGGGCTGTATCTACCACTCGGGCCCAGTGCAGTTTGGTAGATGTCACTAAATGTCTTCGGGGACTCAAATTGGAAGTCAGAAGGCTGGACACACATAAAACATAAATAACTGCGCAGAAGGTAGCTTTGAGATTCTTATGCCAGTCATTCTGATCGATCCCAATCGTTCTCTCATCGATTACTTATACTTAGCCCTGTCTATTTAATCTTTTGAACCCAAAATAAACTATAGCATAGGAGTCAATCATCATTAATCTTAATAATTTACTATCCGACAATATACTTGGTAGTCTTGCTATTGAATATCTAAAGGTGTTTACACAAGGTGGGTTTTGAACGCTGAAATAGTAGTTACTGATCACAGAGCACGGAATAGGCGCGCATGTAACGTCTATTATAGACGGCATCCTTACATAGTACATTTAAAACAAAGTCACTTTAAAAAATAAATAATAATTTAAAAAACTAAAAAACACGCTTTAAAAACTAAACTAAAAAAGGAGAAAATAATTTAATTCAATTAAAAAGCGTGGGGTGCTTTTTGAGGTATTTTTATAATCAATTAATGTCAAGCACCCCACGCTTTTTAATTGAATTAAATTATTTTCTCCTTTTTTAGTTTAGTTTTTAAAGCGTGTTTTTTAGTTTTTTAAACTATTATTTATTTTCTATTTTTTAGTTCTGCTAACTACAAAAACGTGTTTTTTTTTCCTTTTTTTCTCATTTTTTTTTTAAATTATTGAATTGTCATCGGTCCTCGACAAGTTTACAAAGTTTCAATGAAATCTGACCGTTTAAAGTGGGTCAAAATCGCGCTCAAAGGAGTCGGTTACATACAAACAAACATACAAGTGAAGCTAATATAAAGCGTGTAAAAAGTGCTGGTGACCAGAAACACAGGTTTTTTCCAAAAACCTATAATCAGGCACCAGTCTCTCACAAGGATGGCATACAGCTGGGACATTTTTTGTACACTTTTAATTTAAGTCAGCTTTGTGAAGAGAAAATAAATGATAAATTATATTATATTATTATACTTTTCGTGTTTGTACGCTTAGATCTTTTAAACTAAGCAACGGATTTTATTGCGGTTTTCACCAATAGGCAGAGTGATCCAAGAGGAAGGTTTATGTGTATAATATACCGGCTTCCACTCGGGCGAAGCCGCTGGCAAAAACTAGTTACTTATTTATAAAATTGGGCGTTTTTATAATTCCTAATGTTGACTATATTATCGTGGACATCTACACCATCACGATAACCAGAGATCGGATATTCGGATGCATATTTACCTAAAGATAATTTTTAGCTATAAAAGTATGGAAGCGGCTTTATAAATTATTTGTAATATTTATTAAAAACCCCGGGATTCTTGGATTGCATAACTATTCAGATGTGTATTAATTTAAAATTAATGTTTAACCCGATACAAATATGTGTATGTACTGGAGGAGGGGTGGTTTGTATTAGTTAAAACAAAAAATAAATAAATTACTTACCTAAATTAAGACATTTTCGATGCAAAAGCGCATTCTATGTTAGCCAACATCTCAACTTTAGGTGAATATGCATCCGAATATCCGATCTCTGATGATTACACAGGGAAGTAGGTAAAAAATATGGAAATATATGAATACGTTTTTAACTTTCCGTCCACGATAAAGGACGCAGACGGGCGCAACGCGATTCTGGTAGAACAATTCCCATGAAGTTTTCATAGATTTTTTTTTACTAGAGTAGCTTCGCGCCAGTTTGCGGTAGCCTTTAACATTATGACGTAAACCAATGTTTTAACATCAACTTTCGACGTCGACGTCCACGGTAACGTCTCGTGCAGAATAATAAAAGCGCAATTCGAGACGCCGATATAACGCCGAGATATGCGTTGAGCGCAAAACTTATGTCACAGACCGCCTTAAATGCCAGCGATTTCCATTTGTCACTCACTAGCTGTGCCCGTGGTTTCCCCTGTGTAGATGTGCGGATATTATCCTACGGGAACGTGCTAGCAGGACAAAGCGATTCAATTATTGTATGGAAAGTAATGACAATGCCATCTCTAGCAGACGCCGTCGATGAGTCTCCATGCTCTGTGGTGGCAATTGATTCTAGACAGACGGTATTATCCATTACCTATTCACGATTGTTGGGAAGGTATTTGCCTATTTGTGGAAGAGAAAATCGATTGATAGATTATAACAATAGCGTCAATAACAAGTGAGCAGTGGTGTCCAAGAGGTCTCTGCCCCGACTTAAGAGTTGCAGGTCATGCGTTTGAACCCAGACAGGCGCTTTACTTCATGTAAATAGTTTCATCACCACTGCTCTGAAAACGGTGAAGGAAAACATCGTGAGGAAACCGGCATGTCCTAGAACCAAAAAATTCGAAGACATGTGACATCTACCAACCCGCACTGGGCACGCGTGGTGGATTATTAGCCCACACCCTCGCGAAGAGAGGAGGCTCCAACGATTTTCATGAAATTCAGTATGCGGGGGTTTCGGGGGCGACAAATCGATCTAGCTAGGTTATACAAAAAAAAAACAGCCGTTTCATAGAAAACTGCAATACCTACAAAAACGTGTCAAGTGTCAAAATGTATGGAAAAGCTGTTTTTTTTTATAACCGACGAAAAAATTCTGCGCCGGGGGCTCTGAAATAGTATGCTGAATTCGTGGTTAAAGTTTGCGCACTGAATAAAAACTTTTCCTGACATAAGACCAGCCTATTATTGTTAAAGTTAAAATGTTTTTGTTTTTTAGTTTGTTTCGTTAAAAGCGCATATTCGTAGAATATCATTAATTTAATAAATAGTCTATCATGAGAAGTTCAATACATTTTAAGAGGATCAGTTAAATAATTCCCATTAAAAACTGCCATCAATCTCTCCAAAAACCCAACACCATGAATTCCCAATCAACAAGTCAAATGGACCATACAAATACAATTCAAACGCTCCACTGCAACCAGCCTAACATATCCAAAAATAAAACCACTCCAGTAACTAGGTAACTCGTTATTTACACCAACTATTTTAAGAACACTTTGATCTGTTTTATTTGCCGTCTGTCTATGAAATATGCCAAACCAATACACTGGGTGGTACAGTTCCTGGTTTAGTTTTGCTAGCTAGTATACTTCCCTGTTCCGTGTGGTGCCGGACGTAGAAAGAATAGCACCATCCTATTTCTTCCCGTGGGTGTCGTAGAAGGCGACTAAGGGACTTACTAGAGAATGGGCAGCAGCGTTCTCTATGCCAAGCGTGGCGATTATGGCAAAACCCCACTAAAAATGAAATAGCTATAGCTTGGGGGGAGGCCTATGTCCAGCAGTGGACGTCTTTCGGCTGTAATGTATTTGTGTATGTATACTTGTCTGTTTGCTTTGAATCATCATCTGCCTGGGCTTTTCTCAAACTATGTTGTGGTCGGCTTCCAGTCAAATCGAATGCAATGAATACCAGTAAGTTTAATTGGAGCGACTGCCTATCTGACCTCCACAATCCACTAACTGGGTTATACTCCTTGGTAAGACTGGTTGTCAGACTTCCGGGCTTCTGACGACTAACGACTGTCAAAGATCTACGAATGAAAGCCGATACCAACAGCTTCACGTGCTTTTCGAGGCACGGAGGCGTCTTGGCTACATGTAAAGATGGTCACCCATCCATGTACTAACCGCGGCAAGCTAAACCTAATAGATCAACCCTTGCGGACCCTTGTTTATTATTACTTACATAAGACCTCGGTATACCAATTTCATCCAATTCCGTTCAGCCGTGTGTGAAAGCGTAACAAACAGTACAAAAAATCTAATATTTTCTCTTTAGAATATTAATATACACAAGTATAGACTGTGTAGCAAGTCCTCAGTCCACGTGTATTTACAATAACAATAAAGGCCAATTGATCTTTAAGTCGACCTGAGGTATAGTCAGGTTAATAGTTCTCTCAATGATAAAATTACTTGATCACGCTGCGCCTGCGCATGACGTCAGAGAGTTGAGGTTATCAGTGTTTGTTGCTGATCTAGAGTCCTTGAGATAAAATATAGGTCATTTAGTGCATACCTAGTTTTTAAAACCTAGTATTTTCAGGTAAATGGGTTTGTAAATAGGTTAAAATTAAGGCAATAAGAAAGGATGAATGAAATGCTAATAACAAAAGGTATTTACGAGGCAGATGTAAGTGGAAACCAGCGCAAGGGGACGCCCTCGGACGAGGACATAATATTGGTGTTTTTGGTGATGTTCTTCAAAGGCCCAGGTGCGTTGTACTCGCAACCCCTTACTAATATTATAAACGCGCAAGTTTATATGTATGGATGTGTGTTACTCTTTCACGCAAAATCGGCTGAACGGATTTGGATGAAATATGGCACACAGATAGATTATAACCTAGATTAACACATAGGATACTTTTTTATCCCGGTAGTACGTTCCCGCGGGATAATTTCCGACTTCGACGCGGGCGAAGCCGCAGGCTGAAACTAGTCAGCCTATAATGTCCCCACTGCTGGGACACAGGCCTCGTCTCCGTGAGAGGTAGTGGGCCGTAATCCATCACACGGGCCCAGTGCGGATTGGTAGATGTAACATGCCTTTGAATTTTTGGTTCTAGGACATGCCGGTTTCCTCACGGCGGTTTCGTTCGTTTTCTATTTGACATGTAATGAAATTTATTCTATTTTCTGCAATTTGTATTGATAATCATGTACCTATTAATATTGTTTTTATATAAATTCGACAATGTATTTGTGTAATTAAATATATTTGTACGCCTTTGGGCAAAACATGGAGGATCTACCTATCTGTAACATCTCGCAAACTATTGTAATTTAACCTATGTTTACAAATAAAGCTTTCTGATTCTGATTCCGTTTTGAGAACGATGGTTCGTAGCTACTACATAGAGCTAATAAGTCTCGGACATTACCACTGGGTTATCGCTGCTCTCACTATATCACTATGGCCAGATATATGCACGTAAACGGGGCAAAAAAAAAAATATATTTTTCAAATTATTGCTATGTAAAAGATATTATACCATTAAGGACTACTTAGAAGACAAATCAATAAAAACTGATATTTGTAAATTAGATAATTGCTGATTGTTAATACATTTGTACGCCATGTTATGGCAGGATATGCTGAAAAAAAATTACTGTAACACCTTATGTACCATATTCTAGCAAATAAATATTTTTCATTTTTTTTTTTTGATTTGAAAAGGAATAATGTCAGGATCGTACCAGGGCGCGTTCTGTAGTTTCTGCCTAGCCCCCATGGGAAGGGGGCGTGTTATTATATGTTTATTTTTATTTTTGATAACTAAAATACTGTTATAATCTATCGCCATCTCACTCAATTGACATGAAAATGAGAAGGACATGTAACAGTCTTTATAAACTAAAGATTTCATGAAAACATAGCAGTGACAACATAATACTCAATATCTTTATTGCTTTACCATAATGTGTACTTAGGTGGTAACTATATAATTGAGATCATTATGGACCCTGTAGGACACAGCAAATGGGTAGGAGAGAGGAAGCCCTGTTTTAGGAGAATAATAATAATAATTGTTACTGCGATATTATTTAATTAGTTATATTATTATTATTTGCTATATTATTTTATTTTATTTATTATTATTGCTATTATAGTTTATTAGTATTTTTGTTATATTATTTATTATTATTGTAATATTTTTTAATAATTACCATATCATTAATATATATTAAACATACCTATACATAGCGCGATTTAATTTTCCAGTGTCGTCGAGCATTAATAAAATTTATACTTAAATTGTATTACAATACGACATATTTCAACCGTTCTTTGTATGTAATGAACAACTTCATTCGAAGGAACTGCATTCAATGAGTAATAGGGTATGAATCACTATTCACATGCTATGACAGTGCATAAGATGCCGTTTTAAATCAACCCGAAGGAAATATTGAGACTTCTCATTCTTCGCTCCTTTTATGTCGGCGCAAGCTATTTGAAAAAAGTTCTCCATCATCTGTTCAAAAGTGCCTTTTAAGTGCCTATTTGAAATAAATGCTTTGACTTTGACTTTGACTCTGCCTAGCGTTTTCCGGACTATGTTAGAGTCAGCTTCTATTCCAACCAGATGCAGCTGAACACCGGTATTTCACATGGAGCGGTTGCCTATCTGACTACCACAACCCAGTTACTAGGTAACACGATAAACTTTGGTAAGACTGATTGTGATTTTAAGGCTTCTGAATACCTAGAATTCCTTACTTGTTTAACTTTCAATCACAATACGAGACTAATGAAGGAAATTTCCTAATCAATAGCTTCATAGGTTTGAAAAATTCGTTTGCTCAGCAACTCAAATAAAGTAATGAACGTGATCGAGCTGTCAAAATGAAAGAGATTGTGATGGATTGCCTGTGTATGTGTGTTACGTAATTACGCCGCTGGACTACATAAGTAATGATTGGTCCTTGTTAGTAGATATGTTCCCACAGCTGGGACACAGGCCTCCTCTCGGTGAGAGGGATTGGGCCGTACGTAATCTACCACGCGGGCCCAGTGCGCGACGGTAGATGTCACATGTTTTCGATTTTTTTAGTTCTAGGCCGGTTTCCTCACGATGTTTACCCACACCATTTTGAGAAAAGTGGTGTTTTTTTTTTGTCGGGCATCTCGCAGTTGACCTTGAGAGGCCGTGGCTGCTTAACCGGGCTTTCCTGGGGCTGCCATTAAGAGTTAACTTAACGCCTCCAGCCAGGGCTTAAAAACTAAAAACTTACATACTAAGCGACTGCACGCTGAGGGCACCCCCTGTGGGGTACGAACCTCGGCTCAGGGCGTCACTGTTAGGGGGATAGCTAGTGCGAACAGGCTGGATCAAAATATTGGCATTATTATGATTAATCGGGGAATTTAAAGCTACTGGCTCAGCTGCGGCGCGGCCTGGCGCTTCAACGAGCAAGGGTCGGTCGGGGAAAAGTGGTGACGAAATAATTTGAACTAAGTAGAGCGCATGCCTGTGTTCGAAGTTCGAACCTAAGATCTACAACTCGTTACTCGCGGCCGTTGCCACTGGGCCACCACTATTCTGGACAGAAAAGGGGGGAAAAGAGAGTAGGGGAGCCCCTTGTCACTGGAGAAATACGGGCTTCGCATAAAAGTCAACATCATCATCTACCTAGCCTTTTCCCAACTATGTTGGGGTCAGTTTCCAGTCTTACCGGATGCAGCTGAATACCAGTATTTTACATAGAGCGACTGCCTATCTGATCTCGACAACCCACTTACTGGGTAATACGATACCCCTTGGTAAGACTGGTTGTCAGACTTTCGGGCTTCTGACGACCCGTAACGACTGTCAAAGATCCACGTATGACATGACAGCAAAAACTTCCAAAATTAAAGTTATTTTACAATTTTTAGTTATAGTACCTACCCCACGCCAATTCGAAATTTCATCATCCTTGGTCAAAACAATGCATCTAGGTAGGTATTTATGCGATAGCAGCAATCGCGGTTGATTTGCTGTAATTTTTTGAAAAGTTCCGTTGTCTGTCTCCGAAACGCATCATCAGATCTATAATATGAAATTTGAATGGGACCATTTCGGAATAAACCCCTTTCGAACAAAAAAAATATTTTTCAAATCCGTCTGTCTATAAAAGACGGAGTTATGCCCGAAAATACATTAAAAAAAATATAAACGTCGAATTGATAACCTCCTTCTGTTTGAAGTCGGTTAAAAAGTAAGTTTAGCATAGTATAGTGCTAGAATAGCTGTTAACAGTCGAATGTCATTTACATATAGGATTACCAATCCCTTGTCATAATATTAGTCACCAGCTGCAAACAGACCACAGCCAGGCGCCTAACAGCTGTATTTTATTATTTATTTTAAACGACAATTTATATACCTACAAATGAGTCATTGTTGTATGATGAGCCAGTGGGACTTGTCAAGTTGTATCATGTTGTGTAAGTATACTGTTGTAGCAGAAGACCCATTTCACGCGAAATTATCAGACACGCAGAAAAATTTAACTTTCTGAATGGTTAGTATGTTTGCGACAGTTTTATTCGGAGAAGCTGTTGCCTGTTGTCATACCAGTTACAATGGAAAGGTATTGGAAGGGTCTTACCCAAACAGTGAGACATCATCTGTCTGCCTTTTCATAACTATGTTTGGAGGTCTGCTTCCAAGCTAACCTGTTGCAGTATGTTACGTGGAGCCATTGCCTATCTGACGTCCACATGCTCCACAACTCAGTTACTGAACCCTATAATCCTTTGGTAAGACTGGTTGTGACAAGCCTTTCGGTCTTCTGAGGACCCGTAACAGCTGTCAAACAACTACGAATGACAGCCTGGACCCGTGCTTTCCGAGGCACGGCGGTGCCTAGGTTTATAAAGATGGCGTTCCATCCACGGATCAACCTCGGCAAGCGTAACTTAACCCAGCTAAATGACTATTTTATGAATAAAAACTTTTTCCTAAAAAAAACAACAGACTTCTGGAAAAACACTACAATGCATAAAAAAAAATTTTGCCACCGCCTTCTGAAATTCAAGTTATTTTTCACATTGTAGTGTTTTTCCAGAAGTCGGTTGTTTTTTTTATTTGGAAAAAGTTTTTATTTTTCACTTTTTAAATATAGTACCTACCCCACACCAATTTGAAATTACATCATCCTTGGGGTCAAAACAATGCATATTTATGCGATCGCAGCAATCGCGGTTGATTTGCTCTAATTTTTTGAGGAGTTCAGTTGTCTGGCTCCGAAACGCATCATTAGATCTATATGAAATTTAAATGGGACCACACGGGAAGCACCAGCTTTCAAATAAAAAAATAGTTATCAAAATCAGTTCACCCAGTCAAAAGTTCTCAGCTAACATTAAAAAAACCGTCGAATTGAGAACCTTCTCTTTTTAAGTCGGTTAAAAAGTGCGGGTTACCTTAGCGCATAGGTTCCCAACAGGGGTTTGTGAAGTGCTCCAGTTCGGGGTGCTCCAACTTTGTGTCATTGTCTTGCATTTTTTTTATGTAAAGGGCATGTTGGAATTTTTATTTCTTGTAAAGGGGTCGCTGGTCCATAAAAGTTGGGAACCTTGGCCTTAGAAGTGCGTGAGAGTATGTTAAACAGGCAAGTTGAGAATATAACTTCTGCATATAATTTTTTAGTGTAACATTCATTAAAACTTTCATTGCTTTCAGGGTCAATAAAGCAGTCGCCTACACTCCTTTATTGACATTTTAATTTCAACTATTGTTTCATAATGCGTTGATACCACGTTGAAAGATAGTATTTTTTTGTTTTGTCTATCGATTCTCGTGTCTTCTCTGTATGAGAAGAGGCTTTTGTTTTACAGTAGGTAAAGTAAATTAATGGCTGATATTATAAGGCCATGGATGACACCAGTGATTCTTATTTTACAACATTGCTTGTCATCGACATTTATAGACCCAAGATTTTTGGCAGTTTTTATTACTGGGATTATTTTAAATATCGAGACCTGTACGTGCCTCGGAAAGCACGTTAAGGTCCGAGCTGTCATTAATAGATCTTTGACAGTCGATACAGGTATTGAGAAGGCCGAAAGTCTAAGAACCACACTTACCAAAGTGTAGGTATCATATTACCCAGGAACTGAGTTTTGGAGGTCAGATAGGCAGTCGATCCGTGTAAAATACTGGTATTCAGCTGCATCTGCTTAGACTGACCTATAGAGCTATAGACCTATTTTGGTATGGTAATTTTATTCTGGGTGCATCGTTTTCACACATAATCATATAATGAATGTACTATTTTAAATATTGCACGCTTTTTAATTGAATTAAATTATTTTCTCCTTTTTTAGTTTAGTTTTTAAAGCGTGTTTTTTAGTTTTTTAAACTATTATTTATTTTCTATTTTTTAGTTCTGCTAACTACAAAAACATGTTTTTTTTTTCCTCATTTTTTTTAAATTATTGAATTGTCATCGGTCCTCGACAAGTTTACAAAGTTTCAATGAAATCTGACCGTTTAAAGGTCAGATTTCATTGAAACTTTGTAAACTTGTCGAGGACCGATGACAATTCAAACATTTTTAAAAAAAATTGAGAAAAAAAAATCTAGTTTTTGTAGTTAGCAGAACTAAAAAATAGAAAATAAATAATAGTTTAAAAAACTAAAAAACACGCTTTAAAAACCAAACTAAAAAAGGAGAAAATAATTTAATTCAATTAAAAAGCGTGGGGTGCTTGACATTAATTGATAATAAAAATACCTCAAAAAGCACCCCACGCTTTTTAATTGAATTAAATTATTTTCTCCTTTTTTAGTTTGGTTTTTAAAGCGTGTTTTTTAGTTTTTTTTAACTATTATGTTTTGTACTTTTTTCTTAACGCACTAAATGATTAAATTCATGCTAATCGATTAATAAGTCATTTTTGTGTTGATTAGAGTCAATTGCGCCAAAAGCCCCATTAAGCAATTTGACATACCGTCCCCCGAATGCTCAGTATGCGACACAGTCAAAATGCTTTTGTAAACATCACCACGAGGTGCCACTGTAGCGTGTTCATTGGTTACATTTCGTCTCATCAGGTAGCCAATGGGCATATAATTTGACCGACTTCAAAAAGGAGAAGGTTCACTATCCGACGCGAACTTTTTAAGAGTAAAGTAACTATTATAGGTATTAATAATAACACTATGTTTTTTTTTATATGAGATTACATAAACTATTAGTAGAGTAGGTATATGTAGTTACTTAATGTCGTGGTAAAAATTAGTGTCCAGACGGAAATGTAATAGTGGAGGTGCCCTGCGCTTGATGTAGATTATATCTAAAAATCATCAAGAAAATGGTATCCAATTTAAGGTAATATTAAATACTTGTACACCAAGCAGACGGTCACGTTGGTCTATTGGTCGTGGACACTAGGTACTGCTGGGATCTGGGAATTGATCCCAAGACCTCATGCTGGTCTTGGGATCAATTCCCAGATCGGGCAAACCTGTTATTGGATTATCCTATCTGGAATTTCTTATTAGCAGCCCGGAGTCTGGATTTTTACCCGGTTATAATGGCCATAGGCTCGCCCCTATTACACGGGTCCTTACGTGACTGGTGAAAGGTGGGTGTACTATGGAACAGAGGTGTACTCTGCCCAATGTTCGTGGAAACAAGGCGTGATGTTATGTACACGAATAGCCTAAAGATAACTATTTTGTTAGATGACTATCGCCTGACGACCGATCATAATAATCGAAGAATTTATGAGGTGTCGCCATAGCAACGAAGGCGCGCCCAAAACGACCGCCATGAGAGAAAGGCGAGGTACAGTCACGAGCATAAATTCCTTACGCGAGACACAAAAGCGATTTTTTTCCTAATATTTCTTGAAATAGAATAAAATAAAGACATTTAGTCGGGCAAACTAATACTGACCAGCTAATTGTATAACACACTATCAATCAGAATCTGAATCCATAGAACAATGAATGTTGTTAAACTGTCAAAATTAAACCATTCCTAACTTTAGAGCGTTACGCAATTACGCGTTAATTAACCATCTCAGGCTACTCCCTAGCAGTTTCGCCATAATACTTATGGCTAAAAGTAATCAGCTAAGAAAACAGTCAAATCTCAATCCCAGGCAGTCAAACCCGATGTGACATATTTACACCAGCGTATTGTGAGTTTGCACATGGATACTGCAAAAAGCACAACAAATTATCATTTGCCTAACCTTTTCCGAAATGGGTCGGCTTGCAGCCTTACCGGACGCAGCTAAGTACCAGTATTTTAAATGGAGCGACTGCCTATCTGACTTAATAATAATAAGATACCATTTGGTAAGACTGGTTGTCACTTTCGGGCTTCTGACGACCCGTAACGACTGTCAAAGATCCACAAATGACAGCCAAAACCAACGCCTTAACGTGCTTTTTGCGAGGTCCTGGTATGTAATAATGGGAAACCTGATCGATCGACCCGTGCGGCTGTTATTAGCCCCACACATAGGGAACCCTAAAAATAATAACATATAATAGCATTTCGTTCCACATAATTTTTTCACAAGCTTTCTAAGTCCCCATAGTAGTTAAAATAATTGTGAGAAAATTATTATTATATTATATAGGTACTTGCTATGTTGACAGTTACAGATCCAATCTATATTGTTTGTGGTGTTTTCAAGGGATTAGTTAAATTAAGTGGTGTTTATTATGGTGATACCATTGATTTTATCAGTATTTCTTTAGTAATTGGCTTGAGGCAGTTGTGTAATAAAAAAATGTTCAGATAGTTAACTAACAAAGATGGGTAACTAGCGAAATGTGGGTGTACTATTATAGGTATATTATATTATAGTAGATTATGTTATGTGAAAAATGTTGTTCAACACATTTTTTTTTTGTTTTCGCAATAAACGTTTTGACTTTGACTTTGTGTGATACTGATAAGTTTTCTTCCAGAAAACATTAATCATCAATCATCATCTGCTTAGCCTTTTCCCAACTATGTTGGGGTCAGCTTCCAGTCTAATCAGATGCAGGTGATTACCAGTATTTTACATGGAGCGACTGCCTATCTGACCTCCACAACCCAGTTACAGGGTAATACGATACCCCTCTGTAAGACTGGTTGTCACACTTTCGGGCTTCTGACGACCCGTAACGACTGTCAAAGATCCACGAATGACAGCCGAATGTTCGAATAAATATAGAATCCATTACTAAGTGAAGTTGCAGTCAAGAAATACATTTGAATTTGAATAGGGCTTAAACCCAACAACAAGTGAAGTATCTGCAATATAAAGCAGAACAAAGTACCTACACCTGCAATCAGTAGATGAGTCAACAGACCCACCAAAAAGTCCAATGCAGTGTCCTGAATACTGTACGGACGAGGAGGATAAAAGGTAGGGAAACAGTGGATCAGGCAAAATAGCAGGAAAAACCGAAACCTAAACAGATCACCCACTCACACTGCCAATATTGAACACCAAGAGACTAAACACATTTGAATAGGGCTGTGTCTTTAGGAATATAACTTGATGTAATTTGATGTTGTTAATTATCTTCCTGTCCTAAAAAGTGAAAAATTTAGATTGGGTTTAGTTAAAAAAAAGCTAGTTTCGGAAGTCGAAGTTTTCTATATTTTGCCAAAAACGTTATTACAAAAATTTTTTTTTTTTTTTTGTAATAACTTTTTTTCATAATTTACCAAAAGAGTTCGCTGGCTACAAAGGATAAGAGACGCAACTTTTCATAACAGAAAATGATAAAATTAAAATAACAAGCAGGTAGAACAGCAAGCTTAGCTAGTTTTACTTAATGAATGCACAAGAATAGCACACCATTAATCAGGTCAATAGGTTGCAGTGACTAAGCCACAGGTTATTGCTTTTTTTTATTAAAATAGTAGTTTTTTCCTTAAGGTGACCATTAGGTGTGGAATGATATTCTAGTCACTGGCTTCAATGAACAATGTGTCATGTTTTCATACTATGAGGGGCTGGTGGCTAAGTAATAACTTGGATTCTGAAATCGCGGATCATAAAAGACTTGACCGGCACCCTAATTGCGTAACACGCGAACTCAAACTCAAACTCAAAGCATTTATTTCAAATAAACCAATTACAGGCACTTTTGAATTGTCAAGGTCGGTGAGATAGGAAGATGAAGCTAGTTGATTGATGAAGCGATTAATCATAATCGGTTTCATTTTGACAGTTCAACATTGTTCATTGCGTTATTTACGTTGCTGAGCAGACACATTTTTCGAACATATGAAGCAATGGTTTAGCCATTTGGTTCAAAACGAAACAAATTATGATGAATCGTAAGTTACGCAATTAGGGTGCAGGTTTTCCGAAACTAGGGTCTATTCTAATTGACCAGTGACCTGGAAAAGGATGCGAGAATCCACCTGGTTGCCAGAACCACAGTACCGGTCAATAGGGCGACCCTTGAGGGAGGCCTATGACCAGAAGTGGGCGTCTAATATCGACGCTTAAGAGAGCCAATATCCAGCATTGGATGTTTATCGAGGTGCGACGCTTGAGGGAGCCCTATGTCCAGCAGTGGACGTCTATATTTCGAAGCTTGAGGGAATCCTATGTACAGCAGTAGCCGTCTATCGAGGTGCGACCCTTGAGGGAAACCTATGTCCAGCATTGGATGCCTATCAACTGAAATCAATTGATGATGAATTAATTGTTAAGGTCAGTATTCAAGTACTAAGTATTAACCTTTAGGTTATCTTAAAATAGCACTTGATAAACTTGAGCTCATGAATAGATAAAGGAACATAGTTTAACATTTTAATGATAATATTTATCTACCTAGTTATATTATGAGATCACTTCTGACATCATTTTCCCTGAGAGGAAAAACATCATCTGCCTTTTTCCAATTATATTGAGGTCAGCTACCCGTCTTATACCAGCAGCTGAGAAACAGGCTCTGTATTAGGCTCACCCCCTTTTATGTGGAGCCTAATACTAAATAACTACCCCCTTAAATAAGGGGGTAGTTATTTAGTAAAGCTTATAAATATAAGCTTTGCTCAAAGTTAAGTAGTGATTAGCGACTGTTTAACCATACATTTTTGACGTTTAAACATCTCTTAACTTTAAGCAGCGTTGATCAATAAGGGGGCGTCCATTAATTACGTGAGTAAATTTTGGCGATTTTTCGACCTCCACCCCCGCTCTTGTGAGATGTTGTGAGATTTGGCTCGAAAAACCCCCCTCCCCATAATCTCACGTGAGATATTTCAAATACGTGGTTTTAGTGTAAAAACGTTAATCTGTGCTTATTTGCGTTGGATTTATGCGTTGCATTTGGCTGACATGGCTGGGTGGTGGCGGTTTAACCACCGAGGAAGTACTGTGCTACTTTGTGGCGTTCGCATAACTGCGATAAATATTATTTTGTAAGATTTTGCCATATGGGTGGAAAAACATGTTTCACATAATTTAACCCGGTTATCTCGTAATGTTACATTGTTTCTTTGCGGGAAAAAATATAAATTACGTGATATTTACCAAGACCCCCCTCTCCCCCACGTGAGATTGGGTGAGATTCGACTCGACCCCCTCCCACCCCTAAACGCCTCACGTAATTAATGGACGCCCCCTAAGGGGTCTAATGTATACTTCAAAACGTTTTGTATTGATTTATCAATTAACAATCATCTACCTCCCTACTCCCAACTATGTAGAGGTTGGGTTCAAGTTGAACCGGATGCAGCTGAATCTAACATAGAGCAACTGCCTATCTGACCTCAACAATCCAGTTACTCATATCCCTTGGTGTTACACTGACCCTCAAATAAAATAAGAGGAAGGCAAAATTATGTATTCAAGGGGTAACATTTTCATTATAGCCTTGAATAAGGCAACCATAGACTTCAGTTTTGCTTTTTTCCCAACTTGGTATATTGGTATTGGCCTCTAACCTAACCTTCTATGACAGAATTTGATATTTGACCTCAAATATGATTTAATTCTTCGTCTGAATCAAAATTAAAAGTCATTTATTCAAACTATGCTGAGAGTCGACCGATTAGTTTGAAATAATTGCTTTGAGTTTTTGTGAAAACGTGGAGAGCTCGACACGTCGCAGCTAGCTGGCTTTGCACCCGCGGAGAGCACGTTCATAAATCGCCTTGTTGGAAACACGCTGGCAAATCGTCATAGCGATAGACAACGCTCCTATAAACAATAAAGACTAGCTGACCTTTACAAAATGTCATTTCTGTAGACGGGAAAATAAATTCCATGGTTGAATTCTTAACATGCTGACATAGAGGTTTCATTCTTTACGACGAGTGACATGTTTTTTTTTAATATTATTCTTTCATATTAATGTACTAGTCATTCACAGACTAGTCCATAATTTTCTTCCACCAATCTTTCGGCTAACATCCGTCTAACTTCCATCTCATTACATTGTTCTCATACAACCAACACAAATAATATAAGCCAGTTATCATCTGCCTAGCCTTTTCACAACTATGTCGGGGTCGGCTTCCAGTCTAACTGGATGCAGCTGAATACCAGTATTTTACATGGAGCGACTGCCTATCTGACCTCAACAACCTAGTTACTGGGTAACACAATACCCCTTGGTAATACTGGTTGTCAGACTTTCAGGCTTGTGACGTCCTGTAACAACTGTCAAAGATCTACGAATCGTAGCCTGGACTGACAACTTACGCTTTACGCTTAGCTTAATGCTAACAATGCTTTTTGAGGTACGGAGGGATCTTGGTACGAAAGATGGTCACTTGGAACCAACCGCTGCAAGCGTAGCTTGAACAGATCAATCAAGCGGTGCGACTTTTATTTCTTAGACACAAGCCTTATAATATAAACTAGTATTTTGTCAAAAAATGTATGGGATCTACACTGTGGAATAGGCAACAAGCTTGAAGTTGAACTTTCTGAATAACTGACTGATTCCTTTACAATTCAACTGCCTAGTTTCATTGAAATAAATGCTTTTGATGTTGATTTCCTAGATACATAAGCTTATATGGTCATAGTTACCTTAGCAATCTCTATCTCAACCTACATAATATTATAAAGATAACTACAACATCGATAAAACCTTGTCTTTACATATAAATACAGTACAAAGCCTACACATAAGGCAAACACATTGAAATGACAATATTATCTAAATAACATAACATTCTAACTATATCAGATAAAAATATTTTGACAAAGATTAAGGCATAAACATAAATAATGTTTTAAAATTATCTATTTCAAGTTCATTACTGATTATTTAAGTTAAACTATTGTATAAAAGCAGTGTCGTCCTGTATTCCATACTTGTTTACTCCACATAATTTATTTATTTATAGCCTTTAGGGCCATTCAAGTATTACGTATTAGTAGATTTTGGTTTGAACACATATGGCAACCCTAGTTGTCTATGAATGGCTCGAAGAAAACGATGAAAAAATTCCAAAATCACACGAAAGTGAGCAGACAAGTTGCGTGTCTGCTACCAATGTTTACGTGAGCATGGGAGGGGGGGTAAGAGCTTTGCTTACTTTTGCTGACGAGGGGGAGGAAAGGGGCGGGTTAATAATAGCAAAAATCTGCTTACGTTATACTTGAATGGCCCCTTTCATCAGGGTGATAATTGTAGTATAAAACGTTTGAATATCAGTTCTGCGTCTCTGTGTGCCCTTTGGCAAAGGCCTCCTTTAGCCCCTTCCAATTCTCCATGTTCTCAAGTGGCTACATGTAAAATCCTGCCAGCCCCAACGTTGTTGGGGAAAGACTGGGCAGACAAGTAATTATGGCTAAGTTAAGACACCATTAATGGTATCCTACCTAGGTAAACCTCTGGCGACAGCTTGTAGACACCTCACAATTCTATAAGAGGCTAGGCAGAGCACTGTGATAATGCCACACCTTGTTCCTATTCAAATTGGCTATAAGATGTCAAACTATGCGTTAAAAGAGCAAGCAAGACGAGTATGAACAGATCAGGTGCAGGTGGTGTTCTGTAGTTCCTGCCACCCCTATGGGAAAAAGGTCGAGTTTATATGTAAATTATTTTATTTCTGTATATGTAGGTTTGTTTAAACACTTTTACACGTCAATCATGTTTTTTAAACTAGACTAGTTCGGGGTTACCCATCTGACTATTCTAAGAAAGGTCAAAATAAACTCACAAGATCACAGTCTCTTTTAAAGTCCAGACATAATCTTGGTCAGATCATGTGTGAGACCCATGTAGGTTGCCGTCTGAGAAAGTCTGTATGTTATGTGTCACACTTATAGGTAGATTATTTTAGTTAAGAATCCTGGATAATATTTTACTGGGAACACAAATCCAACTAAGTGAGGTGATTATGGTGTCAGCACAGATAATGTTTTCTTCTTCTGAGGGTAATAAAGAGTTCTAAGTTAAGGAAATATTATTTACAATCCTTGTCTTCTATGGGTTATCATGTTACCCAGTGTCTGGGTTGTGTAGGTCAAGTAGGCAGTCGCACTATGTGAAATATTAGTATTGAGAAGCATCTGGTTAGACTGGAAGCTGACCCCAGGTGGGAAAATGATGATGACAAAATGATATTTACAAGTTATAGGTATAGCTTTCAAATAGTACCTAACTTGTAGTTTCATTAGAGAAAACAGATCATTTTAGAAACAATTTTAGAAAGTCATAGTGACCTATTTAAAATAATCCAATTACGAAGTCAATTTGACTACAAAAGGCTAGGTTTCAAGTCCGTCATGATCTAACAAGTTAATTAATTAACGCAATGACATAATTCAAGGCTCCAATAAAGTTATCTTGAGTCACTATTGTAATAAAATTCGATTGTATGTTTATAAGTTGCATGCTAAATCTTTTTCTCGACATTGTACGACGGCCTGCTATGATGTCATCGGCAATCTCCAATTGAGGCTTGTTGGCTAAAATTTAGCTTGCTGTACCCTTGGCTTTAGCAATTTGCAAGTCGAAAAAAAGATGACACATTTTTTCTTAGTGGACGAGTTTTATGTAAATATCGTGTAGATGAAGGTTTTTATTGAATTAAAAACGTATAGAAACTTGAATACCGAAGATCTTCGAAAGGAATATCGAAATCTGTAAGGTGTCTGACAAAGCAACTGTCATGTAAAACTTAGCAAACCCGTTTCACGACCGTTGCAACCTCATAAATTCACAATGCAACAGAAATAATAGTATAAATACATGTTTGTTACCTGAAGAAACTCGATCGCTAGTGAAACAAAGCACTGGACAACTATTTCAACGCAAAAATATCGTTAAAAGGCATCATTACCATGTATAGGTACGACCTTTGGGAACAAAAACTTCCTTGACCAACACTAATCAACTGATCACACGCACAGTTCGCGGAACACAAGTAATTTAACACCAGAAACAACTAAATAGGATCACTAATACTAATTTTAAACAGTATTTTTACGAGACAAAACCCTCACCATTTCAAAATCACTTGAAAAGTTCAGCGACATCGCGCATGTCCGATGAAAATTTACATCACGTGACCTGTCATGGCGTCTTACTATTTTTTAATTGTTTTGCAGCATTGCTTTGGAATGTTGTCATACTTCCTAGTATTTTTGAAGTAAATATTTTATTTCAAATCTTTATTGACGATTGCTTCTATTTTATTTTATGTTGAGATTTATGAAATTATAGAAGATATAAAAGGAAATATAGGTATGGATTTTGATTGCTTGCATCAGTTTATTACTACTGGCAATCGACCAACCATAAGCCATTCTTTACTCTGCATAGTCTGTGACTTTATATTTACTGTTTTTTGTTTACTTTTTACCCGACTCCGCCAGAAGGAGGGTTATGTTTTTCGAGTGCATGCATAAATAAAAACATAGGTACATACCTATGTATTTATTTAACCATATAAGCACACACATATAAACAGACAAGAAGAAAGGAACTGGACACTGGGTAACTCAAAATTGAAAAAAAATGGCCGATTTTAGGTGTCATATTGTGGTTTTTTTTTCTCACAACCTATTGAGTGGGATATCAAAATAAAGGGTTTTTATTGGTTTTTATATAGGTCTCTTAACGTCAAAAATAATTTACAAAAAATTAAAATGGCCAATTTTTGGCGCCAAATTGTGTCTTATATAAAAACTTTTTTCTCGAAACCTATTGAGTGGGGTATCAAAATAAAGGTTTTTATAAATTAAGGTCAATATTAATTATATTAACTAAAAACTGTGAACTTTTTAGGCAGTCGGGTTTTTTGATTTGGCAATTTTTTTTTAAGTTTATGTTTTGTAAGTGATTTTGATATGTTTTTTGCGTTGAATAATGAAGGTTATTAAAATTTTCTCATTATTCAAAATAGCAATACCTAGGTAAGTGTCTCCGAAGTCGATATTTTTTTTTTTAAAGTTTGCCCATTGTGAATTGTTTCATTCATTTCATTTGTACGTCAGACTAGGGTACCTATTTATACTTCTTCTATGATAGCTTGATCCCTGCGACAGCTGTCAGTAAAATCACGCCTATGACGTCCTGAATTTCATTATAGTACAGATCGGTACAGACGCATTCTCTGTCTACGGTACAGACCGTAGACCACCGTAGACCCATTATTACTTTACTCTTTGTATAATTTGTTTTATTTATTTATCGACCTAATAATAGAATTAATGATAAAAACCCTAAACCCTAGTAGGCTTTGTCGATATCGGGTACATCACTACACTACATTAAAAATTATCGATAACAGCCATAATAACTCTAATTGAAAGCACTATTTTATATTTTCTATGTGTGCTGTGGATGTGTGTCATGTTGCGCCATTATATAATGACAAGCATGAGCGACAACAGCGCCAAAACTGTTATTGTAGGAACTACGCAAATTCGACTGTCACATCTGTAGCTTGCTACGTCATATGAGTAATCTGTGCTCTTTGCGTAGACCGTAGACAGAGAACGCCGTAAACAGAGAGAACCTGTCAATGTCATACTTTATGGGCATGCCGACCTAATTAGTAATGGGCGATGAATCATCGTGACCACAGGCTATAAACTAACGATATTTTGAATAAAACTTAATTTAAAATTAATTTATCTTTTAATTTTATTTTATATTTTAATATCTTATCATTAAATAAATTTGTATGTACATACTTGATCTAAAATAATAGTCAGTAAATAAAATCCAATTTCTCACCTACGACCCATGTAACATACCAGGCCATAATTATATACCCAAAAAAAGACACTCCGCCATCTTGTTTGATATGATCCTCCATTCTCCTATTTCTCCTCGACCTCAGTACGAGTGCCGACGCCAGCCGTCGCCTTGTATGTACGCTACGTGTTTTCCGTTCTCATTACTTTGTTTTTGTTACTATTGCTGTTAATTTGTTGAGTTTTGTTATCTTTTCTTATTATTGTTAGTTTCTTATTGCATAATGCCATAGAGAACGAAGGAAACTGTTTTGAACAGTCAAAGTCGTGAGTTTGTGATTCGCTTTCGTGAATATTTTGAGCGAGAGAACCAAAATGGCGGGCCGCTATTACCCATGGAGAAAGTATGTGATAGAGTTGCAGATGCTCTTGGCATTGGACATGCGACAGTAATTCGCAGCAGTAAAGAAAAGTATGGCGAATCTTCAACTGCAGCATTGACTGAAGACGAAGACCAAAAACTTGCCGCGTCCCTCAAAGACGCAGACTTGTTCAAAGGAAGCTAGCCATCTCTAACGAAGATAATTTGAAAAATATTGGTTTTTCCTATAAAAAGTGACAAAAGAAAAATGATTATGGAAGGAACCGACATTGCTCTTACTCCAGTGAATTTTCTCCGAAAAGTCAAAAAAATCACAAATGGAGACAAAGTAGTGTTTTTAAAATATTAAATTTATTTTGTATTAAAATTTTCGTTTAATTTTGTAAGATAAGATAAGATAAGATAAGATTTATTTATTTGTCTAAACATTGTATACATACAAGAGCATGCAAGATATTAGATACATCGTTTGAGTCCATTCATGTTTAGCCGTAAGTATCGGCGTACAAATATTTCCATAACATTGAGAAGAATTACCAATAAGACAAATGAAAAAATAATAATAATAATACCTGGAATAGGCACGTAAATAGTCTATAATTTAGAAAATTAACAATTAGAAATTATTTTATGTTATTATGTCAAAATTCCATGTTCATATAAATTTAATCTAGTGTCAGGAAAAGATAAAATTATTCAATCAAAAAAAACTTTTTCGTCTATAAATTCGGAGACACTATAATATGCCTTTTGCGAAAGAAACACTTTTAATTGTCGCTTGAATGCCTTACTATTTAGCTCCTTCCAACGTTTAGGCAATTTATTAAATATAGTAGGCGCCATGCAGACGATACTTTTGCGCATGAGTGCCGTTTTTGCTGGATAGACTCGAAGACTGGTCATATCTCGTCTATTACGCGGTACAACGTCCTGTAGACGTGGAAACAAATTGGGGTTTGTTTTGACAAACATTGCGGTTTCGAGGATATAAATACAAGGAAGAGTCAATATCTTGTACTTTTTAAAATATGGTTTACATGTGTCAACCGTTTTTAGTCCAAACATAGATCTAATGCATCTCTTTTGAGCCTTAAATGCCGTGCCAGTGTCGGTAGAATTTCCCCAAAATATGATGCCGTATCTTAGGTGAGACGCAACTAAGCCATGGTAGGCCGCAATCAAGGTATTTACATTCACAACTGCCGCTAGAGAGTGCAATGCAAATGCAGAACTACAAATTTTTTTACAGAGGTTTTCGATTTGTGATTTCCAGTCAAGTCTTTTGTCAATTATTAGTCCAAGGAATTTAGTACTATTTACGGTTTCAACAATTTTATTATCTATGTTTATGTCCATATTTTCTACAGTCAATCGTTGGCTAAAATGTATAGTTTTAGTTTTATCTAAATTAATTTTTAAATTATTATTGTTAAACCATTCTATCATAGATGTCAGGGTATTGTGTATGTCAAGTTTGTATTGGATCATGTCATTGCTATTACTAGAAATTGTCACTGTGCTATCATCTGCAAATAAAGTCATAGGGTGTGGAGTCGATTTTGGCAAGTCATTAATGTATAGTGTAAATAGTGGAGGTCCCAATACACTACCTTGTGGAACACCAAAAATTGTTTGAACTTCATCTGATAAGTGTATCTCTTCCTTTTTAGTGGTTATATTAATTCTAGTGATCTCTGTCTTTTGCTTTCTATTGTTTAAATAGGATTTAAATAAATTAAGAACATTACCTCTTATACCATATGCGTCAAGTTTTTTTATTAAAATGTCATGATTTACGTAGTCAAATGCTTGAGTCATATCGCAGAAAATCGCACATACAGGTTTTTTTTTGTCCACTTTTATCAATACAGTATATATAAAGTCATAGATCGCCATATTTATAGTCTTATTTTCGCGAAATCCCTTTTGCTCATTACATAATATTTTATTTTTTTCGATATAACCGTTTAATTCCTTTTGAATGAATTTCTCAAATACTTTCGAGAAGATAGGAATCAGAGAAATAGGCCTGTAGAATTCCATGAGCTCTCTATCCTCTTTCTTGAATAATGGCTTAATGATCGCTATCTTTAATGCGTCAGGAAACGTGCCAGATACAATACACAGATTTATAATATGAGACAAATGGTCGCATATTTCAAATGCTACAGCTTTTACTACTTTGGTTGATATGTCATCGTACCCCACACTATTCGTATTTTTTAAGGTCATAATTATTTTCTGTACCTGGTGTGGTGTACAGGGTGCCATAAACATCGAGTTTTTGTTGTTTATGATGGGCTGTGTATTTTTAAAACTGGACTGAATGGGTTGTATTTTGTTAATAAAATAGTCATTAAATTGATTCGCAATTTGATTCGCATCCGTAATTTTGTCATTATTGATTTTAATTTTCGAAATATAATTTTTTGGGACATTAAATTTACCTTTATTTATTATTTGCCAGACGGTTTTACTTTTATTGTGTGATGTTTTGATTTTATAGTTATTTTGTGAACGCTGTGTAAGAGTCATAATTTTTCTAAAAAGCTTAGAGTATTCTTTAAAGCGAGTTCTATTTAATTCACTTGATTTTAATCTATAGGTCCACAGAAGTTGCCGTTTTTTCTTACTACAGGTTTTAATACCTTTTGATATCCACCTTGGTTTTTTTATTACATTTATTGTTATCATAGTCTTAGGATAACAGAGGTTGTAGAAAAAAGAAAATATTTCATGAAATTTGTTGTATGCAATGTTCGGGTCTTCCGTTTCATATATTTCGGAGAAATACATTTTGCTCATACAATATTTAAATTTAGATGTATTTTCATTGCTATAATTGCGTCTAATAGCACCGTATTTATCGATCGTACATATTTTATTTACCGGGCATTTTAAAATCTGGGCTGTGTGGTCTGAAAGGGCAAAATCTAAGACTTCCGATTTACACCGTTTGTTATAATTATGCGCAAAATTATCGATACATGTCTGACTTCCCGTTCGAGTAGGTTGATGTATTGCTAGTTTTAGGTTGAAGCTAAGTAGAAGGCACTCAAAATCCATCGACTGATAATTCCTTTTTAATATGTCTATATTGAAATCTCCGGCTATGACAATATTTTTATAGGAATTCTTTGATAGTTCATGTAAGACTATTTCGAATTGATTAAAGAAGCTATTGAGATTATTCATATTTGGGATTCGGTATACACATACAAAGGCAGTCTTGTACTTGGTGAGCTCAATAGCACAACATTCAAATGTCCCTGTTATTGACATTTTTGAGATTTTTACTAACTCTTTCCATACGTGTCCATTTCTAACTAAGATACATGATCCACCCCTCTTAACTTCTTTCCTACTATAGTGAGCGGCTAAGCAGTAGTTTGGTATGCTCAACTGGTTTTCGTAGCCTTCCATCATAAAATGTTCAGTAACGCATATTACATCTACTTGTATGTTTTTTTCTGTTAGTTCAGTCAGACAAACTGTGAGCGCATCCGCCTTGTTCAATAAACCTGCTATGTTCTGATGCATTACATGCAGATGTTTAGTGACGAAAAAATTCACCATGTGACAGATTATCCATACAATCGTTCATGTCAGTCGATATCATCTGGTTATTATATTTTATGTCATCAATTAAATCAATTATATCCTTAAAAATTATCTGCATTCCGATATTATTTATTGCACCAGTCCGTCTGTTATACTCAGTGTAGCCGTAGGTGAGATTCTTATTGCTGTCTATTAGATACGCGTATTCGTGCGTCAGTATGTCCAAGAAAAGTAAGTTATTAAATGTCTCCACTCTTGAATTGTATAAATTAGTGTAGTTCTCCCATTTATATGTTGGGGCACACAAAATAAGGTTAGTATGGTTGATTTCCTGTAGTACTTGTCTGATATGCAAAATAATGTCAAAGTAGCTATTTGTTGTTTTGAAGTCTTCTTCACCTAACATGATTATGCAGTAGTCATTCAATGTAAAGTCAGATACCTTGTCTTTTAATCCTTTTAGCATTAAGCTTATATTTCCATGAGGTGTTATGTGGTGATAGATTTCCGATCGAAAAAGTGAGTCTTCGGCAATGCTCAGAATTTTATTATTGTTGTCTGTACTCAAAATACATGTTTTGCTTCTCTTCTTATAAGATTTTGCACTTGTGGATTGGTTATTTTTAGTAACAAGAGTTTTCCTGTTTATTTCCGTAGTCTCGTTACTTTTTTTGTCATCTGGTGTTTCGAATTGGATTTGTTTTGTATTATTGATTTGATTTGTATTGCTAGTTAATCGTTGATTTTTCTGCTTTTTGGCACTAGATGGCCTTAATTTAGCTGGACTGTTTGTCACTTTCACAAGTAAATCATTTTTTTTAGTCAAATTATCATTTAATTGTTTGAGTTCTTTGTTTTGTAATGACAACGTTTCGATTTCTGAATGAGCACTTTGAAGCTCTGTCGTAAGTTTTATAACTTGTTCACGTAACTTTTTTAGTACGTCATCCTCATCGTCTGACATCTCGGGTACACTAGTGACTGTGTTATTCAAATTCTGATGTGTGATGTCATCACTGTTGTTAAGGTTCGAGTCCGAGTTTGTTCTATTACGGCGAAAGGTAATATTTTCTAAGAAATTCATTTTGGTGCTTTGGGGTTTCTTTGTATTTATTTATTCTTTAAAATATTATTTTAGTTCCGAAAACAATGATACTATTCACAAAAAGTGCGGTTCGAATTAGGATTTGAACCCGCACCCAAACGATGCGTCAGGCGAGCTCTTAGCCGTTCGGCTACCGTATCACTTAAGCGAGTATGTCAAATTGGTATTTATATTACTCACACTACGCAGTGACTAATATGGCCGTGTTTATGTCTTCATAGATGTCGCTGTTTACAACCACATTATCTAATGATGTTGTCAATTTATGATAGATGTCGCTAGTTACCGTCACATATGTCGTTTGTTGTTGTAAACTGTCAAATCGTTGCCCGTTTAAAGTTCAAAATATGCATGTCATCAGCGCTTGAGAAAGTAAACGAAGAAAAAATATTCACCCGGTGTTGGTTTTTTGCCGAATACGTGGTAGGGCTGTTCATGTTACTGATCTGTTATTATCACAATGCACTTGAACTAGTCTAATGTTGTTTAATTTTGCACATTCGTAGTCACACTTCACTCTTGTTTACTATTTGGTTTTTCTCGAGTTTTTCTTGTTATAATTTTGCACCCACATGTGTCCGCACTAATTACACTTATTACTAAAGACTGAGTAATATTTTGTCACGTAAAACGTCCAAAAACTATTTTTATTAATTAAAATACGTGGAGCACTTGTTTGCGTGGCTGTGGTACCGTCGATTTTTTTGTAACGTTTGTAATTTTATTAATCTAAACATAAATGTTACATTAGCATCGATAATAGTGAGAAATGTCGACAATTTTATATCCTAACAACCCTAGGAATGTCAGTTTGATATACAGTGTGACCATTTGTGGCAGATTTCTGACATTTTGGCAGATTTCGCTCCAAAATTTTGTCTGTGGCAGATCATGCTGACGATTTACAAAAGTGGCAGATTTCGGCAGATTTAATGTGAGCACTGGAATCGATCTCTTATCCTTAGGTGTGAGTTTGAAACCTGGGATCCAATCATTCCTTCAAAGAAAGCAAACATTTGAATATTATAACTAAGAAATAGGTAATGGTGTAAACGTCCTCCCTAAAGCTAGTTTAACTGCTATAACAGCATGTCGGTGACGCAAACCCATAAGATTTGCCCCTAACAAAAATCGATCAACGAGTGAAATGTTTTCACAAAAAAATTCAACATGGCGGCCACTTTTCTCAACTGTAAAAAAACGTCAAAATCGACTGTCTTCTTTGGTGGATTTGTGAGCCGATTGCGAAAATTTGTTCATCGTTGGAATACTGTACCTATGTTAATACTACTACGAACTAATAAATGTCTACTGTGCTATGGATATCAAGCCAGAATTGTTTAATCGTTTACGGTTCGCCCGCCGACGGGTCCGGTACCTTTAAACCTATACGTATAGATAATATAGATATGTTAGGTTACTAAAGGCTCGGAATCAGTTCTAAAAATACCAGTTAATACCGTTTATTTGTTTCGGTTTTACTCCGAACTTTTCTAAAGAACGTAGCCGTTTTGAGAACTTTATTTTAACCTAAATTAACCGGTTTATTCGGCGAGCGGCACGTCGGTAAACGCGTTGCAACTTGTGAATACTTGTAAGGATCCTGGCCATCCTGGACCGCGCATAGCGGGCACGGTCCGTAGTACTTACGCTTTTTCTTTTCATTTGATTCGTGACTTCGTGACCCAGTCTGATCATCATAGAATAGAATAGTTCTTTATTACCATCATGTACGGTAACCCGATCCCTTGGGCCAAGCAAGCCATTTAGCTTGCTTGGCCCAAGGTGCGTGGCGGTCTTACCTTCAGGGTGCACATAAAGACGGCTCGTACGCGCGCTTTCGCTCTCAGTAGGCTCCACTTAATAGTGACTGCCACCATAGCAATATGACCGCAAAGTTTTCAAGTGCAAATTGCGTATTTACACCAGGGTCATACGCCCCATCAGGTGTTTTGCGTGCGTTGGCGTCGTCGTCGCACATCCTAAGCCCCACCACATCCATAAGATGCAGACCCTCCAGAACCGTTTCCTTAGAAAGATCACGGAAGTCCTAAGTCCGGCTAAGCAGCCGGCAACCTCATAAGTTGACCTGCAAGACATCGTTCTCAAAAAAAAAAATACTTTGTGAGTCCCCACGTCTGCTGCACAGTGAATTTAATCAAATTTAATCAAAATATTTTATTTCACATAAACCTACATGGGCTTAGACGGGCTGTCTAAGTACTGATTTAAATATTTGTGCCTCGATCTTAAAAAACATAAGACACTTACATATAGATAAAAACGTAATATTAAAAAGAAGAAAGGATATTATTTCGAAAGCCCAATAATCTAAAACCAATTTTCCTGCTACACAATATTATAATCAATCAGCACGGTTATATAATAAAATAAACAAACACATAATATACATTTTCGCCGAACATATTCATATAACTAAGAAAATGCTAGTAGAATGGTTAAAATTTAATTATTGTTACAATAAGTGAAAATTAGTTATACTGGCATCGCCACACCCACACCCACCCCATACACACATCCACACTAACCTCACACCTCTCACACACCCCACACACATCACACACCACACACACTCCACACACATCACACACCACATACAGTCCATACACATCACACACCACACATACTCCACACACATCATACACCACACACACATCACACACAAGACACACACATCACACATCACACACACTCCACACACATGACACACTCCACACAAATCACACACCACCCCTGTTTGTACAGACAGCCACGAGGACGTTGTTAGTCCTAGACGGAACCGAGGATCTTCCAAAAAACTGGTTTAAATACCTCGTTGGCCTTTTAGAATAAGATAGAAAGTGACAAGTGAGTAAATCATAGTGATGAGCTTATTGGGATAATGCTATCTCAACATTTTTCTGTATGAATTTCGGCTTTCATACCGAGGACCTGAAATACACAGGTAAATGTGACCAGCGATCAGCGTTGCCAGATTTTTATTCAGGCAAAACGGGATTTTCTAACTTTTCGAGTGAAAAAGCGGGATTCTTTCTTCGAAAGCGGGACATAATAAAATAACGTAAATAATCAGTGGTGTTTTTATACTTGAACTGTATCCTCTGAGACAGCAACTCTCCTTGCACGCTTTCCGCCACTGGACATCTTGGCGGGTATGGACGCGAGGGTCTATAACCGAATCCGTGCCATCCGCCAAAGTGGTAATGGTAAGGTATCGTTGTTGTTCGGCTGAGGCGGGAGGAACGGCGACACGCGCTCGAGCCGTGGCGTGAGCGGCTGCAACAGCCGCAATATTCATGCAAGCGTGTTGTCGAAGCCATCCTGCCGCACTTCGAAGCCTGGCTGAAAAGAGGATTGCGCATCTCTTATAGGCTCACCTAGGTGCTGACCGGGCACGGTTGTTTTGGTGAGTACCTGAATAGAACTAGGCGAGAGGCCACGGCAAATTGCCACCACTGCGGAGGCGGCTTGGATTCTGCACAGCACAAGCTGGATGAGTGCTCGGCGTGGGCTTCTGAAAGACAGGTCTTGGTCGCCAGGAACGGGCGAGATTTGTCTCTACCAGCAGTAGTTGGATCTATGCTGGCGGAGTCGGTTAACTGGAGGGAAATGGCTTCCTTCTGTGAGACTGTGATGGTCCAGAAGCAGCCGGCGGGAGGCAGCCGAGCGGGATCGCGAGAAGTCTGATCCCGCTCGGAGAAGAAAGTGTCGGGGAGGCAACCGCCTCGACGCCTATAACGCCGAAACCCCTCCTGTTTAATTTAAGGCAGGCAGGAATTTGGGGTCGCGGGCGGCCAGACTGGGGACTCTGACCGCCCACTGAGTAATCTCAGGGAAGAGAGCGCACAGTGGTTACGTGCTGCCCAACACAGAACTAGATTTCGAGTAGACCCCTTTACAGTCTACCCAGAGATGTGCCCTAATAGGCATTGCACAGAGGGGGTTCCGGATTTGTCTCCTGAGATGTAACGGTACCCGTTCCAGGTATAGATGATGACCACCGGGGTGGTTTTTTAGTAAGATAAAAATCCCACCATCCCCGGTCTTTTCCCCAAAGACCGGGCGCCTTTTGAAGGTTTCCCCCGATAACTTCATAACATTCTTTTTTGGTCGCCGGACCGTTGTCCAGAGCAGACGTGTATTTGATTTATACAAGGTTCTACTAATTAGTGCTCCTCAATATTAATACCTATTGCAAAGCAAATAGTAACTATTGTGGTGTGAACATTTCTTGTCTAATTTGTGACTTTAATAACTAGTGCAAGTGATCTGTACAGCGCGCAGCGAGCGCGACGACGCGCTTCACCCCCGCGGGACAAGGACGGTCGCTATTTTTCGACTCGCTCACGCAGTGACTCTGCGTTCGCGTTCGTACATACCGAGTGATTGTTGTGCGCTTACCTACGTTACACATAAGATCTGGCACAGAGTAGCCTACGAGTGAGAGGTCGCAGTTATCAAGATGACTACAATAAATAGCACCTTCAACCACGAATCCGAAAATGAACCTGGGCATGGTGAAATGAGCGTAGATGGATCGCTTATCGATAAGGAATCGCCACCGCCTTACATCACGTTCCGGAAAGGAGCTTCACACGGCCACGACTCCGAATTCCGTCAAGAATTTAAGGCATTTCAGGAGAGCATGCTAGCTATGATGGAGACGTGGTTCACGAGACAAGACGATAATTTTTCAAAATTACTTGGGGAATTCGAGTGTGTGAAAAAATCCATTCAATACATTAGCGACAAATATGATGACCTCGAAAAAAGTACACAGGCGGTCAAAGATCGTGTTCAGATTATCGAACAAAACGCCCAAACAAACGAACCACGGCTCGCCGACCTGGAAGCGAAACTCGAATCTATGGAACAAAGAGCACGTAACTGTAATCTTGAAATAAGTAACCTACCTCAAAAACGTGGGGAAAACTTGATAAATATTATTGAAAATATTGCAAATGTTTTAAAACAACCAATATCTGCTCGTGATGTAATCGCGATTCACCGTGTACCACAAGCCAACCCAAATAACTCACGGCCGAAGAACATAATAGTAAAATTTTCCAGCCAAATTATTAGGGATAACGTCATCTCAGCTGCTCGCCTCAACAAAGGTATTACATCCGAGCAAATAAACATACAAGGCTCCCCACAGAAAATATATTTAAATGAACATTTAACACTACAAAACAAGAAATTATTTCGACAAGTCAGGGATATTGCCAAAGATGTTGGATACAAATTTGTCTGGATTAAGCACGGAGTCATACTTGCCAGAGCTGACGTCACCGCCGCTGCTATCGCCATCCGCTCAGAAAAGGATATATCAAAACTTACTCCCCATGTTCCGGGAAATTGATTACATAATATTAATGGTTTCTTCATTATTTGCCATAAATGTCAGCGAAGATACCGTGAGTGACGTAAATATTATCACGAACAGTGTTATTTGTTTAATATCCTGCGTGCGGGCTCTGCATCATGCATTACTCTGCGTGTCGACTGGGTATGCGACTACTCATAATTTGGTTTTTACCGTCATATTTACTTTTTCTTTCACATTGCGTATTCCCTTTAAAGTTACAATCACTCCTTACAGATACATATTATAAGTATGATGTCCAAATAATTGATTATATTATGCCTAACAAGTTTCATAGTGCCTTTAATCGTATACAAGTATTATTCAGAATCACAATGTGTCCTGGCTATAGATTATATTATTATGCAGAGATTATGAGTCACTTGTTTACCTTTCTTTTAGTAACATTTATTAACATTTTTATTCAGTGCCAATGACCAATAACATCTCAATCTATTATCAAAACTGCCGAGGGTTAAGAACAAAATTAAATATTCTATACAATAACATTCTGGCGGACTCCCACGATATCATTATTTTAACAGAGACATGGTTGGTTCCCGATATTGACGATGGCGAATTCATCGACTCAAGGTATGTCGTGTATCGTTGCGATAGAAACCGTGTGTTGAGTGGTAAATCGGATGGAGGAGGTGTTTTGATAGCGGTTCGCCGTGGTCTATGTGCAACGCGTTGTGAGTTAACGACGACGCTTTGTCAAGATGATTGTTATCACACCATGCCTCATAACATTGACTATGTACTTTTAAAGTTTTACTCTAAAACTGCTAATAAATATCACACTGTGTGCGGCGTATATGTTCCACCAAACCAAACGCTAAATACCTACCAATCGTTATTTTATTTGCTAGAAAAAGAAATGTCTAGTCTTACCATCAGTAATATGTATATTTTTGGAGATTTTAACTTACCGCACATCGAATGGGTTTCATATGACACACGTGCACTCATGCCTTGCATACACAATAACAACAGCTCATTGGAAATCCTGCTTCTTAATTTTTTATCGACTATAGGCTGTAAACAATATAATAATACAAAAAATCAGTTAAACCGCACGTTGGATTTATTGATTTCAAATGATGTTTGTGTATGCGAGCCTGCGCCCATTCCCCTAATATCCGTAGATGTTTTTCATCCGCCTTTTCTGACAAATATTTCTTTTGAATTAGTGCATGTGCCCATGGCACGGTGCTCAGCGCCTAGATATCGTTTTGTGGAGGCTAATTACTCTGCTATTAACAAAGATATTATTCTGGTTGACTGGATTTCAGTTCTAGATAATGTCTCAATAGATTCGGCTACTCAATGCTTTTACGAAACTATTTATGAAATTATAAAGTCTCATGTACCGATGCGGCCGGTTAAATCTAGCGAATATCCGATTTGGTTCTCTCGTCCGTTGATACACATATTTAAAAATAAGGAAAAGGCATGGTGTAAGTGGAAGAAATATAAAAATTGTGCGGATTATGAACAGTTTTCCTTATATCGCAGGAGATTTAAGCTGCTTTCTGCTGATTGCTTTGATAGGTATCTGCGTTCTGTTGAAACCAGCATACAAAAAGACGTAAAACAATTTTGGTCGTTTATAAAAAGCCATAAAAGAAATACAGGTGTACCAAACACTATGTCATATAATAATGAGGAATGTAACGGGCCTTTGGATGTTTGTAAATTATTTTCTAGATTTTTTAGCTCAGTTTATGAACCTATATCTAATAATGTCAATAGAAAATCTGATTCGCCGAATGATAGCCAAGTAAATATAGCGGATTTGTCATTCTCTAAAGATACGATAATTAAATCGCTCAAATCCTTGGATGTAACTAAAGGTTGTGGGCCTGATGGTATTCCTCCTTTCTTTTTAAAACACACTGCCGAGTCCATGAGCGTGCCGTTAGTTTATTTATTTAATCGTAGTCTGAAAGAGGGTATCGTGCCTCAAGCATGGAAGACTGCTCATATCACGCCGGTATATAAAAGTGGCACCAAAAATGACGTTACCAACTATCGTCCAATATCATTGTTGTCCACCTTGTCAAAAGTTTTGGAGCGATTAGTTCATAATGCAATCTATCCCGTCTTACATAATATTATTATCCCAGAACAGCATGGCTTCGTTCTCGGTCGCTCCACTGTAAGCAACCTAGTCTTGTACTCAAATTTTTTATTCGAAAATATGGACAACCAATTGCAGGTAGACACAATCTACACTGACTTCTGTAAGGCTTTTGACAAAGTGGACCACACTATGCTTTTGCAAAAAATCGAATTTAACGGTATCCGTGGGAGTCTGCTTCGCTGGTTTGCATCGTACGTGGAAAATAGAACTCAGAGGGTTGTGGTCCAGGGGTTTTCCTCCGATGTGATCAGCGTGACATCTGGTGTACCGCAGGGCTCAATTTTGGGCCCACTGCTTTTCGTTTTATTTATAAATGATGTCAATACATGCTTTAGAAACTGCAGTTTTTTGTTGTATGCTGATGACCTCAAAGTGTATCGTAAAATAAGTTCGACTGATGACTGTGTTAAATTGCAAGAGGACCTAGATCGTTTTTCTGCCTATTGTCTAGCAAATAAACTACAATTGAGTTTACCCAAGTGTAAATCTATCTCTTTTACCAAAAAAATTAATGTCGTTCATTTCACATATTCGCTCTGTAGCACAAATTTAGAAAAAGTTTCCTTAATTAAAGACCTGGGTATACTCTTTGACTCAAAGTTGCACTTTGATGCTCACGTCGATCACATCACAGCTAAGGGTTATCAATTTTACGGATTTATAAGACGGACCTGCAACTTATTTAAAAAACCTTCCACGTTTTTACTACTATACAAGTCACTCATAAGATCTCAACTGGAATATGCCACGTGTGTATGGAATCCACTTTATAATAAATACAGCGACCAACTTGAATCAGTACAACGGAAATATCTTAGTTTTCTAAACTACACATTTTTTAAGAGACGGTCTTCATATCATACTCTCCTAGAAAAGTTCTCATTGTCAACTCTTAAATCAAGGAGACTGTATCTTGATCAATCATTCTTATATAAAGTCTGTCAAAATGAATTTGATTGCATTAAACTCATAAACCAAATTTACATTCGCATACCTAGTCGTTCCCAACGTATTCGAGATACTTATACTCATAGTCTATTTGCCCCCAAGCCGTGCAGGACTAACGCAGGTGAACGAGCTCCTTTACGGCGTATTATGAAAAGTTACAACGATGATTTCGCTGACGTTGACTTGTTTGTTTTGTCACTTGCACAGTTCAAGAAACATATCTGTGAAAAAATTGTTCACATTTCCTCATAATGTCTATATTGCACAGATTTGCTTGTTTATTTTTAACCGACTTCAAAAGTTTTCTGTTCGAATGAGGTTTACTCCGAAATGGACGCATTTAAATTTTGTTTATATCTGATGGGTTTCGAAGTCGGTTGTTAATAGTTTGTCTCACTTTTTGCTAAGTGTTGTGTAAATCACATTATGATAGTTAAATCTTTTGTTTACTTAAGTTTGCTTGTACCTACCTAATTAATTTTTTTCTATATTATTTTGTGGATAACGGTGCTGGTTGCGTTATTACCTAAATGTTATATAATCTATGTAGTAGTATTAAGCATTATTACGCAATTGTTTGTTGTCCCAAAGAAATAAAAATAAATAAATAAATAAACTTAGCACATACTGCAGAAGAAGCCTGATTATTCCCCGTGCACCTAGTAGAGCTACTAACAATTTGTTTAAGGATTCAGTCTACCTTCGATTTTCTCCTTCATAATTTTATTTAAATGATAGCACATAACTTGTCTTCTACACACGAGGAAAACTGTCGAAACGAGGACTTGAATACACACTGTTCGGAAAATCTAGCAAACCGAGGTCTTAAATACACATTGTCTGGAAAAGCTACCTAACCGAGATCTTTTGTGTTAAAGTTAACACAGGTCCTCGGATAATACAACAAACGTGAAACTAGTGTAAAGAGTCTGTGTATGAGGCGACAGTGGCACCATCTGGTGGATACATAATGTTTGTGTAAGATTATGAATAATCTTGATCAAACCGAGGTTCAGACAGCTTTTTCGTATTAAATAAATAGAAAGACTCATAATCCCTTGCAGAATACGAATCTTTGGTCAAGTGAAACCGAGGACCCTCGAAAAGGTCCTCGCTTTGAAAAGGTCCTCGGTCGTGCCTCGTGTATTCATACGCACGTCCTCGCATGATACTTAAAACGAAGACACACACACTCGAAACACCCACATTAATTTATACATTCTGTTCAATTAACGTGCAAGCATGCGTGTTTGAGTTTTCGATAATAGGTATACTTCATGTAAATGCCAATAAAGCACGCAACACGCTCTCGAGAAAAATTTATTACTCTAGTCATAAGTTACACTTAAAAACTAAAAAAAGAAAATTGCAAGTGTTGTAAGTTGTACAAATAGCCAAAGCTACGGAAGAGAGCGGAGTCTCCTAACGCAGGCGTCATCATGCTTAAAAAGAGGCTCCAATCATATCCTAATGTAAACTAGTTCTGAAAGGGGTGCGGGTTGTTCGAAAGAGATACCGCGGCCCCTGGCACACAGGCAACTGAGGGAACACGGGTGGGTTTTAGTCAGTAAAAGTCTGACACGAAGAGCGGGAGAAGTTATTTGATGATTTCCCAACCAAAAAAAAAAATAAACTAGTTAGTACAGAAATAAGATATCCTTTGGGTAAGAAGGAGAGCTAAAAACATACACAAGCTAAAAATAAAATACGTATTTTTTTGGTTCATGTTTTATTTTCTTTTATTGTGTGCGGAATTTGAACAGATTAACTAGATTTGAATAATGAAGTCGGACACTTAGATAAGTTCTTCAATGATAACAGCAGTCAGGGAAATGCAAACCATACAACAAAGGGATGCCCATACAATCTTCAAAATTGTGGTCCATTGCCATCAAACAGAACGGGATCCCACTACCACGATTCCTACGGGAAAATCTTTCACAGATACATAATTCATCATCGTCAGAACTCGCGACAACCTTAGGTCTTCTATCACCTGTAATTGGACGGCCTCCTGCCTGCAATGGTATACCACGGGCATTCTCTGGACCTGTTAAGGCCTTTCTAACACCGGCGCTGGCAGGCCTCCGAGCGCCTTGCTTGCCAGAACCAACTAATTGAGATGGATGAATAAAAGAGTTGGGGACAGGTTCAAAAATTGGTGCTTGGAATAAAGAATCGGAAGTAGTATCTCTTAACGATGAGAATCCCTGAGTCTGTGGTGCGCGCGAGCTCACTTGGCGGGGCGTTGCATTGTGACCGAAACTTAGCCGCGAAAACATCGGGCCTGACGTTGCTTCCCTCATGCGAGGACTCTGTTGGACTTGTGGGTAGCTTTTGTTCAAAGCTTGTTGTCTTAAACCAGGACTTGGTTGTGCACTTCCTAGCGATACGTTTGGATCCACTGGATGACCTGCAACACTGTTAAGGTAGGGTGGACCCCTCGCTCGTGGGGCGATGCCTTGAGAAGCTGCAGAGGAGGCCAGTATGTTTCCAGCTTCAAACTCTTTGGTGTCCATGGGAGATTGACTCAAATCTTGGTAAGGATGTCCTTCGTTTGGACTCCAGGCCAAAACCTGGGGCGGATAGCCATGCATAGAAACGGGCGTATGATAAATTACATCAGACATTGTAGGTGGCATTCCGACTCTTTGTCGAGGAGTTTGGGTTTGTCCTGGTTGACGTGTTCCAAATGGTTTCGGAGAACCAGAACGTCGACCCTGCATGGGATAGTTTAAATTTGAAACTTGGCTACTAGTCATCGGAGGTGCCTTTCGTTGTGCCTCGTTGAGTTTTAATTTATTCACAAAACCAGTAACTGCCTCGGGACTAACGTCTTTTTTCAATTTTGTTACGCACCTAATAATATCTGATTTCATTTTTGCTTCGTTTGATGGGCTGTAACCTGACTTTTCGAGGTCACACAATCTTTTAGCTAGATGTTTTGTCATTGTGTCCTTAGGTTCCCCTTCAGGAATTGATTGTTCACGTAAAAATTGTTCCACTTCTCTCTTCATTTCAATTTCAGCTACTTCTTCTTTCAACGCTGACTGCGGTACCGGTATTTTTTGCAGTTCACATAACAGCTGGTTTCGTCTTACTAAAGGATCTACTTTTTCACCCGTACCTGCAGTGTCTCTTATTTCTACACAAAATCTTTCAACACCGTCATGGATTTGATTTTTGTAAAACTTCCTGGTATCCTCATCATTAATGTGGTAATAGTATTGTACAAAATTTTCAACGATTTCTTCCTTCAATTTATTATATGCTGCCAGTTTATCACCTGAAGTATCGTGAGGTTCCTTCAAAATACTAGCAACTGTATTATTGAGTTCTTGTTTATAGTCATGCCTTGCTTTTTCTTCTTTAATTAGCGGTTTGATAGACTTTATCTGTTCTTGAAGTTGGCACTTCCTTGCAGATTTACTTTTGTCAAAATCACAGCATACAGGTAAATTGGCCAATACATTTTCTAGTACCTCATCTAACAGTTCATCGTAAACTATGTCATCGTTAAATATTTCTGAGTCCATATTAAATTCGCTAATTTGTATGATTATTCTAGTTGCTACGTTGTCTATGATTGCATTGTTATTTTCCTCAGTTGAGATTAGGGGCAATTGATTGCACCATTCTTCTACTATTTCGACTATCAAGTCACCAGGTTTTTTATTGGAAATGGAACTGACTGGGGGACAACACGGTTTCGCGGTGGTTGCTTTAGACTGAAGCGCACTAGGACGTGGACGTGGAGGACTGGGACGACGTGGAGCACTGGGCCCAGGTACTTGGCTGGTATTGGCACCCTTTGCTCCTTTTTTGCCCTTACTTTGTGTTACTTGTTTATTCTTGCCTTTAGTTACCGTTTTCGGAGGAACATACTTTCTGGCAGCAGCTGTTGATTTCAATAAACTTTGCAATTGTTTTACATGTTCATCAATGTTTTGCTGTCCTGGTTCTAATGGGAGTTTTTCAAGCCATTTACGAGTTTCTTTATTTATTTTATCATCTACAGAACCTCCTTTTTTTTCTATTTCATGTATTCTCTTAGCGAGTGTGAATAGAATCTGGTCCCTCTCTAGTAACTCGTTAATATTATCGGTTTGTTGTATAGGAAGGTTTTCATACCATGCGTCTACTTCACATCTCGTTTTAACTTGTTCAATTTCATCAATGACTGAGTTTTCATTAGGCATAGGGACTTTAAATAACGCACTGTAAATTTCGTTGTAAATCTGATCTTTTGTCAAAGGTAAAGCATTCTTATTTCGTGCACTTTCGCAGTGTTTATCAATTTCTTGTTTGACTCTTTTTTCGTATGTTGCTTTAACATCATCATTCCCGTGATCAAAATTTTCTAATATGAACATGTCAGCTAAGTGGTTCTTGTATATTTCAAATCCTGGATCAAATGCTTGTACACTCTGAACCGGGTTAGGGATTGAAGCATCTATAGTGGTTTCTAGTTTATGTCTATAATTATCGCCTGCTGATTTTTCTTTAATAACTTTGTTAGTTTCTATAATTTGATTTATTAGCCCTTCTTTTATTTTCTCTCTATTTTGCTGTAATTCAGAGTTTTGTGGTATATTTTCTAGTTGTGTTTCTATCTCATCATCCAACATTTCTCTGTAAAGTAACTCATCGTTGAAGATTCTCGGGTCAACGTTTAGTTCGCCAATTTTTTGGTATAATTGCCTGGCGATGCCCTCTTTCATACCTTTAACTGTTTCTTTATCCTCTAATTTGATTGGTAGCTTGTTAGACCAGGTTTCAATTGCTTCGACAATTATTTCTGCCGGAGTCTTGCCTTTAGATGACTTGGAGCTAATTGAGAAGTCTTTATTTCCTCTTTTAGAAATTTGTTGTTTACCGTCTGCTTTGTCGTCAGTTTTTTTTTTTTTGGAAGTTTTGTCGCCACTAATTGCAGCTTTTGGTGTTTCTGCACTTGCTGGTGGTTGCGTTTCAAGAGATGCTTTCGAACTATGTTTTTTACTTTTATCCATCCTACTCATCAGTTGTTGTACTAGAATTGGCAAAATAATCTCCTTGCTTTTATCTAGGGGCAGACTTTGTATCCAATTAGCAATATATTCTTCTAATTTTTTATCAGCACTATTGTCGTTTGGGTGTGCTCGTCTAAATGCTTCAGTATCACACATCTTCTCAGATAATTCGCTGATCAATCGTATTCTTTCCTCTGCATTCTCGGGTTGTTTTTGTATCGGTAGCATAGGAATATTTTTCATCCAATCAGTTATTTCTTTCACATAATAAATTTTCAAGTCAAAGGCGTCAACGGATTCTTTGGTTGGTATCGGAATTGCAGCAAACCTTTCATAAACCTCTGCTTTGGTTAATGTCGCAGGATCAGCGCCTTCGTGAATCATTTTTTTTACTTCTTTCAGTAAACGTGCAGTCCAAGCTTCTAATTTAGGCACATCGTCAGCTATTTCTCTCCCATTGATGCGAATATAATCTATTATAAAATCGCTCAAATTTTGTTCTTTTATATCGCTCGTGACAAATGATGAACTGAGCGAATCGTTACCTGGCGACTGTTGTGGTGCATGCTCCTCAGCAGGACGTAAATCGACAAGTTTTTCGAGTAATTGATGAGCCATTATTGGTGTATTATCTCTGTGTTCACGTGGTATCGGTAAATCATATGTATTCATACTTGTAAGAATCGTGGAAGCTATCAGGTAATTGTAATCCATTGCGTTGGGGTTTTCAGTTCTTTGTTCTTCAATCTCTTGAATATTTCTAGCGAGATCATTTATAAATTCAATTCGTTTTTTGTTGCCAACGGTGTTGTAAGATGGATCTATTGGTAAGTTATTTAACCAGTCCGATATTACTTTTATATATTCTAATTCATTATTCAAGCTTTCGGGCCTAAATCTCTGGTGCGTTTTTAATTTTTCGAAGTGTTCGTATACTTCTTTTCTAGTAGGAGGGGCCAGTTTTCTTAACTCGCTTTTGAGTAAATGAGCAAAGGCTCCTCTGGCCATAGGGTCATCAATATCATAGTAATGTTCGATATACTTGTCAATAAATTCTCTAATAGTTCTATCGGGATCTCCTTGGATATTTCCTATATTACTGACGTCTTCCTCATGTTGTGGTACAGGTTCTCCTGCTTTCTGCTGTCGTTTTGCCGCCATTTTTGCCATTATTTCACGTTGTCTTTCCGCGTGCCTCTCTCCTAAAGTTTTATCTTGGGGTAGATCAATAATTTTAGCTTTAAGATCCTGAGTTAGTAAATTAATGTTTTCCTTTTCTTTAGGTTTTACCATTTTTTTGAGCCATTGATTAATGTCTGCTTCTATTACAGATTCTGGATTTTTCTCTCGAAGATGATCTTGTAAATTAAGAGCTAAATCGTGAACCTGTTTTTTTCGTTTACCTTTATCTTTGTTACTGTATATTTCGGAGGGTTGTTCATTCATCCATACCGATATCTGGTCTTCTAACACGTCAATTCCTTTTGCGACATGGTCTTCGTCCCAACCACCTTCAGCTTCTATGTGCTTGATAGCTTCCATCTCTTGACGGGTACCATGTTGTGATGCTGTCAATGTCGGTACTGAAATATTTTTCAGTTTTTTCTGGAAGTCCGCTACTAAAGGCACGGAGTCAGTACGGATTGTATTATTTTCAAAGATGTCGAACTTGCATAACCATTTGTAAATAAGGTATTTTGTATATTTTTCGCTATCAGAGACTGAATCAGGTGCTAGTTGTTGTAGCTTCTGATGGTCCATAATGTCGCCAGCTAAATCATAGATGACAGTTTTCTTAAAACCTGGATCTTCATTGTATTGCTTCGGTAAGGTGTTAAGCCACTCTGTGATTAAAGCTGCCACTTTTTCTATATAAGTTGTTTCTTCAGGATTTAATTTGGGTACTTCCTTTTTTTGTTCATTTTTTGGGGTCGATGTTGCTTTAGGTTTCGCTGATTCCCACCTGTATACCGATATTCTTCCTGATAATTGAGGCATTACGGAATCAAAGCTAGTACTGGCAGAGTTTTTAACATCTTTTAACCCATCTTTTACGTGTTTGATTATAATATTAGCTATGATCTGTGCTTTGTCCACAGAAACCTTACCAGTGTCTCGCAAAAATTGGTTTATTTCTTCCTCTATACTAATTCCATTTCCTGCGTGTATACAAGATTTTGAATCTAAGAAAGAAGAACATATTTCTGTTTTAAGGTCATTTCGGTTGCTGACTGGGAGTCTGTCTAAGCATTCACCAACTTTGTGTGATATTATATCTTTATAATTATAAAACATTTTAGGTATGGGTAGCACCGTCATCTGGCTAGCTATCTGATTGTACAAAGAAGGTGAAGGTGAAGTATACCCCGTATTTTTATGACTAGATTCATGTTTTATTTGTAAATTCTGTAATCTGTTAGCGAGTTCATCAGCCAACTTGTTTAGTTGCACTGTTTTATATCTTGGACTTGTGAAAGTTAACGGCAAATCATCTAAAATGTCGATGATTTCTCCTTTTAAAATAAGCTTGTAGCTCGTTGTATGAAGTGGTATTTTTAGTAATGGAGATAGTTTTTCCATTAGTAAATCCACTACCAGTCGTCTGGTTACACATTTCGCTGGATCGAACTGCAACCATAATGACCATTCCATAATTTCTTTCTCATACGGTACGTGTGATTTTACGTCTTCGTCTACATTTGCATCTACCGCTTTGTTACTTATGCCAAGGAAATTCTTATTCAGTCCGATTATTTTATTCCAAAGTCTGTCTTTCAAACTGTCTTTGAAGAGTATTTGTTCTTGTTTTGTCCCGTGTAACCACATTGGCAGTTTATTCAAGCAATTGTCAATTTCAGTTTTTGTTTTTGCCTCGTAAGTCTCATCGTCAGCTTCTACTTCAAGTGCATTAATTTTCTCTACTAAACTGTTAACTACTTTATCTTTTATATCTTGAGTCGTAAAGTTCAATGAGAAGAACATCGGAACGTTCCCCAGCCACTCCAGCACTACAATGTGTAAATGCTCTTTATAAAAGTTTCTTTTTGGTAATATATCCCTGGTTTCGGTTTTTCTGAGGGGTATTCCTTGATTGTCATAATCACTAGTTGGTTGGTTATCTAGCTTTCGTACGAAGAGGCGGTTGGGACTGAAGTCTCTCATAGTGATGTCAGTTTGGGCGCCACGACCCTGTTCCATCGGGGGCAGGGTGAATTTCGGTAGCCGCATTCTCGAAAGCGTTGGGGAAACATTTATCTAGGAAAAAAATAAAAAGTATTTATAGCGATCTCTTTGGTAATATAAAAAGTAGGGTTAGATTTTTCAAACGATAGTTTTGATCCTTCAATGTATGAGATATGTGAGGATTTCGCTCTAAACTGGGACATATTACAAGTTAATATAATATCAGTCTGTAATGTAACCCAGCTTCAAAAATAATCTCTTCTCTTCTCTAGCCTCTAAATAGTATAAAGTGAAGTCGCTGTTCTCGTCTGTCTGTTTCTCCACTTACTTCTAAACCACGCAGCGGATTTTGATATTACGTATTCGCTCATATTTAGACATTTTTCCGGAAGATTTTTTTAAAAATTATAGTAGAGAAAAGCCGAGAGTTTCGAAGATTTTTATGATGTCGTAAAACACATAATTTTGGGCGGTTACATTGCTAATTCTGGCTAAACCTTGCGTGATAAATAAAAATAATGTACTACTAAATTGTATTATATCTTTAAAAAAGACTAAATAAAATATCTTTTCACCTCACAACCTTCGAAAGATTCTGTTCTTCTCTCCGAAATCTGCGTGCAAAGGGGCATTTTACCCGCTAGCGTGGAAAGAGTTTTTGAAATTCGAACCTTTCTATTCAATAATTTTCTATACAACCAGTCTACTGAAAATGCATCAATACTTATTTCATGTCAATGCCCCAACCCCATTTTTAGAATAATCGCACTGGCCAGCAGGACTGCATGAACGGAGCGACTGCATGAAAAAAAAAAGAAACTTTAAAAAATTTCATCACTATTCAATTTGCTTTCCATAATTTTGGTTTATTTTTTGACAAAAATCGTAAGAAATCATAAATATGAGCGAGTCCAGCAGCGATGAAGATATCAATTTAACACCTGCAGAGTTATAGTGCAAGCTGTTATCTTCCGGAAAAATCTCGCGAAAAGTACATACATAAAAGCGTACAATTTGGTCAATGCATTGATGCATGAAGATATTCTAAAGGCGTGAAATCGTTTTCGAAGACTACAATGCAATATTATCATACTTAATTGAACTAAGTACAATAATTTAATATATTATTTAGGGTATTTTCTTGCACCTAGCTGTAGGGAGGTGAAAAATTGTGTGTTGCACTCGGCAGCAAAGGTATTCTGCGTCTCGTACCTTTGAAAGCCTCGTTACGCTCAGGATTCTATATTTGAACCACTCGCTCATGGTTCAATGCAAGAATCCTTCGCTTGCTCAGCTTTCAATACAAATACTCGCACCAAAAAAACTACGTTGCAGCCTTGTATCTAATAACAAGTAACTATTATCTTTTTCATATTAAAAAAATATGGGTTGGTTTAGTGTATTTACAATTAAATACGCCAGATAGATACGTCGTGCATTTTATGTAAATAAAAATTGCTCTCAAGCATATTATTAAAATTAATATCTTAGAAGATATGACAGATTTAAATTATTCATTTGTCACAGCGAAACGGGCGGTCGATCGGCATGCCCCGTTGCCTTCCACCGCGGGATAACGTTCTGTAGTTATACGGCCTCCGTCACATACCTACACTGTCCACCCATGCGAAGCCGTGGCGGGTTGCTAGTCTAGTACTTTTCCAGCGACTTCATTCGTTGATGCTCGTCCATATATTCTCTATCTCGTGGGAATATCGAAATAGTAAATTGTTATACAAGGGTCGAAAGAAATCAATTCCCATACGAGGTATTAAGACGCCCGAGCACAGCGAGGAATCTTTTCAAATCGATATTGTGTTTTACTTTTAGTGTACTCATGAGCATTGAATACCTGCTCCATAGCGTAGAAGGCTTTATTTTGGCAGATAGTCCATTGAATTATGTAAGAAATACACTTTTGGAAAATGATTTTATTTTCTTATCTGCTCGCTACTTCATAAAGTCATTGTATGTATTTAAGTATCTTTCCTTCTTAATTTCTGGCAAAACATTTTCGATAACTGTATTTGCCTCGTCTTTAACAGAATCTGGGGTCAACATTTCAGAATCACTTGAACTCATTTTTAATAAGATATTAATCTAAATAAACCGAGATTTCGATACATTACAGAGTTAGTATCCCGCCAAATTAAAATCAAATCAGTCTATTTCAAATTTTAACTTCGGAACACACCCGCGTCTCTGCCGCGGGCGGACCCGCTTACTTTTTTACACGCTTTATATTAGCTTCACTTGTATGTTTGTTTGTTAGTTTGTTTGTTTGTTAGTTTGTTTGTTTGTATGTAACCGACTCCTTTGAGCGCGATTTTTACCCACTTTAAACGGTCAGAATTCATTGAAACTTTGTAAACTTGTCGAGGACCGATGACAATTCAATAATTAAACAAAAAAGAGAAAAAAAAACACGTTTTTGTAGTTAGCAGAAATAAAAAATAGAAAATAAATAATAGTTTAAAAAACTAAAAAACACGCTTTAAAAACCAAAATAAAAAAGGAGAAAATAATTTAATTCAATTAAAAAGCGTGGGGTGCTTGACATTAATTGATTATAAAAATACCTCAAAAAGCACCCCACGCTTTTTAATTGAATTAAATTATTTTCTCCTTTTTTAGTTTGGTTTTTAAAGCTTTTTTAGTTTTTTAAACTATTATTTATTTAAATTTAATCCCACAAGCCTTATTTATACCTTGTCTACATCGTAAGTAAATTTCAGCTCTCTAGGTCCAAGGGTTTAGGAAGGGCATTTATATGGTAGCCAGTGACTAAGCCATGACTTTTCTTTTTAAACTGGCTGCAACAATACCCTTCAGGAAGCTGGTATCTACGCATCCTGTACATCAAACTGAGTAACTTTCTATAAAAATAATAGCTGGGAAACGACTTAAATTTACGGTGTGCAATTTCCCTGTTTACGGTATTGCACAACGTAATGTACATAATATATTGTGCTTATGGATGCATGCAACGGTTCAGGGATCGTGGGAGTATTAGAGTTCAACGTTAAATTATACATTTTTTTTAAGTTGTAACTTTTCTGATATAAATAGTAGAGTTCTGCTATAAAAAGCAGAACTCTTTACGTTAATAGCATAAACTTCATTTGGCACACACTCATCATTCAAAACGCATAATTTTATAAGTCAGGATCATCTTGAGGCATAAATTTCATATTATCCATAATATTTAAAAAGTAGCACCATCATATCGCAGAAGGTTTACAGTCAGAATCGTCTTTTGGCATAAGTAAAGTAGGTAGAATTCGGTTCTGACACTCGCCGGCTGCTGCCGCGGCACCGCTCGCTGCGCTCGCTCGGCTCGTGCGCAGGGGGTCATAGTTCTAACCTAACCTAATCTTTTATAAGCGAGTATTTAACCTAATCTAAATAGTTATGTTCCGGGTAGCCTAATAACATATATTAGCTCTAAATAAAAGTTATGCTAAACGAAATTATGCGGAATGTTAACTTTGCCAAAGGTAAATAAATATGCCAAATAAAATTCTGCCATCTTAAAACTAATGCCATTGTAAATTCGGACATATAAACATTCGGCCAAACAATAATTATATTCAATAATTTTTGTGCCTTATAAATATTCGTTTAAAGAAGATTATGCCAAGTGTGTGCCAGATAGAGGGAACCCCTCCATAATCAGAAGGTTCCCAGGTATGATCCAGTACAAAAAGAACTGATCATAACGGGAAAACAAAAATAAATGACTCTTGACTTAGTTATGGGTGTTTTTATAACCGATAAGTATTTATTTGTAAACTTACAGCTTTATCCCGAAATCCCGCTCGCGTACCGCAAGCAAATTCAGCTTTCCTTAACTTGGAGTGATAATTGCGTTTGTGTTGGTTCAATCTCTCCTGGATCATCGGACATTGCTGCTGGTCACACGACTGGAAGAACATTTTATATATGCATATGTTACGGCTAATAGCTGAACCACAACAACAACAACTAGGTGCAGCCGGCCTAGGTTGGTCGCAATTAACGTAAACTAGTCGGTCGGTAAGCAGTATGGTGCAGTTTACAATTTATCGACAGTGTATAATCTCGCGAGATAGATTATAAACTAACGGTGTTTACAATTTTACGGTGACATAAGTAGGATACATCTAAGTTTAACCGGGTTACACCTAGTTGTAGCCGGCTAAAACTAGGTGTAGCTGCACTTCGGCTTTTAGCCGTAACATATATACATCGTTGTAAATGATAAATGATTTTATCTCTGGCAGTAGGTGCGTATAATCACTTATACACGTCAACGATATTTTTAAACTAGTTGAGGTCGGCGTTGCCTATTTGACTTCTCTGTGAAGAAAGGCCGAAACAAACTCAGAGGGCACAGTCTCTTTTAAAGTCTACACATAATCATGGTCAGATCATGTGAAGACCAATGGTCTTCACACAACCATGCAGATTGACTGGACCTGTCAGTGCACGCATTTGACAGTAATGGTGCAGCTCAACTCAGAACATAAAATGCTCAACGATTCGATGAACAACACTTAAGGAGAACGTAGTCGCAGGCTCTAACTCAGTGGTGGGCCTGGCTAAAAAGCTCGCTGTCTCACTAGGCATCGTGTCCAACAGAGGTAGTATCAGTGATGAGCAGTTTGACGCTAGTCTACACGCACAAGTGAGACGCAGGATCATTTGTAGTAAAACAGTCGCGTCAAAACTGAAGACAAGTCCTTCGGAAGATCGGGTTTTATGAAAAAACCACTGCATAATCAATGACCAATAAAATTTATTGAACTTTTAGATAATTGAGCTTTGTCGGTACCGACTTGGTTTTGGAGATTTTCCACTTCTTTTATTACTTAAACACGCCTAATGTTAGGTTAAATTAGCAAGAAAAAATAATCTTTGTCGGCTCCTAACTTTATAATGGCTTTTTATTTTAGTATTCTGTTTCCGTACAGACAATATTAATAATATGATAAAACTATACTTACCATGTTTAATTTTTGATCTACATTGTCGAACAGTGGAGTTATAATACACTCCCGAGGCAATACAAGTTTGCATGGAAAAAATTACGATTAAATTCACCAGCTTGAAAAATTAATCTAATAACTATCTTCAAGATTACCCCCTAAAAAATAAGTTGCGATATATACAGTAGAAGTTCCTCCGTAGGAGAAACTTCAAAATTGAACTGCCCCTTGGGGTAGGACATTTGGATAGGCCGCATACATTAATAGGAGGACATAATAATAGTGACCATATAGGTGACGTTCTTCAAAAAGGTCACGAGCGTAGTGCTCGATACCAACTTAAGGCGGTGATTTCTTGAAAACGCTCAAAAAGGTAGTTTTTTAAACCAGTTTATCTCTTTAACCGTAAATGATTTTGAAAGCAAAAAAATATATGATATTTTCAAATCTTTTTTGCATACAGTGATGGAACTCAAAACATACTTTAATGCATCAAAAAAATCATCAAAGTCACCTCTGAATTATCTTTAAAACCAGTTTATCCCTTCAATAACAATTATAATTATAATTAACAATTCTTATACCATTAAATTCCAAATGTCAAACTGCATCCAGTGCTGGATTATTTATTATCAAATAGTTAATACCTAATTTTATACGATTTTATTTGCATTTTTACGACAATGCTTGCTCATTTATTATAGAATTTATTACAACAGATTTGTATCGGATTGCAATAAGAACTATTATCGCTCATAACGACAATATTTAAAGTTACCAGGGCCTTAAAAGACCAGATATGATGGAACGTAGCAGGTGGCGTTCAGTAATTTCTCCCTAGCCCCATGGAATGAAGGCATGAGTTTATATATAGAAGGTATCATGAATTACTCAAACGTAGAGCTCTTTGTGAAGGAGCTTAAAGAGGCTTGAGGTACAGGGTGTGAAGTTCACTTATTCACATTAAAAGACATTTGAAGTCACACATATTCTACATCGCGCAAGCAAAGTTTTCCAGGAAATTGCATAATTTATACAATAGCTCGACACAATATCCGTCTGGTTAGAGAATTCTCCCTTTTCAATAGCAAATTAATTGTAATTCGTTTTCAAAGTTATACCCTACTAAATAAGTCTGACAACCAGTCTTACCAAGGGGTATCAGACAGGCAGTCGCTCCATGTAAAATACTGGTATTCAGATGCTTCTGTTTAGACTGTAAGCCGACCTCAATTATAATTGGGAAAAGGCTAAGCAGATGATTATGATGACCCTACTAACAAGTCTGCCTTATTGGGTCAGTGGTAGCTGGTGCTACCGCTGGGCATGAGATCCTGGGTGTGATTCCCGGTTCGAGGAACGTTTCTCAGTGGCAGCTGGGAGTCTAGATTTATGCCCGGCCGATGGCATATCCAATAGGCCGGCCCCCTATTATATAGAACTTAAGCATAACTGACGAAATTTAGTTCTACTTTAGGTGCACCTGTGTAACTTACAAGTAAACAAGAAGACCTAATCTTCTGTGTAATGTTTGCATATCTGACGTCCATCTTGTTAGCTATTTTCTTCTGCAATACTAGTCTGTCTCTTGTGAAACAGACTTCTGCCGACATTGAGCTGTACCTCTGCTTCTTGCCATCGACTTGGAACAAGTTTGGTTCGTCATGATCTCTATCTTCAGTGTCCCTTGTAGGGTTGTTCGGATCGCAGCGCTCTGATGATTTCGTTTGGTCTATAGTTTTTAAATGGTTTAAAGATTTTGTACCTGTGTGAGTAGTACTTAGAATAATAAAAAAGGAGTTAAACGTAGTTGAAACAGTAGTGATAAAGTGGTTTAGGCCCCGACTAGTTGCAGGTCCTTGCATCGACCCTGAGCACTCTACTTTGTATGATTTACTTCATCACTACTGCTCTCGAAACGGTTCAGGAAACCATAGTGATGAAACTAGCGTGTCCCAGAATCAAATCGCCCAACCCGCTCTGAGTCAGCCCGTTTTACCAGAAACTTAATAGGCTGATTATGTATGTTATGTAAAATATATTATGATATACTCGTTGGTCTCGTGGTCTCAAGCACTAGTGCTGAGCTTGGGGGTGCCCTGCGCATAGATCCACAAGTAGGGCAAGGTATTATTGGGTTTTTTCTTGTGCAATTTGTGCCTAGATCATGACGATAGGCTTGCCTCCTACACCGTCCTTTCATTGGACTTTGAAATAACAAACGAAATGTTAGTACAGGTGCAACGTTTGTCTTCCTCTTTGGGGAATAAAGTTGTGATGGTATATGTTACCTTCAGAATTTCTGTCTGGCGCTTCAATGAGGGTGGCAGAAAGCCCAGTGCTGGATAGTTCTTGGACCAAAGTGAAGACCTCGTCTTTCAACAACGTCATTGCACTTTGATACCACTTTTCTTGTTATTCGTCGTTGTAATATGCTTTCCTAGTACTTATTTTAAGTTCATGCTATTTTGAGTTGTAATTTTAACACTTTTTTATTCATTTATATTTTTTACAAAAATTTTAACATGATGTCACGTGCGAGTGCTGGTTTTCTACATCGGAAGATTTTCTTGTCTTTATGAAGTAGAGAGAAATGAAACGGTGAATATCGTGTCATAGATACAAAGAGTATTAAGGTTCTATGTATTTTTTCAAATAAATCTGTGGCTGCCTTCATTTATTCGGTTCGACTGGAAGGTAACTTCAACATAGTTCGAAAAAATCTGGGCACATGATCAGGGCATCTAGCTACCCTTGTTTGAACAATAGGCTATATTTGCAGCTCGCCGTGAAGATACCTATATCCCCTTTTCCCTATTCTTGCACCTGTTCCACCGCCGGCAATCAACGAGAAGTGCCAAATTCAAATGTGGGTTTTACAATAAACTTCAGACGTCTGCTATGCTTTTTCAGCGAGATATCGGCGATATCGTGTTTTTCACCGTTTCAAAGGCATAGCCATGTGGTTTTAGTCTTACAGCTCCTAAAATATAAACCTAGGATTTTTTTCTATATTTCACAATTTTTTCACAAAATCAAATTTCAGCTCTCTGCAACGCTTAGTTTTAAAGATCTCCGTGGCCGCGCGGTTCTCCACGTTTCAATTGCGCGGCCACGTTCAAAACCCTTATAAATTTTTAGCCATAACTTTGACAAAGGGAATTGCTCAGTTTCTTAGGTCGATCTGGCTAAGCGTGGAAAAGATCTTTATTAATAAAAGACTTGCATTTTAAAAACTGTATAACTATAGGAAATCAAATATTATAATAAAGTTGTAGCAAGATGCACGAATATGCTTCAACTGGCATGTCAAAAATTGAAACCATGCCGGGTAAAATCTTTGTAATAAGCGTATTCTTTTCTATAATTATATATATATTATATATATATTTTGCCAGTAGTATTTTGATATAATCTGATTAATTACACATTATAGGGTAGTATTAGCTTGGTTAAAATAAAATTATTAGTTTTTAGCTGTGTCCACGACTTCGTCCGCGTGGAATAGTGTCTTTGGGTCTTTGTCTCTTGTCGCAAACATAAAAAACATTCACATAAACCCTACATATTTCCATACAAACTTTCATCCCCTATTCCCTATTGTTATTTAACCCATGAGGGTAAATTTTTTACAAACTTTGAATGCTATATTTATTTATATCGAATCAACAGCCTAGAAAATAAGTTCAAGCTTCTAGCTCTAAAAATGACGATACTTCCGTACAACTTTTCATCCCCCCCCCTTTCAACCCCTTACAACCCTTTTTTCGCATTAAAAAGTAGCCTATGTCCTTTCTCAGGCTCTAGATTATCTGTGTACCAAATTTCATTTAAATCGGTTCAGTAGTTTTGGCGTGAAAGCGCGACAGACAGACAGAGTTACTTTCGCATTTATAATATTAGTAAGGATAAGGATTTTGACTTTATTCCGAGTCATATACTATTAAAATATGGTCAAAAAACTGGGCAGGCAGTACATCATTATTTTCGTGCCTAGCCCAGCTTAAAAACCAAATGATTGACATAACGTGAGCACAGCAATCCACCGGAATGGTTTTGGGAATCACATTTTACAAAAAATTTACAAAATCTTGGTGGATATTTTTTTTTATATCGCCGTGGCCGCCCCATTGAAACGGACACAAATAATGCGCCTGCCTGGGTTCGAACCCGCGACGTCATAAGTCGAGGCTGATACCACTGGGCACAAACATATAAAACAGTAGCCACTGGGTCACCTCTGCTCTAGCCTCTTTCAATTTTTTTGAAATAGTAGTCCATCCTTCTCGAAATCATTGTCAACTTTGAATTCAAAAGAAAACCAAAAGAAATCTGTCAGTGTTATTCCGACATCTCTAGCAGATAGCAAAATTCTAAATTGTTGTAAATGAAAGATCGAAGTTAAAGCTAAATTGTTGTAGCATTATAACTTGAACGTGAAATTAACACATTCTACTTAAATTCTAGCGAGAAATGTAAGTACCTTAACGGTCAGATAGGCACCCCAGCATTGCTGGGATAAGACTAGGCAGATGATGATGACCTTCAAAACTTCAGTCTGGTGCTCCAATGAGGGTGGCAGGAAGCCCAGTGCTGGATAGTGCACTAGTCGACAAAGAACTTAAGTTAACTCCTATAACCGAAAGTCTCATCGACCCAAGGCGGGTGTCAACATTGTCGAGCTTGCTTCGGTCGCTCTTGCATTCACTTTATCTTAATTTTAAAGCTGCTTTCTATAAATCGAAAGTTAGACCTCATTCTGTATGGATGGACAAAATAAAACCTATGCCATTTTTTTTAATTTTTGGGTGGGAAATCATCAAATAACTTCTCCCGCTCTGGGTGGAGCAGGAGGGCGTGTCAGACTTTTACTGACTAAAACCCACCCGTGTTCCCTCAGTTGCCAGTGTGCCAGGGGCTGCGGTATCTCTTTCGGACAACCTGCACCCCTGGCCGGCATCGGCCCTTGCGGACCCCATCAGTTGGTGCTGACATCTCTTTGAGGCGCGCGTGGAATACAACGCGGTGTGGACCCGGGCTTGGTCCTTACCGGACAGCGAGCTACCCATTACTCGCCGTCCGCAAGCCCGCGCCTACGGTGGCCGGAAATCAGCCTGGGATTCCCGACGCCTAGGGCGTCAAACCTATCTCATTCGAGTCAAGATGCAAAAATTATTGAGCTCACTCTTGTATCCTACAAGTTGGCTACTGGCTTTCAGCCCCTCGTACGCCTTCCATGGGCCCGGGATCCAATGCTCCCGGCATGTGACAATATATAAAAATAATTAATAATTTTCTGCAGGCCCATTCCACACGGCGACGATTGGCAGGCTTCCCACAGGCCTGATTTGTGTTACTCTTGTCTCAGATTACTGAAGATGTCAGTAAGTATACAGATAATAAACACATTCGTATTGTATAATTGCATAGCATATGTGTGAGCACTATGTTCCTATTATAAAGCTAACATTTACAGGGTACGTCTTTCATTGACTTGAATGTTCCCTGGCAGCTCAGAGTATGTCATGCTCACTCAAATGTCTCGCTAGTGGTGGCGTGTGTGTTGGATCATTAAGTTCCCTTCAAAATGGTTGAGCTGAATGGTGCTGATCCATACGTCATGTTCGTGAACGGGTGCTGCCAGTAGGGACTGGTCATCTCTTAGCTCCCACGGCTTATTTTAATTTCGGAATTGTTAATTTATTTTTGTTTTAATTACGGACGCTTTTAATGTGCACGTCTTTTTACATCGTTCTCACATTGATAATTTTAACATAATGATGTTACCAACTTTTTGTAACATTATCATGATTTTAAAAGAGTGTGTCCATGGAGTTTCTTGCCCGTTCTTCTCCATAGGTACCTACGCTTTGGAATGGGCAACTAGCTTCATCTTTCTAACTCACTGACCTTGACAATTCAAAAGTTTTTTTTTTTTTTTTTCAAAAAAAAAAGTGTCTGTAATTGGTTTATTTGAAATACTTAAATGCTTTGAGTTTGAGTTTGATTCGCAACTATTACGAAGTGTTTCATACACATAACGCTTAAGTGGATAGTAGATTGAATTGTGCACATGCAAATAGTTCAAGATTCTCCTTTTCTCCCTGCCCTAGTCCCCTGTTACTTAGGGTCGACGCAACACGTTTTCTTCTTCCATCATTGTTCACTGTCAACCGTAACGCTATCATTCACTCCCTTCTATTTCATTTCATTCACACAATCCATCCATACATCCACCAAAAAAAAAAAGGTACAAAGACGGACTTAATGCCTTAGGCATTCTCTACCAGTCAACTAATGGTGACTGCACCCTAATTGCGTAACACGCGATTAATCATAATCGGTTTCATTTTGACAGTTCAACAATATTCATTGCGTTATTTACGTTGTTGAACAGACACACACACATCATCGGACATATGAAGCAATGGTTTAGCCATCTGTTTCAAAACGAAACACTATACATTAATCGTCAGTTACGCAATTAGGGTGCAGGTAGAGAATGGAAAGTGCTAGAAACTCACATTAGTTTTTTTCCTCCTCATCACATGTCCATAACAAGCCAAACGGTTTTCTTTAAACTTTTCTGCCAATGGTCTAAGATTCTGTATTCAAATATATAGTTTTCAATGTTTGTGGTGGTATATTGGCAATTAAATTTAATATTTTATGTTATGCGTGTGCACACAGAACAGAATTAAGTTCTAAGTTAACAGACAGCTGTGCTGCTGGACAGTTTGTTGCGCCACTAGGAAGTGGTGAAGGGCGGGCGTTTTGGGGACTCAATTGATTTTGATGTTCATAAAGTGTTGATTCTCACAGGAATTTAAATAAATAACTTTTTTTGTTTTCTTCGGCAGCACATCCCCTCGGACCAGAATTGAGCTGTTACTATGGAGGGCGACGGGATGGTGGCGGTGGTGAGAGGGCTGCGGGAAGCAGGGCTGGCAGTGACGCTGCTGGACGGGAACCGACAGTATACTCTACTGCCTAACACTAGTGAGATTACTTCTAGACATACATACAGGGCCATATTAAATTAGCTAGCGAGTTTTGGCAGACGTAATGGGCATCGACATCTACCTAAACATGCCTAAAACATGTTTTAATGGGGTCGTGTTTTGTTATTGACCGTAGTCGGTGTAGTCACTTGAAATATCAGTTTAAAAATCTGTTTTTTTTTTGTGTAAACTTCTCAGACAGTGTCGATATCTAAACACGATAAAACAAAAACAAACAAACTGATTTTCTCAACTCAAACTTCTGGTAATTTAAACTGAACTTAAAATATGCGTTTCCATCACAATTCTTCGAACTCCGCCACATCTTAATTCTTAGGCCTCAATATCAAATACATTAAACCATTCCAAATGTAGTTTAGAGCATTTTGACTTACTTACACTTTACTAATTATAAGTCTTTATTTGCCTACGAAATCTCTCGTTTCCGCAAAATAGGCCTCGACATTACCCAATTATTTCAAAAAGCCGTATAAAAGCAGCTTTCTAGACTATTTGGCACTCATCACTTTTTGGCTTTATAAACATGTCGAGTAAACGCGGACTCAACGAATTCATATCGCATTTACACGATAATTATAATTATAAAGATATCTCTCGATCCCCTGCAACCGTGAGTCTGAATCGCTAACTTGTCGTAAGATTTATAGCACGATATTTTGACATTTAATTATTTCAGCATTATTGTGGAGCTGTTCATTCAACAAAATAGCATCTCGGTTAATAGTAACCGAGATGCTATTTTGTTGAATGTGTTGTGTATTTTTGTAGTAGTAATGTAAGTGCTGTTATAGAACAGCACTTACACTACTACTACTACTCCGCTACTTGATAGCTTACTGCAAGGCTTCCATTCGACTTAACTATTGAAGTTGAGAAAATGCTTTAAAAAACTTTTTCCAAAAAAAAGACAACCGACTTCCAAAAAAACACTACAAAGTGAAAAATAACTTTAATTTCGGAAGTCGGTGTCTTTGGAGAAGTATTTGAATTTTTTGTCACCGCCTTCCGAAATTAAAGTTATTTTTCACTTTGTAGTGTTTTTTTGGAAGTCGGTTGTCTTTTTTTTGGAAAAAGTTTTTATTTTTCACTTTTTAGTGGTTCACATGTGCTTACCCCTTCACAGCATACCGGCGTGATGTTATGTTATGAACTGGTGTAAGCAATAGTCAGACATGAGATTTCAGCAATCCCGGTCCATTTGCTATCATTTATTGAGGAGTTCCGTTGCCTATCTCCGAAGTTCTTCATCAGATCTTCACCAAATTGAAATGAGACCACTACTAGAAAGTACTCTTCCAAAAAATAGCTAAATCGCTTCGTGTGCCTATAAAATTTGAAGAGTTCTCTCTATTTCTCCAGGATCCCATCATCAGATCCTGACTTGATGATCATGGGACCACCTGGGAAGTATACCCTTTCAAACAAAAAAAAACAAAATCCAAATCGGTCCAGCCATCTTCGAGTAATCGGGGAACATACATAAAAAAAAAAAAAGTTTCCGACGAATTGATAACCTCCTCCTTTTTGAAGTCGGTTAAAAATTATCTATTACAGCTCTAAAGGTGCTCTAAAGCTTATTTGATAGCCATCATACAGCGTAATAGCGTAGCGATTTTTTTGATAGCAGTTTCCATTAAAAACTTTTTTACAACTCTCAGTGTCAACGAAACTTAAAATACCCTCTTTCTATAGCAACACAACTACAACCACAATCAGCGCCAGTAACTCAACGCGCAACACCTGCTATTAATGTCGCGAACGCGGGCACAGCCACACAAAAGTTTCCGGCCAAGTGCACGACAGAGAACAGCACGGAGCCAGTCGACCAGCTGGCAGCTTCGAAGTGTGACAGAGATGTCCAAGCTGTTGATGGGAGATACGCTTCCACGTACAAGGTACGACACACAGATCTATCTCTTTTTTTTATAATAATTGACCATGACCGTGTATGCACTAGTCGCAGCGGAAAAATTTCGAATTTCTTCATTTCAGTTTAGCAGATATTTAGTGTATGACGTGCAGATTTTAGGTAGTTATACCACCAAAAAAATTGTGATTATAAACATAATTGTAGTTACCGCAATAAAATAAAGGATTATTGAAACGATAAAGAGACCCTTTGTCTTGAATTTATGCTTCTCCAGCTTTCCATAATGTAATGTTATGGATTTCATTTAGCAATAAAAATACCATAACTTTTACTTATATACCTACAGGTTTGTACGGAACCTGCGGTGCGCGAGTCCGACTCGCACTTGGCCGGATTTTTTCTTGTACGTCCATAGGGAAAAAAATGCCGCTAGCATGACGTAGTTCCAGCGGAAATAGTTTTTATTGAAAAGCTCCCCAATGGTTGGATGCACAAATTTGGATTTACCAAACACAATTACACGACGTCATACACTAAATATCTGTTAAACTGAAATGAAGAAATTTGACATTTTTCCGCTGCGACTACGCACGCCATGACCGTCAGTCACATTTCTCATAGTGGTCTGAAGTACATTTTTTTTTTTGTAACAATATTTTGATTTTAAAAAGTGTCTGTCGTCGCCGGTTCTTCTCCATAGGAACCTACTACGATTTGGAATGGACTAGCTTCATCTAATATTTAAAAATATTATTTATATTAAAAAATTTAAATAAAATATAAAAAATACTAGCTCACCGGTATTTGAAGAGAGTCCAAGCTACCGGTGGTCAGGGTTGCTGTGAGAGGAACCTCCTTACGATACGTGCCGTGTCCAGTAGTACTGCTTTTTGGATCAAGCCCTTGATCCAACTGCCTAACGAGTGCCTCCTGAGGTGTTGGTCGAGGCTCTTAGCTATATTACCATTGGCCGTCACGACTATCAGCACAATGACTGCTGTATCTACATCTTTCAGCTTTCACGAGGTTCTCGTCATGCGGGAATGCTATATCAATAATCATTGTACGACGCTCTAATCGATCTATCACCACTATGTCCGGCTTATTGGTAACAATAGTCCTGTCAGTGATGATAGATCGATCCCAGTACAACGTGATAGTGCCATTTTCGAGAACTGGGTCGGGCACATACCTATAGTACGGTAATTCTGAGTCCACAAGACTGTATTTCAGAGCAAGTTGCTGGTGGGTAATCCTGGCTACAAGGTTGTGCCTATGCAAGTAATTAGGTAGACAAGAATAGCCAGAAATTATGTGTAGGATTGATTCCCCCGACGCGCGACGGTAGTATACCCGGGTGATTCTTTGAAACACAGTTTTGACATGTTTTTGAATGAAGAACACATCAATATTATCTCCAAATTGAACATCGATTTCAGGTTTTATAGTAAGTAAAAATGTCTATCGAGGCCTATAGCAGTTAATTGGGATGACTTAAAACAAGCAATAATTAAGTCTGCAGAAAACAGTAAAAACTAATTAATCTGGTGTGTCCCCATGCCGCTTTTTGTTAAATTATTCGATTTTCTGTGATCTTCTTGAAGCAATATATTATTAAAAGTACCTTGCACCGATATTCAAATATACGTTGCTTGATATGTGATAATTCATATTCGAAATAACTGTAAATATTCGTAATTATATTACTTTAAAAAATGTCCCCGACTAAAACAATAATTCAACTGGCACAATTTGTTCAAGCATAATTTCAACGTAAATACAAAATATTTGATAGAATAATATGGACCCATGACTGGCCGCGTCAGCCAGGGTCGACTGTTACACGGAAAGCTCGTGCGCGCGTGTAATTTTACGAAAAATTTTGATCGAAAGTTGTGATCTGGGCGTTTGTCAGGTAAGTTGCATAATTAATCTGTCTATTTTTATGGATTGTGTGTTTTTAGTTACGTTTTGCAACTAAACCAAGGTATCTAATATGGTTGTTTATTCATTTTAATTATACCTTAGATTCCGTCCGTTCATAAATAAAGGAGCAGGGTTTGAGTATCTTCAAATTCCTAATTTTTCTGGCTCCCATTAGTCTGGTTTTATCTGGCTCTTATGACCAGATGAATTTGAACGGGGCATACAAATTAGGTTTGATTCAAATAACGATGATCTCGTACCGGTTCTATGCTTCCCACATCCAGCGGATCCTGCGGCCTTCACAAGGTCATCGGTCCACCTTGTGGAGGCCTTCCAACTCAACGTCTTCCGGTACGCGGTCCAGAACCTTTCGGCCCCATCAGCCATCTGTTCTGCGAGCAATGTGCCCTGCCCAATGGCACTTAAGTTTGGCAATTCTTCGGACTATGTCGGTTGCCTTGGTTCTCCTGCGGATCTCTTCATTCCTGATTCAATCACGTAGGTACGTATGTACGTATTCACCCCCATTGCCCTTTGGGTGACTTTTAGCCTTCTGATAAGGCCCATTGTGAGCGACCACGTTTAAGTGCCATAAGTGATCACTGGCAACAGGCACTGGTCAAAGACTTTTGCCTTGAGACACTGCGGTATTTGAGACGAGAAGATATTGCGTAGTTTTCCGAATGCTACCCAGCCCAGTCGGATTCGACGATTGACTTTTTTCTCGAAGTTGGACCTACCTAACTGGATAGTTTGTCTTAGGTAAACGTACTTGTCCACAACTTCGATTGTAGTGCCTCCAATCGTAATGAGAGTGGGTGTTACATGGGCATTTGACATGACCTTTGTCTTATCCCTGTGTTCATTTGAAGACCCACTCTTTCGGAAACTCTATTGAGGTTATCGAGGATGGCTCTGAGGTTCTCCATGGTCTCAGCGAAGGTGAGTTATGTACTCGCCATTGATGTTGATGCCGGCCCCTTTCCAGTCCAGAACCTTGAAGACATCCTCCAGTGCAGCGGCGAACAGTTTCGGAGAGATAACGTCTCCCTGTCTCACACCTCGCTGTAGAAGGATAGGTTTCGAAGTCTGGCCCTGTAGTCGGACTTACATACCTAGTGGCGTTTACGTACAGACTTCAGCACCTCGATATACAGATAGTCGATCTGGCACCATTGAAGAGACTGCAGTACAGCCCATGTCTCGATCGAATTGAAGGGTTTTTTGTAGTCCACAAACGCTAAGCAGAGAGACAGGTTATAGGCGGCTCTTCGGTCTTCTGTATAACCTGCCGCAGCGTATGTATGTGGTCTAAGGTGCTAAAGCCTTTACGGAATCCGGCTTGTTCGGGAGGCTGGAAGTCGTCAAACTTGCGCGCGAGACGGTTCGTGATGGCTCTCGAAAACAGCTTGTAGACATGGCTCAGAAGTGAGATGGGCCTATAACTGTTACGAAAGGAATTGTCACCCTTCTTAAAGTACCACCACACCTCTGTGCCATGCCTGTGGCGTTTTGCCCTCAAGTATGACGGAATCAAACAGCATCAAGAGGGCCTTAAGTACGGGTTTTCGGCCAGCTCTCAGGAGTTTGGTCCTAATTCCGTCAACACCCGGCTCCTTGTTGTTTTTAAGCTGCTTTACAGCCATCCTAATCTCGTATAAAAGCTGACGTACGGCATGTCTTCGGTGTAGTGTCGGGTCAATCTAGTTCTTGCGTCGTTTGCTAGATTCGTAACGGGGTTGCTTGTTGACGTGTATCTCTGTAACTGTCCATAGAACCTCCTGATCTCTCTCAACAGCTCAGGTCTGGGAGCTACGATCCTGCCATCATCGGTCTTCAGTTTCGCAAGCTGACTCCGCCCAATTGATAGATCCCTTGCAAAGACCTTGGAGCCTTTGTTCCGCTCTATCGCGTCCTTGATGCGGTCCGTATTAAAGCGGAGCGGATTCTCAACAGAGCAATAAATTCTCCACTGATTTAAGAGTAAAAATTTGATTGAAGATAATATGTTATTCTCATTTATCTGCATGATTCTAATTAGTATGGTGCAAAGTCTCATTCATCTGCCTTGGCCATCATTAATCTGGTTGAACAATTCATCAGCACAGTCTAAATCCTAAACTACTGGGTACAAATCAGTGCCTTTGATATATGTTATAAAATGTAATGACCTGGACAATAAACTATGTTAATTAAGATCTAAAGGTAAAAAAAAAATGAGCCATATCAATGAGGCAAAAACACTCGCTTTCAAAGAATCACCCACCCGACAGATGTCAACCGTGCCATCCTTCACAATAAAAAAAATCCACTAAGTTTCACTCGTCCAACAAATCCCAATCTGCAGTTTTTTACCGCACCTTTGATGTTTTTTTACTTATCAAAATTATACTGTATTGTGTGGCAGCAAAGTTGTGTTTTCTTTAATTTATCATGCTCCAAAATGGCATTATTATTAACATGGTTGGTTGTAATAACTTTTATGTCTCTCAACCAGATGATGCACTGCAATGTGCGTCCAACATCACCTCCGGTGCAGTTAACTGAGTTCCCACCACAACGACCTGACCTTTATCCTGGTAAGTACACTTCTCGTTGTTTTTCAGATACCCTTATTTGGTATGATCAAAATGATCAAATTCGGAATGGGCAGTAACTACTTTCTGTATGACAAAGTCCAGATAAAAAAGCTAAATTGAATTGAACGTCATTTCACGATTTTCACATTCCTTTGAAGCAGAAAGCAGTGGTGGCCCAGTGGTAACAGCCGTGACTTACGAGTTGTAGATTTTAGATTCGAAACCATTTATAAACCAGGCACTTTGTGCAAATTATGTAATCACCACTGCTCTCAAAACAGTGAAGGAAAACATCGTGAGGAAACCGGCAGACCTAGGACCAAAAATTCAAAGACATTTAACGTAATCTACCAACCAGCACTAGACCCCGTGGTGGATTACGGCCCACTCCCTCTCTCAGGGAGCAGGTCTGTGTCCCAGCAGTGGGAATTATAGGCTGATTATATTCCTTTTAAACTCAATACTTATATTTTCAACTTTAAATCAATATTACTGGTAGCAACTGGATGAGAGTTGCCGAGAATCGAGCTGAATGGCGTGCAATTGGAGAGGCCTAAGTCCAGCAGTGGACTGCTGTAGGCTGATGATGAAATCAATATTACATGTTTTTTTTCTTATATCATATTTTTAGTCCGTTCTAATGACAATCTATCATACTTCCTTCTTTTTTTATATTCAAAAACTGTTTTATTTTAAGCTGCCAGTCCTAACTAGCGGTCAGAATGATCCATCATCATAGTACCTCTACAGTACTTACCGATAACATTAGAAACATTCTGTGCATTTATAAAATTGTAACATTCTATGCATTTATAAAATTGTCTTCAGTATCGTACTGAATGACTGATGAATCATACAACAGCTCTTGGCTGTAAACACGGCACATCTTAGCCAAACTTTTGGTCCTGCAACAAAACATGTTGCACTACTAACAGTTGGACAGTATCGTCTCTTTCGCGCATCTCTGTATATCTGTCTCTCTCTTTCCATATTAACTTACTCCTTCTTCTTTCCTTTTCTTTTAGGTCATGGAAACTTTATAGTGGGTGGTGCTGGCAGTGGCGCAACCAGCTCTCAAATTAGGGCTAGTTCTCCTGTCAACAGCTTCCGAGGAGGCATGTGTTGGCCTGATCGTGGTAAGTGATAGTGTTATATTATTATTTCGTTCTGTGCCGTCCCTTGTTACTTTACATTCTTCCCATAAGCTGTCGCGTTATCATTGATTCCCTTATTTTCATTCATAATATCTCAATGGGGGCTTGTGGCTGTCAGGTTAAGCCAGACCATCTTTATATACCAAGAACCCTCCGTGCCTCGGAAAGCACGTTAAGCCGTTGGCCGTGGCTGTCATTTGTGGATCTTTGACTGTCGTTACTGGTCGTCAGAAGCCCGAAAGTCTGACAACCAGTCTTACCAAGGGTTATCGTATTACCCAGTAACTGGGTTGTGGTGGTCGGATAGAAAGTCACTCCATGTAAAATACTGGTATCCAGCTGCATCCGGTTAGACTGGAAGCCGACCCCAACACAGTTGGGAAAAAGCTGGGCAGATGATGATCATCTCTCATACAATCATACTGTTAATATGAACAATAGGTTGGCACAGTTCGCAGTTGTATAATCCCTATTTTTATGTAACCTCACAGCTGAACACTGTCTCTTAAGATACAGGTTATCCTAGTTTGAGAGGCAGGGCTCACAATATCTGTATACAGACTTCTGCAGCGTAGTTAGCATCTTGTTAAACAGTGTATGTATACTAATGTATGTTTCTTTGTGACAATAAACTATATATTATTAATCCGACCATCTGTTTTTGCCTTCACTCCATCAACATTGTAATCAACTTTTTCTTAGTCACATGCTATTCGTATTATGTATATTATTCATTCTTACTTTAACTTTTCTCTTCATAAAAAGCAAACATCTTCAACAATACAAGTTCTTCTGCTAAAGTCGCAAATAAAATTTTGGAGATGTTTGACTGGACCGGTATGTCTATCTTGGCCATATTATTTCTTTTGACAAAAGCGTCAAGAAACAGACACGTCGAGAAGAATACAGCTTGGGAGAGCCGCAGTTAGAAAACTGGACGATATTTTTAGATCAGCCAAAATTCCACAATGTCTGAAGTCCTGCCCTTATAACCAGTGTGTTCGTCCCACCAGGACGTACGGTGCTAAGACGTGGACGGTCAATCAGGAGGCTGTATAGAGGCTAAGACTTACACAGAGAGCTATGGAGCGTTCCATGCTTGGCATCAGGCTAATAGACCGAGTTCCAAACATCGAGATACCAAGACATATTATGGGACTCAAATGGAGTTGGGCAGGACACCTGGCAAGGCGCAGCGATGACAGGTGGAGTATGGCTGTGACAGAGTGGCGTCCTAGGAATGGAAGACGAGATGTCAGTCGTTTGGTGGCGAGATAGGCGGATGAAATTGTTGCCATCGTGGGGAAAACCTGGGCACCTGACACAGAAACGTAGGGATTGGCACACGAAAAGAGAGGACTATGCCCAGCGGTGGGGGAAGTGGGGCTGTGGATGATGATGATGCCTTGTAAAATGGATGTCAAAATAAATCTGAAGTAATGCTTTGTGTTTATTTATTACTAGCTGACCCGCCAGACGTTGTCCTGTCTTAACTATGAATTTTGTATTCGAAACTTTTTATTTTTTTTCTTTCATAAGAACCTTCTCCTGACAATAACAAACACAACAAAAAAATAATTGGCGAAATTGGTCCAGCCGTTCACGTGTGATGCCGTGACCAAGGGAAATAGGAATTCATTTTTATATAATAGATAGATGGCACTCCAGCAACAAGGTCACAAAAATATTCATTCATACAATATTTGTTAAACGAATACTATTCTGACCTTGTCACTTGTAGGTATGTAATATATCTAATGTTAATAGACAATAGTGAAAATTGTAGACAAAGCATTGTAGGATCATTGAATTACAATATTTACATTTCAGTAACTTTGGTAACAATATGGATTTAAGTACCTATCTAAACATAACCATGAATATATCAAAATAATGAGTCTAAATATGACAATGTTTTTTTTGAAAAATAACAATATTTAATAGAGAGTTTGATTTACAAGCCGAGTCTCTACTCTGGGCTTTCGGCATTTGTTAAGTCCAGTCATTTTGCAAGAGCCGGTCTTCGTAAAGTTAACTTTTAATCCTCTCCAGGGTCAGTCTGCTCCCCCCGACCTTCCTGCGTGGTGGATGAGTTCGCAAGGTCCCTGAGGAAGTATCCTCATTGCCTCTCGCCTGATAGGTCTTCAGAAGTCATGGAGAGACTCGTCAATTACACTCAACCTAATAAGGGTGGTATGTTATATTCTGTTATATTTTTCCATAGGATGAAGTACTGACTAATAATGTATCGGATATTTGTATATGCTCGAAGCATCTTTGCTTATTTGTGAAAATATACACATTGCTTGGGTAATACAATATACAGGATACATTTTTAACCAGCTCACAAACTGTAACCATGAATTCAGCATATCATTCTAGACCCCCTAGCGTATAAATTTTACGTCGTTTATATAAAAAAAAAATCTGCTGTTTCATAGAAAAGTGCAATACCTAAGCGGTCAAAATGCATGGAACAGCTAATTTTTTTTTTTAAATATTACCGACGAAAAATGTCTAGAATGATATGCTGAATTCAAGGTTACAGTTTGCGCACTGGTTAAAAATCTATCCTGTATTTACAAGTATATAAACACGGAAATAATCTTTTGGCATATTTATAATTAATAATAAAACAAACATGTATGTCTGTGAGTAAATGATGGAATCTAACCATTCAAATTACTAACGAAATTATCTGTCTCTACCCCAGGATCGAGGACCTTCAGGAACTCCTCGTCACCAACTCGAATGTCAGAGCAATCATCCCAAAATGTCCTGGAATCGAAAGCCACATTCACAAAAGCCACTCGATGTCATACTTACGAGCCAGATGTTACTATCCGGCCTAAGAAGATTGAGGATCCTCCTACAAGGGACAGAAAGAAGGATGAACTTGACAAGTCTGTCAGGAGCTTAGAAGTTAGATGCGTTCGGGATATATCGAAGAGGATAAGGGAAGGGGTCAAGAAGGCTTATATGAGTTATGTAAGTTTATTTTGTTTTTTGAAGAACCAATTATATTTGGCCAGTATGTAAGCGATTTATTTTTGGTTAGACTTCTGATTACCCAACGCCTTATGCGAAGTGACCACTGCTATTGCAGTTGGTTGACATTGCGTAAACTTGAATGAATCAACTCCGCCAATCGAAGGTCGCTCCTGGACATATGCGTCTACTAAGCAGCGTTGTATCCGCTATGTAGCTGGAGGTGTACCTCTCAACGCTTGCCGATATGCGGTCTGCACTCGAGGTCTCATTTCACCTGCTCCAACGGCTGCCGGTTCTTAGCAGATATGGCCGATCTACTGCCTCTTTAGCTTGCTAAATAAGATTCTCATAACTCTCGCTTCACGACGACATGGTTATATGGAAACAACAATCGCTTGGACAGCTTATAAGTCGATTTGCATGAATTTACTTCCCCGAATAGGGCGAATCGACACTTTATAATATTTCTTCTATTTTCTATAGGACTCGCATAAAGTTAATTTAATTGTGGGCGAATTGACAAATCCAGAAATGCACTTTATTGCATGACTAGCAGCGCTCTGCGGTTTCATCCGCGTAGTTCCCGTTCACGTGGGAATACGGGGATAAAATATAGCCTTGTCACCCAACCATTTTTCAAATCGGTTCAGTAGTTCCGGAGCCTATTCAATGCAATCAAACAATCAAATTTTTCCTCTTTATACTTGCAGTGACTTTTTCTTATAACTTTATTGCTTACAATTCAAAGCGTGCCTATTACCTATTTCTACGTATTTCTGGAGTTCTTGATTCGCCCACGCATTACGAGTTGCCTAAACAACAAAAAAAAATGTTTAAAAGTGTCGAAGTGTGCGAATCGACTTATAAGTCGCGTTGACGCGGTTTTAGTGTCGCGTTTTGCCAACTTATTAAAATGATATAAAATTTCCTCTTGACAGCCGTACAGCCATCCAGTATGTCCTCCAACAATCACAGAGAATCAAGATTATCACCCGTTGACATGTGACTATCAGAATGTTAGTGAATATTTTTGATCTATTTCATAAATGTGGTGTACCGTGTGGTGTCGGACTAAAAGAATAGCACCACCCCCTTTCTTTCCGTGGGTGTCGTGGGAGGCGACTAAGGGAACTATTAGAGAATGGGCAGCAGCGATTTTTAAAACTACACTGCGACCCCAAAATTACAAGCACCGGCTACAACGGTTCTTCGCTCTAAGCCATTTGTTAACATCTTTGTTTTTTACCTTGTGGAACGCAATTAAATGAATATGAATAAATGGCCCCTAGTGCCCGGCGGCCCACCTACCCTTGGCTACGGTAGCGGTCAAGCCCATGGTGAGGCAAGGGCTGCAAAGAATCCCCGGAAGAGATCCGGCTACCACAATCACTAAAACCTGGACCTGGGAACATACAACACGCATACACTCCAGACCGACGAGAAGATCGTCGAACTCGAGGAAGAATTGAGCAGGTTTCGATGGGATATAGTAGGGTTATCTGAAGTCCGACGAGAGGGGGAGGACTCGATAGTCCTCAAATCCGGTAACCTGCTCTATTTCCGGGAGGGCGACCAGTAGTCCCAAGGTGGTGTTGGGTTTATCGTCTAAAGTCCCTTGTGAGCAACATGGTGAAGATCGAGAGTGTTTCGATCAGGGTAGCGTTCCTTATTTATACTCAAAATATCCGTAAGGTATCCTCAGACGGTAGACCTCGGTAGAGCTTCCGAAAGAGTTGGTCTTAAAATGAACATGGACAAGACAAAGGTCATGTCCAATGCCCATGTAACACCCACTCTCATAACGGTCGGAGGCGCTGCACTCGAAGTTGTGGACGAGTGCGTTTACCTAGGACAAACTGTCCAGTTAGGTAGGTCCAACTTCGAGAAAGAGGTCAATCGTCGAATCGGACTCAGTTGGGTAGCATTCGGGAAGCTGCGCAATATCTTCTCGTCCCACATCCTACAGTGTCTCAAGAAGAAAGTCTTCGACCAGTGCGTGTTGCCAGTGATGACAAATGGGCACCAAAACGTGGTCGCTTACAATGGGCCTCATAAGAATTTCGGAAGGCGGTGACAAAAAATTCAAATACAGCTCCAAAGACACCGACATCCGAAATTAAAGTTATTTTTCACTTTGTAGTGTTTTTTTGGAAGTCGGTTGTTTTTTTCAACTTAATATTTAGTTAATAGGTAAATACTATTCACTGCGGTTGGTGTTATAATAATATTTGTCCAAGGTCATCATCCCAATAAGCTCATAGCACTTTTTCGCCAGCAGATGAAAATATTTATGACTGATAAAACGTACGGAAAACCAAATTTTTCAACCCAAAAATTTAGCTGTAGGAATGGTCGTAGAGACTTAGTAGGTACTGTAGTAAAAAATACTCGGACTGACTTTTTCAATAGCGGTGACACCTTTTTTTCGTTGCCCGGCCGGCAGTTTGACTTTTGGGCCGAAATTTTATGATCTCCTTTCAAGTTTATAAACTCAAGAAATTAGTTTTCATTCAAACAAAATCTCTCCCTTAAATTTCGAATTATCAAAAACACAACACCTTCTGAATGTTCGCCTACGTTCCTAGTCCCTAGTGGTTTCGGCTGTGCGTTGATGGACATATCAACAAGTCAATCAGTCAGTTTCTTCTTTTATATACATATAATTAATTATTATAGATTAGTCTCGTGTAACGGGCGGGCCAATTGCTTTTAACTGGACATAAGTTCAGCAGGCTTAGCACGAGAACCCTAGAGAAGCGTTTTGTCGACGAAAGAGTAGACAAAAATGACGTTTCCGTGTAGACAATTGACAGTTTTGTACCGAGAAATGTAGACAAGCGATTTCTATTCTACGGTAGAGTAGAAATGGAAAGCGTCATGCCAAGCCTGCAGACTCTCTACTTCAGCAGGCCACGAGCACCAATTTGTCGACGGAAGAACAGACATGACTATTAACTAAATGATATACAATAGGAGAAGATAGCTATGCTCTTCTATTAATAATTATCACAGTTATGTCTTCTAAACGAATCATGATTTTGTAGATAATCGTATATACTTTGTGGCCGTCGAGTAGAAACTTTGTTGTCAGTGTGATTTTGACAGTTTGGGAAGAAATATTCTTCTGAAATAGTCTACATCTAAAAGGACCTAGACAAAGATCGTTACAAACGAAAGACAAAATGACAGATTGTATTAGAATATCTACGGTGCGATCCATTTTTGACATTGGTCAAAAATGGATAAACGAAATGTGACATTGTATAGAAAAAGCACTGTCTATTCTTCGTAGAAATAGAAAGCGTCATGCTAAGCCTGCTGTTGAGAATTTCTAATTGGAAGTTTTATTTATTTATTTATTTATTTATTAGGAAACTCAACAGCTTATAATTAATTCACATGAGTTATGAAAAACAAATATCTCTTAAGCCAATAACAGAGTTTCACGACATTTATAGAGCTAGGCTAGCTAGAAGTAGCGAAAGAAAAAAGAAAAACCTTATACAAATCAAAATCAAAATAGGTAAACAAAAAAGTAAAAAAGTAAACAAAAAAGTACGACTGTTGACACATTGCTACATTAAGATTGGAAGATACAAATATGTTGGGTACTAACCCAAATACTATGACTGTCTTAACAAAAGGAAAAACAACGGAAAAATAACATAAAACAAAATAAAATAAAACAAAATATTTAAAACGAAATAAGTACTTTGTTTAAAATACTCCGCCCAAAACATTATGTTTAACATTGTAAATAAATTTCTACTTAGCAATTGGAACGTGCTTTGATGAAATATATATTTTTAATTTTAACTTTTTAAGAGTGAGTTATGGCACAACTTGTTTACTAAACAATACCTGCTTGACTTGTTTCCGGTATGATTTTTTGGATGAATGAAATATTCATATATATATTCAAATATTTATTATATTTTGACCTACACACCTAAAACTTGTTCCTGCATGACTATATAAAAGAACTAAGACTTAATTTCTTGGTTTCAGAGCTCAAATTCAGTCAACATGGAGATCCAAGGTAAGTTGTGCTATAAAAACAATTTCTAATTACGTACCTACCCCTTCATTGATATTCTTTTTATAATATTTTTCTTCATAATTATTTCTGCAATATTGCTACAGCATTTGATCGATTAACACCACAAGACTACAATATTTTTCTTTATATACACAGCTGCCGTCAAAATGATATCCAAAGAAGTTGCGACGTTACCACGAGGAGAAATAACTAGGAAAACTGTAAGACCTTTGATTTAACTTAATATAACATCACACTTGTATTCCCCGAGGGGTGAAGGGGTGTATAGGATGGATGACGTACGTCAGTGGTGACACTTTGTCCTTAAGCTTGTCTAGTAGGGTGCGGTGTTTCAATACAATAACAACTGCAACCTATTATGGTATTTTACTCTATTTGAGAAAAAATCTAAAAATATATTATTGAGATAGCTTAGGCAAAATGCAGTCGGAAAATGTTAGTTTTAGTTCATGAAATAACTAAATAAATTTTTAAATACAATTTAAAGATTTCAGTTTTTTTTTTTAATCTGTTTTTGAACACCATGAACATGAAATAGTAGCAGCCATGTTATTACGTCATACGGCATGTCAATTAAGCAACTTTGTACTTTAATTATTTCGTAACCATAGTAATTTTATTTGAATAATATTTTGCATTCACTAACAGCAAACCAATGATAAGTAGAAAAATAACTCATTTTTTAAATTGAGTATAAACAATATCTTATAAAATATCAGCGCATTTGTTTACACAGCAAACTGACGTCATACCCATAGACCACACATACCACCACATCATACCGATATACCGTCCACTGCGTCCAGCGTTTTCGTCAAATTACGCGCGAAACATGAAAATGTATAATTTAAATGCATTTTTATGGCACTAATCGATGAAATAAAAATGCTTTTTGTGGTTTATTAGCACTTAAGAATCGAATTATGACACTTTTCAAAAACCCTATTGCGTAACACACCATCAATCAGAATCTGGATCATTTTGAAGGAATCATAAATCATATTTTCATCCATTGTACATCCATCTGTTGGCCATTGCTTCATATATGTTCGAAAAATAATATTCTGTAAAAACATATTCATTACATAGTGACACCTCTAATTTAATTAAGAATAACGATACTAAGTTGCAAATGGCATAAAACGGAAAATTTTAGTTTGGCGTACTTACCTACCTTTTTTTATTCATTCATCCAGTATTGGCCCACTGCTGGGCAAAGTTCTCCATAGCGCATCCCCCTTAAAATCTTTGTTTCAGGTAGCTGTCCCCGAAACCCCTATCGCCTCTGCGGGTGAAGACTTCGTGGAAGGTGAATTCTACTTCGTTGAAAACCTGGACATAAGAACGTCAATCAAATCTATACAAACGAATTTCTATCCGTCTGATACTACTTTAAAACCTAGAAAATCTGCTCAAACAGTTTTTAGCACTATAGACTTTCATTCTACCCGAAATAGGACTATAGTTAGTAGGAAAACTAAATCACAAGAAGAGATAAAGGTGTCTAAAGATGAATTGAAAATGAGTCTCTTACAACTTATCAATGAAATCTCTGATACCGTCTCAAAGAACACGATTCGCGATGAATTAATTAAAAAATTGTTTGCAACTGATAACTGTGAGAGATGTGACCTAAAATACAATTGGAAGAAAAGCAAACATGATAAATGTCACAAAATTGGTTCAGGTTTTTGTTCGACAGTTTGTGATTTTGTAGGAGATTACCAAGAGCTCGTATGCAAGCTTAAACATCGTTACGGGGATTCCAAACATGTTTTCCGATCCGAAATAAAACCGTTTAGATTATCTGAGTATAGGCAACTTGACTTTGTTTTAAAAGACTGGGTCAGTCATCTGAACTTAAAACCTAGTGACATAGGCAGGTATGTGGACAGAAGTGAACTCCTAAATTCAGTTGAGGATAGAATTAAAGAACTTTTGAAAAATTGGACCAAAGAAGATTTCGATTTGAAATCAGAAATCGTAGACATTTTAGAGGAAATACCTATTGAAGTTAACAAAAGTTACGGCATGAAATCATATTTACGGAAACTAGTAGACGTGTTGTTGAAAAGAATGAGAAATGTAATAGTGACTCAACAGAGTGGAAGGATTAGGAGAAGATCCTTCGCAAGTAGATCAAGGAAGATCGTAACTGAAGAAGACATGAGAGATTACGTAAGAGCACATTTATTGGAATTTCTTAACGAATGTAACTCAAGAATGTGTAATGACACGTTCGATGATTTGGTAAACGATTTGGTTGATCTAATGATGGACTCAATCGATTGGATTTGGTGCGGGCACGACAATGAAGTCATAGATGAAATGAACATAATACTCCAAGATCTAGGCAAAATGACTGATAAGCAAGCTAATTGTATTTCAAACATTATGCTCCAAGATCTACAAGATATGCTAAATAATTGTGTTTTCAACCAAACTTATACAATTCTTAACGTTAGCAGTAATTCAGGGCCTTATAAGAATTCAACCGACAATACAGATTTCAGCATCGGATCCATACGCGAGGAAGATTTGGATGCGAACCTAGATCGTTATACGAATCAACTATGTCTACAAATCAACCAATGGATAGACACCTTGAATATTCCCCGAATCCAGGACTCCGGCTTCAGAGAAATAGTTGTTAATGACCTTGCAGGAGATATAGTAGATAGACATAAATATGTAGAACTAAATCATACTGGCAAAGATTCTGCGCAGGACCAATTAGAAGCTTTAAAATTTCAGATATTTAAATGGATAAACAAGTTAGTTGGAGATGAAAACCAGGAAACTATAAGTCACGCCGAAAATTTATTGCAAAGGATCAATAGCGTACCGGTTCCTATGCTTGTTAATCCTAAGCATAGAATTGGAGGGCCTAGCTGTGAAAGGGATAGTATTTATCCTAACACTGGTCAAGGAAATCCAAAACCTTATTCAGAAACGGCTCAGGGACTCAATCAATCAGAACCATTCTATGAAATTTCAAATTGTCCAAACCAAGGTCAAGATACTTCAATACCTCAGGGAATTCAAGCCCACCCTAGATTTATATCACACACAGATCAACCCGGTCTTGGTTCTTATGGCCCAGGACCACAAACTGCTATGGCTTATGGTCCACCTCAAGGCCAAAGTAGTTCAAGCAGCAGAGGAAGTGGACGTAGTTTTGGTCCAGTTTCACCTAGTAATCCATGGAGATCAAATAATTTTTCATCTAGGTTCGAGCCTTCCCTAGCCGGCAATCGTACTCAGCCATATCATGCAAATGCTAACGCTGTGAGTATGGGTATGTCTGGAGGAACCTATGGTCCTACGGTACAGACAAAACAGCAATCACTGCATAACCCAAATCCACAAGCAATGAATGATTCCTGCACTGAATATTTACCGATCCGCCACGGGGTTTTAGTCCCTGTCAAAAAATTAAATGAAGACTATGACGAATTCCTTAAAGAATGGGTTAAAAAATTACCAATTGCAGTTAAAACACCAGCCGATGAACAAAAAGCAGAAACTATAAGACTGGGCGTCTATAACGGAATATGGAAAAGTGTAACCAAAATGAAGTTAGATCCTAATATTTTTGGCAACCAATATTATTGCCAAGACGTTTTTGAGGAAGAGATGGAACGGCTATTGAAAGGCGTTCCAAAATCACGAGAGTTAGAAGCAGCAAAGCCTATGTTGAAAGCGGAGCTGCTTCAGAAAACTCTGGCTATGAATGACTTGATCAAGTCGACGAACGCACCAGCTTCTTTTAAGCAACAACTTATAGATAATATCGAAAACAATTTGCCTGAAAGGACGCCCACTAAAAATGAAGCAGATAAACAAAATGATGAACTAGAAAAACAGAACATGGCAGACTATTACATACTTTACACACGATATTTAGATGAAGACAATGTTAAAGCGAATGTTCATCAAAAGAACTTTTTGAAAAATCTAGATGAATTCCTAAATAAAATTAAAAATAGACATAATTTAGCAGACATGAATACAAATGCGTACGCAAATGAAATCATACATTCTTTTGACAAAATCCCTACACCCAATCTTCCTGCCATAAAAGATGAGGCTGATGATATTCTACTCGCAATGGAGGTTGAAAACTGGATTTCTGATATTCCACAAAAACCTAACACTGCAGGTCCTTTAGAGAAAAGGAGAACAAGAGATGCAATAGTGAAAAAAATTCAAGAAATTGCTACCGGTGTGAGCTGTTGCGATATCGCTTTTAGAATACCATTGAAAGCAGAGCTACCGCGATACTTAGAAAAGATACCTATACAAGAAGGCACTAACGTGGACTATATGATTGACCAACTGGCAAACAGGATCAAGAACTTATCAACATCTATACGTCGAGTTTCGTTTCAAGATCCACAAAACTATGAAGAGTTTAGCAGAAATATGCCAGCTGCATCAAGTATGCATGAAATGTGTGATGAAAGCAGTTCCTACTTAATCGTTGGAGGAAATGTTGTAAAAGACACTGGTCCTAAAAGGTCAGATTGGGTGAGAGGACAAGTGGGAGTACCCCAAGAGGAAATCGAATGGATTTCTATGGAGCAAACCCAAATGCCATCACAAATGCGTAGTGGGTATGAACATCATCCAAATGCTTTAAATATTCCGAGAGCACAATCGCCGAAAGCATATAATCCAAATGCTTCCTATGATGAAGGAAATATTCCGAGACACTCTGGTCCTAATAGGACCTGGGAGAGCGACAATGCGGCTGTACCCCAAAAGAGGCAAAAACTTTCAATGCCAGAGAGCCGAATGTCACCCAATATGCGCAACAGGTCCAGACGATCTGAAAGTATGTGTTCCCAACAGCATAATACAAACGAATCGCTTACCGCGAGCTCTCCAAGACAAGGAAATTTTGCGTCTGAAGCTGGTCCTATGAGAGTGAATTGGGGCCAAACGCCAGTACCTAAAGAGGAGATTCAATGGATTTCCATAGAAGAAACTCAAATGCCATCACAAATGCGCAGTAGGTCAATATCACCTCAAAATATGCGATCTCCGCAATTGTATCCACACACGTCAGGACAAATGGCTTCCTCGAAAAGCTATTCCGGGGATGCTCAAGAAGTACAAGGCCAATATCCCCTAAATACTCAAACTAGTTTTGGGCCTAACAGTCAAGGACCATTTGCGCCAAAGATCCAAGGCCAATTTCCCTCTAATCTACAAGCTGCTGAATTGTGTACTGGACCGCCATGCTGTCTCAATCAGCTTTGTACCAACGAAAGTCAAGGTGCCTCAGGGTTAGGTTCGTATCCACATTCAACTGCTCACAGCCTAGGTACTAGAGGTCCAACACCTCAAAGGTTCTCTGGCCCAGGCAGTCCAGATCGGTACAACCAAAGTTTTGGTCCTTTTGGCCTGGTACAACCAAATATTCGGAATACTTCAGTACCCGGGAGCCAAGTACCACATGCAACTTCTCAAAGCCAATGCCCCCAAGCGTCCAATATTCAAGGTGCACCGTGTTGTTCAGTTTCTAATAATCAAGGTCAAAGTTTGGGACCTGGACAACCTACTTACAACCAATTTTCACCAGGTGGTCCAGGTAGACAACCTTATCCAGGACCGCAATATCCAACTTCCCCAAGTGTCGTTCAAGGCTCAGCTTTTAACAACAATGGACAAAGTTTTGGTCCTCGTTTGACTCACGGCAGCTTAGAACCAGAAGGACAAATGCATGGTCAGGGAAGCTTAGGCCCAGGAGGACGAAAAATGCCTTTCCAAGGACCACATGGAGCGCAGATTGATCCAGTTTATCATGACTGCTGCTGCCCCAAACAGAATGTTCCAAGCGTTCCTCAACATACAGGCCAACCAGCTATTTTTGGTCAAATTGAGGGTAGTGGCAAAGGTTATTTGGAGGCTGACCATAATGCCAGCGCCCAAGTTCAATTGAATAGGCAATCGCCTACATTGAATCAGACCTCTCAAAGTCCTGGACCTGTATCAGCTGCTTGTCAAGTTCCTGACCATGCACCAAACAAGTTTAATTTCCAAAAGATGGCTAGCGGGGGCATGGGAGTACTTGACACATGTCACGTACCAGGTCCAAGTAACCGGTCAGTAAGTGTTCCTAAAGACGGTACATGCGACTCATGTACACCTTCCGGGGCTCAAGCAGTAGGAACAGACGCAATTCCAGCTATTCACACCCCTAAAGACAACAGAGGTGTACAACAAACGACTGATCAGAACCAACCACAAAACGATTGTGGCACAGCTGATCACAACTTACAAGTAGTTTGCGTACCCTCTTTGTATATGGGTCGACCAAAAGGCTGTTCTGGCCTTGACAGGGAAAGATGTAAATGCATGAGACGTGGGAGGAAGTTTAAACTACGGAACAAAAAGCAGCCCAATGATGGTCAAGTGGAGTACCGTCCTTGTATGACAATGAGCCGATATCCGTGCCATTTTTTCTAATCTGTTGTTCTGTGATTTTTCATTTGCTAGATGATCACTACTATAAGCGGCGGCTAATATGGCACATCGAGTAGAAAAAAATTGTTGGGCTTTGTAGAATGTCGTCTTCGTCACTCATACCTGTATGATAGTCTCTTTCCAAAATTCGATGTGTCACTGTAACGCCGGGGTTCCGTACTTTTGTCATCCATAATATTGTTAACACTTTTTAATTATTAATGACGGAACATAAAGTTTTTTAAACAATGTGTTATGATTTTTTTTTTAGGAAGAATTATTTTATACCTCAAAATTCACTAGATGTCAATTCATTTGTAGTTTTGTTGATACAGTTTGATTCCAATAAAACTTTTAAATCAGACAACAGAATCCAATTATGATTTAGAAAGAAACATTTTTCACTACGGTAAGCATATCTTTTTGCCACTAACTATTGAATTTGTTTTTCAGAAAAACAACCTTCACATAATAAACTTGGAACTGTAAGTACTTCTTAATACTTGACTTGAAAGCTCAAACATCTGACAAACTTCAAACAATGAAAGTAGATTATGTATTTACTTTCAGGAGCGAGAAGAAAATCCGCCTAAAGAACCCAAGAACAACAAAATGAAGCCCTTAGATGTCAATGAAAAAGAAGAAATTAATTTTAAATCTGTACAAACAGCTTTTAGCACTATTGATATCACCACAAAAAAATGCAAGTACTATAAAATAAAGAGCAAATCTCAGGAAGAACTGAATAAGGAAAAGAAAAAGCAAGAAGATACTAAAATAACTGATGTTGGAACCAGAGACCTGCAACAAGAAGTTACCGAATGGATTGAGATCCACAGCGACAAAGCTAAACTCAAATTGTGGGAAGAGAAGATGAAAAAGTTAGCTGAGAAGTTAAGGAAACCTGGTGGTGAAGAAAAACTCAGAAATAAAATAGAAAAGTACTTGAAACAGGCACCCGAACAATACCCAGAAGCTGAGCACGATGCCAATTTGGAGTTCAGAAAACAGTTGCCCAATCATATCATAAGGAAACTGAAGCAAATGTACTTGTGCTCCCCAGACGCTAGTGTTTACAGGGCGGAAATACCAAAATACTGCAGTAGATACAAAATAGATAACTTTAGGAAAGCAGTCCAGAATTGGACGAAAACTTTGAACATCAAGAAAAAAGATTTCTTAGGCAGGAATGTGAAAAAGGATGACGTTTTCAAATATGTTATTAATAAACTGGAAGCTCTTGTATTAGACAGACCGCCATCCGATTCAGAATATAAAGAAGCATTACAGTCTTGTATTACGGAAATCGTTTATGAATTGCCTTTAGCCCTCAGTAGCCATAACAAAGACTTTTACCTGAACAAGGTCACAGATAATCTGGTCGATAATATAGTTATGGTTGAGAGAAAATTTTCTAGCTCATACATCCAACCTACAACAGAAGAAATAAAAGAATTTGTCAAAGATGAAATAACATTTTTCTTAGAGAAATGCCGCGTAGCTATAAGTACGAAGAGAATGGAATATCTTGAAACAGAATTGACAGATCTTTTACTTGATCTCACAGATATTGCCGACATTGACAATTATTTTGCAGATGATGTAACAAAACTTTTAAAAGAAGTAGTTAAGCTACCAGAGTACAAAGCAAAGTATTTTACTAATCTACTTTTGAAGGATTATAAAGAGTTTTTCTTTCGTGAAAACTTTTTTCGAGTAAAAGGTAATTCAGATCTCGGGCGACCGGATGTGTATTCAGCTTTCCAAAATGCTACCCATCTGGTTGATTTCAATTCTGCAGCAAGTTTTGAAACTTACAGACAACGGCTTATAGAAGAAATTATTAAATGGATAACTCAACTAAATATTCCAATTAACGATAAGAATTTCATGGAACTAGTTGTTAAAGATTTGGCTAGCGATATAGTAGATAGGTATAAGTACTTGTTATTAAATCCAAACCTCACAGGAACAGACGCTCAAGAATTTGAGCAATTCAAATTTCAGATATTTAAATGGACAAATAAGTTGTTTGGCGAAGAAAACACGTCAGTCTTAGAACATACTCAAGAACTGATGAATAAAATTAATAACATTCCTAAACCTTCCTTACAGAGCACTAGTGTCGTCCAATCTATAACACCACTAAACATTGATAAAATAATCAATAATAATTCTAAGTCTTACATTGACATACTCGCTGACCATATCTATGACTGGTATTGTGAATTACCTATTTACCTACATACATCACTGGATGTAAGGCATAATAAACTGTTCATCAAAGAATTCGCTAGAGAAATTGAAAGTGGCCTCGAAAAAAATGAAGATGGAGTAATTGACATGGAAGTAAGCAAGTGGATAGAAAAGGTATTCAATAACAGATTAAGTAATCATTATGTGCTAGAATTGAAAAATAGAATCATTAATGTACCGTTTACAAAAGATAATAGGACGAACGATCTTAAACATGAAAAAGATCTTATTCGATTATATGAAGATATAGCTGATGAATGGATAGATACATTACCAATAGCACCCAATGGGCAGGGACTTTTTACCGATGGTAAAAATGAAATTGTACACGCTCTAGCCGTCAAGATACATAAAATAAAAACTAAAATAAATCTACCTGCTGACGACGTTGAAAAGAGATTACAAGAAGAACTGTCACAATGGTTGAATAAATTACCGTTGCATGAGAGAGTTGATAATAAAAATGATAGAGACAAATACGCTGTAAGACTTGTGAAGAGTATACAAAGGCTTATTATAAATGATTCATTAGAAAACCAGCCAATGCTAATAGATACCGAACCTTTGATTAATCAGTTCGAAAAATTGTTGCTTGAATGGCTCAAAAAATTGCCCTTGTACAGAGAGACAAGTCCAGAAAAAAAAGTACATCAAGAAACAACTATTAAAGCATTAGCGCATAAATTAAACCAAACGATAGGCGATAAAGATGCTGACAAAGATATTATTGAAGGAATTAGGATGCTAGATCCAAAACTTAAGGATTATTACGTAAAAAATACGGCTTTTCAACTAAAATCATATTTACAAAAACTTGATGTGTATAAAGAGCTGTGCAAGCAGCGTGAAGAGGAAAACAATTTTTTGACTGATACCGTTGAAGTCTGGTTAAATGGTCTACCCTTAGAAATTACTGACGCTAGCGTATTAAATAAACAAAAAACAGATTTTATTAAAAGTGTGAAAAGACTAATAAACGCAGGTACAGATAATGCAGTCATGAAAAAGGAGATATTAATATTCACGAGGTCCCTTCCAATAAGTCATAAGAAAAAATACGATTTCAGATATTTGAATGAAGAAGTGTCTAAGCTCATACAAAGTTTGGAAATGGAGCCTATTGGCGACGTGCTTACTCCATCACCGCCGATCAACACCATCACCGATCACCACCACCATAATAGCAACAATATTATTAGTCATACTATCAAAGAATGGACCAGCACTTTACCACTCACGCAAGTTTACTGCCCAAGAGAACTACGCTCTTTTATTGACGACATGAGTTCAGTAGTAACTTTGCTTTTATCTAACCCAGAACGCTGGACAGAGCAAAATGATGCAAAATTACATAGAGAGATATCAAAATTTCTAAGAAGGTTCCCTTTAATCTATGAATTGAGTACAGAAAGTAATATATTCCGAATGGCAGCTGAACTCTCAAAAACTTTGAAAAACGTTACTCTGTTCCGAAACGACAATAGCAACGTTTTAAATAATGTCACCGTTAACGGTGTTTCCGTGGGAAATAAAAATACTTCTGCCGACTACAGTATTCAGGGCATCAAAGAAAGTAACATCAATGAGAACTTAGAGACATACACACAACAGATAGTACAGCAAATCAGTGAGTGGTTAGATCGCTTAAACTTGCCTGAAACCCGCCAGGTAGGCTTTAAAGAAGTAGCCATCAATGATTTAGCAGGAGACATCGTAGATAGACACAAGTATCTAGAATTAAATCCTAATAGCACAACTACGGAAGAAGATGAATTAGAACATTTGAAGTATCAGATATTTAAATGGATCAACAAATTAGTCGGCGAAGAGAATCACAAGACAATCAGGCATGCTCATAAATTAATGCAAAGGATTAACAGTATACCAGTACCAATGTTGGTGAGACCTGAAGATAAAGGTCAAGAACAGTTGCTTCGTCCAATTCAGCAAATGAATTCCTCTATGGGGCAACAAAATAATCGACAGAATGTTAACAGTCCCAGAAGACAAGGAAGAACAAGTGAACCGGGTATTAGTTTTAGAAATTCGCGAACTGATCAACAAGCAAATTTTAACCGTATGAGTGGCTCTAATAATATATCTTATCCTAATTCAAAATCTTGCTGCTTCCAAGAGCTACCACCACCACCTCCACCACCGGAAGAAGGCACCAAAGATGCTGTGTACGATAAATATGTAAAGATTTTCAGAGACCAATGCAATGCCTTACCGATAGATGAGTCGACGAACAATAATGCCATGTTGGCTGACGAAGCAAGACGAGCGATATACAATGGCATTCTTAAATCTTTTTTCAATTTGAAATCTGATCCGAATATAGAAAATGACTATAAATTTTTCGAGTTTATGCTGGGGGAGAAGTTAGATGACTTTCTGGACGTTCTTCCACAGACAGAAGAATTGAAAAAAATGAGACATTCATGGAAAAATACCACAGTTGAACTCGCAGTCAAAATGCTAGATGAGTTGCATAAGATTTCAGATAGACCATGTTTCAAGCAAACAGTTAAAGATAAATTCAATCGACAATTTGCGCTAGATAATGAAATACAGTACTGTTTCCTTCTGCAACAAGGATTCTTGTCTAGAATGGCAGATGCTTATATTCTGCAAACTAATTATAAAGAAAAAGATCCTGTCAAAGCTAATATTTACAGAAATAGATTGATGATGGAAGTTGATAAGTTAGCTAACCATTTGTCAAAAGAACACAACGTAGGATTCAGGTTTTTCGATACGTCCAAATTATCACGTATTGCCATGCAAACATTAGAACATGTACCAATTCCTGCAGATGATGTGTTACAAGAAGAGGTGGAACTAATCCATATTGCAGATGAGATAGATAAATGGTACAAAGAATTGCCAACCCAACCTTTCAAAGACGAAAATGATGCAGTTTTCAGAAAAAGAATGACAGAGATACTGGCAAAGAAGTTAAATGATATGCATAAACGTTTAGATGATAAAGATCCGTTAAAGGAAGATAAGATGAAACATGAAATGAGCCATTTCTTGGAGAAAAGAGCAGAACTGCAAGACAACGAAGATAAAAACATACATTTTATGGTGGATCAATTACATTTCCGACTTAAGAACAGATGGGCACAATTAGAAGATCCTGGGATCTATGATAATTTTCAAAAAGCTAAGCCGTTTAGTTCCACTTTCACACTCGTTAGTAACGCTGACTTGTTAGCTCCGTTGATGGTTGCTACTACAAGTACTGGTCCAGAGCCTGCTGTTCAAAGAACACATGGAGGTCAAGAATATTTTATAAAACCAGGTCAACCAATGCAGAGTATGGATCAAGTTCGTACGCCGCATCGTGATTCTCCCTATTCCCTTCAAGGTTTCGGTCACCCCAGATCGCCACAAAAAACATTAATCTATAGCTTGAACCAGAACTTTTCGAGCCAAGTTCCTTTTGGAACGAGAATGACCAAGGGTAGGCCCAATGAAGGTTATGTTTCTCACCAAGGTGCCTCATTCCAGAGCATGCAATCACCTACATCACCCAGAGTTAATCTAGAAGGCAGTCAATTCAAATCAATGCAGGTTCATATTACTCAGCAAAGTCCAACTAGATCAAATTTGTCTTCCGTAGTTCGGCAAAGCCCGGAGTTTATTCAGAGCCAAGCTCATCGCAAATCAAAGAATGCACGAGGGGCTAGTCACATTGAAAGTCAAAGAGTGCAGAATATAAATCAAAGTCTTCGCCAAGTTGGATTGGTGGGCCAGACAGGCCCGCAATCCCAACGTGTCGGACAGAATATTGGTATTCATCAAGTTCATTCACAATCTGGTGAAGTTCTTGGGATTGTTGGCAGTCGCGGTCCTACTCCTAGCCAAGGAGTTGGAATTACTGCTCAAGCTACTACAAGCGCAGGCGGCGCTCCTGTTTCATCAGAAGAGGATATATTGGATGGTAAGTTTCGTGGCCAATGCAGATGTTTGGAAGCCGACCGTCAAATGCGAATATCTTTGGAATCAGACTGCGATAGGTTTATACCTTATAGACGTCCTTATTAAATTATGTGCGCGTTAATGTATTGTTTTTGATGTCTTTGTCATAGTTGTCAATAAATTATTTTTGAAGACTTGATTTCTTTTGTTTTGTTTTAATTTATATTGTATTTGGATATGTATGTTCATCTGTTCTAAACTAGGTACTTATCATTATTTAACAAATGAGGTATCTTTGAAAGCGTCTTAACCATGTGCATCTGGATTGAGGGCCCATTTTTTTAATCCTTGCGAAACGAAATAAGACTTAAAGGGGAAATTAGTAAAAGATAGTAAAAATTTTAAGCAAGGGCCATGAATTTCTTAAACGTGAATTAAAACTGTTATGATTAAATAACTTGGGCCCTAAACAAGTGGCTAGGGTAAGCCAGAAGGTTACTGGAACGCTGCGGGCTCTGTACCAATTGAAAAATTTACTACCATCGAGTACGAAGACAATGCTTGTGCAGTCCTTAATTTTTCCCATCATCGACTATGGTGATGTGTGCTACTATGACCTGAATGCAGATCTCCTCGATAAACTTGACCGTCTTCTCAATATCTGCATTCGATTCGTTTTCAATCTGCGTAAATACGATCATGTCTCTGCGCATCGTTCCCTTCTTAAGTGGTTGTCCATACGCCAGCGCAGAGAGCTAAGGGCGCTGACCACCTTGTTCTCATTTCTTTATTCTACCTCTTCCTCTATTTGTCTAACCCCCCACTTTCAGTACATTTGCGCAAACCACAATAAAAATCTACGCTCATCGCATAATCGTGATCTTCAATGTCTCACTCACAGCACAAACTTCATTCACTCTTCTTTCTTCGTCCAGTCTATCTCTCTGTGTATTGCTCTTCCCCAAGCAATCAGGAGGGCAACCAACCGAATGACCTTCAAAATTAAAGTTCGCGAGCACATTCGCAAAAGTTGGCAGTATCATTACAACGGTAATGTTCTCTCATTGTTAGTCTCATTTGTTTTTAGTAAATTCGTTTATTTATGTATATGACGGCGTTACGTCATCGTACTATTGTAAGCGGCACGTGCACCGGACCGATCAGGCGATGTCGCCATCCCCACCTCCCCCACTACTCAACGTGTTTGTGCTCGGGCGGAGCGACCGGGCATTCGAGTCTTGACGGCGGTCCGATGCACATGTTGTGATAGCACCTAGAGTTGTGAATTATTGTGTTAAAATATTTTAATTAACAACTACTATAATTAATTGATTAAGTTACAGTTATAATTAATTAACTAAGTGAATCAATAGAATAAAGTGATTAATAAGTGAAACTACCGACTTTCTACTTTAAAATGTCCGATCCTGACTTTACGCCTACATCAGAAGTGCTGGATCCACCTCCACATGAAACAGAACCACAAAGAACTTCGGCGAGTATAGAACATAATTTCTTTACAATGTTCTCCACTGGAATGGACGCAATTCTTCATAAAATTGCTGAAAGCATGGGCTCCCGTCCATCTCCGGGAAATACGCAAATCAAGTTGATGCCTTTTGATCCTGATGCACCAGAATCTGATATAGTAAACTGGTGTTCACTCTGCGATATTATAATTAAAAAAAAGGAAGTAGATGGAGTCGATTTGATTTTGGCTCTTTCTCATGCTCTGAAGGGCCGCGCTGGCGTCTGTCTCACCAAGATACAACCAGACAATATGACCTGGAGCTCTATTAGAGAAATTCTGATAACCAGATTTAGCAAGCCTATGATGATACAAGATTATTTTGACCAAGTTATTAAGTTTCAGACTAAAAACACAGAAAGCCCAGCAGAAGCGGGTTTGCGTCTATGGCAATTAATAGAGAAAATTCCTGAAGCAAAAATGCCAGACAAAGTCGTGACAGGTTTTGTCATATCTGTTTTGTCTCAATGTGATGACAAGATACGTCGAGAACTTAACTCAGTTGTAATTAACGATAAACATCAACTTTTTCGTACCTTGCGAAGTTTCACATTGAAGCGAAGAATTGACGAGCCAGCTACATCTGACAATGATGCGAAAAGGTTTCGTCCTTCAACAGATTTCCATGGAAATTGCCATTTCTGCAAGAAACGAGGACACCGGGGTCAAGACTGTAGAGATAAACAACGGTACCTGCTTAATAAATCGAATGTTTCAGACAAAAATGTGGATTCACCCAAGTCTAATGTCATCTGCTACGTGTGCCGCGAGCGTGGACATGCTGCTACGACATGTCCTAAGCGCTGGCCAAAAAAAGAAGATGCAGCATCAAGCAGCAACAACAACAGCAGTGGCATCAATAGCAGCAGCGGCGGCAACAGCAGCAAGCAGGTGAACCTATGCTCCAAGGTGACGCGAGGTATTTTACACTTAAATAATTTACAACTACCTTTTATTTTTGACTCTGGTTCCGAATGTAGTCTTATAAGACAAAGTAATTGTAAAATTCTCAAGGGTGAAAAGTTTCATGAACAAGTGGTTCTAAAGGGTGTAGGGCCTAATAGCGTGGATTGTTCGTTGCAAGTTAAATGTCCAACCATGGTACAAGGTTGCTTGTTTGATGTAATTTACCACGTTTTACCCGATGACTGCCTGAGCGAAGAAGTTTTACTAGGTCGTGATATTTTGGAACAAGGAATTTCTGTTAAAATTAATAGAGATACCCTAACTTTTTCTAAAACAAAGGCTTTCAATACCTGTTCAAGAGTCGAGGAGACCTTTGATATGGCTTCAATCGATACAGATCTTGTAGGGAAAAATAAAGAACAACTAATTGAGATCCTTAAAAAATATTCTTCGAATTTCATACAAAAGCTTCCCACCTCTCGTGTATCTACCGGTGAACTAAAAATTAACTTGATTGATACTAATAAAACCGTACACAGACGCCCATATAGGTTATCCCCCAAAGAATCCGATATCGTGAGTACAATCGTTCAGGAATTACTAGATGCGAATATAATTCGGGAAAGCTCTTCACCTTTTGCAAGTCCGATTTTATTGGTTAAAAAAAAAGATGGTTCTGATCGTATGTGCGTGGATTACAGAGAGCTCAATAGTAACACTAAGCCAGATAGCTACCCTCTTCCACTAATAAGCGATCAAATAGATAAATTAAATGGAGCTCACTTCTTTTCTAGTATAGATATGGCTTCTGGTTTTCACCAAATTAAAGTAAATGAGGAATCAGTTGAAAAAACTGCATTCGTTACACCAACAGGTCAGTTTGAATGGTTAACTATGCCATTCGGTCTTAGAAATGCTCCTCAAGTGTTTCAAAGAGCTATAAATACAGCACTCAAGCCTCTTAATGACAGTAAAATTTTAGTTTATATGGATGACGTACTCTCTGCATCAGAATCTATAGAAGAGGGGTTGGTCCGTCTTAACAAATTGTTGGATACCTTGTCAAAGGCCGGATTTTCATTTAACTTTAAAAAATGTTCTTTTATGAAGAAACAGATTGAATATTTGGGTTTTTTAATATCAGCTGGCGAAGTCAGACCAAACCCATGTAAAGTTGAAGCTTTAAAAAATGTCCCCACACCAAAAACTGTGAAACAAGTTCGACAATTCATCGGTCTAGCTACCTATTTCCGTCAATTTATACCCAATTTTTCAAAAATTATAAAACCCTTATATCCCTTGACAGCTGGGAAAGGTAATATTTGTTGGACCCCAGAACACGATAAAATTCACGCAGATATTGTCAATTGTCTCGTTACAGAACCCGTTCTAAAAATTTTTGATCCTAATTTAACCGTAGAACTCCATACTGACGCAAGTAGTGATGGGTATGGAGCTGTCCTTATCCAGAGGAGGGGGAACCTTCCCCATGTCGTTGCCTATTTCAGCCACAAAACAACTGATGCGGAGAGTCGCTATCACTCCTATGAATTAGAGACGCTAGCGGTAGTAAAATCCGTAGAGCATTTTAGACATTATCTCTTCGGGCGTAAATTTAAAGTTTTCACCGATTGCAATGCATTAAAAGCATCTCATTCAAAAAAAGATTTAACTCCGAGAGTTCATAGATGGTGGGCTATTTTGCAATCCTATGATTTTGACATAGTGTATAAAGAGGGTAAAAAAATGGCTCATGCAGATTTTCTTTCTCGAAATCCGTTGGCTATTAAACATAATGAAGTAGATACTTTAAAACAAAGACATACAAGAATAGTAAATTTATCTGAATTGGAAAAGGGCTGGTTGCATGTTGAACAATCACGCGACTCTGAAATAGCAGAAATTATTTCGAAAATGCGATCAAATGAATTACCTACTGATGTGGAACGCACTTACGATATTAGACAAGGTATTCTGTATCGAAAGATTGAACGAAGCAAAATCACAAAATGGCTTCCTATTTTACCCAAATCATTAATTTGGTCTTTAATAAACCTCGTGCACAATGAAATAAAACACCTAGGTTTTGAGAAAACACTTGATAAATTATATGACCTCTATTGGTTTCAAAATATGTCAAAATTTGTGAAAAAGTTCGTTGATTCTTGTGTCACATGTAAGGCTTCGAAAGGTTCATCGGGTGCTCAGCAAGTGCGTTTGCATCCCATCCCAAAATTGGCTATTCCATGGCACACCATCCACCTAGATTTAACGGGCAAACTTAGTGGAAAAAGCGAACGTAAAGAATACTGTTCAGTTATTATAGATGCGTTCACCAAATTTGTTCTCCTGGAACATACTATGAGTTTGAATTCGATAAATGCTATTAAAGCAGTTAAAAACGCAGTAGATTTATTTGGTGCTCCAAAGCGTATAATAGCTGACCGAGGACGTTCCTATGATAACAGCGAATTCAAACAATTTTGTACCGATAATCATATTGAACTTCATCTTATTGCGACTGGTTCCAGTAGGGCAAACGGTCAAGTAGAACGTGTCATGCGAACTTTAAAAAGTTTACTTACCATTGTTGAATGTGATCCGGTTACTGTATGGCAAGACCAATTGGGAGATGTTCAACTTGCCCTTAACAGTACACGCTGTAGAGTAACAGGGTTCTCCCCATTGGAACTGATGTTTGGGATTCAGGGAAATTCATTACAATTATCACGAATATCTGTGAGCTCTCATGACACTAATAGACTTGATCTTGAATCAGCTAGGTCAAACGCCTCTGACAATGTTCAACAACTGTCTCAATCTGATGCTGAACGGTTCAATAAGGGAAAAGCTAGGGTACGTCCTTTTTCCATAGGTGATTTTGTTTTCATAAAAAGTGAAGAAAGACACCAAACCAAATTAGATCGCAAGTATAACCCTTAATTTGGTTTCGTTGAGTATACTCAACGTTACAAATAAAAAAATCTAGACCTCAAATTTTCTTCTGTGGTTTATAATTTTGTAGGCTAAAAACGCTTGAATATTAATATTATTTAGTAGGAAAAAGTATTTTACCCTCCTGTCAACATTTTACTTGACATTAGTGAACAAAAATGGCGACGAGACAACGCGCTCTGCGAGCTTTACAGGTAAATATTTATTTTTGTCGGTTTTCGGTCTAATTTTGATAAATACGTTACTTATTTCAATTTTTTAAATGTGTAATCAATACGAAAAAAATATTTACAATCCGTTTCTCACGTGGATAAGAACACGACAAATCAGTAAACATGATAGTTAAGTATACTCAACAAAATCCGGTGGTGAGTAATCTTGTGCGAACAGTGCATGTAGAGTATACTCAACAAATCTGCATGTTGAGATTTATTGAAACAATGGTTCAAGGAGTTTATATCGGTTTGATCAGCTTTTTTGTGGGAATGGTTTTTGGGAATAAAATGCAAATTTTGCTTTGGCTCAAAGGCATGACATGTATTTTATTTTAAAATTGGATTATAAAAATATCAATATTTTTACATGGTTTTGAAAAATCGACTTTAGCACATTACTATTAAGTTCAGTTTCCATTAAAAAAATATATTTTTATGACCTTTCCAATAGGTTTTCGTTATTTCAAACTAAACTTAATTTATATGCACCTAAAGTTAATTTTAGTTTTTTTTTGTGTGGAATAATGCAACTAATACTTAATTTTCACGCCTTTCACGCTAGTACCTGCTAACTGTTTTTTGCACGTTATTTATGGATGTGGCGTGTTATTTTTGTCTGTTCCTTGCTTGGGTGCCTGCAAATATCTATTATTTCAGAATTCAAGATCAAGGCATATCCTTGCCCTAGTACCCGAAGAAAACGTTCCTTCAGAAGTGAGCGGGGAATCAAGCTCTGAAAATGAAGCAGACGTATTCAGTCACTATGAACGCCACTTATCAGAGTCGTCTGAAGCCCCTTCAGTTACATCTTCACTAATGGGGCTAAATCTTCTGGATTCCTCCGATGATGTAGAAAATCCGAACATTTCCATTCCACTTCTTGCTGACTTCAATCTTGATGAAGCCAATAACACCGAACTACAACATCTAAGCAATGACATGTTATCATCTATTTGTTAGTTGCCAACATTGTCTCTTATGTCAAATATACCTTCGGTGACCACATCGTTCATTCTCAATTAGGTAAGTGATTCTCCACAACACAAATGTTGGCTTGTACGCTGCAGCCAACACGTAGTAGGTACAAGAGCATAAGGTCGGGGACATAACACAGCCAACTTGAACGGATCCAGACAACCTCGACGTATACCCAAGAAGAAAATTGAACTCAAGTTCAAATGGTCTTATGGTCGTTTCCTCCATCGTGCCGAATCAGATCCTGATACATTTGAAAGCCCCCTTCCAGATGGAAAGAATGCATTCAATTATTTCACCGATTTCTTTTCTGAAGATCTATTTGACGAAATTTCCCTATCTTCAAATATGTATTCTCTGCAGACGACGGGCTGATCAATAAATTTAACTGTTGAAGAGCTGCGTATCTTTCTATATTTTCGCAGTTACTAGACACATCAGCGTCAACAATGCCTGGTTATTGTACAGGCGAGATACCACACGAAAAAGAGTTAAAAAGGTTAAACATTTGAAAAAAAATCGGCTCTAAATTTATAGAGCATTACTTCACAAAGGAAGGAATGTAGATAAAACTATAATCAAAGATTTAAACCCTGAAGGTAAAATAAAAAACCTAACCATCCCAGGCCTGTAAATGACATAAAATATGACACTATCGACCATTTCCCTGAGCATGGTAAGGAATATGGTCGATGTGCATACTGTAAAAAAGGTTTTACTACCGTTTTTGTATAAACTGTAACGTTAGGCTATGTCACTAATTATCACCATAATTAACCATCCTTAATGCATGTAAACGTTTTTTTCAATAAATATTTCTTTTTTAATATACCTACATTTTGTTTAATTTAAAAGTGTTGGTAAGCTGGATTTGTAAAGTATACACAACACTTACATAAGACTTAATTTTGTTAATCATCACATTTTGTTGAGTATACTTAACGTTGTGTTTTCAGGAAACCCTTCAGGCAAGATTTTTTATTTTATTTTTCCCGTGTGTTTTTAATGCATATAAACACAATATATTAACGGCATCTTCCTACTACGACTTTTTTTGTCTTGCCAAATTAAGGGATAAGGGCCCATTTAAAATCATTTCTGTTTTAGAAAATGACCGTTATGAATTGAAACATATTAATGGATCTAACAGAATTTACAAGTATTCTCACGAAAATTTACGGGAAGTGCCGCGTGGACCATCTGGTTTAATCGAAATCGCTGAAAATATCAGTGATGATGACGTGACGGCAAATAATAATGATGAGCTAGTTCATGAAACTACCCATGAAAATTATGTTTTAAATGATACTATTTTAGGGAACAGTGACACCGCGTCTGTTAATAGTGAAACAATGACTGCTGACTCTTGTACTTTAACAGCTAGTAGCAATGGTCAATTTAGTAGATCACATACATCATCGGTAGAGTCGTTGCCGTTGGAGCCTGAATCCATTAACGTTGTTACAAGTGCTTTAATACATAGAGAAAATGAATGAAGTAGAACAAGGACAATTTACGAGTTATCATATTAGCTACAGGGACCATTTTAATCCGGACTAGCAAATTCAGGACCAGTATAAACTGAAGTGATCTTGAAGGGTCGTCTATGACCGGACCAAGCAAAAATAATCCTGAAGGGTTCGTTATAACCGGACCAGGAGATTATAACTCTGAAGGGTCGTTAGACCGGACCAGGAGATTATAACTCTGGAGGGTCATTGGACCGGACCAGACCATAAAATATGATTTTAATGTCAGGATGAACGAACACTAAACTTCTGGTTCTATTTTCCAGATACCTAGATACCTCTAAGGTGCGCGTGCGAGGACGTACGCACGTCAGCATGGCCGTGACGGCGTTACGTCATCGTACTATTGTAAGCGGCACGTGCACCGGACCGATCAGGCGATGTCGCCATCCCCACCTCCCCCACTACTCAACGTGTTTGTGCTCGGGCGGAGCGACCGGGCATTCGAGTCTTGACGGCGGTCCGATGCACATGTTGTGATAGCACCTAGAGTTGTGAATTATTGTGTTAAAATATTTTAATTAACAACTACTATAATTAATTGATTAAGTTACAGTTATAATTAATTAACTAAGTGAATCAATAGAATAAAGTGATTAATAAGTGAAACTACCGACTTTCTACTTTAAAATGTCCGATCCTGACTTTACGCCTACATATATTTATTTGTGCTGATATTTATATATAGTTAGGTTAGGTTATATATATTATATTTATAGTTTAAATAGTTTTATGCATTTATATTTATTGCACCTAACACTGTTTAATCACCCAAAGGTCGACTGGTAGAAAATGCCTTTGGCATTAAGTCCGCCTCTGGACATGTGTGTACTTGAAGTATTAAATAAATCTCAGAAAGTAGGTACTATCTCTGGGTTAATCATTTTTATATAAGGATTTAGTTAAGATTTTCTTAAATATTTTAAAAAATTCCCTTATCTGTAGAATATGACATAACAGATTTATGGCGGTATATCTAGGGCCCTCAGTTCATTCATGTCTTTACTGAGGAATTTGCAAAACATTAGTTTATCTGACGAAATACATAAATAGGACTTTAATATATTTTAGTAAGAGACCTCTGTGAATTAGTAAAAAAGAAATAATGAGAAAAAAGTTAATTGGTAAAGAGTAAATGAAAGTCGAATTTTACTAAAACGTCTGAACTGAGAGCCCAATATTTTCAATAATAACGCAAATTAGAATTAGTTGTTTTACTATTTTTTTATTAAAATGTAACATAAGCGCCGTTCTTCTAAATGCCATACTTTAAGAGAAAATTCATTAAAATTTTTTTTAGGAGAATATTTTGTAGGGTGGATATGTTTTTTTTTTGGACTGATCAGTATGTATCCTCATACAAGCTTTTTCCGATGCAAAAAGTGAGGTATTATAAGATTGAGCGCTATGTTTGTTTGTCCGAAGCACCGTTACCGTAGCTCTTTAACGGGTGCGGTTTTTTATTTATTTAAAAGTAGGTTTTCTAGTGGTGGTTCTTAGATACGTTTATAGAGGTATGAGGGACAGTGTGTAAAGTTCACTCATACCCTATTGAAAAGGGAGGATCTTCCGACCAGACGGGTGTTGTGTCTGGTGGGCAACTGCCCGTCGGTTGATGTCGGGATGTTGTACCTATCCAAATCGCGCGGTAAACTTTAACTGCGCGATCTAGGCTTTCTATGACGTGCGTCTTTTGCGTAGTTCGCCTGTGGTGTTGTAGATGGCGCCACTTCTCTTTTTGTATTTCTACATATTGTTGCGAAGTGTTTTTCTGTAGTGTCGCTACACGTTTTATAAAAATTGGTTCAGCCGTTTCAAGCTCATCATCAGTTTTGTTAACTGCGGAAGGTTTCTTTGACGCATAATATGTATTTATTTTTTTCATTTCAAACATACGTGACCTACAATTTTAAACACCCAAGTATCCTACTAGATGATCCGCTTTCTAACTCGCTGGTACTTTTTCCCACAGATGAAATGGAGGTCTCAAATATCATTATTGGGTTACGAACAGATGCAGCGGTGGGTTGGGATGGCATTTTATCGAGACTGATAAAATCCAGTCTGCCCGCGAATGTCCCACCCATCACACATATCTGCAATCTCTCTATTTCCATGGGCTGTTTTACCAGGGTTTTAAAAAGGATGTCGTTATCCAATCTTCAAAAATGGGGACAGACACGGTGTACATAATTATAGACTGATCTCAGTCTTGCCTGCCATCTCTAAAATTTTTACTAAATCTACGATTCGACGTCTACGAATACGAACGTCTACGTCTTCGTAGAACTACCCTCTAAATCATTTTAACAACGTGACGTAACAGACTAAAGTTTATTTTGCAGCGCATCAATGAGAACAAAAAAGCCATGGGTATTTGTGTAGTTATTTGATCTCTTCAAATGAAACGCCATTCTTATTAAAATGTTCCACATTATATTTATATTTGAATGAATATATGTGTTACACAGTAATTTTGCGTTTTTTTTTTTCATACAAACTTGGAAGCCCTTTTTGGCCTGTCATCTCATCAAGGGTGTGCAATTTCGAGGTTTACTGTTTTATTGACTACAGGTTTAGTGATTTTTTCTTTTCGTATGAGTTGGTGAGATGGTGATATTATTAATAGACTCAGTCAGAGTTTACTAATAATGTCATCATCTGCCTTTCGTTTTCCCAACTACCTATGTTGGGGTCAGCTTCCAGTCTAACCGGATTCAGCTGAATACCAGTATTTTACATGGAGCGACTGCCTGTCTGACCTCCACAACCCAGTTACTGGATAATACGATACCCCTTGGTAAGACTGGTTGTCACACTGTCGGGCTTCTGACGACCCGTAACGACTGTTAAAGATCCACGAATGAAAGCCGGGACCAACGGCTTTATGTGCTTTCCGAGGCACGGAGGGGTCTTGATATGTAAAGATGGTTATCCATTCACGAACAAACCGTGGCAAGCGTAGCTTAACTTGATCGATCGACCCGAGCAGCTGTTATGACTTAGCCACAAGCCCCTCTCTCTACTGATTATGTATTACTGATAGAAGTCAAAATCGGTTGATCGGACTGTAAAAAAGGTTTAGTTAAATATCTAATCTTATTTCAAATGGAGTATAGGTTGTTCAAACTTGATGCGCCTTCAATATGGCGTAGGTAGTTAAGGGTTAACGACATATTGTCACTATGGCGTAGGTAGTTAAGGGTTAACGACATATTGTCATTATGGTGACAATTGACATTTATCGGCGGTGTTGCCAGTAGTCACGTGAAATTATCCTATCCGTAATTGCACTAATATAATTATATAAATTAAATCACAGATGGTTCGATTTATAGTATAATTAAAAAAAAAACATACAAAAATTGTTTTATACGTTTAGGTTACGAATAATTTAGGAGTATATTTTAGGCCTGCGTATTGTTTTGTTTTTCTTAGGCGTTAAATTATAATTTTTCGCCTGTTCTGATCTTTGTAATATATTATGGCAACAGTAAAAGGTGATTTAGAGCAAAATCATACAAAATACTTTTGATTATGATTATTTGGCCACTTCTGGTATAAGGAATAAAAAGTTATTCAAAATTCTTATATTTTCTTAAATTAAAATTAACTGCAATAATGTATGTTTGTACTCGGTGGGGTAGGTATATTTTGTCCATCTCGTTTATGGATTTTTCAGATAAATCAAACCATTGTAGCTATTTCAAATTCAGCCGTACAAAACCCATTTTTACACGCTTTATATTAGCTTCACTTGTATGTTTGTAACCGACTCCTTTGAGCGCGATTTTGACCCACTTTAAACGGTCAGATTTCATTGAAACTTTGTAAACTTGTCGAGGACCGATGACAATTCAATCATTTAAAAAAAAATTGAGAAAAAAATCTCGGTTTTGTAGTTAGCAGAACTAAAAAATTTAAAATAAATAATAGTTTAAAAAACTAAAAAACACGCTTTAAAAACCAAACTAAAAAAGGAGAAAATAATTTTATTCAATTAAAAAGCGTGGGGTGCTTGACATTACTTGATTATAAAAATACCTCAAAAAGCACCCCACGCTTTTTAATTGAATTAAATTATTTTCTCCTTTTTTAGTTCGGTTTTTAAAGCGTGTTTTTTAGTTTTTTAAACTATTATTTTTTAGGTACAGATTACGCATAAACACTACTAATCCTACCAAATTTTCAGAAATATCCATCGGCTAGTTTTCGAGTTCCAAGGTGGCTCCTCAATCCAGACGTCTGAATAGGGTATTCTACTGTTTGAAAAAGTACTTCAAAATGTTGAAGTTCCTAAAAAAAAGCCACAAAAAAAATATTTCGACAAAATAAACACGCTTTCTTGCCATAAAATAAAATTAAATTTTAAACCATTTTTATTCCCGCAAAAACGCTGTCAGCCATTTTGGTGACGTAATATTGGTAAAAACAACAGTCGTGTTTGTACGACCGGCACTCTTTCAACGTTAACAGCTATGAATATTTGGTGTTTTTTGGGAAAATAATTAATTACAATCGCTAGTGTGTAGTGTTTATTGAACACAATTACTAATTACTCCTTGAAGTTAAAGTTGATAGATATGTTACCTAGCTGTTTACACTGAACTGACAGTTTTTGCCTATATGACATCACACCATGGCGGCTCGTGTTTTAGGTCACGTGTTATACCTACAGATTAAAAATTACGACTTTTAATTTTAATATAATAAAACAATGATGTGCTTTTATCACTCAAAATCAGAATACTTAAGTATATTTCTACATAAATTACTATTTTTAATAAATTTCATAATTTATTTTTCACTACGAAAAGTACCCTGTTGCGAAGCCACCTTAACTACCTGTAAATTTTAAAGGGTTACAAATTCCAGGATCGGTTCTTCAAATTCGGGTAATTTACCACTAAATATTGGTGTACACGCGTTTAAATATGAGACATGGCCCCTCAATCCATTACGGACACTAGCTAAACGCTGATCTCTGCAATGTTCAGACAAAAAGCGACTTATGAATAAGAAAAACGATCTTATATTTTTTAATTTAAATATAACACCACAACAAAATATATGGGACAACACAACACTTTCACATAGTTAATGTCTAAAATACAAATAGCTGGGATACGGACAATGGCGGCCGCAACATCTTGAACACCTCTTTAAATTTTGCTCATCTTCGTTATCTTGCGGAATCTCCTGGCTGAGACAAGTTCTCGGCTGTGACCTGCCACTCTTTGGGATCAGCCTCTCTTTACACTTACATCTTACCCTTTCCTCCCTTTGCTCCCTCTCCATCACTACGGACTCATCAATTCCTTCGTCAAGGATCACACGCCTCATCGGGACACCCCAGAAGTTATCATCTTCTTGATACTTAGTATATGGCCAATCGGATTGGTCATTATGTCGTTTCTTCGGTCTCGCATTGGGTACATCGTGTAAAGATCCCAATTCAACCACGCGCTCCTTTCGGCAATGTCGGCTGCTGCAGGGCATTTGGTCTTGAAGGCCATTCCTTTTTGGCCTTCGACATTCGTGATCTCTTTTTGAGAAATCAGGGGAGCCTGGTAGTGAAGACTGCTGTAAAAGACCGAGCGGGCTCAGGCAGGGACTCGGCGTGTATATAGATCGGGAATTTGGTATATCTCTTTGTGAGGGTCTTTGGAATGACCTTTGAGGATCCCAATAAGAAAAGCGCTCAGGTGAGGGTTGGTGTTGAGACTTTGTCGGGGTGCTTGTGAAGGATTGTTCGCAGGGCATTCTTTGTGGACTACTGTTTTGCTGTTGTAGTTTACCTAAACTAGGACGCTGGCAAGGCGCTGGAGTTGCCTGTACGTAGGAAGATGTTCGAGTTTGATCATAGGGCGGTGAGCCAGTTTGATGGCAGGGCGCCGGGCCGGGTGGGCGCCAGGGCGCTTGGTCAGTTTGACGACGACTACTTCTCCCACTCTGTTGTAAATCGGCTTCATTGATGCTATTTTTTTCATTAGGATTCCAGTAGTATTGCTTTATGACTATCTGAAACATTCAAAGAAAAAAATAAACGACGTTTATTGGTCAGTTACTGCTAGAGTAACACGTCTAACTTTGTCATTACTTCTTATCCGGTACGCTCTTGACAGAGCGATCGTGATCGTTAAGTACTCGAAGCAGTATTGGAAGGGGCAGATGTGATGCACTTCACGACATTTCGCCTTGTCATTACAATGAAACAAAAATTAAAACAGGCTTGCCTAAGTTACAAACAGCAAGACAGTGTTAGTAACAGCGTCACTGCTCGAAATAGCTGAGCGGTGCAGGAAGAGTGCTGACGGGCTGAACTCTCGCGACACGTCACCGCACCCCTCCTGCATCGCGTGGCTATCTTAGGTACCATCTCAGTACGCTAGTCCAGTAGCTCAACACTACCATAACATAAAGAGAGATTTTTAAATAATAAAAATCTTACTTGTGGTTGAACTTCCCCTGTAGGTCCCCCGATATTGCTGCTTGAAATCGTATGTCTTCTCATCTGCTGACCAGATGGTAGCGACGGTCTTGAAGGTCCAGCTGGACACGGTCTGGGAGTCTTTTCATGGGCTGCCGGGCAAATTGGACTTGGTGGTGGTTTTTGTATCTCGAATGGGTCCCTCCTCGAGTGGGAATAAGGTGGGTGTACCAAATTCGCAGAAGGACCAGGACATGGTCTTGTTGATTTTTCACTGTCGACTGGGCAAATTGGACTTTGCGGTTTCTCCATCCCGAATGGTCTTAGCACTGTTTGACTTCCAGCATCGACTGCCCGCGGTCCTACGCCTGTATTGCGCTTATTATTCCTCATAAATGAACTCAAACAGTTTGGAGACAAACAGGTTCTCCGTTTGATTCTCTCTAAATGATCCCTGTCCTCAGGGCTTAAAGTACATGGAGGGAACGGATTGGATTGCTTGGGATAAGGTTGCCTACACACCTTGGGGGAGCCACTGAAGCCACCGGAGCCAGAAGTAGCCAATGGTTTATAGGCTGGATATAATGGAGCGTCCATGCCACTCCCGCTGCTGCTGGCAGCGGTCACATTTCCAAAAGCATCTATGGTCACATTTGAGGATGCATCGTACTTTCTCGATTCTTCTGAGGCCTTCAATTGATTTATTAACTTATCAGCAAGTGTATCATTATTTACTCCAGATTCCAAAGGCATTTTGTTTAGAAACTTTACTATTTCATTCTTCATTAATTCATTCTTTTTACCATAACCTTCCACCTCGATGTCAAACAGTTTTTTTGACAATACATATACCATTTTGTTTCTGGCTAATACATCTGTGGGATTTTGGGGTTGTAGTGGTAATTCTTTTATCCAGTCATTTATTTCTTGTCTAATTCTTGCTTGTTCTACTTCGTATCGTATGGAGTCACCTGGTGGTAACGTAACTTTATTCAAAGCAGTATACAGATTGTTGTTAAGATTTCGACTGTTAAGAGGTGAACATGGATTTCTGTACAAGTATTCTCTACAGAAATTATTTATCTCATCAGATATTTTTCTTTTCAATCGCTCTCTTTGATTTTCATTGCCTCCGGAATAATGTAAGTCAATATAGGCATCAGCTAGTTGGTCTTTTAATGTTTCTATACTTGCGTGTTCTTCTTCTGATAAGTTCCGTTGATCTGGTAAAAGTTTTGAGATAGTATCGCGTAATTTCCGTTTGTATGCTTGGCCTGCTATTTCGTCATGGGCTCGACGCTGTGCTTCTAATACTTTTTCAATGAGATCTTCTTTTAGAGCTTCAGATTCGTCATTGGAAATCGAAATATCACCGAGAAGATTCTGTAGTTCATCTCTTAACACAGCTTCATAAAGAGAATCGTCGTTAAATATCTCTGGGTCGACATTCATTTCTCCTATTTTATGGATCAAACTATATGCCATGTCTTTTTTCATATCCTTAATTTCGTCTTCTCCCTTTGTTTCGTCATCTATATGTATGCTACTTAACCAAGTGTCTATGAAGTTTAAGAGGCCATTAAAACTCATTCCATGGCGTCCTTTTTTCGATTCCGGACCTTTAGGAAAGTAATACATATTAGTTTTTTAATTGAAAAAAAATTATACTTATTTTGCATTAAAAAAGGAGAATAAACATAATTGTTTATTCATAGGTTTTTCAGTGTGATGGACATTAAGACGTTCACAATTTTTTTACCATTCATACTGTTTTTTTCTTCGTAAAGGAATAACTTTTTTTATATAAAGTGACTAGTAAATTAACGTATTCCCTCGATGACGTGATGGTGTGGCCTCTTTATGTCAAAAATTCATGGGATACAAAAATGCAAGATTTATGTATTTCTGAAATCGGAAAATTCGTCGTAAACTATAATTTTTCTCTAATCTCCCAAGTTGAATGGCCATCAATGCTACTTTATTTGGTATATAATGCTGTAGCAAAGCTTTTGACGTAACCAAGTGTTCTAAAACAAGAAATAGTTAAAATATGCAACAAGAAGTTAATTAACGGTTTTCCATAAACATTTACTGAACGTGGACACTATTTATCACAAAATTTTACTATCTTCATTTTATCAACTATCGAAGGAGGTACAAAAAACAAATTTCATAAACACACATATATAACAGACACTATTTCAGCCGAATAAAAAAAATAAGATGGCAGGTATTCGCGGGGTGTTGGGTTAGTAGTATGTGTATATGAAGGGTAACTTTACTTTGCAACCATTTACAGCATTCGAAAAATAAACGTTACCTGTACTATCCATTGTAAAAGCACTTTCTTCGAGAGGAATGCCTAAGTCTTTTGCATACTCTTCTGCCAGTTGACTTTCCATCAACCTTCGCTTTTCTTTCGACATCGGACGACCATTAAAAACGTCACCGAGATCTTTTAGCAGTGCTTCCTTAAAATCTTTTTTCTTTACTGGTGCACCTGCTGAATTCTGTCGATCCTTCTCTTGGATTCTCGCAATCAATTTCTTGGTTCTGTAAAGCAGTTTGTGCGCTAATTCTTCAGCTTCTTCGTCACACACACATGGACTTATATAAGTGAACCGTTTAATACTTTCAATCAGGTTTTCTACAATTTCGTCTTGGTCAGGACGGTTCGTCACCAGTTTTCTTAACTCATTGACTATACTTGGATGCAAATCTCTTCGGTCGCAGCATATATTGTAATCATCTAAAATAGCTGATATTTCATCGTTTAGAGCAGTTTTGAATTCTTCGGCTTGTTTTGGAGTTAGAATGCTTCTTGGATCGTCTCCTTAAAATAGACAAGTTACATTTTCTAATTGATCTGTAGCCGATTTCATTTTTTCATCAGATATTTTTAAGTTTTATATTTTGTTGCTTTTGTAGTATTTAAATCGTGCGTGATCTAACTACAAATAACTACTTAAGTTTCTGATGAAAACTTAAAACAAAATCATAGTTTTGATGTTTTCCCCTCTTTTAGATCGTTTAAGTATTCAATATTATTCAGACTTAAAATCTTTTTGTTTTCTGTTAATATTTGTTTTATATAATATTGTTAAAAAAAATCGCATATCGGCAAAATCTAAAGTCACCCAAGGGTACGGCAACTGTCAAAAGGCGCTGTTATAGCTAGTTCCCAACAATATGTAATACACGGCGTGATGTGGTTTTATTTATTTATTCGAAAATAACGCGTTGTTGAGTGTCGAAATACTCCGAAATTGAAGTCCACCATTTCCCGAAAAACCCTAAAATTAGAAGAATGTGCCTTAAAGCCACAACCAATAAACATGGTTATTGTGGTTATGTCACAAATACTTTGAAGAAAATGATTATGAGGAAAATTTAAGGTTATTATTCTGATAAATAACTTCAAATAGGTACTAGATTTAATATACCTATTGAAATCACCGAATATAACGAAATAGTGTAAGAAAACCAAACTCGTGAACACAAAGTAGAATTAATGAACAAAATGTCTTTATTGTAGGCCGTAAGGGACTTTGCTACGATCACGCCATCTACAGTTAGCTTTAAAATGATTGTGAAGTGAGAAAAAAATCAGTTTTGTCGTCTCCATACTGCAAAAAAAAACAAACAGACGAATTGTTATAGTTTTGCGTGGCGTGTTTTTTTTAAAGTATTATATGGTGTTTTTTTTTTGAGGGCGGGAAATCATCAAATAACTTCTCCCACTCTGGGTGGAGCAGGAGGGCGTGTCAGACTTTTACTGAGTAACACCCACCCGTGTTCCCTCAGTTGCCTGTGTGCCAGGGGCGACGGTATCTCTTTCGAACAACCCGCACCCCTGGCAGGCATCAGCCCTTGTGGACCCCACCAGTCCGGCGCACCAGGACACATGGCACGCTGTGACCACCCCAGGAACCCAGTTGCACAAGGGCCCCAGACTACCCTGGCACCCTTGGTCCCCCTGCGATGGGTCAGCGCAGTGGCCCCGCCGCCTACCACTTCTCGGCCGCAGGGGACAGGGAGAGCGGCCAACGCTATACCGACACTCCTCTTCCCCTGCGGCCCCACCGCGTCCGCCATCAAACGGTGGCGGCCCCGTCCAGGCCACGGAAGGGAAGAGCGCTACTCAGAAGTACCGGCACTTCTCCTCCACCGCAGCCTGTAACCCTCAGCTGCGATGCCTCCCATTCGACATCGCGGCCCGCCTCAGTTGCGGTGCACCTCACCGCAACCTACTTTTTGGCCGCTACGTCGTCGGCTTGGAGACAAAAGCCCTGACGAGTGGCCCCACCTTGGGGTTCCTCTTCGCTTCATCGTGGGAGCGGACCACGGCTACTGAGCCCCCCCCCCCAATGACAAATATTATAAATATTTACCAATATTTATAATATGTCGTACCTAATGTGTTTTTAAATATGGAGGTACTTTTAAAAGAGTCTGTAGCTGTATTGACAATTTTTTACGGTACTTAAGAATGTCGTTATTTATTACGACCAAAATCTACCCAGCCTGATCCCAACTATTTTAGGGTCGCCTAACCGGGTGCTTGTTGTATTCCAGTATTTCACATGGAGCGACTGCATATCTGACATCCACAACCCAAGCTCTAATTTATTAATATATCCATGGTTATCATAAATATTTTTTAGTATGAAATCACACGCACGGATCAGCATTTTCCATCCCACTATTTATTCCTGTCATTACCGTGGAAGTCAGTTGTCATGGTATGGCCATGTGATACGGAGGAATGAGGAAAATGTCGTGAGTAAAATTTTGGGTATGAGTTGCTATTTGGTCTTCTCCTACTTGAGTAGTGGAAGACTAAATAAACGATGGATGGACTGTGTGAATGATGATACGGCTAGAAAAGGGGTGACTACCGAGTTGACGACTAATAGAGAATATAGAAGAAAATGAGATGTTACGGCTTTGAAAAACAGCAGATGATGACTTAGAGGCGTCATTCGCTAAAGAGAGAAAAATAACTTCATAGAAGCCGGATATCACCCTACCATGCGCCAAGTTCCCGGTCTACATACAAATTTAACAAAAAACGCGTATCTGCTTGGGGCATTTGGCGCCGTTTCCCGCCCCCAGTTGCGTGGCGTGTTGTATTGTGAGATTCGCCTACACGCACTTTTAATCAGCCGTTAACGCACTTTCAAAGCGTATGAGTGCGGATGCTTGCGAGTGGAGTTCTCGCTTTAGCGAATTACGAAACTATGTGGCAAAAAAGAATAATTAACTAAAATGCTGACGATGCTGCGTGTCAGTGTGATTTCACCGAGGAATTTAAAAGCTCTGGTGATGAAATTCGTTCGCACCGGTAGAAGTTATTTGATGATTTCCCACCCAAAAAAAAAAAATACCGGTTGTATCAACTAACTTTTATGGAGGTGTACCAGGGGAGAGACAGAACCAGTCATCAAATTCCATAGACAACAGCGACATCTGGAGTTTGGTGGGTAAACAAAACTTAGCAGCCATCTTTTCTTGTTTATCAAATTGTCAAACAAATGTCACTGTCAACTCCGGCTTTCCCGACGTTGTTGCGCTTTCCCCTTTGTTCCCGTTGAGTTACACCATGGTGTGTCATACTGTTACTGTATCCCGACATGTAACACTAACTCAATGCCACGTTTTTTTCCCTCTGAGTAACACTGTAACTCAACAGTAGGTACACTGTGTTCCCGTTAAGTAGGTAACTACCGTTTTGGGTCAAATTATTGCACGCCCGCTCGTCTAACATGTCGGAAATTGCTAATGTGCATCTGGATCGAGGGCACATTTTTAAGACCGTGAATTAAAACGGTGTAACTCAACGGGAACAAAGGCACTTTCCGAGTGTAATTAAAGCTAATTCTGTTAAAATTGTTACTTGTTACTGTTATTTGTTTTGTTTTTATTTCTTAATATTAATAGTGACATTTGTTTGACAAACAAGATAAGGTGGCTACCAAGTTTTGTTTACCCACCAAACTCCAGAAGTCATGTTTTTTATTTGACCGATCAATTGACATTAGGGGTCATCAAAAAAGTCTGGAAGGGGGCTCGAGTTATGTTTCGCTTCCCACGTGGCATTCGCCTTAGTTACAGTGTTTTAGACGGGAGGCCTATATCCAGCATTGGACATCTTTGGCTGAAAATAAGATTATGATGATGGCAGTCTTGTAATATTATACAGATTAAATATCTCATGAACCCTCCCAATTAAACTCTTATGTAGACGCCACAAGTTTAGTAAAATTAAGGAGAACTTTTATACCAATAATTTTGAACAATTCTTCGATTTTCTCAATATCTGGAGTCACACATGCATCAAGATCCATTTTGTTTAATCTTTTGAACACTTGAAATCTTAGATTTTCAATTTCCTCTTTCCTGGAAGTCGTCTTGCCAGATTGCACTTGCAAGTATTTCTTTCTATCTACTATGTCATTAATAATCTCGTTAATGAACTTCGTTTTTGCTTCAGGATCTAAATTTATAGGCAGAGATTCAAGCCAAGATTTTGTAGATTTTGCGATTTTGGCCTTGTATTCGTCTGCTGCGGGGTCGGCATTTGGTTTTCCTGGCGTAGAAGTTTGAACAGGACTAAATTCCATGTTTGACAATTCTTGTTCCATTTCTTCTTCGTCTTCTATTAAAGTATTCGTGGCTTTTGTTTTAGTACCTAGAATGTCTGCAATCCCCTGCTCTTTACCCGTCTTTTTATATTTTGGATCTTTTGCGGATAGTAGTGTCACTGGAATATCTGCAATTCCTTGTTCTTTACCCGTTTTTTGATATTTTGGATCGTTTGCCGATAGTGGTGTCACTTGCATGTCTGCATTTCCTTGTTCTTTACCCGTCTTTTGATATTTTGGATCGTTTGGCGATAGTGGTGTCACTTGCATGTCTGCATTTCCTTGTTCTTTACCCGTCTTTTGATATATTGGATCGTTTGCCGATAGTGGTGTCACTTGCATGTCTGCAATTCCTTGTTCTTTACCCGTCTTTTGATATTTTGGATCGTTTGCCGATAGTGGTGTCACTTGCATGTCTGCAATTCCTTGTTCTTTACCCGTCTTTTGATATTTTGGATCGTTTGCCGATAGTGGTGTCACTTGCATGTCTGCAATTCCTTGTTCTTTACCAGTCTTTTGATATTTTGGATCGTTTGCGGATAGTGGTGTCACTTGCATGTCTGCAATTCCTTGTTCTTTACCCGTGTTTTGATATTTTAAATCGTTTGCCGATAGTGGTGTCACTTGCATGTTTGCAATTCCTTGTCCTTCATCCGTTCTTTGAAATATTGGATCGTTTTCGGATAATGGTGTAACTTTTAATTTAACAGAATTAATATTATTTAATAATTCTTTTGTGTCTACTATGACTACCTTCAATGCCTCAGCCGACACGAACGGATTCAATCTCCGATGCACTTGTAACTTCAAATATTCCAAATCGTCTCTTGGAGAGGGTTCAACACTTCCAAAAACTTGAATATATTTCTTCCTATCAACTATGTCACGAGTGAGCTCTACTATAAATTTTTTCTTGATGTCCGGTCGTATATTAGTGTGTAGGTTTTCCAACCACGTCATGATGGCGTCGGTAACGAACATCGTAAAGTCTCCCTCGTCAACACTTTGATTTGACTTTGGAGTAAAAGGAGATGTTTGTTCAATAGTACTATTGAAAGTTATCGCTTTGTCTATCTTTGCAAAACGTGATGATGATTTTCCTTTATTGTTCTTCGGTGCTGGTTTAGGAGTAAAATGTTTCTTTGATTTTGAACTCTGAACGGAACTAGGTTCTTCTTTGTTTTTAGTAGACATCATATTTATTTGGGTAATCTCGTCGTAAACAACCAATTTTTCTTTCAAGAAACATTTGTCATTCCTCGGTAAAGGTAATTTAGTTACTGCTTCTTCAAGTTTTCTGGACCACTGTTTTCTGACATTGTTACTCGTTGCTATTAATTCTTTTAATGAGTAATTGATGTTTCCAGGCGAGAATGCGTTGCTGGTAGTTTTCTTTCTATCTTGAGGCACTGGATCTTTTCTCCGCCTTTTAGAGGAGCATTGTTCTGTTTTAAAAAGAAAGATATAAAATAACAAAGTGATCAAAATGTAAATAGAACTTTAACTAGTTTTGACTTCGTTTAACTTTAGTACAATTTTTACTCGATTGATCAACACCCTAATTGCGTAACACAATATTAATAACAATCTGAATCATTTTGAAGGATAATACTAAACCATAGCTTCTTATGTTCGTAAAATTCGTCTGCTCAACAACGTAAATAACGCATTGAATTTTGTAGAACTGTCAAAATGATTGCCATAATGTTGGTGTTTTACCCAATTACCGTGCTGATAAAAGCATATCACTGAAACACGAAATCAAAAAGTACATTATAAGAATTAATCACTGCAGACCCACCGTACCCCTGGCCATACCCCTGGTGGAACGGTGGGTCTTTAAAAGTTAAACGATACCACTGTCTGAAGTGACCGTAGTGCTGTGCTGTATGAGTTATCTCGCATATTATGTTTATGACTCATTCATTAGTTAGGTACTTAGGTAATGCATAATTCCTTAAGTATTGATGCGGCAATATTGCATATTTAAGTACTGCGCTTTTCGAACTCTTTAAATAAACCATACATATTAACTTTTTCAAAACGTTCGTGACAGTTACAGATTTATTGTTGAATAATAATTGTGATACTAATACAAATTAAATTAAATTGTTGGTGTTGAAAATAGTACCTATAACGGACGATACTGAAATAGATTTCATCCAAATAAATGGCGGAAACGCCCTTCTTTTTGGCAAATACCGTTATCATCGCCACAAAACATATACAAACGGCTCCATGTTGTGGAGGTGTTCATCTTACAGTAGAAGTAAATTTTTTGGCACTGTAACGATTGGAAAGGTAGTTTTTGATTCAATTTTCTTATTTGTTTCTTTGTCATTTGTTTATTTTTTTTTAAGTAAATTTATTAAAAATAAAGATCATACCTGTGAAGTAGATCCATTGAGTAATGAAATATTGAAGGAAAGGTGTAATTTGCGAAAAATTGTAGTTTCATCTGATGAACCTATTGAACGAGAAGAAAAAGAGAGATGTCAAAGACATGGGGATGAATTTTGCAATTGGGAAATATCCTCGGTACGAAGGCGTGAAGCACTTTCTTCAGAACGCTAGGAACAAATCTGCACAAGTTTCTAAAACTGTATCCCACGATTTGAGTGAAATAGAAGTTCCAGTCCAGTATCATAAATTTCGGAAGGCGGTGACAAAAAATTAAAATACAGCTCCAAAGGCACCGACCTCCGAAATTAAAGTTACTTTTCACTTTGTAGTGTTTCTTTGGAAGACGGTTGTTTTTTTTGGAAAAAGTTTTTTTTTGTTTAACATGATAAAGTCTCAAATGCCCGAGTGGAACCCACGTAAAATTCACAAAGACTACGAAAGAGCAGCGATGGACGCCATTTTGAAAGTATTCCCAAATTGCGAGGGTGCTATTACCATTGGACTCGCAACATTTGGAAGAAAGGGAAGTCTTTTGGATGTACGAAAAATAAACCAGGACGAAGAATAGTTGCCCTGGCGAGTGGTTTGCCACTTCTTCCTGACTGCGAGATTCAACATGGCTTTGAGTATGTGAAATCTGAATCTGATGGCATGGTACAAATGGAATAATTACTTAGAAACATATTGGTTTAAGACGCATTCATCTACTGTATTAAGTGTATTTGGTGAACGCCGTAGAACCAGCAATATTTTAGAAACATTTTTTTCCAAAATTAATAAACGTGTCATCAAGAATACTGTGACATTGATGCGATTACTCAAAGTATTGGAGCATATTCATAAATTGGAGATGATTCCAAAAGAAGAAGAAAGGATCAAATTATCAATGATGACTTAATTACTGACGTACAGTTACAAATTGTAAATAACGAAATTTCAGTTGGTCACCCATTAGAAAAATTGTGCACATAACAACCTAATTACTAAATTAAATTGTTGATCTCAAAAGTGGTTTTAACTTGTGATACAACACTATTACCTGGTGGTATCGTTTAACTTTAAAAGACCTTCCGTACCACCAGGGGTATGGCCAGGGGTACGGTGGGTCTGCAGTGGAATTAATGTGTATAATTTATCCATAGCATATGTACTAACTAAAAAACATACTTAAGTTATCTATTCTGGTACAGATAAACTTCCTTTCTCCTTAAACATCATCATTACATATAGTTTCTTTCTCTTGTTTAATGTGTATTACGGAATAAGTATATACACATGTATTTATAATAATATACAGATAAGTTTATGCTCCATGTATGTATGAATTTACACTCGAGAGCGATGAATTAGGGTCACATAAAGTTACCTGAAGGTGTCTTGGAAACTAAGAATGCTAGCTTAATTAAATAAAACGTGTTTGCGACAGGTATCTTTATGTGACCCTAATACATTGCTCTAGAGTGTATTTTAAATATAAATGGACCTACAGTATTGTCTATCCTTCTCCCTTTAATCCATCCAATGGTTGTCAGCAAAAGAATGCTTTCAAGGATTCTTAAGACCGCCCATTGTGTTACCCTATGTAAAAATTCTACATAATATCTGTAATTTTTATGGTGTACATAATAAAGAGTATTCTATCTATCTATGTCTATCATCTATTGGCCTAATGATGACCATAGATTATGTAATTCTCTGTTAGTGATGAATGTTGATTGATGAAAACTGAACTATTGTGTCCATGTAAGATGCCTAGTAATTGAGTTCGTTTTGTAGATAGATTATTGTTATCTGCGACAGTAAGTAATCCACAAGTCATAGGCTGAGATCCATAAATGTCTTAGGCTGAGATCCATATAGTGCGAGATCCCAGAGCTTTATGATATAACATATTTTCACAAAGATGAAGCCTTAGGTTCTGACTAGTGTCTCATGCACTTTTAATATCTGCGTGTTTGTGGAGTACGCTCAGTGATATCTGGGCAGGTACCAGGTGACCATGGTAACTAAAAAGTTACTTAACTTAAATTTACATGGCTGATTTTTATATATTTAATGTAGAATATTACTCGGAAGTAATATCAAAAGTATCAGACGCTTTCCATGGACCAGAACTTTTGTCAGACGCTATAAAGCTCTACAAAACATAAATTAACTCCCCGAACGACTGATGCCGAGTATATCCTATTTAGCGTCAATAACCCGAGCGTAACGGTACAGTTTGGTCACAGAGGTTAAGATTTTAGTAAACTCAATATACAATTGTATCTAGTGGATGTCATAAATACGTTTTATATTTAAGATAAACGCATTTCTTATAACGACTACCGACGTGTTTTCGAATCACGTAACGCTCGGCGGGCGACAAGTGACACTACGCGTGTCACTTGTCTTTTATAAACGATGAAACGGCCGTGCGCAGCTCGCCCAACCGACCCTTGCTCGTTGAAGCGCCAGCTCGCGCCGCAGCTGAGCCAGTAGAGTTAAATTCCCCGATTAATAATAATAATGCAAACATTTTGATCCAGCCTGTCCCCACTTGCTGCCCCCTACCAATGACGGCTTGAGCCGAGGCCCGTACCCCGCAGGGGGTGCCCTCCGCGTGCAGTCGCCTAGTAATTTATGTAGTTTTTAAGCCCTGGCTGGAGGCGTTAAGTTTATTCTTAATGGCAGCCCCAGGAAAGACCGGTTAGGCAGTCACGGCCTCTCAAGGCCAACTGCGAGACACACGACAAAAAAAAATGTGCGCAGCTCAATTGTTGCTGCGACGCTGAAGTTTAAAGACCATAAAGTAATACTGTGTCACTCCTTGTAGAAATATTGCTATCTGTTACGGCAAGGCCGGGTCAGTTAATTTTATCTTTAATATTTTAATATCCGAGTGCTAAGATTTCAAAACTACTTAAAACAATCAGCGATGTCACGTACTTTTAAGCAAAGCTGTAATATCATTCCTGGTGTTAATAATATCCTGTTGCATATAGTGTTTTAGTTCCATTAAATGTTTGTGAGATTATTCAAACTTTCATTTCAAACACTACCTCGCATAACCGAAAGCTAATAAATAGTTCAGTACTAACATAGTTCAGAAAGAGCGCAAGATGCGTTTAAAGAAGTTCTCACTTAAACAAGGGTAAAACTTTCTACCCGAATAAAAATTGGGTAGACCGCAAAAAAAAGATTAAATAGGACGAAAAACGAAGGCCTGACAATGACGATTCTAAATCTTTACGACGAAAAGACGGACGGTAGAACCACATAATTATTTCCGATGCAGACGGTATGACGGAAAATACGATTCGTAACCTGGAAAACAATAATAATAAAAATTACATAAAAACTACAATTTGCTTTTAAATAATCAGAAAAAACATGTGTCAAAAGTTAAGATGACATCTATATCACCACATACGAATGACGCAAGACATCGGACGTTACACAAATCCATCATCGCGCAAGCAAAGTTTATCGCGAAATCTGTTTGCACAATACATACAAAACTATGCGAGTGCGTAGCGCGAGTTGTTTTCTTAAAATTATAATTTGTTTCGTTAAATTTTTTAAGCGGTAGTGAACGTCAATTTGTTTAAAATACTTTATTTGAATAATTATGATTTTAAAGAAGCCATTGTTTGTTGCAAAATTATCTTTATCCAACTATCGATCACTGGCAATAATTATTTAAATGTGTTTAATCTCATGTTTAAATTACTTTATACTAGTATTAATGCGGAGCAAAAGCAACTTATCCTTCTTAGGAACATTTCCCTCAATGTTGTGATTTAAAAGCAAAAATTATTTAATCTTAAATTAAGTCCGTCAATTATGATCTACTAAACCTCTCAAGCTTGAATGTCGCAATTTCAGGAAATCCAGTAGTGGTTCCATGTCCATGATCATTCTGTATAATTCTCCAGTTCTATCTATAATTGGAGGCAAAGCTTTCGGATCCACCAAATTTATAATTTTTCTAAAAATCTGATACTTTAAATTTTCAATCTCATCTTTATCTGTGGATACTGCTTCAGGATGTACTTGCAAGTATTTCTGCCTATCTAGTATGTCATTAGCTATATCTTTCGCCACAGCTGTTGCGACTTTCGGGTCCAATTCTACAGGCAGACTATCCATCCAAGTTTTAATTGTTTCTGATATTTTGTCTTCAGACAATGCGGATACTTCTCGCAAATCTTCGTCATCATCCATAATTTTTTTAGAAGCCTCTTCCATTCGTTCTTGCAGTAATAATTTTAATTCGCTTTTCTTATCAGTCGGGATCGATGACACATCAACAACTTTTTCAGAATCTTTTAAAACATCTGCTATAAGAGCGCCTATATCATTTATGTGAGGTGAATTGTCTATGGTTTGATTAAGTTTTCGTAATAACTTATTTATTTGACTACTTTTATCAGATTTCGATAAAGTAGACTGATTGACAGCGTCACTGATAGCTCTAGCGAATGGTTTTTTGTATTTTTTTAATTTATGCTCATATTCCGGACTTCTTTTACCAGGTTTGGATGAAGTAGACTGATCAACAGCATCTTCCGCTTTACTAAATACTTCTTTGTGATTTGTTATTTTATCCTCATCGTTATCATCCACCATTTCATCAAAAGTTTTAGCCAGTGCCTTTTTTAAAGAACTTTTTTCAAGGTTGGGTATAGGAGTCTTTTTCACAGCTTTAGTGTAGTCTTTTGTGTATCCTTCATCACTATCGTAGGTATCCATAATTTCATCAATAGTCTTCGCCAGTTCTTTGTTCAGTAATGATTTCAACTCGATTTTTTTGTCATTTGGGATCGATGATGCATCAACTTTTTTTTTTAAATGTTTTAAAACCTCAGATTTTAGTGGTTCTAAATCATCGACGTTAATAAATGGTTGTTTGTCCATAGTTTCTTTCAGGTTGCTTAATAACATATGTTTTAAACTACTTTTGTCTGGTTTCGATAAAGTAGACTGATCGACAGCGTCACTGATAGCTCTAGCGAATGGTTCTTTGTATTTTTTTAATTTATGCTCATATTCCGGACTTCTTTTACCAGGTTTGGATAAAGTAGACTGATCAACAGCATCTTCCGCTTTACTAAATACTTCTTTGTGATTTGTTATTTTATCCTCATCGTTATCATCCACCATTTCATCAAAAGTTTTAGCCAGTGCCTTTTTTAAAGAACTTTTTTCAAGGTTGGGTATAGGAGTTTTTTTCACGGCTTTAGTGTAATCTTTTGTGTATCCTTCATCACTATCGTAGGTATCCATAATTTCATCAATAGTCTTCGCCAGTTCTTTGTTCAGTAATGATTTCAACTCGATTTTTTTGTCATTTGGGATCGATGATGCATCAACTTTTTTTTTTAAATGTTTTAAAACCTCAGATTTTAGTGGTTCTAAATCATCGACGTTAATAGATGGTTGTTTGTCCATAGTTTCTTTCAGGTTACTTAATAACATATGTTTTAAACTACTTTTGTCTGGTTTCGATAAAGTAGACTGATCGACAGCGTCACTGATAGCTCTAGCGAATGGTTCTTTGTATTTTTTTAATTTATGCTCATATTCCGGACTTCTTTTACCAGGTTTGGATAAAGTAGACTGATCAACAGCATCTTCCGCTTTACTAAATACTTCTTTGTGATTTGTTATTTTATCCTCATCGTTATCATCCACCATTTCATCAAAAGTTTTAGCCAGTGCCTTTTTTAAAGAACTTTTTTCAAGGTTGGGTATAGGAGTCTTTTTCACAGCTTTAGTGTAGTCTTTTGTGTATCCTTCATCACTATCGTAGGTATCCATCATTTCATCTATAGTCTTCGCCAGTTCTTTGTTCAGTAATGATTTCAACTCGATTTTTTTGTCATTTGGGATCGATGATGCATCAACTTTTTTTTTTAAATGTTTTAAAACCTCAGATTTTAGTGGTTCTAAATCATCGATATTAATAAATGGTTGTTTGTCCATAGTTTCTTTCAGGTTGCTTAATAACATATGTTTTAAACTACTTTTGTCTGGTTTCGATAAAGTAGACTGATCGACAGCGTCACTGATAGCTCTAGCGAATGGTTCTTTGTATTTTTTTAATTTATGCTCATATTCCGGACTTCTTTTACCAGGTTTGGATGAAGTAGACTGATCAACAGCATCTTCAGCTTTACTAAATACTTCTTTGTGATCTGTTATTTTATCCTCATCATTATCATCCACCATTTCATCAAAAGTTTTAGCTAGTGCCTTTTTTAAAGAACTTTTTTCAAGGTTGGGTATAGGAGTCTTTTTCGCAGCTTTAGTGTAGTCTTTTGTGTATCCTTCATCACTATCGTAGGTATCCATAATTTCATCAATAGTCTTCGCCAGTTCTTTGTTCAGTAATGATTTCAACTCGATTTTTTTGTCATTTGGGATCGATGATGCATCAACTTTTTTTTTTAAATGTTTTAAAACCTCAGATTTTAGTGGTTCTAAATCATCGATGTTAATAAATGGTTGTTTGTCCATAGTTTCTTTCAGGTTGCTTAATAACATATGTTTTAAACTACTTTTGTCTGGTTTAGATAAAGTAGACCGATCAACAGCATCGCTGATAGCTTTAGCAAATGCCGTTTTGTGTAAAAGCGATTTGTCTTTAGATTGACCAGCCGGTGTCATTTTGTTTGCTTTGCGAATCAGGTCATTCGCGAAAACACTCGCTTGTTCTTCAGGTAAGTTTTGCTCTCGCATTAGTCTCTTTGTGAGTTTTGTTTTCGCATCTTCGAAATCTCTACCAACGAGCGGTGCACTGACTAAATCCTCCATATCTGCTTCTAATGTTTTAACGTAGCTTGGATCTAATTCATATCTTTCGACACCCATATCTTCTTTTAGTGCTATTTCTCGTGCCTTACCAATCAGTTCATCAGCGAATTTAATCGCTTCTTTTTCGGAAAAACTTTGCTCATTCATTAAATGATTTATAAGTTTTCTTCTTGAATCTTCAAAATCATCACCCTTGTGTACTATCTCTACTATTTCATCAAATTGTTCAGACAATTGATTTTGGTGGCAAGGATCTATCGCCTCGTCGAACTGAGGCAAAACTCTGCGTATTATATCATTTAATTTATTCATTTTCGTATCAGGCAAAGATTTCACATTATTTGTTTCATTTTTTATATTGCTCAAGTTTTCGTCTACTGCAGCAAATAATTCACTTTCAAGTTTATTTTTCTTGTCTTTTGGTAGATTCAGTTCATCAAGAATTTCATTTATGCCGTCTTTAAGTGGTTGTACAGTATCACCAGATAACGATTTCTGGAAGTTTTTGGTGGCCATGTCTTTCAGTTTTTTCTTTAACTCTTTCTTTTTATCTAAAGGGATAGGTGCTTCATCAATAGCTTTTTCAAATCCAACTAATAAATTGTTTTGGGTTTCACTTTCTGATTCTTTAAAGTCATCGGCTTGTGATGAAAATTTAAGGGGACCACCTCGCAAATTGTCTAAATTTTCGTCAACCATGTTAAATAATGCGCGTTTCAAATTATTTTTCTCAGAGTTAGGTATTTGTAGCTCATCTAGTGCATCAGCTATGTCAATTTTTATGGCATCTTGCACGTTATCAGCGAGTTGCGGTTTTTTTAAATGATCAGCAGTAATTTTTTTCAGTTTCCGTTTCAACTCCATTTTTTTCTCTTCAGGGATGGCCGATTCTTCAATGATGTTTTCAATTCCAAGCAAAATACTTTCCTTTACATTCGTTTCATCAACTTCTTCTATGGGCTTAAGGCCTTTTGAAAGCTTATATTTCTTTGTATCTCGAAATTTTGTCTCAATGTCATCAACCAGGTTTCTTTTTGTTTGTGAAACTTCGCTTCTCGTTTCTTTTTTCTCTTCAGGGATGTTTGATTCTTCAACACCTTGCAAAATGCTTTCTCTGGCTTTGGTTTTGTCGGCATCTCGCAATTTAGCAAGATTCTCTTCTGTCTTGTTTACGAGTGCACCTTTCAATTTATCTTTCTCAGGCTCAGGGATTTGTAAGTCATCTAGTATATCAGCTTTATCGATTATCATGGCATCTCGCACGTCATCTGACAAAGGCTGTTTTAAATTATCAGTTACCATTTTTACCAATTTACTTTTTAAGCCACTCTTTTTTTCTTTAGGGATGTTTGATGCTTCAATAACCTTTTCAATTCCTTTTGAAAACGTTTCTGTCGCTTTGGTTATGTTAGCATGTCGCAATTTAGCAATATTTTCGTCTGTCTTGTTAATGAGTGCACGTTTCAATTTATCTTTCTCGGTTTTAGGAATTTGTAAATCATCTAGCACATCAGCTATTTCGATTCTAATGGCATCTTGCACGCCATCTGACAAAGGCTGTTCAAAATTATCGGTAGCCATTTTTTCCAATTTCCTTTTTAATTCCTTTTTTTTTTCTACAGGAATGTTTGATTCTTCAATAATCTTATCAATTCCTTGCGAAATGCTTTCTTTCGCTTTGGTGTTGTCAGCATCTCGCAATTTGGCAATATTTTCGTCTGTTTTGTTAATGAGTGCACGTTTCAATTTATCTTTCTCGGATTTAGGGATTTGTAAGTCATCTAGTATATCAGCTATGCCGTTTCTCATGGCATCATGCAAGTCATCTGACAAAGGCTGATTTAAATTATCAGTAGCCATTTTTTCCAATTTCCTTTTCAATTCTCTCTTTTTTTCTTCAGGGATGATTGATTCTTCAATCATCTTTTCAATTCCTTGCGAAATGATTTTTTTTGCTTTGGTGTTGTCAGCATCTCGCAATTTGGCAATATTTTCGTCTGTTTTGTTTATGAGTGCACGTTTCAATTTATCTTTCTCTGATTTGGGGATCGGTGAATCATCTAGTATATCAGCTATGTCGACTTTCATGACATCTTGCATATCATCAGACAAAGGCAGTTTTAAATTATCAGTTACCATTTTTACCAATTTCCTTTTTAATTCCCTCTTAGTTTCTTCAGGGATGTTTGATTCTTCAATAATCTTTCCAATTCCTTGCGAAATGCTTTCTTTCGCTTTGGTGTTGTCAGCATCTCGCAATTTGGCAATATTTTCGTCTGTTTTATTTATGAATGCACGTTTCAATTTGTTTTTCTCGGATGTAGGGATTTGTAAATCATCTAGTATATCAGCTATGTCATTTCTCATGGCATCTTGCATGTCATCTGACAAAGGCTGATTTAAATTATTAGTAGCCATTTTTTCCAATTTCTTTTTCAATTCTCTCTTTTTTCCTTCAGGGATGTTTGATTCTTCATTAATCTTTTCAATTCCTTGCGAAATGCTTTTCTTCGCTTTGGTTTTGTCAGCATCTTGCAATTTGGCAATATTTTCGTCTGTCTTGTTTATGAGTGCACGTTTCAATTTATTTTTCTCGGATGTAGGGATTTGTAAGTCATCTAGTATATCAGCTATGTCGTTTCTCATGGCATCTTGCATGTCATCTGACAAAGGCTGTTTTAAATTATCAGTAGCCATTTTTTCCAATTTCCTTTTCAATTCTCTCTTTTTTTTTTCAGGGATGTTTGATTCTTTAATAATCTTTTCAATTCCTTGCGAAATGCTTTCTTTCGCTTTGGTGTTGTCAGCATCTCGCAATTTGGCAATATTTTCGTCTGTTTTATTTATGAGTGCACGTTTCAATTTATCTTTCTCAAATTTAGGGATTTGTAAGTCATCTAGTATATCAGCTATGTCGATTTTCATGGCATCCTGCACGTCATCTGACAAAGGCTGTTTTAAATTATTAGTTACCATTTGTTCCAATTTCCTTTGCAATTCTTTCTTTTTTTCTTCAGGGATGTTTGATTCTTCAATAATCTTTTCAATTCCTTGCGAAATGCTTTTCTTCGCTTTGGTTTTGTCATCATCTCGGAATTTGCCAAAATTCTTTTCTGTCTTGTTTACGAGTGCACGTTTCAATTTATCTTTCTCGGATTTAGGGATTTGTAAATCATCTATTAAATCAGCTATGTCGATTCTCATGGCATCCCTTACATCACCTGATAAAGGCTGTTTTAAATTATCATTAGCCATTTTTTCAAATTTTCTTTTAAATTTCCACTTGGTTTCTTCAGGGATGTTGGATTCTTCAATAATCTTTTCAATTCCTTGAGAAAAGCTTTCTTTCACTTTGGTTTTGTCAGCATCTCGCAATTTGGCAATATTTTCATCTATTTTGTTAATGAGTGCACGTTTCAATTTATCTTTCTCAAATTTAGGGATTTGTAAGTCATCTAGTATATCAGCTATGTCGATTTTCATGGCATCCTGCACGTCATCTGACAAAGGCTGTTTTAAATTATTAGTAGCCATTTTTTCCAATTTCCTTTTCAATTCTCTCTTTTTTTCTTCAGGGATGTTTGATTCTTCAATAATCTTTTCAATTCCTTGCGAAATGCTTTCTTTCGCTTTGCTTTTGTCAGCATCTCGCAATTTGGCAATATTTTCGTCTGTTTTGTTTATGAGTGCACGTTTCAATTTATTTTTCTCGGATGTAGGGATTTGTAAGTCATCTAGTATATCAGCTATGTCGTTTCTCATGGCATCTTGCATGTCATCTGACAAAGGCTGATTTAAATGATCAGTAGCCATTTTTTCCAATTTCCTTTTTAATTCCCTCTTAGTTTCTTCAGGGATGTTTGATTCTTCAATAATCTTATCAATTCCTCGCGAAATGCTGTCTTTCTCTTTGGTGTTGTCAGCGTCTCGCAATTTGGTAATAGTTTCGTCTGTCTTGTTAATGAGTGCACGTTTCAATTTATCTTTCTCAAATTTAGGGATTTGTAACTCATCTAGTATATCAGCTATGTCGTTTCTCATGGCATCTTGCATGTCATCTGACAAAGGCTGATTTAAATTATCAGTAGCCATTTTTTCCAATTTCCTTTTTAATTGTCTCTTTTTTTCTTCAGGGATGTTTGATTCTTCAATAATCTTTTCAATTCCTTGCGAAATGCTTTCTTTCGCTTTGCTTTTGTCAGCATCTTGCAATTTGGCAATATTTTCGTCTGTCTTGTTTATGAGTGCACGTTTCAATTTATCTTTCTCAGATTTGGGGATTGGTGAATCATCTAGTATATCAGCTATGTCGACTTTCATGACATCTTGCATATCATCAGACAAAGGCAGTTTTAAATTATCAGTTACCATTTTTACCAATTTCGTTTTTAATGCCCTCTTAGTTTCTTCAGGGATGTTTGATTCTTCAATAATCTTTTCAATTCCTTGCGAAATGCTTTCTTTCGCTTTGGTGTTGTCAGCATCTCGCAATTTGGCAATATTTTCGTCTGTCTTGTTTATGAGTGCACGTTTCAATTTATTTTTCTCGGATGTAGGGATTTGTAAGTCATCTAGTATATCAGCTATGTCGTTTCTCATGGCATCTTGCATGTCATCTGACAAAGGCTGATTTAAATTATCAGTAGCCATTTTGTCCAATTTCCTTTTTAATTGCCTCTTTTTTTCTTCAGGGATCTTTGATTCTTCAATAATCTTATCAATTCCTCGCGAAATGCTTTCTTTCTCTTTGGTTTTGTCAGCATCTCGCAATTTGGTAATAGTTTCGTCTGTCTTGTTAATGAGTGCACGTTTCAATTTATCCTTCTCAAATTTAGGGATTTGTAAGTCATCTAGTATATCAGCTATGTCGATTTTCATGGCATCTTGGACATTATCTGACAAAGGCTGTTTTAAATTATCAGTAGCCATTTTTTCCAATTTCCTTTGCAATTCTCTCTTTTTTTCTTCAGGGATGTTTGATTCTTCAATAATCTTTTCAATTCCTTGCGAAATGCTTTCTTTCGCTTTGCTTTTGTCAGAATCTCGCAATTTGGCAATATTTTCGTCTGTTTTGTTTATGAGTGCATGTTTCAATTTATTTTTCTCGGATGTAGGGATTTGTAAGTCATCTAGTATATCAGCTATGTCGTTTCTCATGGCATCTTGCATGTCATCTGACAAAGGCTGATTTAAATTATCAGTAGCCATTTTTTCCAATTTCCTTTGCAATTCTCTCTTTTTTTCTTCAGGGATGTTTGATTCTTCAATAATCTTTTCAATTCCTTGCGAAATGCTTTCTTTCGCTTTGGTGTTGTCAGCATCTCGCAATTTGGCAATATTTTCGTCTATTTTGTTTATGAGTGCACGTTTCAATTTATTTTTCTCGGATGTAGGGATTTGTAAGTCATCTAGTATATCAGTTATGTCGTTTCTCATGGCATCTTGCATGTCATCTGACAAAGGCTGATTTAAATTATCAGTAGCCATTTTGTCCAATTTCCTTTTTAATTGCCTCTTTTTTTCTTCAGGGATCTTTGATTCTTCAATAATCTTATCAATTCCTCGCGAAATGCTTTCTTTCTCTTTGGTTTTGTCAGCATCTCGCAATTTGGTAATAGTTTCGTCTGTCTTGTTTATGAGTGCACGTTTCAATTTATCCTTCTCAAATTTAGGGATTTGTAAGTCATCTAGTATATCAGCTATGTCGATTTTCATGGCATCTTGGACATTATCTGACAAAGGCTGTTTTAAATTATCAGTAGCCATTTTTTCCAATTTCCTTTGCAATTCTCTCTTTTTTTCTTCAGGGATGTTTGATTCTTCAATAATCTTTTCAATTCCTTGCGAAATGCTTTCTTTCGCTTTGGTGTTGTCAGCATCTCGCAATTTGGCAATATTTTCGTCTGTCTTGTTTATGAGTGCACGTTTCAATTTATTTTTCTCGGATGTAGGGATTTGTAAGTCATCTAGTATATCAGCTATGTCGTTTCTCATGGCATCTTGCATGTCATCTGACAAAGGCTGATTTAAATTATCAGTAGCCATTTTGTCCAATTTCCTTTTTAATTGCCTCTTAGTTTCTTCAGGGATGTTTGATTCTTCAATAATCTTATCAATTCCTCGCGAAATGCTTTCTTTCTCTTTGGTTTTGTCAGCATCTCGCAATTTGGTAATAGTTTCGTCTGTCTTGTTTATGAGTGCACGTTTCAATTTATCCTTCTCAAATTTAGGGATTTGTAAGTCATCTAGTATATCAGCTATGTCGTTTCTCATGGCATCTTGCATGTCATCTGACAAAGGCTGATTTAAATTATCAGTAGCCATTTTGTCCAATTTCCTTTTTAATTGCCTCTTTTTTTCTTCAGGGATGTTTGATTCTTCAATAATCTTTTCAATTCCTTGCGAAATGCTTTCTTTCGCTTTGGTGTTGTCAGCATCTCGCAATTTGGCAATATTTTCGTCTGTCTTGTTTATGAGTGCACGTTTCAATTTATTTTTCTCGGATGTAGGGATTTGTAAGTCATCTAGTATATCAGCTATGTCGTTTCTCATGGCATCTTGCATGTCATCTGACAAAGGCTGATTTAAATTATCAGTAGCCATTTTGTCCAATTTCCTTTTTAATTGCCTCTTTTTTTCTTCAGGGATCTTTGATTCTTCAATAATCTTATCAATTCCTTGCGAAATGCTTTCTTTCGCTTTGGTGTTGTCAGCATCTCGCAATTTGGCAATATTTTCGTCTGTCTTGTTTATGAGTGCACGTTTCAATTTATTTTTCTCGGATGTAGGGATTTGTAAGTCATCTAGTATATCAGCTATGTCGTTTCTCATGGCATCTTGCATGTCATCTGACAAAGGCTGATTTAAATTATCAGTAGCCATTTTGTCCAATTTCCTTTTTAATTGCCTCTTTTTTTCTTCAGGGATCTTTGATTCTTCAATAATCTTATCAATTCCTCGCGAAATGCTTTCTTTCTCTTTGGTTTTGTCAGCATCTCGCAATTTGGTAATAGTTTCGTCTGTCTTGTTTATGAGTGCACGTTTCAATTTATCCTTCTCAAATTTAGGGATTTGTAAGTCATCTAGTATATCAGCTATGTCGTTTCTCATGGCATCTTGCATGTCATCTGACAAAGGCTGATTTAAATTATCAGTAGCCATTTTTTCCAATTTCCTTTGCAATTCTCTCTTTTTTTCTTCAGGGATGTTTGATTCTTCAATAATCTTTTCAATTCCTTGCGAAATGCTTTCTTTCGCTTTGGTGTTGTCAGCATCTCGCAATTTGGCAATATTTTCGTCTGTCTTGTTTATGAGTGCACGTTTCAATTTATTTTTCTCGGATGTAGGGATTTGTAAGTCATCTAGTATATCAGCTATGTCGTTTCTCATGGCATCTTGCATGTCATCTGACAAAGGCTGATTTAAATTATCAGTAGCCATTTTGTCCAATTTCCTTTTTAATTGCCTCTTTTTTTCTTCAGGGATCTTTGATTCTTCAATAATCTTATCAATTCCTCGCGAAATGCTTTCTTTCCCTTTGGTTTTGTCAGCATCTCGCAATTTGGTAATAGTTTCGTCTGTCTTGTTTATGAGTGCACGTTTCAATTTATCCTTCTCAAATTTAGGGATTTGTAAGTCATCTAGTATATCAGCTATGTCGATTTTCATGGCATCTTGGACATTATCTGACAAAGGCTGTTTTAAATTATCAGTAGCCATTTTTTCCAATTTCCTTTGCAATTCTCTCTTTTTTTCTTCAGGGATGTTTGATTCTTCAATAATCTTTTCAATTCCTTGCGAAATGCTTTCTTTCGCTTTGGTTTTGTCAGCATCTCGCAATTTGGCAATATTTTCGTCTATCTTGTTTATGAGTGCACGTTTCAATTTATTTTTCTCGGATGTAGAGATTTGTAAGTCATCTAGTATATCAGCTATGTCGTTTCTCATGGCATCTTGCATGTCATCTGACAAAGGCTGACTTAAATTATCAGTAGCCATTTTGTCCAATTTCCTTTTTAATTGCCTCTTTTTTTCTTCAGGGATCTTTGATTCTTCAATAATCTTATCAATTCCTCGCGAAATGCTTTCTTTCTCTTTGGTTTTGTCAGCATTTCGCAATTTGGTAATAGTTTCGTCTGTTTTGTTAATGAGAGCACGTTTCAATTTATCTTTCTCAAATTTAGGGATTTGTAAGTCATCTAGTATATCAGCTATGTCGATTTTCATGGCATCTTGCACATTATCTGACAAAGGCTGTTTTAAATTATCAGTAGCCATTTTTTCCAATTTCCTTTGCAATTCTCTCTTTTTTTCTTCAGGGATGTTTGATTCTTCAATAATCTTTTCAATTCCTTGCGAAATGCTTTCTTTCGCTTTGGTGTTGTCAGCATCTTGCAATTTGGCAATATTTTCGTCTGTTTTGTTTATGAGAGCACGTTTCAATTTATCCTTCTCGGATTTAGGGATTTGTAAGTCATCTAGTATATCAGCTATGTCGTTTCTCATGGCATCTTGCATGTCATCTGACAAAGGCTGATTTAAATTATCAGTAGCCATTTTTTCCAATTTCCTTTTCAATTCTCTCTTTTTTTCTTCAGGGATGTTTGATTCTTCAATAATCTTTTCAATTCCTTGCGAAATGCTTTCTTTCGCTTTGGTGTTGTCAGCATCTCGCAATTTGGCAATATTTTCGTCTGTTTTGTTTATGAGAGCACGTTTCAATTTATCCTTCTCGGATTTAGGGATTTGTAAGTCATCTAGTATATCAGCTATGTCGTTTCTCATGGCATCTTGCATGTCATCTGACAAAGGCTGATTTAAATTATCAGTAGCCATTTTTTCCAATTTCCTTTTCAATTCTCTCTTTTTTTCTTCAGGGATGTTTGATTCTTCAATAACCTTTTCAACTCCTTCCAGAATACTTTGTTTAGCTTTAATTTTGTTCATATATCGCAAATTGGCTATAATTTCATCTGTCTTGGTAATGAGTGCACGTTTTAATTTATCTTTCTCGGATGTAGGTATTTGTAAATTATCTACTATTTCTGTTATGCTAACTTTTATGTTATCTAGGAAGTCATCTGACAAAGGCTTTTTAAAATATTCGAGAGCCATTTTTTCCAGTATCTCTTTCAATTCCGCTTTTCTGTCTTCAGGGATGGCTGATTTTTCTATAACATCTTTAATGCTTTGCAAAATACTTTCTTTAGCTTTATTTTCATCAAATCCTTCTGCATGCATCAGGCCTTTCCCATTTGTTTTGTGCTTGACATTTGAGTCTGCACTTGATCCTCGTTTTATTTGAAGATATTCAGTTCCAACCTCTTCTATTTCTCTCAGCAATTTATTGTGTTCATCTATTGCAGCAGCTAATTCTCTTTTCAGTTTATCTTTCTTGTCTGTAGTTAAGTTCAGTTCATCAAGCATTTGATTTATTCCATATGTAAGTGCTTCAGTAATATCCTTTGCCGGTTTCTTGTAGTCTATTGTGGCCATATCCTTCAACTCCTTCTTAAATTCATTTTTTTTATTCCTCGGAATTAGTGCATCTTCCACGGCCTGTTCCATCTTTCGTAAAATATATTCTAGTATTTTGTTTTCAAATTCTTTTAAATTCTTTGTTTTTGCAATGTCGTTTGTATCCACTTTTCTTTGTTGTGTATTTAATATTTTTGCCAGTTTATTTGTTAAACTCCTTCTCTTTTCTTTTGGCATGTCGTCTTTAACTATGTTTGATACATCGTCTAAAATTGTGTGCTTTTCTTCATCCGAAAGAGAAAATTCTAAATTTTTGGCTAGCACGGATTTTAATTTATTTCTTAAATGTGTTTTTACATCCCTCGTGATTGGAGACTTTTCAATTATATTGCAAATATCTTCGAATAGTTTATCTCTTACCTTGTTCAAATCGTGCCTTAAATTTGATAAAGCTTCATTAAAATCTTTAGATATAGTTTCACCAACAGTCTTTTTTAGAATATCCTTTGTATCTTGAGAAATTGATAGATCACTGACTACACCATTAATATTTTGTTTAATCGTTTTTAGGACATCATCTGAAATATGACGATCTTCGTTCTCTGCGAGTATATCCTGTATACTTTTCTTCAACTCTTTCTTTTTATCAGTATCTATGGAAGACTTGTCAATAACAATTTCGAGGTCTTTCTCTACTTTATTTTGAATGTCACACACACATTTAGGTAAACAAATATTCAAATGCTTCGACGCAACAGCCGATAACATTTTTTTCAAAGAACCTACAATACTGTTGTCTTCAAAAATCGGACATCTTTCAACTATATCACTAATTTCATCGTTGATAGTATTTTTGACATTGCTAGGCAATGGTCTGTGCATATTTTTTGACAGTGTTCCCTTAACTTGCTGCATCAAATCTCGCTTTTTATCTGTGTCTATTGGGAGTTCGTTAACTGCTTTTCTGACATCTTTTGCGATTGTTTGTTTTAAATTATTTCCATCTTTGCTTGGTCTTCTTAGTCTAGTTAATGATTTATCGAAATTACTGTTTAACATACTACCCAATGAGGTCTTCAGTTTTAATCGACTTTCTTTTGGTATATCTATGAAACTAATGGCATCATCTATATCCTCCAATATAGCCTCCTTCACATCATCATGAGATTCTTTAGAGTGTAAGGATGACCTAAGTAAATGGTTTTCTACAATTTTATGGGCCTCGTTTTTTAACTTTTCTTTTTTACCTTCTGATATTGTCATGTCTTCAATAACATCAAAAATATCTTTTATCAACGCTTTTTTTACCTGTTCTTTGTTATATTCGTTCGAAGGCAAAAGGTTAAGTTTCTCCATTAGTTTTTCGACGTGTATACCCAAGTCAGAAGGATCTATAGAGAGGTTAGCATCAACTAGATAGTTTAATATATCGTTTGCCAGATTCTCATTTCCCAGCTCTCTGCCTTCTATTATCAGATTAACAAGTTTTTTAATTATTTTTTCCGATTTCCGTGGATGTAAATCAGAAGCGGCTGGTAAGATACTTAGCCAATCAGTGCATACTTCACTGACTTCATCTTGATCTAGCCTGTCCATTTCGTTCGTTTGCACAGTATTTGACAGTTGCTTTACTAGCTCATCAATTAACTCATCCATTGTTTCAATCGCAATACCCACGTCATCAACAAATAGATGTATTTCTTCTTTCATTTTTTCAACAACGCATTCGTCATTGATCCCTTGAGACTTTAATTTATTTAACTTTTTGGCTAAACCTTCAATCAATTTAGGATCTTTTTTAAGCTCTCCACACAATCCGTGTTCACATATCCAATCAGATACATTTTCTTCAAATTCATCTGTCAAATCAGTCGTATCGCCTGATAAATTCACGTTTCTTGGTATACCTACTATTTCTGTGGCCAATTTATTTGAAATCTTTTTTAACATTACCATATCACCATCGAATTTTAAAGCTAGCTCTACAAGTAATTCGTTTATTTCTTTTCTTAATGTGTGTGTATATTTAATATCACACGCAGGCCTATCAACAGCTATAGACTTAAGTTTATTGACAAACTTATCAATAATGGTTTCCTTATCTACATCTTCACCATCGTCTTCAAAATCGATGTTTACTACCCATTTTTTAACAATATCTCTAAATCTATCAGGTTTTCTTGGGACATTTAAAATTCTCTCTGTAAGATTATCAGCTAATTGGTATTTGAAGAGTTTTTCATCTTTATCTTCTTTACCAGGATTCCACAGTGGAAAGTCATCAACAAAACTTTTGATCTCATTTCGAGCATTTTCATCGAAGTTCTCATCATCAGGCAATTGTTTTAACGTTTTCCGTAAATCTTTGACGACTGTTTCTATTTTCGTTTTACTACCTGGGCTTTCGACATTGTGTACGGTAACGTCTTTAAGCCATCCGGATATTTCTTCATCGAGTCGTTTGTTATAGTAGGCCTGGTCTTGGGATTTATTGGCACAAACACAAGGCATGCCGCGACAGCACCCTGTTTTTGTTGGAGTTTTGCAGGTACAAGCTGTGTTTGTATTAGTGGAGGCGTCGGGGTTGTTGACACACTGCGTTGCCTTGCTACAGTAGCAGTCAGGCCTAGTACATTGACATCCGGCTTGCTCCTGTGAGATAAAATACATTATAAGGGACTCAAATAATTTTATGTCGATGTTATACACGTATCAAAAAGGTGTGGTCTTATTTAAGGGTGTGTACAGACCATCAAACTGAACAACTTTCTCCATGGGACCAACGTTACACAGTAAGATTGTTATTATTATTATTATTTGGCTAGACACACTAGCAGCTAATTAGCTGATGCGTATGTGCCTATCAAAAAGTTTGGAGATATTGAATGCGTCTAGTCGATTTTGGAAGCAGTTCAGTGTGGGAGCCGTCAGAAAATATCCCGGGAGCTGTTACATGCTGTTACAACTCGGTTAGACAAGAATTGGTTCAAGGAGTTTTTCTTTGAAGAATTTTCCCATAACTTAAGGGAATTCCCACGCAAATGTTTGTTGGCATTCAGTGTAATATTTTCTGTTAGTATCCTGTACGTCAGATTTGGCCATACCTTCCTGTTACATGCCGTAGAATCATTAATGGCTCATAACAGAGTTATTCAGCAATACGACTTATGTTACTACACAGGCCTGCAAAACTAAGTATCACACTTTTAAAATTGCATTAACTTTTTAAGTACACAAGATATACTTTCGAAACAAGAAGGACTCAAAAAAGAGTTTAATTTTGTACATAAAAACTTCTTAGCCGGTAACCTTCTTTTAAGAAATGGGTGAAAAAAAATTTAAAATAAAAAATAATCCTTTTCGAATTAGAATTTTACCATTCATTCTTTGTTTAAATTTTTGTTTTCAAATTTTTTCTTGATCGATGAGTCTTGTTACAAAAGATAAGTTAGACAACAGCACATAAACTTATTTATCATGCCTCTTTCACCTGAAGAATGTGCTAGGATCATGACTTTTCTGGAACTAGGCATCAGTATGCGTCGTACTGCAAGAAGCGGTCCAGAAGGTGAAGCGAAGGTACGAAGAGACTGGAAATCATTTGAGGAGACCTGGTAATGGCAGACTCAGTGTTCAGGCTTAAGGCCTTCCGTACATACAAACGCAACAATCAGCTCCTAGCATATCCGTTGCTAATCTAATTAGCGCAGGCGCTTTGCATATGTTATTAAGCAAACCAACTGTCATTATTCACTTGCCTCAGAACCTCTATACAAGACACATCAATTTTGGGAAATACATCTAATTTGCTTTTATGGGACTTTAATTGGCACCAGTATATCCCTAAAGATATAACATGGTGGCCCATGAGGGGAACCATGTTATATCTTTAGGGGGTGTACTAGTAGCAGAGAAGACCGTTATATTGTTTCCACTGTGTTGAGAAATCGAAACCTAAATGCAATTCAAGTCCAGCAACAGCTTCTTCAGACCCGAAGGGACTACATTAGTGACAGTACAGTGAGAAGAAGACTGGCTGAAGCATATCTGAAACCCCGAAGACCAGCGAGTGGCCCCTTTTGTTTACAGATGAGTCTCGATTCTCACTTTACACTAAACTTCTGATGGAAGGCGAAGTGTCTATAGGCGACCTGGTGAGCGGTACCTTCAAGCCTGCTTCTCAGAAAGAGTCCAGTACGGTGGAGGCAGTGTACTTGTATGGGCTGGCATATCTTCAGAAGGTCGCACAGAGTTAGTGGCCATAAAAAATGGCACTCTGACTGGGGAATGATATGCCCAGGAGATTCTCAATAAGTATGCAGGGCCGTATTTAGTAAATATGGGTGATAGATCGATGCTGATGCATGATAATACCCGGCAACATCAGCGTGATGGCTTGGCCATCAAGAAGTCCTGAACTCAACCCGATCATGCACGCCTGGGATGGGCTAGGAAGGCTAGTCAAAAGCCGCAGACCACCACCTACCACTCTCAGGGTACTAAAACAGGCTCTGATAGAAGAATGGAGAATATTCCCCAACATGGGCTCCGAAACCTCGTGTTCAGTATGCCAAATCGACTCGAAGCTGTAAGCAGAGCTCGAGGAGGCAATACCAGTTATTTAAAAATAAATAACATGTAAAACGTACTTGTAAATGTTAATTGAGTTTTATGACACTAAGATAAAAATTGCAATTTTTATTGTTTTATCTTTTTTAGACTTCAAATTGTTACTAATGTATAATTTACTATAGTTTCAAAGAAAGCTGATAAAAATTGCTATAAAACGTTTTTTATTTTAAATCTATAACTACTATAGTTTAGAAAAACTTTACATTTTAAAAGTGTAGTACTTAGTTTTACAGGCCAGTGTATTATTAGAACTGTGACTACCACGTTGGTCTCAGTGGTCGCGAGTGCTAGTGAATGTGGAAGCTAGTGAAGGTGTTCGATTTCCAGATGATTCCGATTTTCTATTAAAAAGTTCTATGCCCAAAAATGGTGCCTTTTTTTAGAAAGCTCACTAACGCCATCTTTTTAGATCTGTAGAGACTTCCATTCAAACAATATTTACTATGGCAGCTCAGCTCTAAAGTACATCCGTCTCGAGTTATGCGCCCTAATCTATGACGCGTATTAATTAGGAAAACTGAAAATATGAGTTACCTTTAAAGGTCTTATACTATTTATTTCATAGTACAAACTCTATTAGACTCAAGTTGCATCATATTGACGTAAGTGGCATAGTGTGACATGAAGTTACACTTCACCATAACAATGTCATGAGTATTTTATTAACAAAACTGAAAATATTCGTGCTTCGTAAGCCTTTATCTGGTCTATTAACTATCTGGATACTATCAGGACTCAAGTTACGACACGTTGGCGTAAATGGCATAGTGCGACATCAAGTCGCACTTCACTATTATAGCAATGTTACGACTATTTTATGTACTTATGAAAAAATAAAAAGATTTTTTACGGCCTTGTTTATTTCATAGTGTAATAGTATATTTTATAACGAGGGACTAAACGAAGCCATTATATACCAGAGGTGGTTTGACTCCCGAGCGTGCGAGGGAGTCAATGAAACCGAGGGTATATTAGGTTGGCGTTTAGTCTCGAGGTGCAAACTGTACTTTTCACTTTGAGTGCGAGAAAAATAGTCAATTTAGTACAAAAACATGTACTTACCTAATAAAATAAAAATCACAATATCTATTAGGTATGTCTTTTGCTCTTTGCTCGACATCAAACTCTTTACCAAGGAACATAATATACCACAACTGTCACTGGACATTCTTAATAAATTTATTTATAGCCGAACTATACACTCGACAAAAATTCTGAAATTTTCGCGGTCATTTTTTTCTTCTAAACCAGTCACGGACTAACAATTTAAAACACATGGCGCCACCTTGGCAAAAACATGGAACGAAAACTCTCAACATTTTCGCAATGAAGATATGGTCCACACTCCACAGATAATAGTATATTTACTGGCTGTTTGAGTTTGTCTATGTCACATGAAAGAAATTAAAAAACGAAATACTTTTTACTCCCTAGGGACTAAAGTGGTCACTTTAGTCCTGCTTCGTAGGGCTATATTGGCGTACTTTTAGAGCATGAGAAGTGAAAACACTATTTGGAGTCCATGTTGCGTCATGTTGGCCTAAGTAGCATAGTGTGATATGACATCAAGTCACCCTTCACTATTAGCAATATTACGAGTACTTTATTTACAAAACTGATAATGTGATTGCTGCTTACTGTCTTGGCTTCTTTATTTAAAAAATCCGAATGTCTTTTAATTCTAAGAGTTCAGAAAGCATCCTCATGCAAATAATACCTAATCTATTTTTTTGAGTGCATGCTGAGTGGTCAACTGTGAAACAATTAAGACAATGAAGGGCACGGCGATTAAATTTTGTTTCCATCTCCCCATACGCTGTTAATCGCAGTTGCCTCCTTATCAAGTATTTGTTCAAAGAATAACTCATTTTTTTATCTAAGGCGACAATTAGCCTTTTTGCTATTCACGGCTTTTGTTTTCCAAGGAACTCCTTTGTTTAGTTCTAGGGCATTATTAGGATAGCCAAAGGATAGCCAATCAAATTGCTCAATTTTTACCAGCGTAGGCGCATTCTTGTTTGCACTCGCTGCCAGTGCCATCATTCATACCGATCGTTCTGCATTCGTAGTTCGCACGTATATTTCATCCATTTTTACTGATATATCTAAAGTTTTTTTTTTGTTGGGAATCATCAAACATCAACTTCTCCCGCTCTGGGTGGAGCAGGAGGGCGTGTCAGACTTTTACTGACTAAAACCCACCCGTGTTTCCTCAGTTGCCTGTGTGCCAGGGGCCGCGGTATACTGCCTCTCCCTCACGTGCGCCGCCTCCCTCTTCGCGAGCATTACTGCTTCGCAGAAGGAGGTGACGGCTACCCATGCACTCTCGCTCCGTACCATTGCCTGGACCAGGGCCAGACGCGAGAGATCGCCGCCGCCGATCGCCTCCACAAGGACACGGCGGTGCTCCGCCCAAGACGGGCAGACCTCCACCATGTGCTCCACCGTGTCCTCAGGGCGATCTTAGCAGTGGAAACACCCGGGCGTTTCCTCCCGCCTTATCCGAAACAATAACCTCCCGAAACAACCGTGTCCGCTGAGGACCTGCGTCAAACGGAAGGTGAGGACGCCGTGCCGCCTCTCTTGCCACTCCTCAAAGAGGGGACTTACCGCCGCTATCGTGGCGTGCCCAGCACTGGGTTGCGACAATCGCACTCTCCATGTCGCCATGAGATCCCGCCGGAGCTCTGTCCGCTGCACGTCGATTTCTCGCGGCAGCGGAGTAACGCCCCGGCGTTTGGCCTCCTCGCGCCACTCCCAGATGTGCGCGAGGAGCCCAAATGTGCGCGAGGCTACGCACGCCCTCAAGAACATCCTGTAGTGGAGCCAAAAAAAAAGTGGAAAAAAAATTAGAAAAAAAAACACGTTTTTGTAGTTAGCAGAACTAAAAAATAGAAAATAAATAATAGTTTAAAAAACTAAAAAACACGCTTTAAAAACCAAACTAAAAAAGGAGAAAATAATTTAATTCAATTAAAAAGCGTGGAGTGCTTTTTGAGGTATTTTTATACGTAATCAATTAATGTCAAGCACCCCATGCTTTTTAATTGAATTAAATTATTTTCTCCTTTTTTAGTTTGGTTTTTAAAGCGTGTTTTTTAGTTTTTTAAACTATTATTTATTTTCTATTTTTTAGTTCTGCTAACTACAAAAACGTGTTTTTTTTTCTATTTTTTTTTTAAATTATTGAATTGTCATCGGTCCTCGACAAGTTTACAAAGTTTCAATGAAATCTGACCGTTTAAAGTGGGTCAAAATCGCGCGCAAAGGAGTCGGTTACATACAAACAAACAAACAAACTAACAAACATACAAGTGAAGCTAATATAAAGCGTGTAAAAAAGAAAAAGATAGACGCAAACAAAAGCTCATCGCCGTGCCATTCGTTGCCTTAATTGTTTGCATGAGGATGCTTTCTGAACTCTTAGAAAATACATTCGGATTTTTTAAATAAAGAAGCCAAGACAGTAAGGAGCAGTCACATTATCAGTTTTTCAAATAAAATACTCATAATATTGCTAATAGTGATGTGTGACTTGATGTCGCACTATGCCATTTACACCAACGTAACGTAACTTTTGTCCAGATAGTTTTTAAACTATAAAATAGACCAGATAAGGGCGTAAGAAGCACGAATATTTTCAGTTTTGGTAATAACATACTCATGACATTGTTATGGCGAAGTGTAACTTGACGTCACACTATGCCACTTACGCCAATATGATGCAACTTAAGTCCAATAGAGTTTGTACTATGAAATAAATAGTATAAGACCATTATAACTCATATTGTAACTCATGTTTTCAGTTTTTCTTCGAGTCTTCGAATTTTTGGTTCGAGGTTTACTCACGATGTTTTCCTTCACCGTTTTGAGACCAGTGGTGATGAAATAATAGCAATTTACAACTCTTACTTCAACTTTGCAACTTGTAAGTCGCGGCCATTTGAGCAGTCGTGGCCACTACTGCTCAAAACACTAATATATGCCAAACACAAAGATAATGATTCACACTTAAACAACAATAATAGCTTAGTACTTGCTAATAAATTTCAAATAAAATAAAATAAATATGTAATCAAGATTATGGTAGCAACAAAAAGGCAAAAAAACAAAAGAAACATCAAGGTTGATAAATCTAAAAAAATTAAGACAAAAAGACTACACAGCAAATGATGAAAGATTACAATATAAAGGTGATTTTATAGATCTATAAACAAAGTCTAATGAACAAGAACTATCATAAAACAAAAGATACAAAAACAATAGACGTTAAACTCACAGTTGAAGTTATGGCACATCTGCTGATAGACTGTATGAAGCGCGATAATATAGAGCCGGATGCTGTGTCACAAAATTGAATATACTAGTAGACATACGAGAAATTTTGTCCCCTATTTAACCGCTTGAGTGAATTAATTTAAAAAAGTGGTTATATAAGGAACTCTTGCGCAAGATTTCTTGCTTTTTGGTTTAGCCAAAGCGTTGTCTCTTAGTGAATATATTTTTTGTTAAGTGACTACAATTATTAGCATTAAGGGGAAACGCCTGGGTAGCCGCAAAATTCTAATTTTCTAAAGTTTTTTGGTATTTGCAGGTCAATGTCAAATTCTTTATTGATTAAAGAATGATTCGCGACCCCAACACGTATTTATTTGCAGAATTATAATCAACTAGCTTTAACCAGCGGCTTCGTTTGCGTGAAAGTCGGAAATTATCCCGCGGGAACGTATTACCGCGATAAAAAAGTATCCTGTATGTTAATTCAGGTTATATAAACTATCTGTGTGCCAAATTTCATTCCAATCGGTTCAGCCGTTCTGCGTGATTGATTACCAGACATCCAAATATCTAAACATCCAGACATCTAAACATAAAAACTTTTCGGTTTGAGATTACTTTTAATCTAAACTTTCACATTTTATAATATTATACAACCTTCGTTCATTTAATCCCATTGAATGACACTTCATTAAAAAAACTTGAGAGGTGTCAAGGGACACCCGGATGGAACGAAGTTAAAAAAAAAGATCAAAATAATAATAAAAAATAAAAATAAAGATCAAAATAATAAAAAAAAAGACAAAATGAAAATATCTGGCTTTCTTTCTATAAGAGAGAGAGAGAGGGACAGACAGAAAACATGCGCACGCCGCACGGCTTACAATAGCTTACTATAGCAAAAAGTGTCGTTACAACTTTTCGTGAGAATTTTTTCCGTCTAGCCCCCTTTCACAACGCGCGATAAGGAACTTCGTTCCAAAAATCATCCCACTTAAGCAAAGTTATGTAGTCAAACAATAAGTGTTGGAAAAAGTATACTACTAAAAAGTATATAGTAGTACTTATCCCCTAAGTGAGTGATTGCGTAAGAATTTTACATGTACACAGGGTGTGTTTACACTTTTTTTACCTATTTTTCGCACAGATCATACGTCAAATGCAGATAACCTCAAACATAGACAGAACAAAAAATCAACTAAAAGATAGACAAGAAATCTAAATTAAAGAGTAATTAACAAACCACAGAACATAAAATATCTACGCAGAACAATAAGAGCACAGTGTTGGCTCACCAAGAAAGATATATAAGACAAAAACTAGAACAAGCAAAAACGACGGTGACGTAACGAATAATGTATATAATCCATGCATAAGTCAGTGAAAATGTTTGAATGTAATATGATGTGGGTAAAGAGCGTAGAGAATTGTATATATTTGCTGTCAGCGTATACCATGAGAGATAGGTGATTGGTGGTCCATAAGAGGTAGTGATAGGTATCTACACTCGAGAGCAATGAATCCGGGTCACTTAAAGAATGTTAAAAATCTCGGAAACTAAAAATGATAGGTTAATGCAATAAATTGTATTTAATAGACAATGTAATACTCCTTAAATGAAAGTAAAAAAAATATGAGTCACCATACATTTTATTAACACAAAATTACATAAAGAAAAAAACTGCTGATCTCTCCTTAAAACAAAAATAGGAAACATGAAATTTTTGAACTTTATTACGATTTTCTTGAATTTTAATACTTCGTATTGCCTCCTCGTGCTTCCATTACTGCGTTTACGCGGTTTGGCATGCTGTACACCAAGTTCCTTATACGATTTTGGGGAATATTCTCCCATTCCTCTGTGAGAGCAATTTTGAGCTCACGAAGCGTGATTGGGGGAGGGTTTCGTTGTTTTACGCATCTGCCTAGCTCGTCCCAAGCATGCTCGATCGGGTTGATATCCGGGCTGCGCGCTGGCCACTCCATACGAGTAATGTTCATCTCTTGAAGGTAGTCATTCACAATCCTACCTGTATGAGGTCGGGCATTGTCATGCATAAATATAGCATCCTCACCTAAATTGACCATAAATGGACCAACGTGATCATTGAGGATTTCTTCCACATATCTTACGCTAGTTAAAGAGCCGTTTTCTATGATCACCAGCTCTGTGCGACTTTCAGAAGAAATTCCGGCCCACACAAGTACAGACCCACCACCGTAGGCTACTTTTTCTTCGATGCATGCTTGCTTGAATCTTTCCCCTGGTCTTCGATACACTCTGTGTCTTCCATCGTGCTTGTAGAGCATAAATTTTGATTCGTCGGAGAACATAACTTTTGACCAATCTTCAATACTCCAATTTACGTGGCTCTGGGCATATCTTAGTCTTGAAATACGATGCCCACGCTCCAGTTTAGGGCCGTTTGCAGGTCTAAGGGGTTTTAAGTTAGATTCAGCAAGCCGACGTCTTACTGTCCATGCACTTGGGTTACTTCCTCCGAGGCGTCGAAACTGATTTGTGAGTTCAGTTCCTGTGAGAAAGCGATTTCGAAGCATGGTGTTCACCAAGTATCGGTCTTCTCGTGCTGTGGTACACCTGGTTCTGCCCGTTCCTGGTCTGCGTAGGTTAGAACCAGTTTCTTCGTAACGTCGGAGAACTCTTTGTACTGTTGACAGCGACACACCGACAGTCCTGGCTGTATCGCGCTGACTCCGGCCGGTTTCCAGCATTGTAAGTATTCTGGTGCATTCTTCAGGCGTAAGCGACATAATTTCAGCTTGAATAATGAATATAGAGCACTATCAACATGGTTTATGTACCCACATAAATGACAGATTACAAACAAAAGCAAAACCAAATGCTGTAATTTCGTAGTTCCATCTTCGAAAGTGGCCCTTTTTCAAATTAGATTTTTTTATGATATAACTTTACAATAACTATGAAGTTTTAATACCTTCATTTGAGGAGTATTACATTGTCTATTAAATACAATTTATTGCATTAACCTAGCATTTTTAGTTTCCGAGATTTTTAGGATTCTTTAAGTGACCCGGATTCATTGCTCTCGAGTGTATATGGCAATTACTTATAAACTGGAACTATAATATATAACATTTATTTTCTCACCACAATATTTAAAAGTTACAATATACAACTGCATATTGTTACCAATATAAACTTGTAAGCTATTATATGTTTATATTCTTTTATACATTTTATATTTTATATGGCCTAATGTATTGAGCATAATTATACACATTACAATATTGTGGAAGACTGCTGCCTAAGCTAGGCCAAACACCGAGTTCAAGGACACCAAAGGGGCAATTCCTGTAATTTTAAGAACTTTCACAGTCTGATCTCAGTCTCAAACTGGCAAAAATACCTCTAATTTTTGACATTTGATTGACGCCGAGATGAGACTGCGACTAGATTTTGAACGTTTTTAATTAGTGGACTTCGCCTTTAGGTCTCCACCCCGAGTAGCAATGTCTGGGCCTCAGATTATAAAACAAAGGCAGATAGACCGCGCGGAACACCAAAGTGAGGCCAAAAAACCAAATACTAAAGCGTCGCATTGAATGTAAATTCTAGGTCTATCTGCCTTTGTTTTATAATCTGAGGTCTGGGCGTACTAAAGCGTTACACCATATATCATACGGTGAGTCCAGCGTTGTGAAGAGTTTTGCAATTGTGTACGAGAGTAAGTGTGTGAGGTTGTACAATTATGTACTACGAGAGTGAGTATGTGGTAATGTACGTAACTATCTACTGTAGCCGGTTAATAGTTTCCAAAGAAATCATACTATAACAGTCATTTTGTTGGGCCCCAGTTGTAGCATAACAACTGGGGCCCAACAAAATGATTGTAAAAAAAAGTATTACCCGGCCAGACAAAAATTTTGTATGCGCAAAGGAGATAAAGGAAGTATATGTGTCTCGTTTACTCTAACTACTGGATCTAATAAGTGTGTCGTTGTCTCATTATTATTATACGCGGTGCCATTGGACATCGACGACGTACAAACAGACATCATGAATTCAGCACACTAGAAAATTATCGTTGGTTATCCAAATAAAAACTGCGGTTTCATAGAAAATTGCAAAACAATTTTCTATAAAATAGCAGATTTTTTTATGCGGATTTTTTAAAGAATACATTTTTATGTAGAATTTTTTTAAGCGGTCAAATTTTTTTAGGACAGCTGATTTTTATAAACTAACCGACGAGCATTTTCAACGCAGGGGTATTTAGAATCATGTACTGAATCCATGCTATCAGGTTGCGTGTCGATGTCCCTGCAACCCTGCATAGTGACTTGTCTATTGCTATACCTGTCCACGGTAAAGAGTGTTCAGGCGTTTTCTTTATGAAAAAAGCATCAAAAACAATAGTTACCTTGTTCCTCCTCTGGTTCATCATCCTAAAAACAAAACAAAATGGATTACCTAATATTTTTCAGAATCCAGGAAAAAGGAAATTATAAAGTAGGACTATCTACCGGGTCGCTTGCCTCGGTCGGTTCGTCGATGGGTCCCCCATCCACTACAAATCCAAGCGTCAATCCCTGCCTATATGACGTCCACGACCCAGTCACTGGGTTAAACGATTCTCCTAGGTATGACTGGTTGTCAGACTTTTGTGCTTCTGACTACTCGTAATGCCTGTCAAAGATCTACAAATGACAACTGGAACAACGCCTTAACCGGCTGATAGAGTCACGAGGGGGTCTTATGTAGATGTTCACCCATCACCATGAACCAACCGCGGCAAGCGTTGTTTTATCTGATTGATCGACCCGTGGGTCTGTTATTACTAAACCACAAGTCACTTAAATTTATAAGTATAATCTATATATCTATAAAATAAAATATATTTAAAAATGAATAAAAGTAAAAATAAAAAATAAATATCTATAATATAAAAATGAATCCCTATTTCCCTTGGTCACGGTACACACGTGAACGGCTGGACCAATTTTGCTAATTCTTTTTTTGTTGTGTTCGTTAATGTCAGGAGAAGGTTCTTATGAAAGAAAACAATAAGAAAGTTGCGCGTAACATATATATAATGTGAATTCAATATTCATAGTTAAGACAGGACAACGTCTGTCGGGGTCTATTTTACTTTTTTCTTGGGTTTTGGCTCCGCATGGTTTGTGCATTTAGCCAGTGTCAAGTAATTTTTCTTTTCGATCAAGTAAATGGCCCTATATCGGGCACGAAGTTACAAAACAGTCATAAGTCGTCTTTAGTCAGTCAAGTCAAAGTTATTGTAAAGCGGTAGTAACTTTACAACAACCTAGTAGGAGTTTTTTGGGGGAACACGAAAAGTCCACGCTAGTCACATATTTTCACCTTCACTACACTTGTGCACTCACATGTAACTAAATTGAATAATTCACTACCAAACTTATACAATTTAATTCGCTAAAATTCATCAAAATGAAAATTTGTGCGACATGTTCCAACGCGATCCCGGGAAAAACTCCGTCTGTCGGGGTCAGCTAGTAAAGTATAGATAAAGATGATGATACATACCACTACAACATCAGTGGCCCTATCATTCTTGTTAGAGCAGACCTTCTTGTGCTGGTTGTACCTGTTCTTGAGCTTCGGACATACTTGAAATACCTGCGGGAATCACTATTATATCTTAGACTTCTTAAACGGCACTACCGACTTGTGTAAAGGTACAAAGGTATGAGGAGCAGGGTGTAAAGTTCACTCATACTCTATGGAAAAGGGAGGATCCTCCGACCAGACGGGTGTTGTGTCTGGTGAGCAACTGCTCTTTTCTATGGCAGCAAAACTCATAGTTTGCACGACTTTTACAAGAATGATTAAAAAATATTTATGATTAATAAATAATTAGTAAAAATCCGCGATAAAAAATCACGCAAACAGTGAATGTTCACTGACATTTTACGTTTGACTGCCCGACGATTGATGTCGGGATGTAATATATGTATAACAACTACTCACGCGGTAATTTCAAATTGCGCGATGCAGGATTTGTGTGACGTCAGGTCTTTGATGCGTAGTTTGCATGTGGCGTTGTAGATGCCGCCACAAGTCACTCATCCTCCATTGAAGGAGGATCCTCCAACCACCATACGGGTGTTGTGTCTGGTGATCAAGTTCTCGACGATTGATGTCGGCAAACTCTGCTTGCACGATGCAGGAGTTTGCGTGATATTAGTATGCATAGTTCGTAGATGGCGATGCAGATGCTGCTACAAAGGTACATCTGGATTGTGATTTCTCGATGACATATCGGGAAAGAGATGGAACTATACGTCCTTTATAGCTTCACTTCTTTCCCACACTGTAGAAAGATTTAAAGAATACTACTATAAGACATAGTAGGTTCCCACACCCAAAATTGAGTAAACTAAGCGTTTATTTCAACAGACACTTTTGTGCAGTCAGAGAGCCGCTCAGTTAGGCAAAAAGTTGAAGCCACAGATAACTAAAATCTGGCGTAGAACAAATGAGGCTTGGGCGCTTGAGTTTGCAGCTAGAGGCGCTAGTGTCGAGTAAGGTCTCTAGAAACGTCAAAATTAAAATGTCGGTGAACATTATGAGGGCTATTACAAATTGAAGTATTCAGTTTTAGGCAAATTTAACGGCGCGTGGTAGCTGATTGTGCGTGCGTGTATAGTGAAGTATGCTACTCAGATATGCTAACCATTATGATTCGGACGCCCAGGAATAAACCGGCGCGGACTTACAGCTAAAGCCCGCGCGTCCCGAGATTTATTACTGATTCATAGCTTTGCATTCAAAAATTATTAAAAATATTATTTTACTTTTAAATAGACTTTCTTTTTTTCAAGCAAGTTGACTTAGTAACCATAGTTTTTAAATACTTTTTGTTTGAATTTCGATTAAACATACATAGATAAAAAATATGATTTCAGACGAAAAATTATCATTAATTCTCTGTTTTACGGAATTATTTTTGGTGTATTATTGTATGAAACATAAAAAATTGATTTGAGCATTCTAAATAACAAGCTACAGTCCTACCACAGACATTTTTATAAATTACTAAACTATTATATCTTCCATGTAACAGAGCATCAAAGATGCCCGAAAGTAATATTTTACGAAACATCCTTTGCCGAGACAAGGTTTTAACTGACTTATGTAAACAAATTGAAAAATTTGTTTAGAGCGCTCCCTAGACAAATAATGACATGTTCCTGGACATATCTTTATTTTTATTTTTTGCCTATATCTAAACCATAATCTCTCATCAAATCTTGAGTCAAACGCTCAAATTTAAGAAAAAATGTGAAAGCGCCCCTTTTTGCGGGATTTTTGATCGCGGATTTTTACTAATTATTCATAATTGTTGCAACCACTAGGTATGCAACACGGTTTGCCCTAAAAGGGCAGTTACCAGACATATACCAGATCCTCCCGTTTCCATGGAGGATGAGTGAAATTCACACCCTGTTCCACATAACTTATGGTTTATTTTAAATGTGTCTGTTTCCGAAGAAAATAAACAGGTTAAAAAGTACTAACAACTGGCCGTTCATTGCAAATCTGCCTGATGGTATTCCGAACATACTTTGACATGTCGCTCAGGCTCAAATCTCGGACAGATCGCTCGAACCGTAAAGACCTTTCCGGACGATTAAGCCTATTGGGAGTCCTGAACCCATCGGTACTTTTGAACCGGACGGGACTTCGGGACACCTCTGGACTCTTAAGCCCATCTGGACTTCTACACCTCTCTGGACTTATAGTCCGTTCTGGACTACTGGACTCTACCGGACTTGGGGAGTCATCGCAGCGATTGGACCGTCCATAGGGAGAGTTACCAGCCTTTAAGTAGTCGAAACTACTGCTGACCGTCGTGTCTCTGTATCGGTTTTCGCTGCAACAAAAGAAAATTGTTTACTGTCCAGTCTTGCTGACTACCTCATTTTTCCCACAAGGGACCTATTCTTATAAATATGCCTTGTGCCATAAGAAAGCCTTGTGACGTTCACCACTTCAATAATGAACTCCAGTTTTTAACTGAACCAGCAAATAATTTTCTTAAATTTTTCCGCGCTTTGCGAAACATGCAGATTTAAAACAGCCTGTCGAATTACATACTCCGCCTATAACGTTCCCACTGCTGGGACACAGGCCTCCTCTCCGTGAGAGGGAGTGGGCCGTAGTTCACCGAGTGCGGGTTGGTAGATGTCACACGTCTTCGATTTTTTGGTTCTAGGACATGCCGGTTTCCTCGCGATGTTTTCCTTCACCGTTTTTGAGAGCAGCAGTGATGATAATTATTTACACAAAGCAAAGCGCTTGACTGGGTTGGTTGCGAAATAGGCCGTAATAATGTTTTATCATGATTCATCATTTCAGTCGAAAGACGTCCACTGCTGGACATAGGCCTCCCCCAAGCTCCGCCACTTCGATCGGTTCTGTGCTAGCCGCAACCAGCGGATTCCTGCGGCCTTCACAAGCTCATCGGACCACCTTGTGGGAGGCCTTCCAACTTTACGTCTTCCTGTACGCGGTCGTCACTCCAGAACCTTTTGGCCCCATCAGCCATCTGTTATGCGAGCAATGTGCCCTTACTCTTGCCCTAGGTCCTTACTAAACGTTCTAAGCTTACCTAAGGCTTTTGCTATCACTCATAGGCGAATACAGCTTAAAATTTCTGACTCTCCCTCTATAACCGACTTGCACGTTCCTATTATTAACAACGTTATCATCCTGTCTTCTAGTGTAAGTCTGTTGGTGTTTAGAAGCTTTGGGCATATCGTAAGTATCAGAAGACTTTTGCTGTTGAAGCGAACGCATGCTTTTTGAAGACCGTGACATTTCTTGAACTGCGGAAATAGAATTTTATGTTAACTACGTATAGGGCGCCCCCTGTGCATCGACAGCACGTTAAAAAAAATGAAAAAGTGTTTATTCACAGAAAACATTTTTTAAGGTTACATTTTACCTCCGCCAAACTGCATAGCAGTTTGTTGGCAGAAGTAGCTCCACTGTTGTACATTCCCAATGATTAACATTTATTTTTTATAAAGACACTTTTTCACCTAGAAACTACACTTGCATTCTGTTGCATTCCTTAAATTTAAAACAAACATTTATCTACACTGAAGCCTCACTGTAGATAAATGTTTGTTTTAAATTTTCACAATATACATATATTAAATATGTACTTATGTATTTTATTTTTAAAGGAGGTTTTTGTGATACAATCGTTTATATCGACTGGAAGGTTATTAAAAATAGTTGGGACTAAAACATTTCTACACCTTCGACCATAATAATTATTACATGTGGGCACTACAAAACTTCTCATTTTATTGTTCCTTTGAGATCTTGTGCGTATAATAGCCGTTGCGCGTTGGTTCTGCACCTGATCTCTCCCCGGTCGTGTCGGCTCAGGTGTTGGATTGCCGTCCCATCGGACTATGAGAGTGAGGGAAGAGTGAGTGCAACTAAGTTTGCGGCAGACCTCTAATGATATTAGCCTCTATGGCCAAAATACGGTCTGGAGGACTTTATGATTTGAGGTTATATTCCCTTTATTAATAAACTCGAAGTAAAGTTGTGTCTAACTAATGCCTCAAAGATGTTTAGGTAATTCCTTAGTATCATCTATTGCGTGGCTGGTTGTACTCACAATTTTTAGCCTGTGTATACCGAATGAGCTTCTCAATGAGGTCTGTAGACGTGGTCCGGAACGGAGCCATGCTTGGATACTTTCGCAGAGAGTGGACAAATGCCTCGGTGTCCCGGGATGACTTGCAGTAGCGGTGGGAAGAACCTGCAATGTGAGGGTTTGGGGTGAAGAGAAGTAATCAATTTGCCTAGCCCTTACCCAACTATGTCAGGGTCGACTTCCAGTCTAACCAGCACCCTAATTGCGTAACTCACGATTAATCATAATCTGTTTAGTTTTGAAACTGAGTGCTAAACCATTGCTTCATATATTATGTTCCAAAAATGTGTCTGTTCAACAACGCAATCAATTTTGTTGAACTGTCAAAATGAAACCGATTATAATTATTCATATGTTACGCAATTAGGGTGCCGATGAAGCTTCTTAACCATTTTTTTATTTTATTGTTGCTTGCCTATTTCTAGGCAGAATGTGCATGGCTCACTCCTATCTGAATTTTAATGTAACCTACATTCGTTGCAAATAAATGATTAATTGATTGATTTAACATGGAGCGACTGCCTACCTGACCTTCACAACCCAGTTACTGGGTTTGTCATACTTTCTGGCTTCTAGCAACCCGTACGTACGACTGTCAAAGATGTACAAATATAAGCAGGGACCAACAGCTTAACGTGCTTTCTGAGGCACGGATAAGTCTCGATATGTAATGGATCCACGAATCATCCACGGTAGCTTAATTTTCGATCGACCCATGCGGCTGTTATTTTTTAACCAAGAGCTCCATAACTGTCATTGTTAGACAGTTGTAAGAAATGGCTAAAACACGGCAATTTGACGTATTGCGTCAATGAGGGTGGGTGTTCATGAATATTCAAGCCACCAGTTGCCGCCACTTTGACAAGAGGTCTTCCAGTTCGACAATGAACTTAAAATATTTGATGTCATTAATTTCATTATTTCGTTCACCATTCAGTCCGTAGGCGCTTTGACACTTTTACAGGTGCCCGGACCAGACGTCTCAGTGCTTTCACCTAGTGAACGTCATTTCAGAACACCCTCATTGGATACACTACGTCAAGTTGCCGTATAAACAGGTAATTTTCTAGACTACTAGAAATAAAAAGTTCCCTTACCTTTATCACCCCACGTCGGACTCGTTCCATAATGCTTGACTCTTGACGAGGAGACTCTCACTTTTCCACTACTGTGACCACTGCCATGCCCACCGATTTCAAAGTTCCCTTGATCTGTCAAGTTATAATATCACACCTATATTCAAGAGTAAGGCAGGAGGGAATATACCAGGAAAGTATTGCGGAAAAAAAGTTTTTATGTATGAGAGACTGGCCAGTTATAAATAATCTATTTTGAAAATATGATTATTTGCAAGTAAAAATAGGTACGTTCTAATTTCAAAATTTCTCTCCACATTGTTTGCGAGCTAATTTAAATTATCGTGTCTCATAAAAAAAATGGAACTGCGCCGGGAACATTTTCGCGCTATGATTTTTTACGATTTCAAGTGTCGCCTGAAACCGGACGAATCGTACGATAAACTTCAAATGGCATTCATGGATGAAGGCCCTTCTAAGGCAACCGTGTATCGTTGGTATAGCGAATTCAAGCGCGGTAGACTAACTTTGGGGGATGAAGAAAGAAGTGGTCGCCCTTTGACGGCTGTTGCGGAAGGAAACGTGCTAGCAGTGAAAAATTTAATCCATGACAATAGGCAAGTTACGTATCAAGAGATTCAACACATACTGCACGGCCTTTGAGTGCACGTGTAAGTAACAAAAGTAATTCTGCAGGTTGGATCGGGAAGCGCTCACGAAATTCTACACGTGCATCTTCGCGAAAGGACGATAGTTTCACGCTGGGTGCCGCACAACCTCACCGATGCTCAGAAATGGTGCCGTGATATGATTAACAAATTTGAAGCAGGCTCGTCTCGGCGTGCTTACGACTTAATTACAGTCTTGGATTTATCAATACAATCCTGAAACGAAGCGCCAGTCGACGGTTTGGGTGTTTCAAAACGAATCAACGCCTACCAAAAGTGAAGTGATCTAGAAGCGGGGGAAGATTTTGATAGCGAGCTTTTTCAATTTGACTGGCTACCTAGTATCGACACAACGACCTGTCTTGCGCTTCCCTTGTACAGATCTTTGAAATTTTAGAAGTTATCTGCATAGTCTTTCCCCAACCACGTTGGTGTTGACTTCCAGTCGAACCAGATGCAGCTGAATACCAGTTTTTTACATGGAGCGGCTGCCTGGGTGACCTCCACAATTCAGTTACTGGGTAACACGATACCCCTTGGTAAGACTGGTTGACAGAGGTTTTAACCTTCTGACTACCCGTAACGTCTTTCAAGAACCTTCTCAAAGGATTTTTTTTTTGGTTGGGAAATTATCAAATAACTTCTCCCGCTCTGGATGGAGCAGGAGGGCGTGTCAGACTTTTACTGACTAAAACCCACTCGTGTTCCCTCAGTTGCCTGTGTGCCAGGGCCCGCGAGAGATCAACGCCGCCGATCGCCTCCACGAGGATACGGCGGTGCTCCGCCTAAGCCGGGCAGAGCTCCACCGTATGCTCCACCGTGTCCTCAGGGCGATCTTCGCAGTGGAAACACCCGAGCATTTCCTCCCGCCTTATCCGAAATAGGAACCTCCCGAAACCTTCTCAAAGGTACGGCGACTTTAAATGACTGTGGTCGAAGTGGCGGTGTTTGGGGGAGGCCTATCGATTGCTAGAGTGGACGTCTTGCGACTGAAACCATGATGACGATGATGATGATGATGAAATGACTTACTGCGGCAAGGTTCCTTCCTTTGAGGTGGAAACTCCGACACCACATCTGGTGGTGAGGTTGGAGTCACCATGCAGTGTGCCATCTGTGAAATAAAACAATAATACTATAATGACGACCAAACTCAAAGCATTCATTTCAATTAAACCATTTACAGGCACTTTTGTACTATCATGGAGTCGATCTTTTAGTCAGAAAGTTGAAGCTACTAGTTGCCCATTCCAAAACTTTATGGAGAACAACGGCAAGAAACTCCAAGAACACTCTTTTAAAAATCAAGATATTTATTTAAAAAAAACCCAATAACACTAGAAGTTAAGTAAATTTTTTGCTAACCCTATGAACTCCGGTCAGAAATAAGTTTTCCATGTGAGACTGTTCTCACATGGAAAACTTATTGACACTGTTGTGACACTGTTGTCACAAAAAAAAACCATATAATACAATTCAAAATGTAAGATTGAAGATAAGTCCTGGCAGAAAGCTCAATGTTCCATAAACGCCCGAGGCTTATGTGAGGAATGATATAAAAAAAAGAGAGTGAATGATAGAGCGTGTCGGTCGATAGAATAAAAGAAAAAGATATGCTGCGTCGATCCCAAGTAACATGCACCAAGTGGAAGAAGTTGGGGAAGACTTTCGATGCTTTTCTTTCTTCCAATACATACCATACCTGCCAAAAATCTCGCAGCTGGAGATGAGTTGCTTGGTTTTCCTGGCAGTTTTTAAATATACTTCGAACTCATAACAAAGAAAACCTGCTCAGGTGGAAAAAAACACGGATGACTACGTCCTGGACCTAGGGTGTAAATGTCATGCTGTCCCACAAACAACGGGGCACTTAATCTCATGTTGTCAAGTAGTAAAAAAGTAAGTAATTAAAGCCCTGTTGTCTGCATGCTACAGGAGTTGATGCTGAAAGTGGGCTGACCGTATACAGGTTCTAATTTATTTAGCTGGCAATACTTTACCCACGTATTGGGTATCTATCTGGAAAAGTAATCAATCAAAACAACCACAAAACGTTTTTTTTTTTCACATTCGTGGGCGAAGGTAAATGCCCAATTCGCTCAGCTGTTTTTGTAATTTTTCGTGAAAATTAGATATTTTTACGAATTTCCTAACGATAACATTACAGTCGTTGGGTGCCTTAATTTACATGTCAATGTCATTTAAAGTTTTAAACAAAGTTGGAATAACGAAAAAAACTATTCTTTAGGTTTTATTCGTTTTCGATACCGACACCTTCATAATTTCAGCCGAAAGACGTCCACTGCTGAACATAGGCCTGCCCCAAGCTCCGCCACTTCGACCGGTTCTGTGCTTCTCGCATCCAGCGGACCGACACCTTACATGTACTCATTTCATTTGACCCTGAATAGTTTACTATCGACATGCTAACAGGAAGAATAAAACATACCTTGTAACTACTAGCGTATCTGCCATCACAGATCTGAGAACTTGTGTGTTGTCTCATGAATTCTGTACCAGTACTCGTGTCCACAGAATTCGCGGGTACCGTGTTTGATCTCTGATTAGCAGGCATGTCATCAGGCCTCATAGTTCCTGTAGTTATCTCTGAAATATGCACATTCTGTTTAGTCTTTGAGTTATAATTATATTTCTACTTCTTAGCGTATTGATGGAAATAAATACAATAATCTTTGGCCCAAAATTTGGCTGCGGGAACTGCGCTTACTGACGCAGTTATAAGATTGTCAAATGTACAAATAACATTACATTAGCGTCTAATCTCGATCAACATCAAAGGGTTCTCTCAGGATAAAGCAGAAATTCTTCCTGAATGATCTCGCGAGACGCATTGCGGTACCGTATGTGTTCAAGAGACCCAGCGGGATTCCACCCAAAGTAGGCCTCATATTCCTGGACTGTCACTTGTCGGCGAGATCTGTCAGTTATATACTGACTTACAAGTCATATGCCATATATGGGTCTTCCCATCGGTAAAAATGACTAACTTCCATGAAAACTTTCAACTCCTATTTAATGCTAGTTTCCTAATGATCTTTTCCTTAAGTTCCTATGAATTTTGGGAGACTTGCGAATGGCGAGACTATTTCAACGTTTGTAAATTAGCTCATGATCATGAATTAAAATGCACCAGCTCTATACACAATTGAAACTTTTTTCTCCGGTTTCGAGTTCATTACCGTGAAATACACAGCTATTGACAACCATTCGATACGCTTCCGTACCGAATCGAACATCAACCAATATTATAAACGCTGTTCACAAATCTAAAAACCAACAATTTTGACAGTATAAATAAAATAGACGACCGCTTATTCTTCCGACAGCTGTTTGCTCTCGGGGGACGGCAAATGGTTGTTAATAGCTTTGCTGGCCCACTATGACACCTGTAAAACAATAAGAGCACTATAAAACGACTCACGTATCCTGGGCCTAGAAGACTTCCTTCTATCCGAGTTATGTCTGGACCTGTTGCAGACCGTGAGGGTAACTCCTGAAGAGTCCAAACCCTGAACTACCGCCACAATACCCTCACCGTCACCTTCCATGATTACATTTATTGCTTTAGTTCATTTGTAGAGGTATATGCTGGAATAAAGGATTGAATTATTACACTTAGGTTAAAGTTGTCGACTTAGCACCCAAAATTAGCAAGCTGAAGACTTCAGGTGGCAATGGGCCGGCTAATTAGCCGTAGAACCATCTACCGCTGGGGTAGATGTGTTCTTAAGTGGAGACCACGAATCGGCAAACGTAAGGTAGGACGTCCTCAGGCTAGGTGGAGCGATGATCTTCGCTGGGTGGCTGGTAGCAGCTGGATGAGAGTTGCCGAGAATCGAGCTGAATAGCGTGCAATTGGAGAGGCCTATATCCATCACTGGTCTGCTGTAGGCTGATGATGATGATGATGATAATTAAAGACCCCCAATATAAAGAAGTTAAGCAGTTGGTCCCGGCTGTCATTCGTGGATCTTTGACAGTCGTTACGGGTCGTCAGAAGCCCGAAAGTCTGACAACCAGTCTTACCGAGGGTAGCGTTTTACCTAGTAACTGGATTGCGGAGGTCAGATAGGTTGTCGCTCCATTTAAAATACTGGTATTCAGCTGCATCCGTTTTATATTTTTTTAAATTGCTGGATGGGCCACAGTGTCAGCTGTAGCCGTTGTGGCAATGTGACGATGATGGCAGCAGGGTTTGACTTTACGGTGTCAAAGAACGCTCTCTAGGAGAAAACTATTGCAAAACCTAAAGCAGGGTACCTACTTACTGTCATTTTTAGCAGTCTGAGAATTGAATAGCATAAGTCAGGCCTGTAGCAGCCCTCCCAGTCGTCACAGGTAGGTACTGTCCTGAAAAAAAAAACATCAAACTTCAATTGAAGAATCCGAATTCGCTGATGTAGTTGGTGGCAGTCCCGACTCTGGGTTTGTCCCCGGTTTATTGCAATAGGCCTCTATCACATAGTCCTACATCATCCAGGTTCCCGCGATGCAGAAGACTGTCTTCCTTAGGTCAGATTTCTGGCCGGCAGGAGTTGTGTGCAGACGTTACAGGGAAGCACGACTAAACCTAAGCTCCCAAGTGTAGTGTTATGTTTTGTGGTTTTTATAATTATGTATGTTAGTCTATAAGGTTTTATGATAAGGGTTTTTGTTGCCTTAATTAAATTATTATTATAAATAAAAAAATTATAAGTACATAGTAGGATATTTTCCAATATTTCAAAAAGTATTTTATTTTGAAGATTGGGACGAAATATGTAACAGAAAAATAAAAATAAATTGATTTACATCCATTTTTTCAATTAAAAATAAATTAATTTTTCGTTGTTTTGTATTTACCGCCAAAACGCTCCTTACGACAACTTTTTATCACTTGACCACACGTGAGAGAATTAACATAATTATTATGATAATTTTGAAAGTATGCCAAAGGTTTTAAACTATACAAATATTACAAAAAACATAAATTATAAACCAAGGAATAAGGAATGCGCAAAGTGTTACGTGTGTGTGTGTTGGGGGGAGAGAATGTATGAGGTGGTGGTGTGTGTGGTGTAGAGGTGTGAATGTTGGTGACTAAGGTGTGATTGTATCTATGGAATATTATAGTAGGAATTCGGATGGATAATAATGTATTGGCCGGGAAGTCAGTTGCATCTGGTAGGATTGGAAGCCGACCAAATCTTAGAAATCAGTTATGGTATGATTGGAAATCCTTAGGGGACCTATCCAGGTTTCACATGCTCATCGTTAACTCCAATATGCGCGTAGTACTCGCAACCGTCGTGACTTGACGCCCATAAGAAGGGAAGTTGCGTAACACACTAACAGTAGGAATCGCTTTCATTTTGACAGTTCAACAACATTCATTACGCTAGTTAAGGCGGTGATTTCTTGAAAACGCTCAAAAATGTTGTTTTTTAAACCAGTGTATCTCTTTAACCGTAACTAATTTTGAAAGCAAAAAAAATATATGATATTTTCAAGTCTTTTGTTTCAAACAGTGATGGAACTCAAAACATAATTAAACCTACTTTAATGCATCAAAAATCATCAAAGTCACCTCTTAATTATCTTTAAAACCAGTTTATCCCTTCAATAACAATTATAATTAAAAATACACCATAAAATTTCAAATGCCAAACTGGATCCAGTGATGGATTATTTATTATTAAATAGTTAATATCTAATTTTATACGATTTTATTTGCATTTTTACGACAATGCTTGCTCATTTATTAATCTAATTTATTACAACAGATTTTAATCCGTATCGGATTGCAATAAGAACTATTATCGCTCATAACGACAATATTTAAAGTTACCACATATTTGTCAAACATATGAAGCAATGGATTAGCAATATACTTACGTCAAAATTATTGTTACGCAATCATAGCGCAGATGCATTCATGAACGTATGAGGCAAATGATGTATTTAAGGGGAACCTAGTCGCGGGCTCGAACTCACTCGTGGGCTTGGCTAAAAATCACGCTGTCTCACCAGGCAACGTGTCCGACAGAGATAGTATCAGTGATGAGCAGTTAGACGCTAGTCTACACGCACAACGTTATTGAGTGAGATGTAGGATCATTTAGAGTAAAAAAATTAAGAAAAGTCCTTTGGAAGATCGGGTTTTATGAAAAAGCCAATGCATAAATCAAATGACCAATAAAGTTTATTGAACTTTTCGATAATTGAACTTTGTCGGTTCCGAATTGGTTTTGGAGATTTTACACTTCTTTTACTACTTAAACACGCCCAAAGTTAAGTAAAATTAGCAAGAAAAACGAATCTTTGTTGGCTCCTAACTTTTTTAGGGGGTTTTTATTTTAGTAATCTATTTCCGTACAGACAATATTAATAATGAGACAAAACGATATCATATTTTACTTTGGATGTGCCATGTCAGACAGTGGAGTAAAACACTCTCGAAGTTTGTATGCAAAAAATGTGGACTAGGTTCACCTTAAGGATCGTAGCAAGTAGGTACATAACGTTCTGTAATTTCTACCTACCCCAATCACAAGAACGCGTGAGTTTATCCATGTATGTTATGACATACTTACATTATAAAAATCCAAAAAATTTACGTAAATTATTGTACAAAATATTACAAAACACACACAATTTCTAAAAATAACATTAAAATAATAGATTTCAATTTAGAATTTTAGTAGCACCAACGTCATTCTGACATTGCCTCTGATTGTCTTCTTTTTAAATTATTTTTATAATGAAGGGAAAAGATGTTATGTTTTTGCTTTATTATCCTTCTTGGACTGTTCTTGTTGGCTGTGCATTGAGAGTGGTTCACACCATAGCTAGGTTCACACCAGTCTTTAGATTAGGTTTTTGGGCTACTGAACTGGGGGCCTAATCTTTAAGCACGAAATCCGTAATCTCGGTCGAAGTTACGGGCGTTTCCTACTCCGTATCACTTACGGACCTATGATTAGAATGGGGCCCAAACTATGAATTAATTACTACACGATTTGACAGCTGTCCCTACTCCATAAATGGTTTACCCGTCCAAAAAAGTTAATTAATCAGCTGTAGGAGTCACTTTGAAGTTTCGAACTATTTTCGGACGGGCCCGTATTTTTGTTGGCGGAGTAGAGAGTAGCCCCCCAGTTTGTGTGGAACGAACACTACTAAAATATGTTTCGTGCATTCTATTGGTCAAAACGCATGCATTGTGCGATCGAGTCGTGAGCCGTGTTACGCGATTATCGCTATAGGCCCATAGTATCCTCATCTCCCGTCTGAAATGCTAAAGCATGACTGCCGCCCGCGCCCGCGCAGGGCACCTCTGAGCCTTTATCTCAAAATGGGGATATTCCTTGGCAAATGTTGATTAATTTACAATTGTGCTCTAGCGATTATGTGGTACCTCTATCTATTTTTCAGTGTATTTTGTTTTCCAAATAACGAAGCCGTTTAGTAGGAGTATGGAATAGAAGCCAAAATATTGCGTGTTGGAAAATATTTTTTTACAGCTAAAGTACCTATTAACCATACAAAAAAAGTACCCTCGGCAAAATGATCTATATGAATCTATAGCAAAATCATATATTTTTCAAATCTTCACGACAAGCCGTTAATGAGCAGTACGGTTCATAAAGTGACCGTGTTACGCTACCAAACGGGACTTAGGCCCTTAAGGTGAGCATGCGGAAGATTTGTCGACTGTACCTACATCAAAGTGCTCAAGTGTCTGTACGAAAACGCCATCATGTCAGTCCGACTCCAGGTCCGAACTTCGAAACCTATACAGAACCCGACCTACCTGTACCTACCTATGTAGTATGTGAGATAGGGAGACGTAATTTCTCCAAAACTATTCACCGCTGCACTGGAGGATATCTTCAAGGTTTTGGACTGGAAAGGGGTTGTGATCAACATTAATGGCGAGTAGCACTCACCTTCGGTTTCTCGATGATATAGTTGTCATGGTTGAGACTATGGAGGAACGCGGTACTATGCTCAGTGACCTCAGTGGAACTTACGAAACAGTGGGTCTTAAAATAAACATAGACAAGGCAAAGGTCATGTCAAATGCCCATGTAGCGTGTCCTATCTTCATGAGAGTGGGTGTCCACACTCATAAAAATCAGAAACACTACACTCGAAGCTATATATGGCCGAGTACCTATGTTTACCCAGGAGAAACTGTCCAGTAGACATGGGTAGCTCGTGAGCGAGTGATAGAAAAGAGCTAGTTCTTTTCAATGACCGTCGCTCTCGCTCACTCACTCGCACGGCAAATAGCTCACTAGCTCAGTTAGCTCACTCAGACTCACTAGCTCAGTACTTCAGTCAGCGAGACACCGATGACTGACCGAGCGGCTCATTCGGCTCGCTTCGGAATACTTCGGATCCCATCGTTCGTTCTTCCAACAATAGGAATACAAATGTTACTAACACTAGTTTGTAAGAATTGTAAGTCTACATTGTTACTAACAAATATAGAAGTGATTCTGAAAAAAAAAATTTATTTATTTATAAATCACTGTAAATCTATCTTTATTATCATTTCTTTAAAGTAGAAAATACTTTGGTATATTATTATAAAGGAACCTCCTTTTTATAATGTGCGAAAGTAGTTTCTGTATTGTTTATTTTTTTGCGTGTTGTTTACGTAAAGTCATAAAAATATATAAACAAACAGAAAAACTTATTTAACTTAACTCCAAACTTCCAAAGAGCTATTGACAATTACTAATGAGCGAGCCGAGCCGTTTCCTTCGACGCGCGTGCAGCGACCTAACAGTCGGCGTCTAAATCACTGAGCTATAGAAGAGCTAGTGAGTAATAAAGAGTCCAAACTTCCGAAGAGCTACTCGCTATTGAGCGAGCCGAGCCGTCTCCTTCGACGCGCGTGCGGCGTGAGTCAATTGAGCTAACAGTCGGCGTCTCGGCGTCTGAGTCACTGAGCTAGAGAAGAGCTAGTGAGCTAGAAGAGTGATATAGCTCTTTAGAGTGAAAGAGCTAATCGCTCTTTTTCTTTTCAGTGAGCCGTTTCGCCCATGTCTACTGTCCAGTTAGGAAGGTCTAACTTCGGGAAAGAGGTCAGTCGTCAAATCCGACTCAGCTGGGCAGCGTTCGGGACGCTACGCAATATCTTCTCGTCCCAAATACCGCAGTGCTTAAAAGAACTTTCGTCTTTTAAGCACTGCGGTATCGTCGCTCACAATAGGCTTTATTAGAAGTCCAAAAATCACCAAAAGAGCAATGGAGAGAGTTATGCTGGAAGTCTCCCTACGTGATTGAATCAGAAATGAAGAGATCCACAGGAGAACTAATGTTACCGACGTATCCCGAAGAATTGCCGATCTAAAGTGGCAGTGGGCAAGGCACATAGGTCGCAGAAGAACAGATGGCTGATGGGGCCGAAGGGTTCTGGAGTTGCGACCGCGTACCAGAAGACGTAGAGTTGGAATGTCTCCCACAAGGTGGACCGATGAATTTGTGAAGGCCGCAGGAATCCACTGGATAGGGGAATCACAGAACCACTCGAAGTGGCGGAGCTTAGGGGAGGCCTATGACCAGCAGTGAACGTCTTTCGGCTGAAATTATGATGATGAAGCCCATAGGAGTGTCTGTGCCGCGGAACGGCCAATCCGTACACTTTGACCAAGATGTAGGTAAGGGTTGTAGTTAGGCCTTGTAGGCCACGAACGGCCAAGCCATAGGTACATTTTGACCTAGATGTAAGGATTGTAGAATGGGGGGCTTCGATCTACAATAGACCTGATATCTTTTTAACAGTGCAATCGTTACCTATTAAGTCTTGGCAGCCTACTTTAGATGAAATGTTTTTTGTGGGATTATTTATTACTAGGCGTCATTAATGATCTCCATCTCCATGTAGATGGCTCCCCCCCCCCTAGCAAAAATCCCTAGCTACGCCCATGCATATAACATCTGACAACTAATTAATGACAAATTGTAATTATAAAGCGAGCTACTAAAATAGGTATGTGTTATTTGGATCTGAATATTTATTGTAAACTAGCTGTCCCGACAGACGTTGTCCTGTCATATATATTAAGATTTAATTCGCATTCAACACGTGCTGGTTATGCCATTAAATTGTAGCTTATGTGAAACGTTGGTACTTTTAACACAGCGCCATCTATTGATTACTTACTGAACCCAGTCGAAAGGTATCGACATCTGTCAGAATCATTTGGAGTTAACAGATAATTGTGACTGTCAAATAATAACAGACAAATAATTAGCAATAAATTAAAATTGCGACTATAATTTGAGATTTAAACTATCCTATCTCTCAAGTTGGATCGAACTGCACATGGTGTGCGAATTTTATTATAATCGGTTAAGTGGTTTAGGAGTCCATTGAGAACAAACATTGTGACACGAGATTTATATATATTAAGAAAGATAAGATTAAGATATAAAGCCAGCTACTAAAATAGGTGTGTTATTTCGATCTGTATATTTATTTTATTATCTCCTGACAACTGGTAAAATTCGAAAAGCCAATTATTTTTAAAAGAGTAACCCTGGAGTGGAGTTTCTTGCCGGCTCTTCTCCATAGGAAGCGACAAATTGGAACCGTGCACCTAGCTTCTGACGTTTCATAAGTGCCCATGCAGGTTTATGTGAAATAAAATATTTTTATTTTTGATTCTAAATCTACTCAGGCTTTCCAATAATGTTGGGGTCAGCTTCCAATCTAGCCGGATGCAGCAGTGGTTATTAAATTAAACACACAAAGTAATGTACCTGTTTGGCTTCGAATCTACGACCTACAAAATTTAAATCACGGCTATTACCACTGTGCCACCATAGTTCCCAATCTCAATGTCGCTTATCACTGCATTCAACGGGATAGTAAAATAAAACCAGTACATTTTCAACAGTAATTTATTTACACTAATAACTAAGTATAACCTTAAAACATAATTATTAAAAATAACAGAAATGCATTGTATTAATACATAGAATTTCATGAGAATATACAAACGGAAGTTTTTAAAACTTTCCTCTCGAATCGTGCTATATAAACTCAGACATAGAATTTCCGGATGTGTACCTAACGTATTTTCTAAGAACTGAGCGATCACACAACAAAAATAATTAAGGTACAATTTCAAAAGCGACGGTAGACTAAAACAATAAAAGCGAGTATTTATAATTAAGTTGAATCTAGTCGACATTTTTTCCATACAAACTTCGAAAGTGTATTACTCCACTGTTCGATAATGATCAACAATGAAACATGGTACGGTTTTGTCTCATTATTAATATTGACAATGCGGAAACAGAATACTAAAATAAAAAGCCATTAAAAAGATAGGATCCAACAAAGTTTAGTTTTTCTTGCTAATTTAACCTAACTTTGGGCGTGTTTAAGTAATATAAGAAGTGAAAATCTCTGAAACCAAGTCGTACCGACAAAGCTGAAATATCGAAAAGTTCAATAAACTTTATTGGTCATTGATTTATTTAGTGGTTTTTTCATAAAACCCGATCTTCCAAAGGACTTTTCTTAATTATTTACGCGCCTATTTTACTATAATTGATCCTGCATCTCACTCAATCACGTTGTCACATCGTTATTGATTATTGCGTAGTTGCTCGTCACTGATACTATCTCTGTCGGACACGATGCCTGGTGAAACAGCGTGCTTTTTAGCCAGGCCCACCAGTAGGTAAGTTGGAGCGCGCGACTAGATTCCCCTTAAGTGCGTTCATCCCGCGCGGGCTGGCAACGTCGCATTTATAGTGGCTTTTCATGATTATCTTCCTCAGGCTAGGTTCGGAATCGAGCCAAATGGCGTGCAATTAGAGAGGCCTATGTCCAGCAGTGGACTGCTGTAGGCTGACGATGAAGTCTATGTGATGTCTTTAGAGCAGCCAAAAAGTTAGAAGACTAAGTCTATTGTCCTAAAAATCTAAAATATGATATCTTTAATTTATTCCTAAAAATCTATAATACCATAAGTTTTGTTTTTACAAAATAACGACGAACAAAACAAAATCAAATTTTCCTTTGGAAATAGCCTTTACATTAATATTTGAGTTGGGTGTATTTTTCGTGTTTGATTAGATTCTAGCATAAGGGGTGGTTCACACCAACCGTAGCTCGCTCACAGTCTGACACTGAAAGTGAGCTGGTGTTAGGGTCAGAACAGACAGAGCAGCTAATTTCTCGATCCCGCAGGCAATTATCTCTTGCACAGTATTTTGGTTTATTATACTAGCGACACGCCCCGGCTTCGCACGGGTAGTGGAGCATATTATGCCTCCATGTTTGTCATGTCATCGGTGTGAGACCGGCGAAGCTCCCAGACGGCTTTACTATGTATTTTCAAAAAATATAGTCTCAATTCAACCGATTTACACCCTACAAACTATCTCCCTATTTATCTCTCTTTTATTATATTATTTCTCTCTTTATCTCTATTTATTATCATTTCTCATGAATCACACTATCAATTGGAGAAAACCGCATGAAAATCCGTTCAGTATTTTTTGTGTTTCTCGCGAACAGACAGACAGACGCGGCGGACTTTGTTTTATAATATGTAGTGATAGTGATTTATACATGATAAACTGCTCAAGTATTTTGCTGCTGTCTGTGCTAACCTTTAGGCGGTTTTCAGACATTTTCTTGGTAAAAGGTTTTTCACCAGTGTGTATACGAATATGTATTAAGTGACCCTTGTGACTAAAACTACATACGTCACATAGTCTTTCACCAATTACTGTACGAGTATGTTGTATCGTCTCTTTTACTCGATTAAAACTACGCTGATCACATTTGAAAGGCTCTATTATAATAAGTGTTATGTTTAGACTTACGTTTTTGAGTAGTCTGGATAACTTTCGAGTAAGATTTTTCCTTTTTTTCACTAATTTGTGTTCACGTGTGTTGTAATAACTAGGGTTGCCAACATTTCTTCAGCGAAATATAGTATTTTTCAGACTAAGCTATAACAAAATATAGTACTTACACTTAAAAAAAAAGTATTTTATGGAAAATTTTGCGTTTTCCATATAATACATACTATTTCTTGAAGTGTCCCAAAACAAAAATAAAGCAGACCAACGACCAAACATTCTATTCTATTTTTTCATATGGCAAGCAAAGCCGATGTCGACTATTCTGCCAATGTCTAAGTGAATTGGAAAAACGTGTGTTATTACAAAAAAAAAAAAACCGATAATGATCTTGACCAAACATTCGTTTGACATTAACAAGTTCGGAACGCAATAAGATAGTTCTGATACGCTGCGTTGGCAGCCCTAGATACGCTACACGCTATTGCATCAATAAAAAATATTGAAAAAGCACGTCCATACATTTTTTAAATAAAATATTTGTTTGTTAGATTTCGGTGTGGAAAATATATTATTTTTGCGTACTATGTGTTTCTTCAACAGTATATAGTACGCAGACTCCGAAATATAGTACAATACTATACAGGAAAAAAAAATATCCAGTGCGCAAACTGTTACCATGAATTCAGCATATAATTTTAGACCCCCCAGCACAGAAATTTTTCGTTGGAACAAAAAAAAAACAGGTGTGCCATACATTTTGACTGCATAGGTATTGCACTTTTCTATGAAACAGCTGATTTTTTTGTGTAAAACCGACGAATAATGTCTACGCTGGGGGGGTCTAGAATGATATGCTGAATTCATGGTTAAAGTTTGCGCACTGAATAAAAACTTATCCTGTATATTATAGTACGGTTGGCAACCCTAGTTGTAAATTGTATCATTTTCTTACTCGATTAAGGGCTGATTTTTCAATAGTCAGATAACTTTTATCTGATCAATAAATCTGACAGTTAGACATATTTTCTATACAAACGCTGTCAAACCACACTATTTATTCCTCAGATAAAAGTCATCTGACTATTGAAAAATCAACCCTAAAACGTACGTTTTTGAGTTGTCCGGATAACTTTCGGGTCAGATTTTCAAATTGGGTTTTCCACCAATTTGTGTAAGAGTACGTGAATTTTTTCTTTCTTGATTTACGCTAATCACATGTGTAAGGCTCTTTTAAATAAGTGTCATGTTTGGACAGTATACCTTCCGTGTGAACCACCCCCTAATCCATATCTAAGTTCTAAGTGGAGAAGAATCTTAGAATATTGGACTTCTCCTCTTTAGCATAAGATTGACTGCCGCCTGTGATGTTGTCTTGTCTTGTCTTATTTGCTGTAAAATCCTTCATTGTTTATTCTCAATAACCAGTTTGTCAGTTCTGTATAAATCTCCTACTATTATCTGAAAAGCAAAACATTATTTTGAAAACACGTACGTGATAAAGTCTTAAATGTCCCTACGTCCCCACATTTTCAAAGCAAATCAGTACCCTAATTTCGTAACACACTAATCAGAATCATTTTGAAGGATATTCCATTCGGAATCATTTACCTACCTATATTTATATGCTCTTTGAAAAGGTTTCGCCTTTTGTATGAGACACTTGAGCTCTTGGACTAATTCTGATGCAAAAAAAATCACCTTCCAAAAATTAAAAACAAATAAACTTATTTTAGAGTTCCAGAGAGCATCAAAACGCACAGACACGCGGCAATGTTATTTTTATTTATTTTCGACTTTATTTTAAGAAGCCTATTGGTTTGGAAAACTGTGCTGTACTGCGCTTCACCTGGTCTGCACCAGCCCTGAGGAAGCACAATTTTTGCAACCACACTGTGCTTCGTCGAGAGCCTTAATCTTAAGCCCTTTTTATTTTTATTGAGCTTGCTTAGGTTAGGAAGTAAATAGAATATAAAATTAGTTTCTGCCTGCTACTTCACCAAGTTGACCTCAATGCAGAACAATAACATATCCTGTGGCACTCGGCAATGTAGCTTAATTTATGTTCTCTAATTAGTACTTCCAGAAATTACTGTTTCAAAGCAATTTTACTTCTTAAAAATATTAGTTAAGATCATGTGTATTGTATTGTATGTGATTACCTGTCTCCTAATAATAGCAAGATTTTCCAAAGCAAAGTCATATTGTTTCTGAATTTGTTTTGGCTCGGTGAGTGTTCTGTTGTCTCTGAATCCATCTTTTACTCTTCTCATTGCATAGGCCCTGAAAATTATAGAAGAAATATAATTAGTATATAGAGTTGAGAATTGATAGCAGTAGATGGGTTGTGGAAGTCAGATAGGCAGTTGCCCTATGTTATGGTAAAGTATTCAGCTGTATCCAGTTATACCGAAGGCTACCGTAACATGGTTGGCATCAGGCTGGTAGGCAGATGATGAGTTGAGAAGACACCTGACTGAATTCCAGTTGTACAGATCAATCATTCTATTCATATAAGCTATGCTTTCCAAGGACAATGAATCGATGGGTGACCATTCTGTATCAGTCCTATTTTGGCTTTTTGAAACTAACCATCTTTAAAAGTTATTAGTTGAAGTTGTAATACTCCACATTGAAAATCAAAGACAATGTGATGTAAGGTGACCTTATTGCTGTAAAGCCTACTACATAATTAAGTAGAGGTCAAACCAATAAAAAAAGGTTATCTCAACCTTGGAATTAGTGCTAAATTGACCGAAAATAACTTCAAAACATTTGCTGATAACATTATCAGTATCACAACAAATATTATGACATCACGATGGTACATAACATCTATTCTTGTAACTGTAAGAATACTCTTAGATTATTCCTTCTCTGGTTCTGTACTTCTGCAAAAAGTACAGAATGCAGTTTGCAGAAATGTGCATTCTGTTAGTTTCACACTGCAAGTGCTTACATTTTTATTGATAATAGTGGTCACCAAGTGGTCGAAATTAGACCATGTTTATTAAATTAATTTAATGTATTTCTAATCTATTATTTTCAGAGATGGGCCGAATGTGGTTTGAACCGAATCCGAACTTCAGCCGAACATTCGGTTAAAATGAAAAGTTCGGCCGAAATTCGGTTCAGTACCCTTTTAATTGTAATAAAAATTACTTGATGTAGATGAATGTTTAGTTTGTGAACCAGAAACGTGCTATATTTTTCAATTTACGAGTTTTATTCAGATGTTTGTTAGAAAAATAATAAGCTTATTTCATTTTTGTAATAGTATGTCTAATTAATTAGGCAGAGATTTTCAAGAATAATAAGAAGAACTGATTTAATTTAAGGATTACATTTACAATGTTCCTAACTAAAATAAATAACCATGAGTGAGTAAAAGACAGAATTTTATTTTACAGTAATGCTATACTCTAGTTCTATTAAATTTCAGTCAAAATAGTGCAAGTAGGTATTATTTTTCTTGTGCCAAATGTTCGGCACCTGAACCGCATTTCGGTCGAATGCCGAAGTTCGGTTCAAGCTGCCGAAATTCGGTTGAACCGAATTTCGGCCCATCCCTAATTATTTTATAACAATTTTAGCTTTCTGTAGTCTCCATTTAAACTTTAATCATGCCAAATTTAATACAATTCTCGGTTTGCATAGCTTTTGTAAAAGGGGTACGTCTTTGCTTCATTTATTAACCTCTAACGTCTGGGCGGGCACACATATGAGGCCACACAATAGAAAATCAATTGTGTTTCATTAGCCGGGATCTAACGGTTAATATACTTATACTTAAACTATTGTTCCAACTACCACTGAAAAGCAAGCTCATTGATACATGCATCCTGCTCGTGCTAACCTATGGAGGTCAAAATTGGCTACTTACTGATCATAAGAAGTTCAAAGTCAAGATTTGCCAACGGACAATGGAGCGCAGCATAATAGATACCGTGAGTACAGATTGAGTTACAATGTACCTACACCGAGAGATGAGCAAAGATCGTCAGTCACTGGATGCCTATAAGATACGGTGTAGAGGTAGACCACGGGGATGGTGATATGACGATCTGATAATGTTTGCAAGGTCAACATGGCTCCTTTAAATGCAACTAATCTAAAGTATCTTGCAACAAAACTGTGTGAAGACATACAGTACAATAAGAACCTAACTCAGCTATGAAACACACTTTTTATACATTTTCAGACTTCAAGGACTGCAGTGACTTGACACTGGACATTTAATCTGCCTGCCTCTCTCCAACTGTGTTGGGGTCGGCTTCCAGTATATCGGATGCAGCTGAGTACCAATATCTTACATGGCGCGATTGGCGCCCCTAAGACGACCCTCTGACCGAATATTGAATCGCATGTTGTTATTCGCGTTTTTCTAGCTAACTTATTACGTACTTCGGTAACCTTATGATTTTTTTGTGCGTACAGAGGTTATATAATTTGAATGAATAAATATCAGTTTACCTGAAGTTATAATTGGAAAACTTGTCAGCTTCTCGCAGAATTAATTTGTACATTGATAGAATTTGCCGTCTTGACACTCCTGAAGACATTTTTATTAAATTTATCTTACTCAGATTCACAAGCAATTTTTTACCGGAACGAAACGAATGAATTTGTCAACTTGTTATGACCACGTTACGTTCTACTCATGCTAATTCCTGTTACTGATTGCTAAAAAAATATTTTTTACATTATTGCGTAGCAATAAACATCTAAAAACGCATATTTTGCGGAGTATTTATAATAGATAAATGATATTTATATTGAAAGACATGTTTTGAAATAGTTGAAATGAAACGAAATATAATCTCACGGAGTTGCCAAATAATTTACTATTAGTAGCATGGTAATGACGGTGTTGAGTTTTTGGCGGGATCGGGTTGGAACTTGCCTCACGAATTTTTATTTTCATGAAATTTAGTGAAATAACGAATTAAATTGCATAATTTTGGTAGTGAATTATTCAATTTAGTTACATGTGAGTGCACAAGTGTAATAAATGACTAACGTGGACTTTTCGTGTTCCCCCCAAAAAGTCATATTAGTTTGTTGTAAAGTTACTACCGCTTTACAATAACTTTGACTTGACTGACTAAAGACGACTATGACTGTTTTGTAAGTTCGTGTCCGATATCGGGCTATTTACTTGATCGAAAAGAAAAATTACTTGACACTTGGCTAAATGCACAAACCGTGCGAAGTCAAAACCGAAAAAAATAATTTAAAATAATAATGAGGGCGTTCATGAATATTCAAGGCACCAGTTGGCGCCACATTGACAAGAGGTCTTCCAGTCAGTTCGACATTGAACTTTATATTTGATGTCAATCGTTTCATTCTTTCGTTCACCATTCAGTTCGTAGGCGCTTTGACACTTTTGACAGCTGCCCGGACCTGACGTCTAAGTGCTGCCACCTAGTAAACGTCATTTTAGAACACCCTCAAAGGTTGGATGTAAGGAGGATGCACCAAGGTAGCCCGCGAAAAAAAATCGAGTTCGATACCTACGCTTGCTCTTATATTCTATATTCCTTAAACTTTTTTATAATAGGTCTTTACCTAATACTATGAAATTGCCGTTTTGTATGAAAAAATTTAAACGAATTTTTTTCATGTATTTTTTATTTGTATTAATCGAAGTAATCACCCATGCAATCAATGCATCTTTGCCATCGCAGTGGCAGTTTATTGATGCCCTTCTTAAAGAAATCAGCTGGACGGGAGGCAACAAATTCTTCAAAGGCATTTTGTACTGCCTCTCGGGTATTGAATTTTTTTCCCGCCAAGAAGTTATCCAAATTCTGGAAAAAGTAGTAGTCTGTAGGCGCAAGGTCTGGTGAGTAGGGCGGATGACGGAGAGCTTCCAACCCCAGTTCTTGCAACTTGGAGACCGTCTGCTGTGCAGTATGAGGTCGCGCGTTGTCGTGCAGGAGCAGCGGAGACGAGCGATTGACCAATGCTGGTTGGAGATGTGCCAGCTTCTCCATCATTGTGTTCAGTTCTTCACAGTACACATCTGCAGTAATGCTCACCCCGTTTGGTAAGAAGCTGTGATGAATCACACCGGCGCTAGACCACCAAACAGTGACCATCACTTTTCTAGGGGTAAGTTTTCGTTTAGGGCATTGTTTAGGTGCTGAACCAGGATCCAACCAACTTGCTGAGCGCTTGCGGTTATCAAACAGAATCCATTTTTCATCGCAGGTAACAATGCGGTTCAAAATTCCTTCATTTGTGTGTCTGTTGAGCAGTGCAAGGCACGTCTCGACGCGTACTTCGCGCTGACGATCATTGAGTTCGTGGGGCACCCATTTGTCAAGCTTTTTTACCTTGCCAATTTGACGCAAATGGACCAATATTGTTTTGACGCTAACGTCGAAAGCTGCTGCTAATTCAGCCGTAGATTGTGTATCATCAGCTTCCACAATCGCCTTTAATTCGTCATTGTCGACCAAAGTCTTCGGACGACCGCGAGGTTCATTTTTCAGGTCGAAATTTCCAGAACGGAAGTGAGCAAACCAATAACAGGTGGTGCGTTGGTTTGTAGTGTTAGCTCCGTAAACGTCGTTGATGTTGCGTGCCGCTTGTGCCGCGTTGCTGCCACGACGGTACTCATATTCCATAATTACTCGAATTTTTAACGTATCCATGATGACGAAAAAGATTGAAATGCGATGAAAATGTAACACTAATCAATAAACAAATGACTACTTTTGGAAAAAAAAATCCATGTTTTTAAAATAAAATTAATTTGAAATTAGAATTCTTACCCAAACAAAAATTATTTTGATTTGAAATGGCCAGTACTGCAAAACGGCAATTTCATAGGTAAAGACCTAATATATATAAGCCACAAAACTACTCGATACTTAAGTTTTCAGCTCGCTCTTGCCAATATTCTCATAATGCCAGAGTAGGTACTTTACATATGTTAGTAAGTGTTGGTGTTGTGTAACTGGCAGCCTTAACGTGTGTCATAGACTTCGAGTAGTTAGCTGTCAGTTCACAATAAATGTCTGCTACAAGCCCGCCTATTATTTGAACATTGGCGACGAGGAAAATTGGAAAATCTTGTTTAGTGCAGTTATTTCTTGATAATAAATATACCTATCGGTAAAATAGGCGAATATAATGTGCAAGCCGGCAACTGGTTGGCATATATTGAACGGGTAGAAATGTATTTCGTAGCTAATAAAATCGCACGCTTATTTCGCTGATGGGTAAGAAACATATGAGCTATTATCTAGTTTAGCAAGTCCATCAAAGCCATCTTCTTTGAAATACGAAGAAATTGTTGCATTACTGCACAAACATTTACAGCTTAGACCCGCAGAAATGGCGGAACGGTTCAGATTTCGTCAACGGAGACAGTTGGCCGGTGAGTCTATTGCCGATTACATAGTCGAGCTTAAAAAGCTTTCGAGATACTGTAGTTTTAAAACAGTTTTAGAAGACAACTTAAGAGATCAATTTGTTTGTGGCTTAAAAAGCGAATTCATTAGGCAGCGATTATTTGCGGAAAAGCATCTTAGTTACTCAAAGGCGGTGACTTTGGCCACAACTTTAGAGGCGGCGGAAAGAGATGCCTGCGCAGTAGAATGCGGAAGCGAGATGAAGAACGCGGCAGAATTAAGCGGAGACATAAACAAATTGCAAGTGAACTCATGTTGTACAGCTTGTGGAAGTACAAACCATGGAAAATGGGACTGCAAATATAAAAAAAAATTGAATGTAGTTTGTGTCATAAAATTGGGCACCTGAGGCGAATGTGTTCAATACAGTCACATACTGCAGCTGAAAGACCGATACGGTCAACAGACGTCTTAAAACACGATGACCAGCGGAATGCGACGTCACGCGGAGGGCGTAGCGGTCGCGGTGGTCGAGCTGCGCGCGGTGGTGCGGCTCGCAGGCGCGTGGCTAGACAGTCACCCAGTACTTATTGGGTACAAGAAGTTGAAGAAGCAGATAGCAACTGCTCAATAATAACTCCTAGGGACGATGATGTCGGTGATGAAGACTTGAATGAACCGATGTATCAAATGTCTTTGTCTAAGTATAAGCCGGTGCGTATTACACTTTTAGTCAATAATTGTTCATTGGAAATGGAACCAGATACTGGTGCACCTTTATCTTGTATTAGTAAAAATACATATACTTAGTAGATATTTTAAAGACCTATTGTTATAAAACCATGTCGTATAAAATTAAGTTTTTATGATGGGTCTAGAATAAAACCACTTGTTTATGTAGAAACGGAAGTTCGTTACAAAAATATGAGTAAAATTTTGGATTTGTACATTTTTGATAATGGAACTACTAATTTATTAGGTCGCCAGTGGCTAGCGGAATTAAGTATAGACATTCCCAAACTTAGCGTGCATTGTATTAAAGATGAAACATGTGACAAAAATCAAATGATAGAAACTATTACTTCCAGGCATGAATCCCTTTTTGATGGTACTTTGGGTCGGTACACCAGTGGCTCCGTTAAGCTTTGTGTTCTTCCGGACGCTCAGCCTGTGTTTTGTCGTGCTCGCCCACTACCGCATGCGCTGCAAGATAATGTCGACGCAGAGCTGGACGCTATGCTGCGCGCGGATGTCATCGAGCCTGTTGACCACTCTGACTGGGCCACTCCTCTAGTAATCGCCCGTAAATCGGATGGTGGCATAAGAATATGTGCCGATTTTAAGGTAACACTTAATCGCGCTTTGATGATCGATAGGTACCCGGTTCCAAAGATTGACGATTTATTTAGTGACTTTTGTGAAAACGTTTGGTTTACAAAATTAGATTTATCACAGGCTTACAATCAATTAGAACTATGTGAAGACTCTGGAAAGTATACAATAATTAATACTCATCGTGGATTATTTAAATATAAACGTCTAGTGTTTGGGTTGGCTTCAAGTCCCGGTATTTTTCAAAGATTCATGATAAATCTTTTCAAAAATATGCCAAATGTAGTCATATTTTACGACGATATTCTTATCAAAAATAAATATTTAAAAACCCATTTACAAACAATAGACAAGTGTTGGATATTTTGGAGTCGAACGGGTTAAAAATTAGGCGGGAAAAATGTGATTTTTTGACGCATGAAGTAAGATACTAAAAGTTACATTGTGAGTAGAGAAGGAGTAAAGGTAAATGCGGATAAAATTAATCCAATTCTTTTTATGCCGCATCCAAATAATGTCACTGATTTTAAATCTTTCTTAGGCATGGTAAATTTTTAAGGAAAATTTATAAAAAATTTGAGCACATACTTATTTAAACGTACTTTGCGAATTGCTTAAAAAAGACAATTATTTCAAATGGACTAGAAAACATAGCTCAGCGTTTAATAAAGTTAAAAAGTTGTTATGCAGCACGGATGTGCTGGCGCATTATGATATGTCATTAAAGACAACGTTGACATGTGATGCTAGCGTACATGGCCTGGGCACCGTGCTCGCGCAACGCTCTCGACACGAGGGTGTGGAGGGTGAACGAGTAATAGTAAGCTCACTTAAATACTAATAAGTTAGCTCACTTCACTCCCTCTGGCAACTTACATTCTCTTCATTCCCATGGTTTCCTAAATTACTTACCTGACTTTTATGTCATTATTAATTTTCCCCAAAATGTTATTTCATAAGAATCCTTACTTAAACTGAGAAATCTGGAGGGGGGGGGGGGGTCATTTTGTTTTAGCACCCAGGGCCTCCGGCCTCCGACCGTATTAGTTCCATTGCCTAATTTAAAATTACATACAAGTAAATAATCTTATATCTTATATATAAAAATGAATCCCTATTTCCCTTGGTCATGGCATCACACGTGAATGGCTGGACCAATTTTTCAAATTCTTTTTTTGTTGTGTTTGTTATTGTCAGGAGAAGGTTCTTAGGAAAGAAAAAATATAAAAAAATGCGAATTCAAAATTCATAGTTAAGACAGGACAACGTCTGGCGGGTCAGCTAAACATCGACATAATGGATTTATTCGATGTTTGTCATACAATATATCGGATTGATTCGATGTTTTGACGAATATTTATTATATTCGATACATCGATATATTTATTTCTAAAGTATCGAATCTTTATTTTGTTTTTCGTACATATAAAAAAAACTAACTTTAACTAATAATTGCAATATAAATAAATGTTTTTAACCATACTTGATAATTTCAATAGGCCTTTTTCAGTGCGTAAGTCTCAATATCCGCCATGTTTTTCGGACTGTTTAAATTATGCGTCTATGAACAGTGTATGTGTTTGTGTGCTTAGCAATTTGTATGAAAAGTGCCCGAAACTTTTATTACACTTCTAGTATAGCTATGTTACTCTGAGGGTCAACTCTCGTAATTTTAAAGAACCTTCACAGTCTGATCTTAGTCTCAATCTGTCAAAAAGACCTCGACTTTCCCTACATTTTTGACAACTTCTTGACGTTTAATTGTCGCTGAGATGAGACTGCGACTAGATTGATAGATTGTGAAAGTTTTTAACGAGAATTTATTGGCTTTCTAGTCTCTGATTCTACATTCACTCATACGAAATCCAAGACCGTAAACTTTCTGCGTTTGACTGGAAATTAGTAATATTATACTTTTGTAGAAAGTATTCGATAAAAAAAAAAATCGATGTTATCAAGCGATATATCGATAAACAGCGATGCTAGGACCCGATGTTTTACATCGAATATAAATATCGATATATTTTTTAAGTGGACATCCCTGCCTACTGTAAACTACAAACTTTGACAAGCAAGTTGGTGTAAAATCCGTCAAAGCTTGGCAACATTCAATATTTTTACAAATGGCTGCAGCAGCTGAATCAAAATTAATGTGATAGTCTGTTTTCATTGTAAAATAATAATTTAATTAATTGTTAGTAGTGTTAAAGTGTTTGAAAATACTAGCATAACCTTTATTGTGTGAATCTTGTTACTTCTAGTGCCTAGTGGCTATTAAACGGTGAGTAAATTGAAGAAACAAGACATTTCTTACGATATTGTTTATTTATATTTCAAATTTTTGTCTTATATTGGGACTGCACGACGTGCTAGATTTCAGGAAGGCTTGCTAATTTAATTACTAAGTTATACTTACCGTGTTACTTTACGTCATTTATGAAAGTTCGTCACATCGAGGCTATGCATGTCATTACTTTAACATAATATTTGTATGTACTTCTCTTACGATTTAGGATGTATTTTTTCTACAAAGTCATGTGATATTACTTGTTTAAAAATTCTTTTACATTCTATACTTACTCAAGCAACAATTCAACTATCTATCCTTAACAAGCAAATCGGCCACTTTTGTTATAACTAAAATTTTTGCGTATTTTTCCACTAAAACTTTTTTTATTTCTAACAGTGTTAAATTACATGAATTTAGGCTTCATATTTAAAGAGTTACACACATAAAACTGTGTGATCATAATTTACAAGCTCATTTGTAATTCTAATAGGATTTCATTCATAATAGGAGCCAGAGCCTACAATATGTTTTATTCATAAGAATTCGCAATAAATTATGCTTAAACTGAACGACCATTGTATTCGCAATAATTATAAGTTTAGAAAACTATAAAAACTTGACATAATTCGTCTAAGATGACAATACTTAATGAAGGTAAAAAAAAAAAATCATCTCAGAATATTCTGAAGGAAAAATTACTCTGTACTTAATAATATGACCAAGTATTAATGCTTGATATTTGCCATTTTATAATTTATTCTATTACTGATTTGATGTCAGTATTATTTATTTATTTGCGTAATGTATTATCGAGGAAACTTACATCCCAATTTGAAAAGAGAACCCCGTGTTAGCAAGCATTGCTATAGCGGCTGAGCGCTGCAAGCAATAATAGTCCTTACCTTTATAGAGTTAAAATCTTTAATACCCTCTAAGTTCATTTAATCCCAATGAATGACTTCATGAAATTGAGAGAATCTTAAGAACATTTGAATGTTGCAGGCTACCCAGCACCCTAATTGCGTAATGCACGATCAATCATAATCTAAATCATTTTGAAACAGATTGCTCAACAACGTAAATAACGTAATGAATATTGTTGAACTGTCAAAATGAAACAGATTATGATTGATAATGTGTTATGCAATTACGGTGCTGGTCCTTTCCCCTTAAGAGTACATTAACAGATGAAGAACTTTGGCAAGTTTCTTTTGTCTTCTGTACCAAGTTTGATAAACTTTGGCTGGATGATAACGTTTTGGTACCTGAAAAAAAATATTTTAAAGCCTTTTTATCCCTGAAAATAAACTTTTTTTAGTGAAGTTGTACACATAGTTCTTCTTCTAAGCTAACAGAGTCGGCCACCCAATGCTTTATTTTTTGGGAGGGAAATCATTAAATAACTTCTCCCACTCTGGGTGGAGCAGGAGCGTGTTAGACTTTTACTGACTAAAACCCACCGGTGTTCCCTCAGTTGCCTGTGTGCCAGGGGCCGCAGTATCTCTTTCGAACAACCCGCACCCCTGGCAGGCATCGACCCTTGCGGACCCCACAAATTGGTGCTGACATCTCTTTGAGGCGCGCGTGGAACACAACGCGCCATCGACCCGGGCTTGGTCCTTACTGGACAGCGAGCTACCCATTACTCGCCGTCCACTAGCCCGCGCCTACGGTGGCCGGGAATCAGCCTGGGATTCCCAACGCCCAGGGCGTTTCCCGCGGTGACTAAGGCCGTGAGGGCGCATATACTGCCTCTCCCTCACGTGCGCCACCTCCCTCTTCGCTAGCATTTCTGCTTCGCAGAAGGAGGTGACGGCTACCCACGCACTCTCGCTCCGTACCATTGGCTGCACCAGGGCCGGACGCGAGAGATCGCCGCCGGCGATCGCGTTCACGAGGACACGGCGGTGTTCCGATCTCCACCGTGTGCTCCAACGTGTCCTCAGGGCGATCTTCGCAGTGGAAACACCCGGGCGTTTCTTCCCGCCTTATCCGAAACAGGAACCTCCCGAAACAACCATGTCCGGTGAGGACCTGCGTTAGGCGGAAGGTGAGGACGCCGTGCCGCCTCTCAAGCCACTCGTCAAAGAGGGGACTTACCGCCGTTATCGTGGCATGCCCAGCACTGGGTTGCGTAAATCGCACTCTCCATGTCGCCATGAGATCCCGCCGGGGCTCTGTCCGCTGTGCCGCGATTTCTTGCGGCAGCGGAATAACGCCCCGGCGCGGCGTTTGGCCCCCTCGCGCCACTCCCAAATGTGCGCGAGGACCTTTGCCTCCAGATCCCATGGCGACCCAATGCTGAGTGTAGGTCTCCTCCAAATCTTTCCACTTTTGGCGTTTTTGTGTCAGCTAATAGACTGCTGGGGAATGTCTTGCGCCACACTTTTTTCCAGCTAAAGCACTAATTTTGATGTTCAAAAAGTGCTGTTTTTCAGTCTAGTTTGAATGAAAGGTGGTGGTTTGAACAAATGCTGAATTACATTTTTATTGTATGTCAAAAAATCAAAAACACTTAAACATCAAACATTTTTTTTCTTTTCATAATCAGCAATATTAACACATACACACAAGAGATTCTTATATGACATTGTGCTTGTTATCTATAACTCTACAAGACAAACAATGCATACAAATAAATAAAATTGAAGTGTCTGTTTGTAATGTCAAAATAACTGTTTTTTTTTCAAAATGCATTAAAAAGTATATATGGTAATAAAAAGAAGAAAATACATTTTTTTTCTACATCTCTCTTTTTTCTGGCTTTTTTATTTTTTCTGGCTTATTTCCACGTTCTCGTGGGACAATTACCGCCAACCACGCGGGTGAAGCCGCAGGCACAGCTAGTCCCTAAATTAGATATACCTATGTTACTCAATTACGCAAAAAGGGCTGAACGAATTTGGGTGAAATTTGACACATAGTTTATAACTCGTTAAAACATACAATACTTTTATCCTCGTAGTATGTTCCCGTGTAATAATTTCCGCTCCCGCGGGCATCAGCTCGTGTTCTATAGAACTTACAATACTCCATTTGAAATAAGATTAGACATTTAAACAAACCTTTTTTACAATCCGTTCAACCGATTCTGATTTCTATACCGTAGGCATAAGGATGGCATTAAAAGCAAAAAGTAGTTACAATTCCAACTGTTTACTGCAGCTGCCATTTGTCATGCCACCAACGCAATAGAAGTCAAAATCGGTTGATCGAACTGTAAAAAAGTTTTAGTTAAATGTCTAATCTTATTTCAAATGGAGTATAGTTATTTATTCTGCTCACAACTGTATGTAAATGTTCTCTGACTCATATTAAATTACTCATAAGTTTTGTGTCAATTCCTTCGTTACTTAGCTTATCAACAGTTTGTTGTTCGTATTTTTATGTATTTAGACCTACGATCTTCTTATCTATTTTATATTGTTACTTGCTTTTGCCAGCGGGTTCGCTCGCGTGGAGGTCGAAAGTTATCCCACGAGAACGTACTACCGAGATACAAAGTATCCTATGTGTTAATCCAGGTTATAAACTATCTGTTTGCCAGGTTTCATCCAAATCCGTTCAGCCGTTTTTGCGTGATTGACTAACAGACATACCTGCAAACCTTCACATTTATAATATGAGTGAGATCTATGCATCTCTGTGCAATTTCGATTTTAGAAATAAGACTGTCGCATTGCCTATTTGCAAGGTTGTGTATGTGTGTATCAGCATCATCTGTCTAGCCTGATCTGAACTGTATTAGGGTCGGTTTCCAACCTAACGGAATGCAGCTGAATACCAGTAGTTTACATGAAACGACTGCTTATATCTGACCTCCACGACCAAGTTACTAGGTAACATGATACCTTGGAGAAGGCTGGTTGTCAATTTTTTTTTTTAAACTTTTTGACTACTTGTAACTATGACAAAGATTTACGACGAATGCTAGCCGGTACCAACGAGCTAGCTTGCTTACCGAGGCACGAAGGGATCTCGGTATATACTATAGGAACCCTAAGGCGTGAATTACACAGAAACGGCGTAAGGTTAAGGCACGCACAGGCAGGCGCAGCGTACGCAGTAGGTACATTACTAAAACGTTTAAAAGCGGCATCATGCCTACATACAAAATGTACTGCGTACGCTGCGCCTGCGCCGCGCCTTCACCTTACGCCGTTTCTGTGTAATTCACGTTTAAGATCCCTGTGTACCGAGGTCTATCAATAAAACGCTTTTATGCATGTACTATTCAGGAAAAGTTTTTATTCAGTGCGCAAACTTTAACCATGAATTCAGCATAATCATTCTAGACCCCCCAGGGCAGAAATTTTTCGTCAGCTATATTAAAAAAAAAACAGCTGTTCCATACATTTTGACCGCGTAGGTATTGCACTTTTCTATGAAACAGCTGATATTTTTTTGTAAAACCGACGAAAAATTTCTTCACTGGGCGTTTTAGAATGGTAAACTGAATTCATGGTTAAAGTTTGCGGACTGAATAAAAACTTTTCCTGTATTTTATTTCTTTTACTCCACGCTTACGTGATAAAAAATCCCGAGCCTGTCATCTATTCTTCTGAATACTTCTTCTGAAACAAAAAACCTATGCTAAAATATTTGAAGGGTTATTCTTAATCCTCTTGACAGTTCGAATGTGATTAAAGCTATTGCATTGCCTGCCGATCAACATAAGGCTGCCTCTGGTAAACAACCTACCTTTACAATACCTAAGGGGGCATCCATTATTTATGTGAGGCGTTTAGGGGGGGGAGGGGTTCTAGTTGAATCTCACCCAATCTCACGTGGGGGAGGGGTGTCTCGTCAAATATCACGTAATTAATATTTTTTTCCGCAAAGATACAATGTAAAATTGCGAGTAAACAAAATAATATTCATCGCGTTTATGCGAGCGCCACAAAGTAGCACTGTAGCTACTCGATTATTATACCGCCACCGACCAGCCGAGCCAGCTAAACGCAATGCACAAATCCAACGCAAATAATCACAGAATAACATTTTTACACTAAAAATACACATTTTGAAATATCTCACGTGAGATTATAAGGAGGGGGTGAGGGTTTAGCCAAATCTCTCGACATCTCACCAGAGCGGGGGTGTGGTCGTCGAAAAATCTGCAAAATTGCCTCATGTAATTAATGGACGCCCCCTAATGTATGGTCGTCCATCTACGGACCGACCTCGACAAGCGTAGCTTAACCTGCAATCGACCCGAGTGGCTGTTATTATTTAGCCATGAGACTTGTACGTATGTATCCAATCTAGATATCAAACATTTATGTAGGTTTAATTAAAATGAAATGCTGCACCCTAATTGCGTAACACGCGATTAATCATTATCGGTTTCATTTTGACAGTTCAACAATATTCATTGCGTTATTTACGTTGTTGAGCAGACACATTTTTCGAAATATGAAGCAATGGTTTAGCCATCTGTTTCAAAACGAAACAAATTATGATTAATTGTGAGTTACGCAATTAGGGTGCTGTTCGTTGTTACGCGCATCTCTTGAGAACGGCTGGACCAAATTGGCTATTTTTACCGTACTTCAAAAAAAGGAGGAGGTTCTTTCTCAATTCGACTGTTTTTTTTTTAATGTTTGTAGGCTCAGAACTTTTGTGTGAACCGATTTTGATGATTCTTTTTTTATTTGAAAGCTGGTGCTTCCCGTGTGGTCCCATTTCATATAGATCTGATGATACGTTTCGGAAACAAACAACGGAACTCTTCAAAAAATTACAGCAAATCAACAGCTATTACTGCTATCGCGTGGATGTCGGTTATCGCGTAAAGAAGTAGCCTATGTTCTTCTCCATATCCCAGGCTATATCTCTGCCAAATTTCATGACGATCGGTTCAGCGGTTTAGCCGTGAACGAGTAACAGACAGACAGAGAGTTACTTTCACATTTATAATATTAGTAGGGATTAGACAGGACAACGGCTGTCGGGTCATATAGTTGATCATAATAATATCATCATCATCATTTCAACCGAAAGACGTCCACTGCTGGACATAGGCCTCCCCCCCACTTCGACCGGTCTTGTGCTTCCCACATCACATCCAGTGCTGGATGTGGGAAGCATAATAATATAAAGAGTATTTATTCAAACAATGTGAAAAACATTTAACACATAAATATACCTATAACATTAATGCCGCAATAGTCTAGTTTAGGGATGGGTGCATGACGCCTCCTGCATCCCACACTTGTTTAGAACCATACATATTACTCTATATCTTTAAAGATAATGTTAATGTAGTCATGATGAGTTGATGAATAAGACATCATGTGCCGATCCCAAATAAATTGGTATTAGGGCAGGCGAATGATGATGGCGATTGAGAGGTTGAATGAAAAGCCACTAACAAAAGATATTTACACGGCAGTTTCCGCGGTAGATCCGAGGGTGAGTTGGTCCCAGCTGTCATTCGTGGATCTTTGACAGTCGTTACGGGTCGTCAGAAGCCCGAAAGTCTGACAAACAGTCTTACCAGGGGGTATCGTATAACCCAGTGACTGGTTTGTGGATGTCAGAATTAGATCACAGGTATATTTAAAACCCAAGATGTAGGTACTTGAAATTTGCCATACGCCTTTGCTTGAGTGACCCAAATGAATAAACAGATGTTTAACAAATTACAAACACAGAAAGGGTTTTTAAAAACATATTACATTATTCATACGTACATGAACTCATGCATTATTTCCATAGGGGTCGGCAGAAACTTAAGAAAACCACCAGCTACGATCCTTCCATACTTCTTTTGCCTCGTTTACGTGCATACATACATCTGTGGCCCTAATGTGACCATCTCGGTCGATTGGCGTTGTCATTGACCGTCCCCCGACGAGACAATGCTTGTATCGAAATCTTGCCAACAACTTAAAAGGCCAATTGTTTTTTTTTACTTCTTATTGATTTTTGTTTGGGTCGAGGGTTTTTACACGCTTTATATTAGCTTCACTTGTATGTTTGTTTATTTGTTTGTTTGTATGTATGTATGTAACCGACTCCTTTGCGCGCGATTTTGACCCACTTTAAACGGTCAGATTTCATTGAAACTTTGTAAACTTGTCGAGGACCGATGACAATTCAATAATAAAAAAAAATTGAGAAAAAAAAACACGTTTTTGTAGTTAGCAGAACTAAAAAATAGAAAATAAATAATAGTTTAAAAAACACGCTTTAAAAACCAAACTAAAAAGAGAGAAAATATTTTGATTCAATTAAAAAGCGTGGGGTGCTTTTTGAGGTATTTTTATAATCAATTAATGTCAAGTACCCCACGCTTTTTAATTGAATTAAATTATTTTCTCCTTTTTTAGTTTGGTTTTTAAAGCGTGTTTTTTAGTTTTTTTAAACTATTATTTATTTAATTTATCTTTTTGTATGTATGTGTTATTAATAATATGTTGTTTTTGTCCACAGTTAAATCTATGGATGGCGATAAACACTGGTATGACGATGAACGTTTGTACCCTTCTGTCTCGAACAGTGATGACAGCCCCATACTGTCGCACAGGTTAGTAACACATTTAACTAATACTAGCTTTTCTTAGCTTTTTTAACCGCAGCTTTCATCCGCGTGGGCGTCGGAAATTACACAATCCACTGGAACTTTTTTATTTTTAACTATGGCATCTCGTAGTTGACCTTGGGAGGTCGTGACTCGTGAGGATTTAACCGTACTATCCTGTGGCTGCCTTAAGCGAACTCAAAGCTTCCAGCCAGGGGCATATTACTTAAATTACTAAGCGACTGTACGCTGAGGGCCGCCTTGTGGGGTACGGACCTCGGCTCAGGGCGTCACTGATGGGGGGACAGCAAGTCGGGACAGGCTAGATCAGATTAGGATTATTATTATACGGGGAATTTAAAGCTACAGGCTCAGCTACGGCGTGGGATTGCACTTCGTCGAGCAAGGCTTGGGGGGGGGGGGGACCACAGAAACGTAGAGATCAGCTAACTTAAAACTGCACTCTACTTGTTACAAACGCATTGCAAATGCCTGTATAGAAATTTTAGTGGAGGGGCTTGCAGTTTTAAATAAGTTGATCTCTACTATACGGATAAAAATTAATAAGAAGGACTTAAATAAAAGAAACACTACAAAGTGAAAAATAACTTTAATTTCGGAAGGCGGTGACAAAAAAACGAGAATACAAAACTAAAGACACTGACATCCAAAGTTAAAGTTATTTTTCACTTTGGTAACCGACTTCAAAAAGGAGGAGGTTATCAATTCTACATCTTTTTTTTAATGTACGTTCGGGCATATCTTCGTCATATACCTACAGGAAAAGTTTCAGCATTCTAGACCCTCCAGCGAAGAAATTTTACGTCGGTTTTACAAAAAAAAATCTGCGCTGGGGGTCTAGAATCATATGCTGAATTACAGTTACATGTTATATGTTTCGTTTTTGTTTTTTTGTTTAGTTATATGTTCACAGGTTCAAAAACACTTCATGAAAAAAAATTGGTGTTAGCATTGGCGTTTTTGTCGTAGTTGGGTGTTAGTTTTCGTGTGCAGACTTGGAACGGCATTAGATATCTATGCAGTTTAATTTCTTCAGATCTTTGACATCGAGTCGTTACGGGTCGTCAGAAGCCCGAGGTCTGACAACCAGCCTTACCAAGGGGTATCGTATTCCCCAGGAACTGAGTTGTGGAGGTCAGATAGACAGTAAAGTTGTTCCATGTAAAATACTGGTATTGAACTGCATTCGGTTAGACTGCCGACTTCAACATAATTGAGAACGGGCTTCGCAGGTGACGATGATGAATACGATCTCTGATATCGAAGACCTTCGTACGTCTTCGTCTTCGACGTTTGGAACTGTCTATGATCCTGATGCCAACCATGAAACGGTGCATGGCTCTCTCGCTATACTAGCTGTTGCCTGCGGCGTCGTCTGCGAGGAGGTAAAAAATTATCCCACGGGAACGTAACATCGGGATAAAAATTATATGTGTTATTCCAGAGTACAAACTATCTGTGTGCCAAATTTCATCCAAAACCGGGCAGCTGTTTTTGCGTGATTGATTGAGTAACGGACATCCAAACATCTAAAGATCCAAATATCTAAACATACAAACTTTCACATTTATAATATTAGTAGACTGGTAGTCTCCATCTTGTATATTCATACCCCCGTTGGTCTTGTGTTCACAAGCGCGACTGCTGAGCTTGGGGACCGGTTCGACTCCCAAGTCGGGCAAAGTGTGATTGGGTTTTGCATTAGGAATTTCTTAGTAACAGCAGGCTTAGCACGAGCACAGATCTGTCGACGGAAGAACAGACAAGACTATTAACTAAATAATGTACAATAGGAGAAGATAGCTATGTTTTTTCTATCAATTATAACAGTTATGCGTTCTAAACAAATCATGGTTTTGTAGATAATTGTACTTATAAACTACTCAAAACAAAATAGGGCCCACCATGTTTTTTGGCTGTCCTTAAAAAGTATGTATGTTTACCTGTTTTTTATGAATATTTGTGCATAGGATAGGGATTAAGAAACTGTTTAAGCATAATCAATCATTAAAGTTGTTTATTTTCATAAAACAAACTCAAAAAAACATTTTTTAGAGAAATTGCAGCAAAATAATGAGAAAAATAAACTTAACCTAACACTGTTTTTCTGTGACTAATGTCTGAGTAGTGTTTTTCTCAGTAGCGAGTGGGGCCTCCTCTACTTTGTATGCACTCTCTGAGCCTATCTGGTACACTTTCAATCAGATGGGTAACATTTTGCTCTGGTATTCCTTCCCAACAGAGTTTTAGCGCGTTAATAAGCTCTTGTCGACTATTCACCTGACTGTAGTTCTCTTTGAGGCTTCTTTTCAGTTGATCCCATAAATGTTCAATAGGATTGAGATCGGGGCTCATTGCAGGCCATGGCAAAACTGTAATATTGGCATCAGAAAGTGCTCTTTGTGTGATACGGGCTGTATGGGGACGGGCATTATCTTGCATAAAAACAAAACCAGCACCCACTCTTTGTGAAAATGGAATGACATGAGGTTGGATTACTCGCTCAACGTACCTGGTAGCAGTAACAGAACCCTCTTCCAAAATTACCAGCTCTGTTTTGCCTAACAAGCTAATTCCACCCCACACCATAACACTTGGACCCCCGAAACGGTCTGTTCCATGGATGCATGGTCCTGTGAAACGTTCGCCTTGTCTTCTCCACACCCGTATTCGTTTGTCATCACTGAAAAACTTGACTTTACACTCGTCTGTAAAGAGTACTGTCCTCCAGTTATCCATGGTCCAGTCCAAATGTTCCCGAGCGTACCTTAAACGCGCTGCTCGGTGAGTCCTAGTCAATTTGAGTCGAACAGCACGTACTCTGGAACGTTGGCCATCTTCATGGAGTCGATTGCGAATGGTTTGATCACTGACTTGTGTGCCAGTCGATTGCCGCAGTCGGGTTTGTAAGGCCCGGGCGGTAACGGTACGCTCCCGACGTGCAGTTAAAGTGATATACCGGTCTTCATGAGCAGTTGTGGCTCTGGTTCTTCCTGTTCCAGGTCTCCTAGTTACACTCCCGGTTTCCTGGTAGCGCATCCAAACGTTTCTGATAGCTCTTCGCGACACACCGACACTTATTGCTACAGATCTCTGGGACGCTCCCTCCTGAAGCAGGGCAACTGCTCTTGCTGCAGTTTCCAGGTCCATATGACGTCGAGAACTAGCCATAGTTATCACGATTAATACAGAAATTAAACAAAAGTAGTCCAAGAAAGCAACGTCTAACCACAAAACTTAGAGTCACACTGAGAACACAAGTGACAAAATTAGTGCAATGTTGCATTTTTTCAAGCACTTCACTTTTTCTGTCTATCCACTTGAATGAAACGCGTAAGTTGTCACTCGAAACATTATTAATGACTCATAAACATGTCAACCAAACAACTAAATACTTCAGTTTGCTAATCATTGCCTCTTGAGTAATTCTAAGACAAAAAATTAAAATAAATGATGGTGGGCCCTATTTTGTTTTGAGTAGTTTACTTTGTGGCCGTCAAGTAGAAAGTTTGTAGTCAGTGTGACTTTGACATTTCGTCTGAAATAGCCTACATTTATAAGGACCTAGACAAAGATCGTTAGAAACGAAAAACTAAATGACAGATTGTAGAAGGATATCTACGGTGCGATGTCAAAAATGGAGAAACGAAATGTCACTTTGTATTGAAAAAGCACTGTCTATTCTTCGTAGAAGTAGAAAGCGTCATGCTAAGCTTGCAGCCCAGAGTTTGGAAGTTGACGGTATGATACCCCCGTGCCTCGGAACGCACGTTAAGACCGTGCTCCTGCGCCTGATCTCTTTCTGGTCGTGTCGGATTGCGTGCCGTCCCGTCGGACTAGGAGAGTGAGGGAAGAGAGGGCACCTGTGTCTGTGCACACTCGCCTGCACTATAATATCTCCGGTGCCGAAGGGAATGGTCGCCATAACCGAACTCCGGTCTGCAGGCTTAGCACAAGAACCGTAGACAAGCGTTTTGTCGTCGGAAGAGTAGACAAAAATGACGTTTCCGTATAGACAATTTTTCATCGTGAAATGTAGACAAGCGATTTCTATTCTACAGTAGAGTAGACATAAAAAGCGTCATGCTAAACCTGCCGAAGGACTATTATAATCAAACAGCAGTAGTTAGAAGTTATAGTAATAGTCAAAGATGGCTGACTCTGATTTGCACCCATCTATACTAATATTATAAAGAGGAAATATTTGATGGTTTGTTTGCATTGAATAGGCTCCGAAAGTACTGAACCGATTTTAAAAATTATTTCACTGTTGGGAAGCTACACTATCCCCGGGTGACATAGGCTATATCTTATCCCCGTATTCCCACGGGAACGGGAACTACGCGGGTGAAACCTCGGAGCGCTGCTAGTTTGTTTATAAAATGTAAAGTATTTTTAACTCACGGAGTCACCACGGCTCACCTGTTTATACCTTGGCAACCCGGTTTGTAGGTTAACAGAAATAGATAGGCAAACTAACATATTCCTGAAACTAACGCTTTGTTTACTTGTACTAATAATAAAACTGAAGAGTTTGTTTGTTAGAACGCTTTAATCTCTGGAAATGCAATGACGATGCCGCATGGTCGGATTTGAAAAACTGTTTTTGTTATTAAATAAATCGTTAAATAAAATACTTTAATTCAGACCGTGATCCATACCTAAATGATGTTAATAAAACACACTACTTATGTGTTAGTAACAAATGTAAGTAATAAAAAAATTGTTTACATAATCTGTTGCACTCACCTGATGCACCGGCTACATGCACACGTGCATGCACCCAATGCGCCATATTAATGCAACAAGGCTTTATTGTGCAGGACGGCCGACCCAATAGTTTAAGCGTTAGAGTGATGATACTTTTACGCATGTGTTTACTTTTACTCTTCGGTATCATTTAGGTAATCAGCATTTTAGAAAGTGACCAGATGTTATTAGCAGAGATCGGATATTCGGATGCATAATTACCTAAAGATAATTCTTAGCCTTGAAATTATGGAAGCGGCTCTATAAATTATTTGTAATATTTATTAAAAACCCCGAGATTCTTGTATTGCATAACTATTCAGATGTGTATTCATTTAAAATTAATGTGTATTCATTTAAAATTAATGTTTAACCCGATACAAATATCAATATGTACTGGAGGAGGGGTGATTTGTATTAGTTAAAACAAAAAATAAACAAATTACTTACCTAAATTAAGACTTTTTCGATACAAAAGCGCACCTAAATTAAGACTTTTTCGATACAAAAGCGCATTCCATGTTAGCCAACATCTCAACTTTAGGTGAATATGCATCCGAATATCCGATCTCTGGTAATAACAGTTGGTGCGTATTGTTATCCGCACCAAAATGTGTTTCTATAGTTTGAAATAAACAATAACGTAGCTAGTACTGTTGTCCGACCCGAAACGTGGGAAATGGTAGGGAAAAATCGACGCCACTGAGCGTAATAAAAAAGTCTTACTTTTCCGAATAAAGACACTCCAAGAAAGCAATAGGGCCACCAGTACAGTTCGCACACACCGCACACAACCGTCATTCCGCCCTCGCCGCCGAGGTCCTCGCGCCCCGCGCAGACCCCCGAGTAACGACGCATAACGTCCAGACACCCGACCGTCCCTTGCTCGTTGAAGCGCCGCAGCTGAGCCAGTAGAGTTAAATTCCCCTAATAATATTTTGATCCAGCCTGTCCCCATTTGCTGTCCCCCTACCTGTGACGCCCTGAGCCGACGCCCGTGCACCGCAGGGGGTGCCCTCAGCGTGCAGTCGCTTAATAATTTAAGTAGTTTTAAGCCCCTGGCTGGAGGCGTTAAGTTCTCTTAGTGGCAGCCCCAGGAAAGTCCGGTTAAGCAGTCACGGCCTCTCAAGGCCAACTGCGAGATGCCCTACAAAAAAAAAAAAGAATAGAGACAGTTCCGATTCAGATCTGGTACAAGACAGTAGGCTGAGTAGCAATAGACTTCAGTACTCGCTAACTTTGACGTAATCATATAGTGTTTTCATTTATTAAGTACTTCCACCGTCCGTCTTCACAGTGACATAGTGTCCGATCGCATTTCTACCCTCCAATCCAGCGCACTGTTCGACCCATCGCACAAACTCGTAACTGATGACCTTCAGAATCGCGCCCATGCACTCTACGCACCATGGACGCAATTCTTTTACGCAGGATGGTATTGAAGCCATCAGTATGTGCTTCGGCAAAAATTCCTGATGCACTGCAGTAACGTGGAAGCCCCAACAACATTCTGAAGGCCCAGGCCCAGGTTATAATGATAGCCCAATTTTTGAGGAAGGGTAAATGGTAAAATTTTCCTTTCTACTGCTACTACACGCGTTGTCTACGTCTCTGTTATCTCCTCTCCTATCGCAGGTGTGGTGAAAGAGATTTCTGTAGAAATAAGTATTACCTATGTTTTTCTGTTCCTTTCTTCTTGTCTGTTTATATGTGTGTGCATAAATGGTTAAATAAATAAATATTAGGTCTTTACCTATGAAATTGCCGTTTTGCAGTACTGGCCATTTCAAATCAAAATATTTTTTGTTTGGGTAAGAATTCTAATTTCAAATTAATTTTATTTTAAAAACATGGTTTTTTTTTCCAAAAGTAGTCATTTGTTTATTGATTAGTGTTACATTTTCATCGCATTTCAATCTTTTTCGTCATCATGGATACGTTAAAAATTCGAGTAATTATGGAATATGAGTACCGTCGTGGCAGCAACGCGGCACAAGCGGCACGCAACATCAACGACGTTTACGGAGCTAACACTACAAACCAACGCACCACCTGTTATTGGTTTGCTCGCTTCCGTTCTGGAAATTTCGACCTGAAAAATGAACCTCGCGGTCGTCCGAAGACTTTGGTCGACAATGACGAATTAAAGGCGATTGTGGAAGCTGATGATACACAATCTACGGCTGAATTAGCAGCAGCTTTCGACGTTAGCGTCAAAACAATATTGGTCCATTTGCGTCAAATTGGCAAGGTAAAAAAGCTTGACAAATGGGTGCCCCACAAACTCAATGATCGTCAGCGCGAAGTACGCGTCGAGACGTGCCTTGCACTGCTCAACAGACACACAAATGAAGGAATTTTGAACCGCATTGTTACCTGCGATGAAAAATGGATTCTGTTTGATAACCGCAAGCGCTCAGCAAGTTGGTTGGATCCTGGTTCAGCACCTAAACAATGCCCTAAACGAAAACTTACCCCTAGAAAAGTGATGGTCACTGTTTGGTGGTCTAGCGCCGGTGTGATTCATCACAGCTTCTTACCAAACGGGGTGAGCATTACTGCAGATGTGTACTGTGAAGAACTGAACACAATGATGGAGAAGCTGGCACATCTCCAACCAGCATTGGTCAATCGCTCGTCTCCGCTGCTCCTGCACGACAACGCGCGACCTCATACTGCACAGCAGACGGTCTCCAAGTTGCAAGAACTGGGGTTGGAAGCTCTCCGTCATCCGCCCTACTCACCAGACCTTGCGCCTACAGACTACTACTTTTTCCAGAATTTGGATAACTTCTTGGCGGGAAAAAAATTCAATACCCGAGAGGCAGTACAAAATGCCTTTGAAGAATTTGTTGCCTCCCGTCCAGCTGATTTCTTTAAGAAGGGCATCAATAAACTGCCACTGCGATGGCAAAGATGCATTGTTTGCATGGGTGATTACTTCGATTAATACAAATAAAAAATACATGAAAAAAATTCGTTTAAATTTTTTCATACAAAACGGCAATTTCATAGGTAAAGACCTATTAGATAAAATAAAAATGTGCGGGTTGTTCGAAACAGATACCGTGGCCTCTGGCACACAGGCAACTGAAGGAACACGGGTGCGTTTTAATCAATAAAATTCTGATACGAAGAGCGGGAGAAGTTACTTGATGATTTCCCATGCTAAAAAAAAAATAAGCCACCATCTACGCGTCGTAAACCACCAAGGTCACCTCTGACGGGACGTGGTTGGCGACCGTGTACCTGTCGTTTAAGGGTCTGCCCCAAATGAATGATTTGTCCAGTTCGATGTGTCATATAAACGCCCGGGCATTGCACCTATATTTGTAAACAATGCTTCCTCTGCCCTACTTGGCAAATCTTCAATCCTTCGTCATCTTCTATACCTAAATATAAATAAAATGCTGTTCGTTGATAAGCCCATCAATCAGTTTTTGGCTCTTTTTGAACACGCTTTTACTAGCTTCATACGTATTTTAGTATGTGCCTATGTAACGGAAACATTGAACATGATTTTGACCTCCTTCAAAACGTCGGATTAAATCGAAATTTTGAATACTTATCAATGACCGATGACAATTCAATAATTTCAACAAAAAAAAAAATAGGAAAAAAATACTGAAAAATCACGCTTTTGTAGTTACTTAGCAGAACTAAAAAATAGAAAATAAATAATAGTTTCGAAAACTAAAAAGTACGCTTTAAAAACCAAACTAAAAAGTAGAAAATAATTTAATTCTATTAAAAAGCATGGGGTGATTGATATTAGTTGATTATAAAAATACCTCAAAAAACCACCCCACGCTTTTTAATAGAATTAAATTATTTTCTAATTTTTAGTTTGGTTTTTAAAGCGTGTTTTTTAGTTTTTTAAACTACCTATTATTTATTTGTTTTAAAATGTTCGTAATAGTTTGAATAAGTTTTTATGCAAAGAAAAGTTGGCAAATCTTCCCAGAAAATAAACAAATGCGGGGAAAACTCATCCACCTGCCTTTTTCCAACTTTTGAGGGTCGGCTTCCAGTCTAACCTGATGCAGCTGAATACCAGTATTTACATTGAGCCACTGCCTATCTGACCTCCACAACTCAGTTACTGGGTAATACGATACCCCTTGGTAAGACTGGTTGTCAGAGTTTCGCGGTTCTGACCCGTAACGACTGTCAGAGATCCATAAATGAAAGCCGGGACCAACGGCTTAACGTGATTTCGAGGCACGGGGAGGTCATTATATGCAAAGCTTCGCTTGCCGCGGTTGATCCGTGGAGCTATCCACGGAGTAACCGCGGCGAGCGAAGGTTTACCTGATCGATCGACCTGCGCGGCTGTTATTCAAATAAAATAAAAACTGAACGTCCTTTTTTAACAGACTTCAAAAAGAAGCAGGTTATCAATGCGACATGTTTTTTTTTTAATTATTTATGTTCGGACATATCTCCGTCATATAAATATATAGACGGATTTTTTGTTCTAAAGGGGTTTATTCCGAAATGGTCTCATTTAAATTTCATATAGATCTGATGATGCATTTCGGAGACCGACAACGGAACTCTTCAAAAAATTACAGCAAATCAATGGCGATTGCTGCTATCGCATAAATTAAATATGCATTGTTTTGACCCCAAGGATGATGAAATTTCGAATTGTTGTGGGGTAGGTACTAAAACTAAAAAGTGAAAAGTTCGACTTCCAAAAAGCACTACCTACAAAGTGAAAAATAACTTTAATTTCAGAAGTCGGTGACTTTGATATGTATTTTAATTTTTTGTCACCGCCTTCCGAAATAGTCCTCCAGAAAATGTTTTTATCCTATGGGATTTTGTCGATTTGATGTATGATATGAACTAATGACATTGGGTGTAGCAAAAATAGCATGGAAATAGAATAAATGCTGTGGAAATGCGAACCTCTTAACCTCTACGAGCCATTATATCCAAAAAAATATTTATTATGGAATTGACGTGCCAACAAACAATCTTGACTGATTGACTATCTACTAGAACAAAACTAAATACTTTCACAATCATTGGTATTCTTTAAATGCAAATAGAAATAGACTTATACTATAGTAATCAACATCACACCACCTTATTTAAATGCACCATTAGGTACGGAATCATTTTCTGGGGCAACTCCACTGACAGAGACATTGTCTTTATAGCTCAGAAGAAATGCTTGCGATCGTTTACCAAAAACCATTTCGATCAAACGCATCGAGCGCCGAACGCGCTCGATACGTTTGATCGAAATGGTGAAACTAATTTAATTTTTAATTAGTTAAATTTAATTGGTCCGCCACCAATCCAGGGATAATCGGAACGACAAACGCGCTCGATGTGTTTGATCGAGATATTTACATGAAACTCACACTAAGACCTCAGATGTATGAACGTAAACGAGGCAAAAGGAGTATGTGAGGATCGTAGCAGGTGGCGTTCTCTAGTTTTTTTGTTTTTTTTTTTTGTTTTGGCACGAGTGGGAAATCCTCATGGACGCCCAGACTGCCTCACTAATGACGCAGTCTGGGCAGTGCCGGACTCTTACCGGCTAAAACCCACTCCTGCCTTGCCAGTTACCTCTGACATGATCAGAGCCTTTGATATCACTCTAGTTCTGATTTTGCACTTTAATTTCACTACAGGGAAGATGGAGAGTTTACATTTTGACAAATTTTATTTTATTCTCATGCTTTAGATGTCTTAAACAAACATACAAGTGAAGCTAATATAAAGCGTGTAAAAACATTATTAAACTTAGAAATATTAATTAATCTTAAAACATTAGTTACTCAGCTTTCAATCCAGAACAAACCAACTCCGGAACAAACTCACTTTGATAAACACGCTTCTAACTAAACCTTAGCTAAACACAAACAAGACAAATACAGATTCTTACCGGATGGGATTTGACAAGTTCGCGCGTACTTATTGCGATGTACCATCGATGTTGCCATTGCACAAAGTTATTGTTGACTTATAATGATGCCATGACTAGTTATCGTTGTATTTACGTTCGCGGATTATTATACAGGGTGATTGGAAGATGGGTGCAAAGCTTTAAGGTGAAGATAGTATAGACAATTTAGAACCATTTAAGCCATGGTTGTCTTAGACGAAGTCTTACCAAATTTTTTTTTTAATAAGGTTTAAAAGACGTATTGTACAAATTTTTAATTTTTTGTGAGCTTTAAATGTCTGTAAAAAAAATGTCTAATGATACAGAAGCCTAAAACATGTTTTGCTTGATTGCTTACACATTACTTTAATTAAATAAATAAAAAATGAATTCATTTATCATTCAATTTGGCCATAATTATGCAGTTTACATTTAATTTTGAGAATTTCCGAAAAAAAACTTAAAAATTTGGTTAAAAATATTTGGTAAGACTTCGTCTAAGACAACCATGGCTTAAATGGTTCTAAATTGTCTGTACTATCTTCGCCTTAAAGCTTTGCACCCATCTTCCAATCACCCTGTATATTGTAAGGTCCGCGACACCCGTAAGATAAAGGCGTGAGTTTATTTATGTATGTATTTATTGAAATCTGGACATTACGACGACTATCGCATCAGCTAAGTACGTCCTTATCAAAGAACATTGTTGTACGCAGCTAATGAATGCGAATTATTTAGCAAGTTTAACACATAACCTAGTGATTAGCACATACCTAAGCTGATACGGGTTTTACCAATAAACTTTTCCTTTTGTGCCAAGAGAAACGTGAATTTGTAAAGGAAATTATTATTATACGCCTGGTTTCCCCGTAGGGTTGGGCGGAGGTGTACATACCGTAGTTCACCCAGAGGTGTATCTACTGTAGTTCACCCAAAGGTGTATCTACCGTAGTTCACCCAGAGGTGCACCTACCGTAGTTCACCCAGAGGTGTACCTACCGTAGTTCACCCAGAGGTGTACCTACCGTAGTTCACCCAGAGGTGTACCTACCGTAGTTCACCCAGAGGTGTACCGACCGTAGTTCACCCAAAGGTGTATCTACCGTAGTTCACCCAGAGGTGTACCTACCGTAGTTCACCCAGAGGTGTACCTACCGTAGTTCACCCAGAGGTGTACCTACCGTAGTTCACCCAGAGGTGTACCTACCGTAGTTCACCCACATATCGCCTAAGTCCCATGTAATAGGGAGAGCCCGGAATCTGTTTTTTTTTTACATGGGAGTAGCCTGTCGTAACCCGGGGTTTCTTCGCATTCCCCGTCCCGCCGTTACCGTGATCGCTACCTTGGCCAGGAATAGCGGTACCACCGGCAACTGGGGGCCGTAGTTTTGGCACTTTATCCATGGGAGGTTTGATGTCCACAGTCACCACGCTGGGCATGCGGGTTGGTGACGGCAGAGCCAGTCCTTTCGCAGCGATGACGCTGCTGTCCGTCATCGCTCTGGAGAAGTTAAACATAACTGTCGGAATCAGTGGCGTAGCCAGTAATAAAGGGGCCCCGTATCAGAAAAAATGGGGGCCTTTATCACCCGATAACTCTAAAGGAGGGTGTGGCTAAGTAATAACAGCTGCACGGGTCGATTGATCAGGTAAAGCTACGCTTGCTGCGGTTCGTCCGTGGATGGGTGACCATCTTTAAATACCAAGACCCTTCCGTGCCTCGGAAAGCACGTTAACCTGTTGGTCCCGGCTGTGGATCTTTCAGTCGTTACGGGTCGTCAAAAGCCTGAAAGTGTGACAAACAGTCTTACCAGGGGGTTCATCATGTTACTCAGTTACTGGGTTGAGGAGGTCAGATCGGCAGACGCTCCATGTAAAATACTGGTATTCAGCTACTAAAAAAGGCTAGGTAGATATACACGCGAACCTGTTGCAAGTTCTACGAACCTAACCTTATGTCATTTAAATAGGCAATTGACCTATTGTCCGCCCGCCGATGGCATACCAAAATCTGTTTTAATTGCTTGCCTTGTGCATTGATATACGCTTTTGACGCTCATAACATGAAGAGGCGCAAATTTTTTCCCCAAATGTAACAATACCTACCAGTGGTGTACACGGAGCCCTTTCACTTTCAGATAGCTGATGTGTAACTTGGCTACTTTTATTTTAGAAAAAGAATTAGGGTACCGGGAAAAAAAACATGAAATTTTTCCAGAGGCTTTGCCCTCATGGAGGTGGAAAATTATCCCACGAAACGTACTACCGGGATAAAAAGTATCCTATATGTTAATCCAGGTTAATTATAGTTAGTAGTTAATCCAACTATATGCCAAATTTCTTTCAAATCCTTCTGCGTGATTGAGTAACAAACATCCATACTTTCACATTTATAATATTAGTAGCTTGTGAAAGATGTTTGGATGTTTGTTACTCAATCACACAGAAACTGCTGAACGGATTTGAAAGGGCACACAGACAGTTTGTAATCTGGAATAACACATACGATGCTTTTTGTCATGTACGTTCCCATGGGATAATTTTCGACCTCCCGCGCGGTCGAAGCCGCTGGCAAACGCTAGTATAATATTATAAATGCGAAAGTCACTGTGTCTGTCTGTCTGTCTGTCTGTTATGCTTTCACGCCTAAACTGCTAAGCCGATCGTCATAAAATTTGGTAGAGATGGTTGAGGCTCCCTGTCCAATGTCCCTTTCCCGAGACGTCCCCTTTCCATAATGTCCCTTTCCCGAAAGTCCCTTGCTCGTCTTGCTGCAGCCTCAACCGCGGCGAAGAGCGATCCGACCTCAACTCGCGGCCCTCCGCGCCTACGCGATTCTAAATTACACTCTAGGGGTAGGGCAGACAAGACTGCGTGGAGTCAGATTTACAGCGATTCGTTTCTGTCACTAAAACCATATTTTTAGCAAACACGTAGCTGTCGTAGGAAAGGGAGGGTCATTTTGGGAAAGGGACATTTCGAGAAAGGGACATTTTGAGAAAGGGACATTTTGAGAATGGGACATTTTGAGAAAGGGACATTTTGAGAATGGGACATTTTGAGAAAGGGACATTTTGAGAATGGGACATTTTGAGAAAGGGACATTTTGAGAATGGGACATTTTGAGAAAGGGACATTTTGAGAATGGGACATTTTGAGAAAGTGACATTTTAAGAAAGGGACATTCTGGGGAAGGGGACGTTTTGATACCTAGGGACATTTTGGGAAAGGGAAATTCTGAGCCTGAACCGTAGAGATATATCTGGGATATGGAGAAGAACATAGGCTACTTTGTGACGCGATAACCGACATCCACGCGGGCGAAGCCGCAGGCGAAAGATAGTTTATAATATTATAGTAGGACTAGCTTCTGCCTATGACTTTGTTAGCGTGAAATTTTGTCCCCCGACCCGTCGCGTCGCATCACATCGCACGCCCGCGCTATTAATTCGTTCACTTAGCGTTCTTTCATTTTTCTCGGCTCCTAAGGGTCGTAGCGTGATGCTAAATAGCCCATAGACTTCCTTATGAATGTGGCTCTCATATACAAAAAGATTTTTTTCAAATCCGACTCTTAGTTCCAGTGATTGGCGCGTTCAAACAAACTCTTCAACTTATTATATTAATGTAATCTATATTTATACAGGATAAGTTTTTAACCACTGCGCAAACTGTAACCATGAATTCAGCATATCATTTAGACCCCCAGCACAGAAATTTTTCGTCGGTTATACAAAAAAAAAAAACAGCTTTTTCATAGAAAAGTGCAATACCTACGCGGTCAAAATGTATGGAACAGTAAATGTATAAAAACTTTTCCTGTATATACAGGATAACATCCTGTATAAAAATGAATCCCTATTTCTCTTGGTCACGGTCACTCACGGCATCACAGGTGAACCGCTGGACCAATTTTGCTAATATTTTTTTTTGTTGTGTTTCTTATTGTCAGGAGAAGGTTCTTATGAAAGAAAAAATTAAGAAAGTTGCGCATTAATTGTACCAATGCGAATTCAATATTCATCGTCTGTTGGGTCAGCTAGTAAATATATTATATAGTTGGATGGTGTGTGCCTTTGTGATAAATAAATGCATTACCTTTCTTTTATCCTTTGTAGGTACGAGAAATCTCGCTGCCTCTCCCCATACCCCTCCCCGAAGATCGAGGAGCGCGAGCGCAGGTCCACGCTCACCGTCCTAGCGAAGTTCTTCCTATTCTGCACCGCCATGATACTGTTCTGCGTGCTCTTGTACATACCTGTTTATAATAAGGCCAACGATCAGCTGTCTAAAGGTATTTTTTTATTTTATTTACTACATTTTAAGAAGGCTTACAGCCTAACATAAATAGATTGCTAATAACAACCCCCCCTACATATTAACCCCATTATTTATACACCGTGTTTTAAATACGGGAATTGACCTGCAGGTAAGTACATAGTCCGTTCCGAGGACCAAAATCAATCAAAAGTCTTTCATACAAATAAGGCTGAGAATCTGCACTTTTTAAACTTCATAATTACATAAGACAGTCCCTCAAAACGCCCGCTTTTGACAGCGTCCACTAGTCGCGAACTGCTGTTGTCATCATCTTAAACATCACTCCTGTCAAGTTTTGCCATCTACTTAAAAAGCACCATATACTGAACATCGACTGTGAACTGGCAACCGATCATATCTCAATTTTTGGAGGATTTCGCTTTTTAATACCATTTTATACTATTTCATACTTCGCAGCGTTGCAAGAAATCCCATCTCCGATACATTTAAATTTGGCGCCAGAATCGACTTCATTCAACTTGTACTAACTTCGACGCACAGTGAATGTGAGCATTTAATTTTCCTCATCCTGTAAAGTTGTCAAAATTGAGATAGTACCGGTTGCCAGTTCACAGTCGATATTTTGATAGTGTCATTATTCACTTTGACCGGTAATTTCCAGGTATAGTCGCGGGCTGGTCGATGCACACGAATCGCGACACAAAAATATACGTACAACCAAACAACGTAACGACAATACACGCACCTAGGAATTTATGCCCTAACACTAGTAAAAACAAGTTATTTCTACTAATAGTTGTCTGCTCATCCACCCTCAACTTCGAACGCCGAGTTGCTATTAGAGAAACTTGGGGTAACTACAAAAGTTACTTAGAAATGTCCAAATTATATCACGCAGTCAAACAGAAATACATAAATTACAATTATACATATGATCTTTATTCAGAGAATGGTGTACAAAATGTATCTAGCGATAGGGTCAAAAGAGACATATCCAGCTTTAGCCGGCTTTTGCCCGAATTGGCTAAGGCGCTGCAGGACAATCTGGTTATTGAGAAGACTGATAATGTACCTGAACGGAGATTTGAAGACGAAGTTATGTTGCCAGAATTTGACATGAATCAAGAATTAGGAGAGAACACTGAGCCGCCAAGTTATGATTATTATGATACGAATGTCATGAAGATACCCCCTAAGGGATACGAAGATACCCCAGACTTGGAAAAAGTATTATCAATGTTGAAAGGTAATAAAAACTTCAAAAAAATGAAGGAGAAACTGACTTTACCTGACAACACTGACCCGGAATATAAAGTCGTGTTCCTTTTGGGGTTGCCAACGAATGACAACGATTCTACCATTCAAAATAAAATCGAGGAGGAGTCTGAGAAGTATGGTGATGTGATCCAAGAAGGGTTTATTGATTCGTATAATAATCTGACTCTAAAATCTATTATGATGCTGAAATGGATCTCTAATAATTGTAATAATAGTGGTAAGTTGATAAAATAATAATAAGACGGTATAACTGTTCCATATAAATCATCAGCCTATAATGGTTTCAACTGCTCCGACTCAGGCCTCATCTCTGTGAGAGGGAGCGAGCCGTCATCCACTACGCGAGCCCAGTGCTGGTTGGTGGATGTCACATGTCTTTGAATTTTCGGTTCTAGGCCATGCCGGTTTCCACGCGATGTTTTCCTTCAGACTGGCGCTTTACATAATGTAAAGTATTTCATCACCACTGCTCTCAAAACGGTGAAAGAAAACATCGTGAGGAAACGGACATGGCCAAGTCATAGAACCAAAAATTCGAAGACATGAGACATCTACCAACTCGCATTGGGCCCGCGTGGTGGATTACGGCCCACTCCCTCTCACAGAGATGAGGCCTGTGTCCCAGCAATCGGAACATTATAGGCCATTATAGACCATGAATGCTCTCGTCTGTCTTCTGCAAGAACCCTACATTGCCATCCTTTAACTAGAAAGGCGTTAACCCCCACTTGGTCAATTTTTACTTTTTAATAGAATCTAAGAGAGTTCATAATTCTCCATCTTTCTGTCTAACAAACATATTTACAATACAAATAGTTCCCAAGATATGAAAAGTTTCTAGGTCGAAACAGAAAGAAATACTTATCAATTGATGTGTCCTACAATCGATAACGTTTGTATCACAGTTCTTAAGAAATAACTATTCGCGAGTTTTTTGCCATTTTCTCGGAAACAACTTTTAGGGGCTTTAACGCCTTTCTAGTTAAGGCCCTGGTAACTTTAAATATTGTCGTTATGAGCAATAATAGTTCTTATTGCAATCCGATACGGGTTAAAATCTGTTGTAATAAATTCGAATAATAAATGAGCAAGCATTGTCGTAAAAACTTTTTCCAAAAAAAAAACAACCGACTTCCAAAAAAACACTACAAAGTGAAAAATAACTTTTTTCGGAAGTCGGTGTCTTTGGAGCTGTATTTGAGTTTTTTGTCACCGCCTTCCGAAAAAAGTTATTTTTCACTTTGTAATGTTTTTTTGGAAGTCGGTTGTTTTTTTTTTGGAAAAAGTTTTTATTTTTCACTTTTTAGTGGTTCACATGTGCTTACCCCTTCACAGCGTACCGGCGTGATGTTATGTTATGAACTGGTGTAAACAATAGACAGACATGCGATTTCGGCAATCCCAGTCCATTTGCTATCATTTATTGAGGAGTTCCGTTGCCTATCTCCGAAGTTCTTCATCAGATCTTCACCAAATTGAAATGGGACTACTACGAGAAAGTACTCTTCCAAAAAATACCTAAATCGCTTTGTGTGCCTATAAAATTTGAAGAGTTCTCTCTATTTCTCCAGGATCCCATCATCAGATCCTGACTTGATGATCATGGGACCACCTGGGAAGTATACCCTTTCAAACAAAAAAAACAAAATCCAAATCGGTCCAGCCATCTTCGAGTAATCGGGGAACATAACGAATTGATAACCTCCTCCTTTTTGAAGTCGGTTAAAAATGCAAATAAAATCGTATAAAATTAGATATTAACTATTTAATAATAAATAATGGCATTTGGAATTTTATGGTATATTTTTAATTATAATTATAATTGTAATTGAAGGGATAAACTGGTATTAAAGATAATTAAGAGGTGACTTTGATGATATTTTTGATGCATTAATGTATGTTTAAAATTATGTTTTGAGTTCAATCACTGTATGTAAAAAGACTTGAAACCACGGAAGAGAAAAAACAGGTGGAACTGCAATGCAACAAAATTACTATAGGAACCGTTGTCGCCAAACTCACACACATAATCCGATAATCATATAATGCACTACAAATAAACAATTCGTTTGATTTGTCGTTTTAGTTTTAGTCAAAACTAGCATAAGCCATAGATCCTACATCTGGAAATAAACCTTCAGGCTCTGTAGATAGGACCATAGATGGCAGTATTTTCAGTAGTCCCAATTTTAAACTTAATCTGCATAAAAATAAGGTCGACATTCGCGTCATAGGTCGATATCTATTGCTAGTCGACCAATGCCGCACATGCATTGAATTTTAATTACATTATCGATATCGATAGATAATTTTTTTTGAATTAAACAAAAATTGGGTGTCTTGTTGAGAGTTCAGTAATAAAACTGTAGGAAGAATAACGTAGTGTTATTTGAAAATAAAATAAATAACTGAAATAAAAATAATACTATTGAAAACAATACCAATAAAACAATGAACAGGAGAAAAAAATATTACTGTGTTTAATTTAATTTCAATTCAATCCATATTTTTAAGTGATAATAATAAAACATGATAATGATAATGTTTACCGACGGTCTATAAAGTTCTTACATCCATTCTTAGAGCAAAAATTTCACAACATATAGAAAGTAACGCAATTATGTCGGTGTCTCAGAATGGATGTAGGAATGGGTCCCGCGGTACTAAGGAGCTGCTCCTTATAGACATGACCATAAGCCAACAGGTTCGTAGATCCCGGAAGGATCTGTCAACATGTTGGATAGATTATAAGAAGGCCTATGACTCAGTACCACATACATGGCTCATGAGGGTGCTGGAGTTGTACAAAATAGATGCGACTCTACGCACCTTCTTGATGTCCTGTATGAGGCAATGGAGGACGGTCCTACTGTATCCAGGATGTCGACAGATCCGGGGAACCAATGAACCAATTAGGATTGAGCGTGGAATATTTCAGGGCGATAGTTTGAGTCCGCTTTGGTTTTGCTTAGCCTTGAATCCTCTTAGCACGCTGCTGGAGGGTTCAGATCTGGGCTATCGATTGAGAAGAGGTGGTCAGGTGATATCACACCTCCTTTACATGGATGATTTGAAACTCTTTGCCCCCAACAATTTGCAACTGATGGAGTTACTGAAGGTAACGGAAACCTTCAGTAGCGCCATCAGGATGGAATTTGGTGTGGACAAATGTGCAGTCATGCATGTAAAGCGAGGAGAGATTATAGAATCCGTGGGAACCAAACTTACGGATTCTATACATCTTAGATCCCTCTCCTCAACCGAAACCTACAAGTATTTGGGTATGTCGGAAGCATTAGGCATCAATGCTACCGACATGAAACAATCGTTGAGGGAGCGCTTCTTTGGCCGCCTGAATAAAGTGTCAAATAGTCTTTTATCAGGCGGAAACAAGGTACGTGCCTTCAACAGTTGGGTCATGCCGGTTTTGATGTATTCTTTCGGCATACTCAAATGGACTCAAACGGAACTTGATGCCCTGGATAGGAAGGTCCGTACATTGCTGACGGCATGTCGGATGCATCACCCACGGTCATCAGTGATGAGACTGTACATCCCGCGGAAGTGTGGGGGTCGAGGCTTTTTAAATGCTAAAACCCTCCACAACCGCGAGATTTGCAGTCTCAGGGAATATTTCCTTCACACTGACGTGGGGATGCATCGAGATGTGGTCGCAGTGGACAAGGGCCTTACCTCGCTCTCCTTGGCGAATGAGAACTGGCGCAAACCTGCAGTACTGGATACTAACGATCGTAAGGAAGTATGGCAAGGCAAAGAGCTTCACGGACGCTTTTTCCGGGCTCTTCATGGACCCGATGTAGACTTTTTAGCGTCTGTATCCTGGCTGCGTTTCGGCGACCTCTTCGGGGAAACCGAAGGTTTTGTCTGTGCGATTATGGATGAAGTTATCATGACGAACAATTATCGGAAATACATTGTCAAGGATGGTACGGTTGACATCTGTCGGGCATGCCACCGTCCCGGTGAATCAATCCGACATATCGTTTCCGGTTGTTCTCGTCTTGCTAACGGCGAGTATTTGCACAGACACAATCTAGTAGCTAGGATTATCCACCAGCAACTTGCTTTGCAGTACAACCTTGTGGAGTCTGAAGTACCATACTACAGGTATGTGCCCGACCCAGTTCTCGAGAATGGTCACGCCACATTGTACTGGGATCGATCTATCATCACTGACAGGACTATTGTAGCCAATAAGCCTGATATTGTGGTGATAGATCGACGAGAACGTCGTGCAATGATTGTTGATATCGCTGTCCCTCATGACGAGAATCTCGTGAAAGCTGAGCAAGATAAGAAAATCAAGTATCTTGACTTAGCTCACGAGGTTGTCGACATGTGGGACGTGGACTCAGCAATCATTGTACCGATAATCGTTACAGTAAATGGCCTAATAGCGAAGAGCCTCGACCAACACCTCAGGAGGCTCTCATTGCACGGCTGGATCAAGGGCTTGATTCAGAAAGCAGTACTCCTAGACACGGCACGCATAGTCAGGAGGTTCCTTTCTCTAGAGCCCTGACCACCGACATCTTGGACCCTGCTCCTGATGCCGATGGGCCACTATTTTTTTATATTTTTAAATGTTTTTTATAAGGTTGTTTTAGAAAAATATTTAAAAATGTAACTTAATATGTATTTAAATGAATAAACGAAAACATGATAACTGACTTGATTAAAAAACTTAATGATTTTCGAAAACGGTGAACTGTTCAGTGGCACTGGAGTGGCGTTGAAATATTTGTTGTACTGTCATTGAGGCGGTTTGATGACTGAATGATCTTACACACCGAAATGACCGATTAGTCAATGCAATGCAACGTCTCAGGCATCATTAAAATTATAATAATTACGTTAAATTATTATGTAAAAGTTTGATTACATTTTTGCTATAAAGCATCTATGCAACATAATACACTTCTTAAAATAAATTTCGTGTATGAATGTTAAGCGACCTATACTGGTATTGTAATGTTATTTTGCAATAAATATTAAATGACTAATTTTCTTTTATCGATATCCATCGATAAAACCAACATCCGACCCGACTGCATCACTAATTGAGTAGCGCAGTACTTTCCAGAATGAAATAGAGAATACAATCAATCTAAAATAAACTTTATTTTAATCATGTAAGGTTGATTTTAACCAGACGTTATATTAAATTATTAGTTAATTGAAATTAACTAAGATTTTATTAGAAAACAAATAAAACCGTACATATCGATGGTACGAAACACCTCAATTTTTAAGATTTATTCTCCTACCATCATTTTTGCGCTCCAAAATGGAACAATACGGTATAGCTACGGAAAAATAAATTTGTCGCGAGACTAGCAACTCGACGCGATGTTAGAACACGACTGGGACCAAGTTAGCGTAACAACGCTTAATTGTGGCACGCGTGCCACGCCTACTTTGCAATTCCATGTTTTTTCTCTTCCGTGCTTGAAACCATGATATATTATTTAGTTTTCAAAATTATTTACGGTTAAAGAGACACTGGTTTAAAAAACCACTTTTTTAAGCGTTTTCAAGAAATCACCGCCTTAAAGGACGGCAGTAGTTTAAGGGCATATGAAACGCCCAGTTTCTTTTTAATACCCTTCGTAATCGAAGCTCACTTGCAATAGGTATCATGAATATTCTTTTTTTTTTTTCAGTCCGCTACATACTGAAAACGGACGACGATATGTATATAAATGTGCCAAATCTCATAGACAATTTGAGGAATAGATCTCAAGATTTTGATACAAAGACTAGAGGTCGTAATATTAAGGAGTATATGCTGATAGGCGACCTCATCTGCGGCGCAAGACCTGTTCTGGATTCTAGTAATAAATGGTAAGTGTTTTGTTTTCGTATTTATCACGCGCTTCACGCATGTATCACGCTTGTATGCCCTCAACGGGGTAAGCTAAGTTTATAGTACACTTTTGCTAGCGGCATTGCCCGCGTGTATGTCGAAAACATACGGTACTTGTTGACAGGCCTATACTGCCCTCCCATACCTATTAACACTAATATGAGGCCGTTGTAAAAGCTAATTATTTTTAAAAGAGTAACCGTGGAGTTCTTGCCGGCTCTTCTCCATAGGAAACGACAAATTGGAACCGTGCACCTAGCTTCTGATGTTTCATAAGTGCCCATGCAGGTTTATGTGAAATAAAATATTTTGATTTGTTTACGATGCAGACTTATTAAATATTTACAATTAATTAACTATTAATTATTATTATTTGCAGCAAAACGGTAAGTTATGTTAAGTTTAATTTAAAATGTAATTTTATATGTTATCAGCAAATTATATTAGGTCTTTACCTATGAAATTGCCGTTTTGCAGTACTGGCCATTTCAAATCAAAATAATTTTTGTTTGGGTAAGAATTCTAATTTCAAATTAATTTTATTTTAAAAACATGGATTTTTTTTTCCAAAAGTAGTCATTTGCTTATTGATTAGTGTTACATTTTCATCGCATTTCAATCTTTTTCGTCATCATGGATACGTTAAAAATTCGAGTAATTATGGAATATGAGTACCGTCGTGGCAGCAACGCGGCACAAGCGGCACGCAACATCAACGACGTTTACGGAGCTAACACTACAAACCAACGCACCACCAGTTATTGGTTTGCTCGCTTCCGTTCTGGAAATTTCGACCTGAAAAATGAACCTCGCGGTCGTCCGAAGACTTTGGTCGACAATGACGAATTAAAGGCGATTGTGGAAGCTGATGATACACAATCTACGGCTGAATTAGCAGCAGCTTTCGACGTTAGCGTCAAAACAATATTGGTCCATTTGCGTCAAATTGGCAAGGTAAAAAAGCTTGACAAATGGGTGCCCCACGAACTCAATGATCGTCAGCGCGAAGTACGCGTCGAGACGTGCCTTGCACTGCTCAACAGACACACAAATGAAGGAATTTTGAACCGCATTGTTACCTGCGATGAAAAATGGATTCTGTTTGATAACCGCAAGCGCTCAGCAAGTTGGTTGGATCCTGGTTCAGCACCTAAATAATGCCCTAAGCGAAAACTTACCCCTAGAAAAGTGATGGTCACTGTTTGGTGGTCTAGCGCCGGTGTGATTCATCACAGCTTCTTACCAAACGGGGTGAGCATTACTGCAGATGTGTACTGTGAAGAACTGAACACAATGATGGAGAAGCTGGCACATCTCCAACCAGCATTGGTCAATCGCTCGTCTCCGCTGCTCCTGCACGACAACGCGCGACCTCATACTGCACAGCAGACGGTCTCCAAGTTGCAAGAACTGGGGTTGGAAGCTCTCCGTCATCCGCCCTACTCACCAGACCTTGCGCCTACAGACTACTACTTTTTCCAGAATTTGGATAACTTCTTGGCGGGAAAAAAATTCAATACCCGAGAGGCAGTACAAAATGCCTTTGAAGAATTTGTTGCCTCCCGTCCAGCTGATTTCTTTAAGAAGGGCATCAATAAACTGCCACTACGATGGCAAAGATGCATTGATTGCATGGGTGATTACTTCGATTAATACAAATAAAAATACATGAAAAAAATCGTTTAATTTTTTTCATACAAAACGGCAATTTCATAGGTAAAGACCTATTATTATCATTTTCCTCGAGGCATTACAGTTAAAAAAACATATTTTTTTCCTCCTGATACTACATTATGTATATTTTTTTCATTTAGACACGAAATATATGGTAAGGAAACGGTATTTTGTGAATATTTTTAACCAATTTCAAATGAATTATTTCCCGAAGAATTGTTTAACAGAAGTGGCTCACTCCCTCCCACTCTCCGACTCCTCGGTCATCGGTTCACCTTGTGGGAGGCCTTCCAACTCTACGTCTTCCAGTACGCGGTCGCCACTCCAGAACCTTCGGCTCCATCGGCCATCTGTTCTGCGAGCAATGTACCCTGCCCACTGCCACTTAACTGTGCCAATTATGAGAACAATGTTGGTTACTTTGGTCTTCCCACAGATCTCTTCATTTCTGATTCGATCGCGTAACGAAACTAATACACTATCAATGAGAATATTAATCATTTTGATGTAGGTATATTGCTAATCCATTGCTTCTTGATTAATGAATGTTGTTTGAACTATCAAAATTAAGGCCATTCCTGCTGTTAGTGTGTTACGGTCACAAAGGTATTTAAACCTTATTTTGAAGTCTGCATTTAGTTTTTAAAATTTGGTTTTATTTTAAAAAACAACAAAAAAATTATCACATACTCTTAAACTAAATAAACTAACCTGAATCACACAAAAAATAACCTAATCTTATTTATTATCTAATAAAAAAGTATATAATATTTTTGCTGCTTCAGAAGTTGGATTGGCTAAGATGCCATGAAACATTACAACAATTTCAAAGAATTCAGCAGTGCGTTTCTTTTGTTAGTATGCCGGCGACACTCCACCAACACATGCTGTGCATCTTATATTTTACCACACACCTCACAGTTAGGAGAGTCCGATTTTCGCATGAGAAAAGCTAAGTTGTCTAGTGGAATGTCCTGACCTCAAACGATGCGCAGCAACAATTTGACATCGACTTAGTTTCGATCCGGATAACCAGGGTATAAGAGGAGGCTCACTCTGTATACTTTTATACCAGATACCTTTCGCTTTAGATCTCTCGTTAAAATATTCCTTCCAAGATAAATTGTTTATTTTTCTAAATTTACTTAACATTCCTTTAAAAGCAATGCAAATAGCTCCACTTCCCATCGTCAGATAATCTTTGAAGTCTTTTAACCGCACAAATATCTGCTTCACTTTCAAATAAGTCCGCGAGTTCGATCTCCGCTATCTCAAGGTCAATATTTCTTAGCAGTCCATAGATATACTTAATTGGTCTGTTCTTTGACATCTAAATTCTAATTCTTTAAACTTTTGGCAATTAAGTATTTTATTCGTATCTTCAATATGTTTTAATATACCTAATATTTTTTTATATGGGCTTTTATATTTAATCCTAAGGATATCATATATATTTTGAGATTTCAATAATTTGGCCATACCAATAATTTTTGGAAGTATTGTCTTCGATATTAGACACACTTCAAAATATTCTGCAGGTTGAGTCTTATTTTCACAACTACAACAGGTGTCTTTATGATTGTTAACGTGTGAATTACTGCGTAATACTCTTTTCGCCTTTCTGTTCACGGTGGTAAACCAATCATTCTCCTCGATAATTTCTTCGCTATCTTCTCGCAACCTTTTCTCAACATTTATCTGTCCTTCATTGTCTACATTCATCGCACTTCCTTCAATAGTTGGTTCTTCCCTGATATTCTCCACCATCTCTTCATGTATAACACCTTTATCTGATATACTAGACGCCGTACTCAAAGATCTTCCAAAACTATCCATTATCTAGATTCTAGATTATTAGTTAACATTAGGGTGATTGTAGAAACAAGTAGCAAAAAAATAAATGGATAAGACTTCCACAAGTCTTAGTCAACAACGCGGTACATACTAACTGTGAAGATATTCGGAGATAGAGAATAAAGTCTTCAATGGATGACGGCAAATAAAATGAAAAAATTATATCGGAAAAGACTGTTTTTACTTGTGGTAAGACTGGTTGTCAGACTTTCGGGCTTCTGACGACCCGTAACGACTGTCAAAGGTTCACGAATGTCTGCTGGAACCAACGGCTTAACGTCCTCGAACGGGTATGAAGAGATTGTCACCATCCACGGACCAACCGCGGCATGCGTAGCTTAACCTGATCGATCGAACCGGTCGGCTGTTATCAATTGTACAAGCTGCGTTCTGTCTTTAATATCGTATGAATGTGGGGCCACAAAACATTACAAATTGTGCGCGCTCTAGTTGTTAACGTAATGACGTCTCGCTATCACGATAATACGAATATAGGGAAGGAAAATGTATGAAAACATTATCACAAGAACTCTAAACACCCCAATTAGAGTATTGAGATAAAAGCAGAATACAATGACCAAAATGTTTTTTTTTTTTAGTATAATCAGCCAATTACGTTCCCATTGCTGGGACACCGGCGTCCTCCCGGTGAGGAAGTGGGCCGGAATTTTTCAAGCTAACTGTAATTTTATACCTAACCCTGAAATAAGATGCCTCAAAGACATGTCAGCATCAACTGATGGGGTCCGCAAAGGCCGATGCCTGCCAGGTGTGCGGGTTGTTCGAAAGAGATACCGCGGCTCTTGACACACAGGCAACTGAGGGAACACGGGTAGGTCACGGGAGAGGTTATTTGATGATTTCCCACCCAAAAAAAAAAATGAAATAAGATTGCTCAATTAGCGGTAGGTACGGAACAAAAACCCTACATTATAAATTACTGAAATCGATGCAGTAGTCAATTATGAACGAACTACTTTCAGGACTTGCGTTTATTCTGTTAGACCTTGTATATGAAAACGCTTTAAATTTCGGTCAACGATAACGTTGTAACGTGCACGTATTTCCGTACATTTTATGGACGTGGATGCATACGATAATGTCGTCAAGTTTATTTTATACTAGCTGTGCCCGCGGCTTCGGCCGCGTGGGTGTCGAAAATTATCCCATCACCTATCTCCCAGTGAAGGCCCGGTCAAAATCAATCCAGCCGTTTCGAAGATTAGCCGGAACAAACAGACGACAGACATAAATTGTTTTGTTTTTGTTATAAGTACCGTATAAACTTCCGTATGCAGTAAGTAAAACCCTGTTATTCTGACATGGTGAAAGGCTTAGGAAGGATTTTAGAAAACTCATCCCCTAAAGGGGATAAATAGGGGATGAAACTTTATATGGAAGTACAGACGCCAGCAGATCAACCTACTACAATCTGTCAAATTTATTTAATAGATTTTCAACTTTAATACTAAAGTATAACGTTTAAAGTTGATTGGGAAAATTTGACAGTTTCGGGTAGGTTGTACATCATTTTTCCCGATGTGAAATGCCGACGGGCATACCTACGGTTTATAACTTATTATAAAAATAGGCCTGAAATTCTTTCAAACATGATTTAATTATTATTTCCAGGTACAGCCCGAGGTATATGTACGGGGGACGTGTGTACCCCAAGTATCTGTCAGGTACGGGGTACGCGCTGTCCACAGACGTAGCCAGAGCCCTCTACGCGGCTGCTTTGAGAACTAACTACTTCCATTTAGAAGATATATTTATTACTGGTGAGTTTAAAGGATTTTCTGTTAGGTGCTTGAAATACATTTTTTGTGCCGTATTCGAATTTTATACTTACATAAGAAATGTAAATAATTTGTTTATTATTTAGTTACCTAAAAAACCGATTTTATCATTTAAATATTTGCATCCCAGATACATAGCGGATGGTGACTTTGCTCTGAAAGGGAATTGCTCAGCTTGTTAGGGTGATCTGGCCTAGCGTGAGCTCTGTGTTCACTAATAAAATACTTGCATTTTAAAAATTACTTACTCAGTTGCCTGTGTACCAGGGGCGACGATATCTCTTTCGAACAACCCGCACCCCTAGCAGGCATCGGCCCTTGCGGTTCCCACCAGTTGGTGCTAAAATCGTGGCGTGCCCAACTTACCCATGTGTTGGGTATCGATTTGGAAAAATAATGCACCAAAAAAATATATCATTCAACTTTGTTCTTAACTTTGAATGACACTACATATGTCAAGCACATTAAGGCAACCAAACGGCTGGTATGTATTTGAAAATTCGTAAAAAAAAAAACTAAGTTCCTCGAAACATTTACAAAAACAGCTTATCGATTACGATTACCTTCGTCCATGGAATGGTGTTTTTTTTTGCTGGCCTTTTTGTTTCATTCCTTTTCGATATCGATAAACCCAACACTCGGGTAAAGTATTGCCAGCTAATTTAATTTGTCCCTGTATATGCTCGCTCGCTGGTTCGGATGTTTGACGTCGGAAGTGAAAATTACAATTATCATAATGAATAGTCACAATCCTACCTTCCAGGTATGTGTGCCGGACGTGCCCATCCTCGCATCGTCCCGCGTGACGACCCCTCGTTCTCATACCAGACGCCGTCCACCGGCGGAGCCATGCGGGCCTGCGGAGCCCACGCCAGGGCCACCGCGCATCGAGTGGCCCCCGACCTCATGCGGAGATTGCATGGCATGTTGCGGAAACCTGGCTTATTGGATACGTAAGTATTAACGGTTATTTTGTTTTTTGGAATGAGGAAAATGTCGTGAGGAAAGTTTTGAGCATGATTGTGGATGGCTATAAAAGTAGGGGAGCAAAGAAACGATGGATGGACTGTGTGAAGGAAGATATAGCTAGAAATGGGGTGACTACTGAAATGATCATTAATAGAGAAGTATGGAAATATAATACACCTAGAGCTGACCCCAAATATATTGGGATAAGGGCAGGAAAATTGTTGGGAATCGAACCCAACACGACCATGCGCAGGCGTCGTGATCGACGCGTCATCAGCAGCACGCCAAGGCGCGGCGCGGTGGCTAGACGGCTCGGCCCAACGTGCACTGGAGTCGGCTCGAAGGACCAACGTTAGCGCGGGGAGCAATAAAAGAGTGGACTGAATTAAATAAGCAATGGTTTATTGCCGTGCTTATTACAATAGGAAACTTTCCCGGACAAACAATTAATGAATGAGGTTAGAGAGGACATTCGATAGTCGCGGTGGAGTCCGTGGAAGCGAGTGCTCGTTGGACCGAGCCATGTTGCCACCGCGCCGAGCCTCGGCGTGCCGATGATGACGCGTCGATCACGTCGCCTGCGCGTGTAGATCGCGCGCAAGGTCGTGTGTTGGGTTCGATTCCGAACAAGAATGATGATGATGAACAGAGATCGGATATTCGGATGCATATTCACCTAAAGATGAGATGTTGGCTAACATGGAATGCGCTTTTGTATCGAAAAAGTCTTAATTTAGGTAAGTAATTTGTTTATTTTTTGTTTTAACTAATACAAACCACCCCTACTCCAGTACATACACATATTTGTATCGGGATAAACATTAATTTTAAATTAATACACATCTGAATAGTTATGCAATCCAAAAATCCCGGGGTTTTTAATAAATATTACAAATAATTTATGAAGCCGCTTCCATACTTTCATTGCTAAAAATTATCTTTAGGTAAATATGCATCCGAATATCCGATATCTGATGATGAATGATGGGTAGAAGGTTTAAGTAACAACGCAGATGACTGCTTCTTACTGATCAAATTGACCGACGTTTTGTGACCGTATATGTGTTGAAATATGAGGACCCAATTGCACTAGAAATCACACAACATATTTAGAGCTAAACGATTTCAAAACATCGTCAAGTCAATCAAATAAGAAAAAAAGAGGCACTTTTGAATGTCAACATTTCAAAAAAAATCTTTTGATTCTAGTCACCCCTTCAAAAAGGTAGTTTCGCATGGTGAAGAATGGGCAAGAAACTTCATTAAAATGTTTTTTGATTTTATATTTTGTATCAATTAATTACATAAATTATATTTTAGTTTTATCACAACATTTTATTTCATTTAATATGAGCTATTTTACATTATCAATTTGTTGCGTTAATTAATTAAAACGGACACAATCATGTACTTCCCTATTGTGTTTATTATTCTAGTGTATGGCACTCGTGGGTTGCAGCTGAGTATCTGCGTCAGGTGGTACACCTCGTGTTGTCATCTTAATATTATGCTGAGCTGAGGCTCTTTTGGCTTTTTGTGCTGTTGTTTTTTTTTAATCGTTTTAAGGTGTTTTGGAACGAAGTTCCTTAACGCGGCTTGGTCCGGTCAAAGTAGACATGTCAAAGTGCAAAAATTCGCATAGAGCTGAAAATTAGTACGAATGTTCGGAACACCATTATAAATGAAATGTAAAAAGTCCCCATCAATCCCACACTTGCAAGAAAAAATATTGAAGGTCACAGTTCGCAAATATAGATTTTTTTCGTTTTTTAGCCAAACGGTAAGTTTTATGATAAAAATAGGATAGACAAAAATTGTAGATTAGGCAATTATCTACAAAAAATGTCTCTACAATTTTTCTCCTAAACGTCACCGTTTCAGAATCAGAATCAGAACTTTATTTGCTATGAATGAATATATGTGTCGGAGACGGCCGCTAAACGAAGCGCGGCACGCAACCCGAGTAGTGGCGGCACTAACACTCGGGTAACGTCGTGCTACGACGGAGCCTAGCGAACGGAGGGGCGCCAGAGAAAGAACACTTGCCTTCCGACCGTTCTAGAGACCGGCACCTCCAGTCTAGGAACTGTCCTACGTTTCGTTTGGTTTTAACTAATTATTGTGACTATTGTGTTTGACTATTATTAAAAGTGATTATTGTGCATTGAGTGTTCCTTTTTGTTCGATCACCCAATACCCGCCCGCATAATGTCTGACGACGGTGCCAATAATGCTCCTGTCCCGACATCAGAAGTGAGATCTGATCGAGCAAATGAGAAAACACGTGATGAGAACCCCGAAACTTCACAATGGCGGATGATGCTCGAAATGCAAAACGAGCAAATGCGAGCACTTATAAAAACCTTGAACGTGCCGCGACCAAACAACCACGTAGCCCTGCCGGAGTTCAATCCAGAAAATAGAGAAGCAGACCCTCGATCATGGTGCGCGACCGCCGACCTGTGCCTTTCTGATAATCCACTAGAAGGATGCCCGCTAATCGTCGCGCTCAGTAAAGCCTTGAAAGGAGCTGCATCGACGTGGCTGTCACAAGTTACGTACCCCGGAATCACTTGGCCACAATTCAAAGAGCTTTTTTCAGCAAGGTTTGTGCCTACAGAGACAATAACGGCTACGCTTATTCATCTGAGTTCTAGTAAGCCTAACGAGGGAGAAAACTACGCAGCGTACGCCAGCCGATTGATGTCATCCCTGATGAATCGTTGGAAAAACGCAAGTACTGAACAAATTGCTGTGTCCGTTGTGCTGGCTCATTTAGCTCAAATTGATACGCGGTTACAACGACTTGCTTTCACCACTGAGGTTAATTTGCGCCACAACCTGCAACAGGAATTGCAAGCGTATTCCTATCTAAAACGTAAAGCACCACAAGACGCGAACAATACTTCAGATAACGCAAAGCAACCTAGGATGTCGACGCCACCGCTTAAATGCTTCATTTGCGGCAAGCCTGGCCACAAACAAGTCGATTGCCGTTATAAGGGAAAGGAATTTAAGAAAAGCCCTGTACCATCCATTGCACCTGCGCGTGCAAGTCAGCAGCCAACACCGAAAGGAAGTGTCATCTGCTTCAAGTGCGGGCAAGCCGGCCACATTGCCTCGCGCTGCGGCAGCGCCGCCCCTGCTGAGGCGACGAGCGCCGTGCCCCGTGCGGAGCGCCGTGTCGACTTATGCATGGTCGAGCCCCCTTCAGGATCACTAACGCATAAAGGTCAGCAGATAACATTTCACTTCGATTCAGGAGCCGAGTGCTCATTAGTTAAAGAGAGTTTTGCTAAAAAGTTGTCCGGTAAACGTTGTAATAATGTTATTTCACTAGTAGGAATTGGCAATAAGAATGTCAATAGCACTGAACAGATTTTATGTAGCGTAGAAATCCACGAATATCCCACCGAAATCTTATTCCATGTATTGCCCGACGTTTATTTACGTAGCGATGTAATGATTGGTCGCGAGATATTGCTTTCCGGTTTTGTTGTAAATATTAGTGCAAACGAGTTTACATTAACAAAGAGTAATGCTATATTTTCTTGTGCCACAATAAGTTCTCAGAATTTGGATCAGGTAGAGACTGACATTTCGTTGGAACGTAAACAATCACTTGTTAATTTATTAAAAACATTCTCAGAATATTTCATCTCCGGTTTCCCAAATACCCGCGTTAGCACTTATAAACTAAACATTCGTTTAATAGACCCAAACAAGACGGTACAAAGACGGCCTTATCGTTGCTCGCCGGTGGAACGAAACGTAATGCGAGAGCGAGTGAATGAATTATTGGATGCTAAAATAATAAGACCTAGCAATTCACCTTTTGCGAGTCCGGCGTTATTTGTTGAGAAATCTGACGGTACAAAACGTATGTGTATCGATTATCGTGAATTAAACAAAAATACTGTCCCAGATAGATACCCGTTACCGTTGATTTCGGATCAGATTTCGCGTCTTAATGGAGCTAATTATTTTACAAAATTAGATTGCGCTAGTGGCTTTCATTTAATACCAGTTAGCGAGGAATCTATTGAGCGAACTGCGTTTGTGACACCCGAGGGACAGTACGAGTTTTTAACTATGCCTTTCGGGCTACGTAATGCTATCTCTGTTTTTCAGCGGGCAATAATTATTGCGTTAGGTGAATTAGCCTATACATACGTGATCGTGTACGTCGACGATTTGTTGATAATATCCGAGACCGAAGAACAGGGTTTAGAAAGGTTAAACGCGGTTTTAGAGGTTTTATCTAAGGCAGGCTATTCGCTCAATCTTAAAAAGTGTTCATTTTAAAAACGCAAGTAAAGTTCCTTGGCTATGAAGTAGAGGCAGGTGAAATTCGACCAAATAAAAATAAAACTGAGGCACTCACTGTTTTACCTCCTCCCGAATGGGTGACTTTGTGTTGCTTCAAAACGAAGAACGCAACCAGACTAAATTAGACCCCAAATATAAGGGACCATTCAGAGTTGTAGAATTGTTAGAGGGAGATCGCTACACATTGAGAGCATTAAGTTCTAAGCGTATTTACAAGTACGCACATGATAGATTAAGGAGAATGCCCGAGGGCCAAGTACCGTTTGAAGTAGAGGATTTAGAATTGAGAGATAGCGTGGAAACTTAGTTCGGATGGTCGGACCGTACCAGTAGCCATTTCGTAGCCGTAGTCCGGTAGAAGTCGGTGTCTGCTTGTAGCAGTCCGTGGATGCGCGGTGCGCGGGTGGCTCTGGCGGAGGTCGGGTCTGGTAGAGACCATAGAGTCATGTGGGACTCGGCGTTTTTGAGAAACGTAGTAAAACAAACAGGGGTTTGTTGAAGGGCCATGTTGGCCGTAGGCCACGAATGAGATTCCCGCTTTGTGTAATGATTAGTTGCATTAAGAGGTACTTGGTTGCTCTAGCATTTTAATTGACCTAAGTGTATGTTTGATCTAGTTTTGTTGTTTGTTTGATTTAGAACTTTAGACATAGCTAATTATTTGTAAAGAAATAAAGGAAAGTCATTGGGATGAATTTCATTTCAATTTTCAAGTTGTTAGTTAAGCTTTTCGTCAGGAGTGACCGAACGACGAGTACTGTGTTATGTTTTCCTTACTGCAGGATTACCACACGAGGACGTGTGATAACGCAGGATGGCCGTGTCGGAGACGGCCGCTAAACGAAGCGCGGCACGCAACCCGAGTAGTGGCGGCACTAACACTCGGGTAACGTCGTGCTACGACGGAGCCTAGCGAACGGAGGGGCGCCAGAGAAAGAACACTTGCCTTCCGACCGTTCTAGAGACCGGCACCTCCAGTCTAGGAACTGTCCTACGTTTCGTTTGGTTTTAACTAATTATTGTGACTATTGTGTTTGACTATTATTAAAAGTGATTATTGTGCATTGAGTGTTCCTTTTTGTTCGATCACCCAATACCCGCCCGCATAATGTCTGACGACGGTGCCAATAATGCTCCTGTCCCGACATATGAATACCTGTACCTAACAGGTATAAGATGTTGTACATAAATAAATGAGATCGGCTACAGCCTACCTTACGGCGTGCAAATTATTAGGTACATAAATTAAACTATTAATACAAATTAAATAATGTCAGCAAAACAAAACAGAAATTAAAGTGAAGTCAATTAATATTATTATAGTCAGGTACATAAGTCATAATTGGTCAAATTTGTAATTAATTATAACAATCATAATCAGGATAAATTTTTATCATTTAGAAAGTCTTTCACTGAGTAATAATATTTGCCTAATAGTAGTGCAGTAACCTGAGATATAATGATTGAAAAAGTTGTATTCTTCATATTTGCGACCTTGAATATTTTTTTTTGCAAGTGTGGGACCGTTGGAGACTTAGTACATTTCTTTTATAATGGTGTTCCGAACATTCGTACCAATTTTCAGCTCTATGCGAATGTTTGTTAACCTACCCCTAATTTTTGGGCTAACTTGACCAGACTAGCTGTAGGAGTAGACTGTGACTGTAAAAATCGTCACGTAAGGACAAAGGGTTATACTCCCTCCATGCGCCTTTCTCTGTCTCTCTCTCTCTCTCTCTCTCTTTCTGACTCTGTCTCCGTCCCTTTCTATTGTATAAGAGTGAGAATACGTGCGCCGGGGACCCTCGACCGCACACGTTTTGTTTTTGTTTTTTTTTTCGTTTTTGTTGTTTTTTTTTCTGTATTCTGTTTTGTTATAGTGTTAAGGTGTTTTTTTTTTGGGTGTAATGAAAAAAAAAAGCGCAACTGCTTTGCATGAGGTCCAGAATTCGATTCCTAGGTCGGGCAAACTGTTATTGAGCTTAAGTATCATAAACATGGGCATAAATTATATGGGACTTACACATTAATGGCGAAATGGGTGATATGAGATACATCTCTGCCTGTTCTTTCGGGGATTACGTACGGATCTTCCTAACAGTAAACTTGCTTGTATTCGTTTTTTTTTTGTTCATGTCCGATTTGTATGGTATTAGTATCGTCACTAAACTAGTACACGTTATCGGCTTGAAATTACTATGGCCCGCTTACTAATAAAACACGGAATAAATTTATACCAAGGAATAACTATACATTTTCATAGATTTAAACTTGGAATAACTTTATTCTGTGTTTATTAGTAAGAGGGTAAAAGTATATCAACCTTTATTGCAATGAAAAGTTTATACTTTTTACAATTAAAAGTGCTCTAAATAACAGAGAGATAACGTATTTCTAATGAGTAATTACTTTGCTCGTTATTTGACTTAACCAGTAATAAATATACCGTTTTTATTGAATAAAATGTAAGTTAGTTAAGCTAAATACATTTTAATTGCATTTTTATGTAGGTTTTTAGTGATAATGATATCCACTTTCTAGACAGTCTGTAAACACAGAGTAGGTGCAATTCGTAGTTAATTAAGTATGCACAGTGTATTGCCAATTTCAGATAATCCCCCTTTTTTATTAGCCTACACTGTCAAAGGCTGCTGAAGTGCTGAGCAAAGGCTTCCCTCAAATCCTTCCAGGCATCCAGGGCCACCCCGATCCAACCCTTGCATTACGTGTCTAGGTTATCTCGCCACCTCCCCACCAAGCCGCCCCACCGGTGGGGCAAAGTGGAATCCCTAAAATTTTGCAGTGGAATCTGCCCCACTAATTCGATTTGGTGAGGAAGATTACATTGCAAAAACATATATTGTACCTACTTTTATTATAGGGTGCCAACCCTAGTGGGCAGAATCCAACAGGTTATTAGAGTAGTAGAATTTACTCCACCAAATCGAATTAGTGGGGCATATTCCACTGCAAAATTTTTAGCATTCCACTTTGCCCCACCAGTAGGGCGGCTCTGTGGGGCAAAGTGGAAGGATTCGTTATATTTTTAAATTTTTTATTTCAGAATAAAAAATACAAAATTTAAACTTTACTCGTTTATTTTTTCCAGATGTGAAAGAATGCGACTCACAAAGGTAAGGAAGGACCGGCTTAAGCCCAAGACGCCACCAAAGCGCCTCCCTAAACACTAGCACTAAGAACAATTAGTCACAATAGTCAACTCGTCCATAATAGTACATAAATTATAGTCACCCCATCGATATACAGGGTGGTTTCCAGATCTCAAACTTATATATTTTTCTTTTCTTTCAATAAAACCTTTCAGGCACCCAAATGTGCATTAGCGTTGACTGTATAAAACAATCTAGCCATTTTGAATTTTGATCTTTATTCCGACAGACTTAAAGTTCTGATTACAAAAACGGACGTTAAACCCGAGTCTAAGTTGTCAATTTTAATTGCTTTATGACTGTCGAATAAATTTTCAAAATACAATGGCTCTGAGTTTGGAAATGAGACGGAAAGTTTTTAAACCACTTTCTATTTAACTTTATTCATCTACTTAGTTTTTATTACTTGTTCTTAACAAATTAATTCTTTAAGTCTCTTTCCAATCGTTAACATGAGCCATATGTACTCGAACCAATGTATGCTCTGCATTCCATTTTTCTGTTCAATTGGATCCAATTTAAAAAGTTTTTCTTAAAACATTTGCAAAACATAATACGTGCTTGAAAAAAAATCTTACGCTAGGTATGGTATGTATGCAAGTGACTGTAGATTCTGTCTATCCCATGGGAGAATGGCATAACTTTATGTATGTATGTACATATCTACATTATGTTTATTGTAAAGCTTTGTTTTCCTAGGTAAGCGATTCTGTCACAATATAACGTCATCAAAAACTGTAATTTTCACCAGTATTTGACATTAAGGTGTCAAAAAACTGAACAGCCATTATTGTGTGACCGTTTACCGCTGTTTTAGGAAGGCAAAACATTACCAAATCCAAAATAAATTCCAAAGTGTTCTGAAGTACAAAACAAAACACCCTGTATATCGAATATAGGTATCTTAACACTAGTTTACGAGTACAATATTAACTATAGTTTGTCTCAAAGAGTCGCCATAGAGTTATAGGAAAGAATCGTCATCGTCATAATAATTAATTAACTGTAAAAGAGAAAAGTACGTGCAATATTAAAAAAAAAAATTGGCTAAGATCGTGTAGAACATCGATTGAATTGAGGTTAAAAATATTGCTATCTCTTACTAGCTTATGAAATAAGAAAGATAGAAGATGTCTGTCAGTTTCAAACTGGTAGACTGTTTCAAACTAGCAGACCGTTTCGAAACTGGCAGACCGTTTCAAACTGTCAGACTGTTTCAAACTATCACACTATTTAAAACTATCGGGCGTTTTCAAACTGTCAGGCTGATTCAAACTGTCAACTGTTTCTAACTGTCAGACATATTATAGTAAGAGATAGAGACATTAATAATATACCTTAGTCGATGCGCTATATAATCAGCCTGTTTAAAACTACACAGATAATTAATAGCTCTCAAAACTACCCTTGTAACAAATGAATCTCTCTAATTTAAGTTTTTTCAGCTATCCAACTTTAGGAGCTTTAAAAATATATGTTGCTTTATTTGGCAGCCATTATATTTACTAAAACTGTTTATTTAGCATTCCTATTTTTTTTTTTATAATATTGTATATTGTATTTAATAAAACACTAATTTTTGCATGTTTTTAAAAAGTTCAAAAGTGTAAAAAAGGAGTGATAATGTTTGGACACCTTAAACTGACCAAAATCAAGCCTTTCCCCAACTAGGTTGGGACAGACGTCCAGTTTAACCTGATGCAGCCAAATACCAGTATTTTACTTGACTTCCACAACCCAGTTACTGGGTTAAACGATACCCCTTAGTAAGACTGGCTATCAGAATTTCGGACTTCTGACTACCCGTCACCGGTCAGCTGGGACCAACGATTTAACGTGCTTTCCGAGGCATGGAAGGATGTAATGGATGATCACCCATCCTCAGACAGGCCCCGGCAAGCGTAGCGGGCCCCCGTCACATGCGGTCACTACATTATCACTCCATTTATACATTTCCGTGATAGTATAGTAGCTTTTAGCCTTGGTAAATTAATGCCTTATTCCTATAGACTCTTGAAGAGTTATTAGTGCCTCGTCCCACACAGAAAACGATAAAAATGGCACATGGAGTTTCAGAACAATTTCCGCCTTGTAGAGCATCGTCTCTCTCACTCCATACCTGTGTGACAGTCTCTTTCTAAAGCTCGATGCGTCACATTAATGTCTGGATACCGCGTAGACGAGGATTTTGACAGAAATAAGAATCTCATATTTTGGAGAAATAGTGTACAGTTGCTTTAAAACACTGTATGAAGAGTTTCTATGCAAGTAGTTTTTCATTGGTTTTGTAATGGTAGCTTGCAGGCAGACTAATGTTTTATAACAAAAAAAAACATGCTTTCTGGTTGCATATTTACACAAAAACAAGTCCCAAAAAAACGCACAACACTTTGTTTTGATGGTCAGAAAGTAAATGATAAATGTTTTTATTTCTTTAAGGGCGAATCACCAAACTTTTGTACGTAGATTAAGTCTTATCCTACAGAAAATTTTGAATTTTTGACAGTTTTCCACACGAAAAAGATCAGAAGTAAATTTTATTTCAAAGATAAAAGATATCTGACTTTGGTAAAATCAGCTCTAAGTAGGTTTGTAGTAAACACTTTAAACGTCAAAAATAAATTATGTTTTAAAACTAAATGAGTTCGGTTTTCCCTATCTGACTACTCTGAGAAGAAAGAGAGAGACAAACTCAGAGGTCACAGTCCTTTTTAAAACCCAGACATCTTGGTCAGATCATGTGAAGACCACGTAGGTTAGTAGACACGAGACTATTCACGTTAGTTAGAAAACCATATAAGGTAGTTGAGACTACCGGCGCGAGCGTATTTCGTCACGCATCCTGCGTAGGATTAACCAGAGTTTAAGTCAGTACCGTCACAAAAAAAAAATGGAAAACTGATAAATGTCATTTGAGAAGTGCCATGAACGGTCAGGGACAGGTACCTAATGATGATGCAGCTTTATTCTACTATCGCCAAATAATATATTCACTTAAGGGTAAGGGATCTATACCTTTAGCGACAAAACTATTATGAAGGGTTAATATTAATTTAGATGGAAATGGATAGCAAAGTTTTTAACCCTTTATTACCGACAGATAGTGTTTACCCCCTTTTTCCTTTGAGTAAAACTCAGGGTAAGGGTTCAACCATAGTGAGAGTAGTTTCCCCCATCGGGGTGACAGCAGTTTACCCCTTTGGGGGTAAAACTTGGAAAATCAGTTGCCTTTTATTTTAGTACAGAAAATGGTTAGAGGTAGTCTAGGTTGTAGGTAGTTTAAAGTAGATAGGTAGCTTATAAGTACAATTGTTGATATTTGCTCGTGATAGGTACCTAGTATTAGCTTAACTTTAGATTAGGGATGTTTTCTAGGCCATTGTTACCCTAATCTGGCAACTATTTTATTAAATATTTTAACTGCTTTAAAAAAAGGAGGAGGTGCTTAGTATTTACTTGAAAGAAAACTCCTGGCTTTAATGGGGTTGCCAACTTTAAAACACATTTTGCAAAAGCACACTAGTTGACAAATCTAAACAGCAAAAACAATTGAACTGTTGGCAACATTTTTTTTATTTCGTAAATATCCTAATATTTGCTTTTGTTAATGTAAGTAATTGTTATTAATAATTAATAACAATTACTAAGTAAGTAATTGTTATTAATAATTAATAACAATTACTTATATTAGACTAAGTGCATAAAATGTAACTGTGGTTAATATGTTGTTAACATAATTATGTCTCTGTTCGCTATAATGAAGCTTAATAATAATATTGCATCGTGCACTTACTGGTCACTAACTAAACTATACAGCGTGTATCAAAAAGAGGGGATCAAATTTAAGCCTGTGCTACAGATCATCAATCAAAGGGGCAATTCTCGTAATTTTAAGAACTTTCACAGTCTGATCTCAATCTCAATCTGTCAAAAATACCTCCAGTTTCTATAACTTTTTTGAAAAGTTTTTGACATTTGCTTATCACCGAGATGAGACTGCGACTAGGTTTTGAACGTTTTTAATAACGAGAATTGGCCTTCTAAACAACTTTCTTCATGGGACTAGCATCGAGATCGTGACAAAAATATATATAAACTTCAATACCTACTCGACTCCAATGTTATATGACCTTTTGATACATGCTGTATATTACTAAATATTTCGCTTTTTCAGTCTTTAGTTCTTTTATTGTACATATCCATTTATTTTTAATTTGCTTTTTTTTGTTGATATTTTTTTTTCTTTCATCGTTTTCAGATAAAAGAACAACTGCCGGTTAATGCGATTTATAAGTTCTTACGAAGGCTTGTTACCACCGATTGCTAGAGAAAGTAGGGCCAGGAAATATTGAGGATAAAATATTACCCATCCTTTTGAGGCAGTCGGGTAAAGTTTAAGGGCCGAAGGCTGCATATTCGAGACTAACCGAAATTATATTATTTTTAGGTACTACTTATTAGAATCTGTAAGTAATGCTTTAGTGACAGCTGTCAAGCTATTTGATGCCCGAACGAAAATGAAACTATTTTAGAATTTGTTTATTTTAAACTACTTTAACTTTATTTAAATATCGATCGAATTGTTAAATCGAAGGCCGAATATGTCGATGAAATGCCGAATTTCGAAGTACGGCAGCCGAAAAGCTGAAATGATGGAAACAATTAAAGTTAGGGCTTCTTAATGAATAAAACTCAGAAAATCTACTTAATTTGTTATATTTAAAGTAACAAACGATTGCACAGCAAGAACACAAAAATCATAGAGTGAGAGAGGCAGTGCTGCCATCTATACAAAAATATGTAAAACAATGGGCAGCGACCCCGTGGCTATTAAGCCAAGATCAAAATTTTCACTTAACAAAACAGAAACTATGCTTTATGTTGAAAAAGAAAAAAAATCGAATAAACTAGCTAAATAGTAATAATGAAAACACAACAATTTTTTTTACAAAATCCAGAGTTATCCGGATTTTGTCATTGTTTGACTAGCTATAGTGACTAAATTATTGAATATTCGTATGCAGTCTGAAAACGATATTAAGTATACGCAGTTTAATTTGTTGTTGTATTGTCTTCTCTAGCTTGTATAATAACTTCGGCTTTCGGCTTCGGTGTTTATTTTTAAAAGGAAACATTGTATTTTTTTTTTGTTTAACCATAGATATATAGAGATAATTGCGCAACACACTAACACTAGAAATGATTTTCATTTTGACAGCTCAACAACATTCATTGCGTTATTAACGTTGTTGAGCAGACATATTTCTCGAACATATGAAGCAATGGATTAGCAATATACTTCAAAATGATTCATAATCTAATTGATAGTGCGTTGCGCAGCTAGGGTGCACTATCTCAGTATTTTATAGCCTTGGTAAAAACTTCGGAACAATTTCGAAACACCTCGATTTTAAAATAAATACTTACCAAACACCTAGTCTTGTATAGTATTTTAATCTCATGAAGCGACGCGCGCTTTACTTGTGGTTTACACATTCACAGCGTGTTTTACTCTTCGTTACCACAAGCAAAGCGCCCGTCACTTCGTTAGATAACTATACTGTAGGATGCAGGACGGTGTCCTGTCATCTCGTTCGCATTAAGACCACGACTGCTACTGACATTTGGCGTATACCTTTATTGAAAATCGTGCTCCTTGTTTTTTAAAGCCCATCACAGACGCAGCCATAATATAATAAATTTCTATGACATCGCTAACTTAAATACTAACTGTAATTTATATTATTGCATATTAATATACAGGGTCAAATTAAATCAGCTGGCAATACTTTACCCACGTGTTGGATGTCAATATCGAAAACCAAGGGATTTTTTTTTATCATTCCATTTTTGTTCAAACTTTAAATTGTATATTATGGCAAACAAACGACTGTTATTTTATGGTTTTTTGAAGTCCATAAAAAAATATCTAAGTTTCCCAAAAAATTACAAAAACAGTTGATCGAATACGGGCGTTGACCTTAGCCCATCGAAGGATGTATTCTTTTTCCGTTCATTACTTTTGGATATCGATAACGTGAAACGCCATACTCAACACGTGGATAAAGTATTGCCAGATAATTTAATTTGACCCTGTATATTATTATTATAACAATACTTCAATGAAATTAAGGAAAACTAACATATATTATAGGTAGCTACGTCTGTGATGGGCTCCAGTGACAGCTCGCTGCAATATTATTATAAACCAGTGCACATTTTGGGGTGTATTCACAAACGATGAATAAAGTTAAGATATTTATGCTAAGTCTAGTGACGATTTTGAAGCTAAAAAGCCAAGACGACAGATTTTGAGAAACCAATTATTAACTGTTGTGGTTTATTTCCCCAAAACATTAATATTTTAGCGAAATATTAACAATTCTCTTTCTTTATTTATTTATTTTAATTTGCACAGAACAGCACTACTTACTAAAAATAAATGTTTGTTGGTTTGTGCCTTGCCGTATAGCACTATTTGCAAGATTTATAAAAACTTTGATGGCACCATAGCTTGACAATTTTAATGTTGGCCGTGAGAATATCAAATATAATTCTACAGGGTGGCAGAAAGACCACGGGAAAACTGTTACCATGTATTTAGTTTAGTACATGATTCTGAAACCCGGTTTTTTTTTTTAATTAGCCATTAACGTCCCACCGTTGGGCAAAGGCCTCCCTGCCAAGAAGCATATAGATAATAGTGGAGGCAACACTCTAAATAAAAAAGTGAAAATGACCGTGGGCTAACGTTCTCTTTCTAAATACATAAATAAATCATTTCATTCAGGCAACAAAGACCCATAACATGACTACCTTATAGACTAACATACATAATTATAAAAAAACCACACAATAGTAGAACTTCACTTCGCCCTAGGTTTCCTTTGTGCTCTCCTGTTGAACTTGTCCGCGAAAGCGACAGAACACCACGTCCTGCGGCCAAAAGTCCTCTTTCATGACGACGGGCAGATAACAATTCCGCACGCGCACCACGAACGCCTTGAAGTTGACGTTGCGGCGCGACTCCAGTAACTGCACCCTCGGTGTGTACCTTGGCTTCTGGCGTACGTGCTCCCGGAGATGTACACCGGAGTTTTCGGCAAAGCGGCACGCAGGCTCACTTCGGGCCTCGCAGGAGCTTTGCTGCAGCGGTTCTTGTTAGTTCGCGATCGGCACTTCTTCCTCTGCACCGTCACGAAACCCTCTTCATTATCAGCCCTAATCGGTGCCTTTTCGCTGTCTCGTTCTTATGTATGTTTAGAAACAGAGCGTCAGCCCACAGTCGTCTTCACTTAGGTATATAGTGTTGTCTCCATTTTTATCTATAAGCTACTTGCTCCCTACTCTCTTGCCATCTCTCTCTGTTCGGAGCTGTCAAGGACCAATCTTTATTAAAGGAGTTCAGCTCATCCCGCCATCTCCGTCTGGGCCTGCCGCGATATCTGCCATTAAGCGGGACCCAGCGAAACCCGATGCGTTAAATTTTTTCGTCGATGAGTTTAAAAAACTGTTTTTTACAATAGGTGAAAAATTTCTACGCGGTCTAGAATCGAGCTCAATTCATGGTTACAGTTTGCGCGTGGATGTTCTGCCACCCGGCTGTGTCGAATCATGCCGTTCTTAAGAAATGTATCTACGTAAGGGTGTGTCCAGACCTGGCGAAGGCGTCGCTCGCGAGCCGCTTACGAGCCGCGTGCGGTTACAGCTTACGTTTGGTACGCTGCTCTAGTGCAACTCCGGCAAGGCTTAAGTGGGGCGCGAGTGCAGCGCGCGCGCTGCTCGTGCGCACATAGCTTCTTTCGCGTTTGAACTAAACATGGGAGCGAGGTAGGTGCACCGCGGGCGACACGCGCTCGCAGTTCGCAAGCGGCTCGCGAACGGCGCATTCGCCAGGTCTGGACACACCCGTAGATGATATTTTTTCAGACATACTATACAAGGTCACATTAAATTAGCTAGCGAAGCTCCGCAGTCGTGATGGGTTTCGATATCTAAACATGAAAAAACAATAAGATTAAGGGTCCACGACCGCTTGTACCGTAGTTACTTGAAGTATGTAGTAGAGAATATCTGTAGCCTTTATGATAAAAATAGCTTCTTGGGAATTTATGCAAGGGAGAATGTCTTTTTTGCTTTATTGTGACCATGAAGTCTGAAGTTTACACAAAAAAAAAACTCATCAAATAATTATTGATTTATCATGTTCAAATATTCATAAGTACGACCATGTCTGTCGGGTTACCCTAACTAATTTAATTTGACCCTTTATTAGCTTTAGCACAATTTTTAACTGCATGATATGCACACAATTTTTGTTTCATTATGTAGCGGTCATGTTTGCAATTGTAAAGTTATAGTTTTAAAATTAAAATTATGCTTAGAAAAATATTAATATTATGCGACGTGATGATAATTTAAGTGCATTTTAAGTGATTGACCAACAAAAGCTTGACTAGGATTTTATTTTATATTTTATTGTATTTTTTTTTTATTATTTAAAAGAGCCTCTTTGCTTTCCCCTTAAGTAATATATTATTTTCGATAGAAGAATAAAATAATGTTTTATTTTATTATTTTGCAAAATAGCTTAGTGCCTTCAAATTGTTATATATTCTCAAAATTATATTATATACGGAAGTTCATACTTAGGAATCTCTATAAAAAATCTCGTTACGTAATTATTTTTAATACGACAAATATCTACGTAATTTATTTATACGCATTTTACGTTCTTATTTTTTTTTACTCAAATGCTTTCTAGTTTTACAGATTTTATATTAAAAAAAAAATATTTTGTCTTTTAAAATTTATTTTAAAGTAAATGTTAAAAATAGGGGTAACCAGAAATCGTGAAAATATTATTGTCACAATGTATGTGCCATACGTACATAATAATATACATAATAAAAATATTGATTTAAAAACTTGTTGATAAAAATGATAACTATTGTAAAAAAAATATGTAAAAATGAAATCATAACACCAGTTAGGTAGGTAATTGCAACCAGTTAAAATTAGAAAACTTGTTAAAAACTTCTCTTTATTATGAAATAATAAAATGAATGCATAATTACAGAAAGTTTGAGTGATGAATGATTCTCACAAAGCAATAAAAAAAAACGACGTTGACGAAAAAATTCCACAACAATTTCCAGTTTAAAACAAATAAAAATCCAGTTCCAAATATAACCGGTCCAGTAGTTGAAAAAAAATAATCATAAATAGTTATATGACTTTTATACTATTCGTCCTGTATATAGGTACCTAAATAAGTATGAAAAATGTACATAGCGTGTTATTATCTAAAATAGGTAGGTCGTAAGTAACTAAAGTGGTTTTGTATGTGCCTATACCCGATTTGGAAGCGGCGTGATGTTAAAAAGTACGCCAAAATATGTTAGCCAGTATTAGCAATTGCTAAAATTAGTTAAAGCAGATAATATAACTATTTACAGCCAGGGAAAGTTATTGTTAAACAAATTGACATCAATTTGCCGTGTTATAGCCACTTAATACAACTGGAATTACAATTGTGATTTGTATATACGGACAATTTAAGGTGGTCATCGATTTGCTTAACAATTATTTTCGCTGACTTTTTTTTTGCCCGTAGAGTAAGATTCATATCAAGTTATTTTCATATCAATTGTAAATATTTTATTTTGTATCTTTTTGGCCATATGTTATTATTAAAATCTGAAACCAGATTGTTATAAGATTTTATTCATTTGAACAAGAAAAAAAAGTATTTTTGGTCACAAAAATAATTTAATTTATTTAATTGAACATCAAAAGTCATTTATTCATACTGGGATGAGAATCTGCACTTTTTGAACGTCAAAATTACATAAATCAGTCCTCTAGGACGTCCGCCCTTCTCCACTTCCTAGAGCATTAACTGGGAAGTAGAAGTGGCGCAACAAACTGCCCGGCAGCACAGCTGTCTATTCAGTTGGAAGAACTTGATTTAGGCCTTGGGTCCCTTGGCTTTTCAATAACGAATTTCTTGGCTAAACAACAAATAAAGTATTTTTTTTTTTCAAATTGGATTGAAAAAATTGTAATGATAGAAAACGCTGCATTTATTTTATTTATATATATATTTTTATGTGATATTTGAAATTGGCTACATTCCACATTAATAGCTACTTAGTGGCTTTGTCCAAATTATTTGCTCAGCGTTGAATATTTTTAAATCAAAATTAATTATTTCAATTATTTTATTTTTTAAGAATATTATATTATAATTTTAGAAAAGAGACTAAAGTTATTAGCAACTTTGACTGTGGGTAGCACTTCTGCCCGCCCAGTTAAGGGACCTGTCGAAAAAACATTTTTTTTTTAAATTGGTGATAGAAATATAAAGATTATTTAACAAAAAAAAAGGTTGTAAAAAAACAATCAGTGTTCGTTATTCAAAAAAGTGTGTGACGAGCCACGGAGCGAACGTGCTGCTTTTCTTGAGAGTAATAGTGGAATGTAATGAATCAAATCTTAGTTTAGGAAAAAATGGTTTATGGGAAAAATTAGATTAAAAAAATAACGTAATTTTAAATTAAGGTAGAAATATTCGGCGTTCGAAAGAAGTTAAAGTTTACAGTTTTTACCGTTAAAACTTAATACATTTCCTAAAAACTAGGCAGTACCGTATCCAAAAGTAATTTTACATTCATAATAATCTTAAAAAGAACAATAATAATAAATTAATAATACACAAGTAAAGTTGCCTTTAATAATAGTCAATGTGAAACACTTTTAAGTCCTTCCCTTTATAAATATACTAATATCTTTTAAAGTAAAATGTATATTAATAAAGTGAAACAATAGTCAGTCCGTTGTTAAAATTATCATAATAGAAGCAAAAAATTTTCACAAAATTATCGAAAAAATTGGATAGATAGTTATATGTTTAAAAATAGTATATAAATAAGATCCGGTGCCGTATTGTTGATAGTTGTTTAAAAATAAGCTTTTCATTAGTCCAAGAGAATAATTAAAGTTATTCGAAAAATAATTTAGAATAGAAGTTGTTGGGGAAATTGAAGAAAAAACTATCTCTCTTATATTTACTATAAAGTTCTACTGAAAATATCTTTTAAAAGTCATGAACAAGCCCAACTAAGATAATTGCGGACTGCACAAACAAATTAAACTAGGATTTTTTTATATATTTGATAAAAAAATATTGATTATAAGGCTAACTTGCACCACAAAACACCAATGAATGCATATAACGCTAAACGTATCTAAAACTATTTTTGTTTCTGTTAATCACTTGAAGATGATAAAGAACTATATTGTTTCGCGCTAAACGCATGTACTGATTTGTGTTGCAAGTAGACCTTAGGGCGCTTGTCCACCGCCGCCGTCACCAGGACGTCACCGAGAACGAGATTACGTCAACGATGTAGCAATACATACAAGACTGGTGGACCTGTTGGTAGTATGCAAGGTATGCACAGTAACCAGAGTTTAAAATGACCGACTAGCCTTTGCCCGTAATTTCGCCCGCCTGAAATTTCTTGATTTAATATAAAATATATCCTATAGCGTCGTTTCGCTCGCCCGCGATATAGCTTCGTTTTCTCTTACGTTCTTTTTCTCGACTCCTTAGGGTCGTATATTTAATAGCTTAACCTCTCTCAAGAATTGGTTTTTCAAATGCAATTTTTTTTTTAAATCTGACTGGTAGTCCCAGACATTACCCCCCTACAAATTTGCAAACGAACAAATTTTACCTCCTTATAATAAGTGTAGATTTAGATGTCAGGTTCGGTTCGAATAATCTCGTTTTTGTTGACGTCTCGGTGACGGCGGTTGTGGACAGACGCACTAAGTCTCATAAGGCCATAGGTTGGGTATCACTGACTTTGATGCACGACGCATCGCCATGTCTTAAAAACTTTGCTCATACTTAGTGATTCTTAAAACTGTAGTTTTTCTAATAAGAATCTCTAATAGATCTAATTTAAGAACAAAACATTTTTTTTTTTGTTATTGCTCCATGTTGATAATTTTTTTGTATTGATACAAATTGAAATGATGATACAATCGCAGTAGACTAACACCTGGTTAAAGAAAGGCAAATCAAGATTTAAAAAAAACATCTAACAGATTGATGGAACTTTGTAAACAACTCTGATTCGCTAGCTGAAATAACAACTAGCCAATCATATCACTTGAAATAAGTTTAACTATCTCACAAATTTATTTGTGGCCGGCGCAGCATGTCTTCTATCATAGATACTTATCTATTATTTTGCAACTCAGTCACCTCATTTCTAGCCATATCATCATTCACACAGTTCATCGGCGGTTTCTTTGGTCTGTCCCTACTCTTATAGACATCGACGTTCATACTCAATACTTTCCTCACGACATTTTCCTCTCCCATCACATGCCCATACCGTTACAACTAATTTCCAAACAACTTTTCATTCACCGGTGCCACGGGTTTTGATGAGTGATCATTTTTCAGTTAGTTTTTGTGTTGTTTTTTCAGCAACCTAACTTGTATTTCTTGTTTATGTCAATATAATCTTGATTGCCCTCCAATCATTCGTCAAGAATCACTGCATGTGTCAATGTGCGCATCTTTCATTTACGCGTTCTGTATCGATACAAAGGATGTTTTAACTGAACTTAATTTTATAGATTCAAATTATATTTCTTTTATTTTACTTTTATTATTTTTAAGAGAAATATATTTATGTACAAGCTTAATATGTTGTAATCAGCATTTTAAAACAATAAAATCACATTTTTATTGCAAAAACTATTACGATTCTTAATCATTCTAATCACATAACATGGCACTTAAACATAACTATACTTCGTTCGGAATAAGATTAGACATTTAAATAAACCTTTCTTACAGTCCGTTCAACTGATTTTGACTTCTATTCCGTAGTCATAAGGATGGCATTAAAAGCAAAAAAGTGATTACAATACCAACTGTTCACTGCAGATGCCATTATCATGTCTAATCATATTTCAAACGGAGTCTAGATAAATATGGGTGTACTAAATAAATACTTCTGTCTAACTCTCCGGGGAATGCTGGCGTGATGTTTATTAACTAGTTTTTTTAGTGGTTTACATATTCAGTTTTTGCAATGAAAAATTATTGTGTCCTTACTTATTTATTATAATTATGTATATATAAATCTCATATTATTTTAAGAAAGTTTCTTAGGAATATCTTAACTCAATACAGTACGGCTGGTGAATCATAGCCGATCAGATTGCGCAGAAGACTGCGCAATAACATTTTTTAAGGAATATGCGCTAAAGTATCCCGTGACATTCAAATTTTCTGCCGTTTTTTGCAAAAAAAAATCTGCTGTTTCATAGAAAAGTACCTATGCGGTCAAAATGTATGGAACAGCTGATTTTTTTTTGTATAACCGACGAAACATTTCTACGCTAGAGGGTCTAGAATAATAATATATAATAGTTAACAATGTACCCTGTATAATTTTATTGACTATTTTGTTCAACAGCTTGAGACTGACCTGCGAATTGAAATTAACGTCAGAAAATTTGAATTTTACGGGATACCCTGGAGCTTTCACCTTAACTCAATAGAATATGGTCGATAAACCATGGCGGGTCCGACCTTTGCGCAGAAGGCTGCGCAGTACAGTTTTTAAAAACAAAATGGTGATATGACGTTGGATGTGAGTGAGAGGACATGCGCGAAAGTCCGGAGAGCCTATGTTCACACCGGTCATCCATGATTCATCGACCATGTTGTACAGACGCCAGCACATCAAGCTATCCCAAACTGTCAAATTTTCCCAATTGAATATGAACCTTATACTTTTGTAATAAAGTTGAAAAACTATTAAAGAAATGTGACAGATTTGGGTAACTTGATATGCTAGCCTCAGTACTATTACTGTTGTAGTAATTAATAGGTAGTACCTTTGTCATTCATCCAAAAATAATTTCTCGTTATAGGTTTGTGATAATGCCTATTTTAAAAACACGTAATATAGAAATAATATAATATTTATAGTGATGCGAGGTGGCCTATTTTTGTTCATTTATTAAATAATAAATGATTGGTTGTGTATTATAAAATGAAAGAGCATTTTTTTCTGTATATCGTAATAAGTAGAAATATTGTCTACGATAATTCTTTGGAGAATATTACTGTGTGCCTGATGAAATCATTTATGAATATCTCTGGGGAATTAACAGTTTTTTTTTTTTTTTTTTTTTTTTTTTTTTTTTTTTTTTTTTTTTTTTTTTTTTTTTTTTTTTTTTTAAACGTTGCCCCACACTAGGAATTTCTCCTGTATTGTGGGTGCGTTTACAAACATTTAAAATCACATACACAAACAGCCAGACCCGGAACAACTACTTGTAGGTCATACAAATATTTGTTCCGTGCGGGAATCGAACCCGCGACACGCAGCGCAGCAGTCAATCGCTTAACCACTGCGCCAAACGTGCCGTCCGTTGGAAGGCTAGTAGTATGTAAAGCCTGACTGTTACCTAAAAAGTATATTGTTGCGCTTGTGAGAGTTAATGAAACATAAACTAACTTGCTGTTCACAATAAGAGCCAAATAAAATATACCTGGAAAAACCAACGTAGCACAGTATGGATGAATATCCACAACTTTGATAATATAGGGATAACTCTGAAATATGCAACAGAAAAACTCAGATATGAGGACTGCTGACAGAAGTGAAAACTTAAGGTGAACCTAGTCCACATTTGATTTGATTTGATTAAAAGTTCGTCTTATTCATGAGTGTTTTGCTTTGAAGATGGTCCAGGTACTTTAATTGGACCTTATTTATGAAAAGGCTACACAAGTAAATGACTCATTTATTAAGTTAGCATCAATTTAATGAATCATTAACTAAGTTATCAGCAAGTTAATGCCTCGTTTACAAAAATAGTTAAACAAAAATAGGCCGCCTTTCAATAAGTAATGAAATATTAAAAAAGTGAGAGTATGTTTTGTAGTGAGTCCCAAGCGATTGATATTATTGTATAAATTAGTTTTTCACAGATTATTATAAATATGAGATGTTTAAGATATTGTTATAAGCTTCGCCTGTCCGTATGCGTAGTTTTAATGTCAACCAATTTTATAAATAAAAGTTTTTAAAACTGTGTCTTTGTTTCTTTTACAAAACGTAATCCCAGCGGCCGGATTTCGGCCACAGTAAGCGAATCTCGTTAGAGATTTCGTAGAAGGTGTGCACATGTGTGTGCGCAGTGGTAACGGCCGCCACTTACCAAGTTGTAGGTCGTAAGTTCGAACCCAGACAGGCCCTTTCCTTTGTGTAAATTATTTAATAAATTTAATCAATAGTGCTCTCAAAACGGTGAAGGAAAAACATCTTGAGGAAACCGGCATGTCCTAGAACCAACTATTTGAAGACATGTGACATCTACCAACCTGCACCTGGCCCGCGTGGTGGATTACGGCCCACTCCCTCTCAAAGAGGCCTGTGTCCCAGCAGTGGGAACATTATGCTGTGTGTGCACAAGCACTTCATTTACTCTCATAAGACGAAAGTCCCACAGAGGAAGAGCAGGCGCAGGGCTTGCAAACTGCCACTGACAAAATAAAAATCCTAATAGGAAAATCCAATAGCTCAGCCCGGGAATCGAACCTAGGACCTCACGCTCAGCAGTGCTTACGACCACGCGACCAACGGGGTATACCAATATGCACTGCAAATAAAACTAAGATCAACTTGTTTCACAAGTGAGTGCCCCGTATTAGCTAATTTTTATTTTAATATTAGATCACACCCAAATTAATGCCTAAATAAAAGCGCTGTCTTGGATTTTCAACTTTCAGAGCTGAACCGAGCTTTGAAAACCCAACTCATGCATTCATTTATGTGCCTCAAGTTTTGATTTCTTAACCTTTGAACCGCTTACGTAGGATTAATCCGACAAATATTTTCGGGTCAATTTCGCCAGGGTCGTATATCCAAAATACCACAACTCGTTTAATCTGCTTTTTTTATTTAATTACACTGTATTCTACCAGAAAGATGTTTATATTTGGTAAATAATTTAAGTAATCATTTACAATTGAATACACTTTAGTCTCTTTTAGAAGTCTCTTTTCCGAATCACTGTGCCGGGCGCTGGGGGGGGGGGGGGGGGGCACACGACAACTGATATGAAGTCGGGCGGTTAAAAGGTTAAGAAAGTAAAGTGAAGAAGAAAGTGAAGTACCTACTGTCACTTATAGGTTACCTAGTGTCAATGGTTGTAAGGCAGGTAATATTCTGTACCTAGCACTTGATGTTTTATGCTAGTGGTTGCATGGTCGTATCACACAGCATAACCATGTAAATTTTGTAATGGCCGTGTCACACAGACTGGCCCGTATATTGGACGTATTAGATGTCCATGAGGTGCACAGCACACGGTCACCATGGTCGTATCTAGTAATATCGGGAAATCCGCCGTCATTAAAATCTGTCATTTAGAGATGATTCTCATTAGACCGGGACGTGCCGTGTCCGTGGTTCGGACCTGGGGGCCTACTCGCTAACTCCATCAACGAAGATGCCCGGGCCCGTCCGAAAGTAGTTCGGACGGGCTTTCGAACTTCTTAATGAATCTTATAGCTAAATAACTAACTTTTTTGGACGGGCAAAACCGATTCGGGAGTAGGGACAGCTGTCGAATCGTGTTGTCATTCATTCTTAGTTCGGGCTCCAAACTAATCTTCTGTACGTAAGTGATACGGAGTAGGAAACGCCCATAACTTCGACCGAGATTACGGATTTCGTGCTTAGAGAGTAGGCCCCCTGGCACGGATTTGAAACGTTACGTAGGTACATTTTGTATGAAGCAGTTTATATTACACATTGCATGATCCGTGTCCCGTCCGGGCCCAGACGACGCTCGTCTACACCACGGTTGTTGCACGGACACGTCCCGTCCCCTCCGTTTTATAACCCGGTGTAATATAAACGTGCAGCACGGACGGGCTCCGCTCCGGCCCCGGCCCGGACACGGCACGGTGTAATGAGAATCATCCCATAAGTGTCAAAACACGCTCTGCATTTGTACAGCCGTTGGTGTGATCGTTCACCAGTTTCCAAATTCAAAGCTTTAGTGAAGACAGTTTTATCACTAAGTATTTATTCTGTATCGAACACTGATATACAAAAAACCCAAGATGCACAGTCTCAAACAAAAGTATATAAACAGTACTCTGCGCACAAAAGTAGATAACACTCAAAACTGTACCCAATAATTATACGTCAGTTATGTTATAATATGTTTTTTTGTTGCAAATTCAACCTTACAGGCATCACTTAAAGTGGTTTTTACAAAGCAATGTCCAAAAAGCCTGACTGAAAGATGACTGACCATACTATTGACACCTGCGCACATTGAACCCCTATTTTTTATTTAATGATTTAATTCAGGTAACAAAGACCCAGAACATAAATATTTATGCGAACGTTTTTGAGACGCTGATTGTGTGTCTTTTTTTCGCGGTTTTTTGTATATCAATGGTACCTATCGTATCAAGAAATGTTTGATATGATAATTATAGTTAAGTATATATTTGCAAGGACAGAAACAACAAACAAAACAATCAAACAATTTTTAATTTACAAATTAGGTTATACTAACATTTTGAAAACACCGAAAAACTAATTTTTCCAAAATTACCAAAAAAATAATGCTCGTGATATTTATTTATACTTAAAAGAGACCGTTTCAAAGTTGTAATGTATGCTCCGCATAGATATAGGTATAATTCATCAAAGAATATGTGGGCGACACCCATAGTCGCAAATTATCGTATTTACGAAGATTCTCATTAACGGGTATCCCCTGTAATAGAAATTCTCCCTTTCGAAGATGTCCAACAGACTCGAATCTTTCGTCAAGAATTTCGCTGTCTTTTGATCTGAAAATAGAAGACATTTTTTATTTTATAGAGTTCTGCCTGCGGCCTTGTAACTCGGAGACGCCATGTACCTAATCGTTATTTAAATGTGACAAGTAAAATTATAAATGCGTGTTAACCAGTATCAGCCCGGAGTCTGGATTTGTGTGATGGCAAAAGACTCGCTGCCTATTACGTCGGAAAACAAGGCATGGTATTACATGTGCCTTATTGGTTTAGCTGCTGGTCCTGGGGTCGATTCTCTGACCGGGCATTGTTACCTATTGGGTGTCCCAATTACGAAATTCTCAGTCCGGAGTCTGGATGTGTGCACTGTTCATGGCAATGGGCTCGCCCCATTACATAGACAACTGGTGAAATGTGTGTGTTTCTACTTTACACCTCGATGGGATAGCATCCTCATGTCTGCTAGTAACATCGCTTACAATTACCCGTCTGCATGAATAAAGAATTGAGAGCCTCATCCTTTTTTGAAGTCGGTTAATTAGGTACCTACTAATTGTTCATTATACAGGATACAATTTTAACCAGTGCGCAAACTAACCATGAATTCAGCATATCATTGTAGACTAGAACTTGCGTAGAAAATTTTCGTCGGTTATCAAAATAGAACCATTCATTTTGACCGCAGGTATTGCACTTTTCTATGAAACAGCTGATGACCAACGAAAAATTTCGGTCAGTGGGTCGTCTTAGGGGGTCTAGAATTATATGCTGAATTCATGGTTACAGGTTAAAATTTTATCGTGTACTCCAAGAATCTATTGGCGATTGAATGACATTGACAGGGGTTTTTTTTGAGGATGGGAAATCATCAAATAACTTCTCCCGTTCTGGGTGGAGCAGGAGAGCGTGTCAGCTGATTAACACCCACCAGTGTTCCTTCAGTTGCCTGTGTGCCAGGAGCCACGGTATCTCTTTCGAACAACCCGCACCGGCAGACATTGACAAGAGTGCGTTGTATTGACAAAACAAGATGGCGGCATAAGTTTTGATTTTCGCCAAGCGCCCATCACGCGCCATAGATGTCATTATGGTGGAAGCGTCGCCGTCGGCGAGCCCGCGAAATTTAATTTTTCTTAGGTTTTTTTTTTTAAATTTGCAGGTCAGTATAAGCGGGGTTATTGTGTAATACACTAACAGTATAGTAATGCCTTTCATTTTGACGGTTCACTAACATTTATAGCAAACAAATTTTTCAAACATATGCAGCAATAGATTGGCAATATCCTTCAAAATTATTTAGATTCTGATTGATAGTAGTTAAGTTACACAATTAGGATACAGGTTATATGATTAATGAATATTATTGATTTATAAATTTCTGTAAAATACCTATTTGTTTCGGTCGCGAATCAAATTTTGGCCAACCTTACAGCCTACGTAAGAAAATTTGATTTTTGCGGGCTTCTTTAGCGCATCCGGCACCCTAATTGCGCAACACGCGATTAATCATCATCGGTTTCATTTTGTCAGTTCAACAATATTCATTGCGTTATTTACGTTGTTGAGCAGACACATTTTTCGAACATAATATGAAGCAATGGTTTAACCATCTGTTTCAAAACGAAACAGATTAGGTATGATTAATCGTGAGTTACGCAATTAGGGTGCTGGTTGTCTGATATAAGAAAATGTTGCAAGGATGTGGTTTATTTCATGTAGCAAAGTGCAACGCATTCATGTAAGCATTGTAAGGATAAGGTAACATTGTGGTGTAAATAAAAAACGTGATGTTGGGTATTGTATTCTGTAAAATTGATATGAGTCAGTTGAAGTAAATATGTATTTTATTACAAATCAGAATGTCATACTATAAGTAGGTGGGCTAAATGTTAAAATCTGTTTATTTTAGAGTGGTTGATTATGGCCCATGCTTTGCTTTTCTGCATTGATACAGTATTACTCGACGACGTTCAGACGAATTTATTTGTCTACAATTTGTGTTCTATAAGCCCACGTTCCCAGGCACGACATAAAATCGCGGCGAGATTTCTTCCGCACTTGATCTTCAACACAGAGCTTATCGCCGAGAGTTGAAAATCGAACACTGTATTTTTTCAACGCGCTTTGAGTCACTCACGCTGCACTCGGTTTGATTCTCAATGCTCGGTTCAACCCCGAGAGTTCAAAATCCAGTGCGGGAAAAAATCTCTCTGCGATTTTATTACGTCCTACTGAACGGCCGTCGACTAATAATACTTTATCAATGTGTAGCTACAAAACAATTTACGCATCGATGGGTTCTTATATGTACTCTAGGTACACATTAGAACAGTAAATTCTAGGCAATCAAATTAATTCTTCTACACCTTTTTGTGCGCAATCAAAAATAGCGTAAAACAGTGTTGCCGCGTTTGCATGTGTCAAATCGTACGTCACAAATTGAACATAGTATAGTAAGTTTATTGTCTTCGTGTGTTTTAAATGTTATTAGATAAATCCTCGCTATAATGTGGCAGTATTAGCCGGTTACAGCCGTAGTCGCAGATCACGGAATCTAAGAAACCCTTGGCTAAACGATCTCCTTCGTAGAAGAACGTTTCTCGTTCAAATATGTTGAGTTTCGTCAAATCCCTCGATAGGAAGTTCTTTGTGGGCTTGTCTGTTAGGAAAGAAATGTCTTGTTTAGTGAATGATTGTTTTTATGATGATGTGGTGACTTTGGTAGGTAGTGAAAATGTTCTGAACTAGTGGACTAAGGCTATAAGACAACTGGGTAAATACTTTAGTCCCTTCACTGTTATTCTATCTCTGTCAAAATCACAGCGAAAAAACAACTACGGCGAACCCGACCCGATCCGTTTACCCGACTACAGCGAAGCAAAAAGGAGGGTTATGATTTTGACGTATGTATGTATTTTCATCTCGTTCCGTCATAATTTGACAAATGAGGTATCGTTGGAAGCCTCTTGATCTGGTTTAATGGATATGTGTCACAAGACCATGGCTTTCAGAAGGCAATATTTTCTTGTTTCATATTTTTTAGAGCATGATTTTTCAGTAGTCGGGTTTTAAGTACTTAGTTTGAGAACTTACTTTTTTAAGTAAGTTCTCTCAGACTTGTCAGTACAAGTCTGTCAAAAATACTAAATCTTATTTTAAGATTGATGTTAGGTTGCTGCTGACAGAGGTAGGTACTTAGAGGTAACTCTGAAAGGAATATACTGATTAAATCCGTCAAATAAATTACGTCACTAATGATTTTCCCAATTGGAAAATCATTAGTGACTTGGTCGACCTGTAATGAGTAGTTTTCTAATAATAAAAAGGTTAATAATGGTACAACTTTAAGGCTCCCGCAGATTGTGGCGACCGACGCGACTCCGGTAGACGATTTCCATGAAGTTTTCATAGACATTGTTTCACCGAAATCGCGTCGCCTTTGTATGCAGAATCCTTTATTTGTGTCGAATAAATAATGATTGAATTGGTATTTTCATGCTGTGTAGTTGGTAAACACGTTTTCATTTGTCACTTTCTTCACTCGGAAGCAACTACAAGGCGATGCTGATAACAGCTGGCAGCCACCTCTTTTTTTTCGTCTCCAAAGAGTCTTTATGATACCTACAGCAAGACAAAGGCCTCTGCTCACTCAGAGAAGAAACGAACGAAATGTTTTCAAACTGTTATTATCAAAATTCTTAGTAGGAACCTGTTAATTACTCTCAGTTCCACAGTCCTAGTCCTGATCAAAAGCAGACATAATAAGAACCTTTAGGATTGATGAAGAAATTCGGCAGTTCGACAACCTCAGTGAAGACGTGCGCCTTGCACAAGTCCATGTGGGTCCAGCTGGGCAGGTTTACTGTGATATGGATCATTTCTGGAAACATGAGGTTTAGTTTAGTTAGCTATGCCGCGATTTGAAGTGCACGATTTTATTTAGTGATTGGATATCCAACAGAGTAAACGTTAACACCTTAAAGCTCTGGCCTAAGCTAAAGCTAATCCTGTGCAGGATGCGGGGCGGAACCCCCTTGGATTCATTGTATGGAGGTGTTCAAACTGGCGAGAATTGTTGCGTGATTATATATTACCAAATTATTAAACCAAACGTGCGCAGCCGCATCCCGCGCGAATTTCACCTCAGCGTAGCCAGGTGGCGCACTCTAAACAACTCTAAGAAATCTGTAGTTTCGGGTGAAGTTACGGGCGTTTCCGTTTCCTAATTCTTAACACCTACGGAAATAAGATTAATTCGGGGCCCGAATAAAGAATGAATGAGAACACGATTTGACAGTTGCCCTAAACGTCCATCCGTCGTATGACGGTCGGACGTTACGCCAGGGTGGGTTCATTCAAGCGCTAGGTATGCGTGTTCCCCTCATAGACCACAGGAAGGCACAATCTCTAGCAATTTTTTACAAAACTTGCCGTCGTTAGTGTCCTATGCATCATCATTATCATAACCCACAACCCGACGTCACCATTGCTGGGCATTGACGTCTCTTTACTTGTGCCAATACCCACGCCCCAGTGCCAAGTTGCCTCATCCAGGTTTTGCTCACAATCACAACAATGTCGTCCGCTCATCTCACCGCTGAACGTCCGACATCTAGTCTTCCAGTCCTTGGACTCACTCTGTTACAGCCTTACTCCACTCCTATGCATACTTAGAACAATTTTTGGGATTAGTCACTACAACCATTATAAACCCTGAGTTCTACGGAAGATTCCAAGGCGGTATTATGTTGCACAATAACTGCAACGGGGTGTGGCTCCTGTATTACTGGTATTCCGCTGCACCCGGTCAGACTGGAAGGCGACACCAAGATGGTTTGGAAAGGGTTAGGCAGATGATGATGACCTAAAATTATTTGGATAATGGTACACTTACTATAAGTAGCATGAATATGGTAGAAATAGTAAGAGTCTTCTTTCTTGGTTTCATGTTGGATCAGCACGCGGTCTGACTCCAGGTCCAGGCCCGGACAGTCTATGGTCAGCACGGCCTTGTCTGTGTCCGTGTTGAAGCTGAAACAGTTAATATTTGTAGGTATATATCTGGCTCGTTGGTCTAATAGTTACAAGCTTCATTGCTAACCGTGGGGCCCTGCGCGTTCGATTCCTAAGCTGGGTAAAGTTTTATTGAGATTTTCTTAGTGATTGACAATTTGCGCTTAGTTCAATGAATCAACTCGGTCTACCGCAACCCACTGCTGGAGACAGGCCTCTCTCAAGCCGCGCCACAACACTCTGTCCTCCGCCTTCCGTATCCAGTCTATCCCAGCCACCTTTTTAAGGTCGTCGGTCCATCTAGCTAGTGGGCGTCCGACACTACGCTTGCAGATACGGGGACTTCACTCCAGGACTCCTCTGCTCCACCAGCTATCGATCTTACGACAGTGCTTAGTTAGCAGTGACTAATAGGTAAGGCTCACCCCCTTTTACACCAGATTTAAATGTAACCGGCAGAATATTGGCAGGGGCCTTCTAAACTATTTTTATAACGTTCTGAAAGGTCTACAGTCCTATACCCGCCTGGGTAGGTTAAAAAAAAACGTTTTCATGTCAAAACCCGACTGGGTAACAAGTGAACTTTAAGATTAAATAAGGGGACCTATTTCTGTCTCCAGGCCCACATCCCGTAAGTACGCCATAAACCGTACAATAATGTCATGCAAATTTTCAAGGACCTATTCAATGATCCCCACTTAAAGAAAGAATAAAAATGAAATTCGACGAACTATCGTCGAATTTCATTTTTATTCTTTCTCACAATAAGGCGTCTGGTTGTCGCCATATTTAATTTTGATTACTGTCATGTCTTTAGTGGCACTCACAAGATTAAGACAAATCGATTGACGTAATAATGGTCACAATCAGCCCATACATTTGGTCTCTACAGCGCCACAAAGGAACAAACGACCACGAACCATAAATTCAGCACGCGACATTTTTTTTTTTAAACCGACTAAAAATTCTAACGTAGTTGGGTTAACCTTCATGTACGCATGGTATCAAGTTGCTCGTCGATGTTTCCTGACCCTGTATAGGCTGATAAACAGAATACCTTCTTTTGCGTCGCGCAATCGGGTAAAAAGAGACTTTCACACATATAGTATAAATGACAGCGACGCCGCTCAACAAAGCCTCATTCCGATCCAGCTGGTCCCGTGCTGCCCTCTTCCGGCGACGACCTAATCCTTATCTTTACCCTACAAGGGAGCCCTTAGCGGGTAGTCGCTTAGTTTTTAGTTGTTAAGCCCTGGCTGGAGGCCACAGGCAAGTCCGTTTTGTCGACAACCTCACAAGTTGATCTGTGAGATATCATTCCCAAAAAAAAGGTCAACAAAGCCATTATATTTACAGCATCCTTAATACTTACAAGAACTCTGAAACGAAGCACTTATCATGGTTCTTCACGATCAGATTCCGATCAATATACGAAGCGTTGAAGTACGGAGTTTCGAAACGAAACTCCTTCACCAAGTATTTGTTGGGGAGACTTCCTTGCACAGTCTTCCTGCAGTTGGAGTTGGCTGCTAAATTGTCGCGGATACATTTGTAATCGTGGTATTTGCATGGTCTGACGATCTTGGCGAGAGCTGAAAAATAACTTGGTTATTGTCACGGAAAAAAAGGTTACGTAAGTATACCTACTTCTAGAAAAATGTGCATCTCGTTGACTATAGGTTAAAGACATCGTGAGGAAACCGGTACTTATGTCTTAGAACCGAAGAAGACATGTCATCATCATCATATCAGTCGAAAGACTTCCACTGCTGGACATAAGCCTCCCCCAAAAGGCGATTTGCCACAATCGCCATGGTTGGCAGGCGGGTTGGCGATCGCAGTATCGCAGTATACATAGAGAACGCTGCTGCCCATTCTCTTGTAAGTCCCTTAGTCGCCTTCTACGACACCCATGGGAAGAATTGGGATGGTGCTATTCTTTTACTGGCACCACACGGAACAAGAACAAGAAGACATGTGACCACCACCAATCCGCACTGGGCCAACGTGGTGGATTACAGCCTACTCCTCAAGTCCTCTCTATGAGACACTGTAGTACCTGTATTCCACCAGTGGAACATATAGGCTCATTATGACATATCTACATATTAACAGTGAGTAACAAAATCAGGCAATAGTGTTCCCACTGCTGTGATTAAGGCTTCCTCTCTCTGCGAGTGAGTGGTGTGGGTAGGTTGCATATTCGAATGTTTGGTTCTGAGCATGCCAGCTTCCTCGGGGAGTGATATGAAGATTCGAATGACCTTATTGCGACGCATGCTATTAAACCCACCTTGTCACCTTGACTGGAGGTCGAACTTGCGACCCTGATAAAAGTTATCGGATCTTTGTATTGGGTTTGGGAAACAAGAGCAATAGTTGTATTGTTTTAAGTTAATAATTTCCTTAAGTATGGTAATCAACAAACCAACATTATAGGTGGTACTCATTACCAAAAGTATCAAGGCTGTCATATTGATGACAAAATCGTAAAGACGCCAGCACAACAAGAACAAGCTACCCCAATTTGTCAATTTTCCTTAATAGATTTCATTTTTATTACTTAAGCATAAGGTTCATGTTAATTTGGGAATTTTTACAGTTTGGGGTAGCTTGATGTGCTGGCGTCTGTACATTCAAAATGGTAATCACTGGGTCGCGAGTTCGATCACCTGACAAATTCAGAATGTAATATGCTATTCGCAACAGTGGATTTCGATACCAACACTTTCGTACTAGCGTGTCATTCAAACAGTTTTTAGAATCAGCGTGTTTGCGACAACGTCCTTGACAGCGGTTTTCGACTCAATTGTGTTTTCAAACTGGCGCGGGCGTACCACTCGTAAAGTTTTTCGAAATGCGCATGCGTCGCAATAACGAATCTTCATATCACTCTCACGCCGCTGTTTCCATGCGCCGTTTTGAGAGCGGTGGTGGTTAAAAAAATTGCACGAAGTACAGTGTAAACTACCTGCCTGGTATCGAACCATGGCCTACAACTAAACAGCACGAATTGTTTATCCGAAGGGTTGGGCAGAGCTGTGCCTATAGTAAGCCCACATTTCGCAAGAAGCCTATTGCCGTCAAACAAATCCAGACTCCGGGCTGCTACTGATAAATTCCAGATAGAAAAACCCAATAACACTGCCCGACCTGGGAATCGAACCCAGGACCTCGTGCTTAGGTGTAGCGCTTGCGACCACTAGGGTGAAGAGACAGTCCGCCCTAAAACTAGGTAGATATAACTAGTAGGTAAGTTCACTGGGCCACCACTGCTTATGTTCGTTAATCTTAGCGTCGAACGCTTGTTTACAAATGCATGATCAGCCTATAATGTTCCCACATCTGGGACTCGGGCCTCCTCTTGGTAAGGGGGTGGGATGTAGTCTATCATGCAGGTCCAGTGCGGGTTGGTAGATGTAACATGTCTTCGGTTTCCTCACAAAGTTTTCTTTCACTGTATTGAGAGCAGTGTTGATGAAATAATTTACACTAAGTAACGCGCTTAGACAAGCGCCAGACGGACCCAGACGGGTCCGAACCTACATCTCGTAAGTCGCGGCCGTTACCACTGCTCTCTATCTAAGTACCTAATCTTTTCAATACTGCCGGCGTCTAATGCCTGTCTATTGAAAGATTACAAATGCTAGTCTTAAAACAGTAGGAAACAATCATAATCACAAAATAAACGTTACCTGTAGAACAGATTGCGATCACCACTACAATAATTATAATTTTCGCCATCTTGCTGAAGAGACGGCTGTCGCAAAATATAACTGATGAGCAACTAACGAATAATCTGACTACAATAATATAATAACACTTATTTACTTGCTAAATTACATATTCTAGAGCAACATTACTGAAAGGATAATTTATTTTGTTTGTACAGTTGGGTGAATTAAAGTATGTATTGTTATTAATCGATTTATTGTTAGTTATTAATTGTTTATTTTTCTATAATTTTGTAGGTAGTTTTGTCTGTATGTTATCTACTGAGGTAAGTAGGTACATAAGTACGTAACTATCCTTCTTTCATGTCAACCTAATTTTTATTGTTATATTACCTCGTTGGTTTAGTGGTCGCAAGTTCTCTGAATTTCTCAGCAAAGGCTGCTACCTACTTGAAACTAGAGTCTGGATGTGTCTGGTAATTGGAAATAGATAGGCTCTCGCCGCCTATTACCTGTGACTAACGTTATTGTGAACATGTGGGTGTCGACTAGACTGCCTATCGGGGGTAATGACATATTTTTTTTATTTTTCGGTAGGTATTATAACTAAGTATGTATGTTATTACGAAGCCAGGAGAATGAGACTAAGATAGTTTGCACAAACGGAAACCGTAACGAATCTGACAATACAGTAAGTATCTACATGCACAAGTAGAATGAGAACAATATACCTAAATTATAGAAGTATTTGTAAGTCTTGTGACTATACATTTGCCTTGGATTTTACCGTGAGCATCATTGATCACAGGTAATGCACCGTTTTGGGCGTCTCCTAGGCTGCGTAACAACACTCTATCCTCCACTTTCCACAACCAGTCTACTCAAGTCACTTTATTAAGGTCTTCAGCCCATCTAGCTAGGGCGATCTATTAGGTACTATAGATATTCTATGAGCTGGGGATACCACGCTACGCTTGCCAATACGCGGTCTCCACTCCAGGCGTCGTCTGCTCCACCGGTCTTCGGGCCTTCGACAAACATGGCCAACCCACTGCCACTTCGTTTGCTTGAGTGTGTTAACAAAAAATACTGTAAGATTTTTGACTCATGTCAAGTATTTAGATTCATCATCACCATCCACAACCTGAGCAGTGGTGGCGCAGTGGTGACTGACGCGACTTACGAGATGTAGGTCGTAGGGTCGAACCCAGACAGGCGCTTTACTTAGTGTACAATTATTTCATCACCACTGCTCTCAAAACGGTGAAGGAAAACATCGTGAGGAAACCGGCATGTCCTAGAACCAAAAATTCGAAGATATGTGACATCTACCAACCCGCACTGGGCCCGCGTGGTGGATTACGGGCCACTCCCTCTTGAAGAGGAGGCCTGTGTCCCAGTAGTGGGAACGTGCTGATTATGATCCACAACCTAACTCCATCCACTGCTGAGCATAGGCCAGTCTTTTCATAGACCAATTCCCACGCTACTGTGCCAGCCTCATCCAGTTTCTACCCGCGATGGCATCAAGTAACTTGATTGGCTCTTGTTATTTCAAGCTCAGCAACTAACATGAGCTAACGTTATTCACGTTGACTCAATTAAACTGCTGTGCTTTTGAGTTTAAGCCCTAGGCTGCTTTTAGAGCCAGAGATGTGCTGTGTTATGTTGCTATGGATGTGTTTGATATGCACCCATCATATTCATTATTCCACATAGCATAGCACTGGTAGAAACGGGTTCAACTAAGCTGTCTATTATATGGAAGGATGTGTCACGATGCGTGTTATGGATGGGACCTATGGTGTAGCTATGTGCAGAGTAGGGTACTTAACTACACCAGCACCCTAATTGCGAAACAAGCGATTAATCATAATCGGTTTCATTTTGACAGTTCAACAATATTCATTGCGTTATTTACGTTGTTGAGCAGACACATTTTTCGAACATATGAAGCAATGGTTTAGCCATCAGTTTCAAAACGAAACAGATTATGATTAATTGCGAGTTACGCAATTAGGGTGCAGGCCCTTTGTGCCTTCCCTACTATCGATGCATCGCATAGCTCGAGCTGCGCATCTTCCTCGCACAGCTACCTCGCGGCGCCGCTACATAGCACGTCACTCGCTCCGCTACACAGCTAAGCATTGTGGAAACTGTCACATAGTTTCGTAGCTTGGATTTCACATCCTCGCTCGTACATATCTGCAATGCACATGTCTGGTAGAGAAACAGCCTTAAGCTCTTAACATCGCCAAAACAATACCTCAGGCCCCAAGTTGTTGTTTTGGTGACCGGTCGATGAGATGACGCTTGGGCGATCCAGCCAGCAGTGGAATCACCGGCAGTCTTTCTGCTTTTTCTTTTCGTGTCAATGGTACCTACTATTCTTTGTTGTATTTTAAAGGTATTGTTTGAGCCCGCCCAAGCAGCACAAATAGCTGTATAGCCGCAGGACAACAGAATTTTTGAAAACTCGACGCTGTTATGCTGTTTGTACAAGGGCTGTCTATCCCGCTACACAGCTCCTATAATTCTACATTTGGCCCCAAATTAACCAGCGCTGAGAATTATAGTAGCTTGTTAAAAGCATTCCAGAGCATTGTAAGAGATGTACATGGGCTGCACAATAGCTTAGACAGCTGTCAATAGGCCACTATCCAGCTCCTGTAATTCTCTTAGACAGCCACTAGATGGTGTATGGTTTCCTTACGGCGATTAATAAATCTACAAAGAAATAGCAACAAAAGACTATTTGTGCAGTGCAAGTGTTATGTCAAACTCTAATCTGTGGGCAAATATATAATTTCCAATTTAAGGTAAGTAATTTTTCACGTTTCTTTGTATCTCTATCGCTAAATTGTACTGCGGGTGCCAGTTTACTGTTAATATATATAGGTGTTATTATCAAATATTACACGCGCCACAGAAATAATATGGTTTTACTAAAAATATTATTCAAAATAAATACGGTGTACGAATTATTCATGGATTTTTACAAAAAAATAACATTTTATGAGCATTCATATCTATTTGTAGCTAAAAAATAATGTATTTTTACTTTAATAGCTTTGAAATATCATGAAAATTTTACAGATATCAGTAATTTTTTTCATATATAATTGGCTTGTTTACATTAAAATGGCGTTAATTTGTTATCCAGCAATCATTCTAACTAAATTCTCTTGAAACTCTCTTTTCTGTGCAATGGCCATATTTAATTCTATTGATCAGCTGAGAACTTTACGCTAGCTGTACAATGGTTTTCAGTTATTCTAACGACTGGTGAAAGCAGCAAAGTGAGAGTATACAACAGCGTCTTAGGGATCTCTAATATTGATAGAAAACTATTTCGGTCATTTCGTACTCAAGTAGCTTAGGTACTTCACTTAATTTTGTGATCCTACTTATTCTTGCCTGTTATGTCAAATCAGAGAGCCATTACTTGCCATGTTGCTTAGAAATGTATGTTATAAAGTAAGATAAAAAAAAAACTATAACTTCATTTAACCTAGCTAAGTGAATATTTAGCTAGGTTTAACTTTACGCTCTCCCGGCCGTGTGAAAGAGATGAAGCGAATTTGGACTGTCGCTTATTCGCAAATTTGCTTTGTCGCGAAGGATTTGTTAGCGCCATTTAAATTTAACCAATCATATTGATATATATATATATATACATATATATATATATATATATATATATATATATTATTGAAAGGAGTTATTCAAACTTGTGTTAGCCAGTTGTTGCCAAATCTTTACCATATTATCTTTATATATTGTGAATTTGTTACCAGTCACGCGCTACGCACCGCACGTATTATTATTGTTTCTATTTTGTTTACGAATTTTTTTTTGTGTTGTAAATTGCGAGTCGTACGCACTCTTGCACACTTACACACTTCTGCAATTCAATTATGCGAACGAAGTGAATAACTTAGTTTGTTTTATAATTTATCAATTAATAATAGTGTACATATTTTTTGTGATAGTACCTGTAATAGGTGTAAATATTTTAATACTATAGAGCGTTTTACTTATTGGCACAAATACTAAATCCGCATACTTAATGATCTCTTACTTCTGACGTAGTAGGTAAAGATGCTAATGTTATTGCTAAATAATTGTTCTTGTTTTCAGAAAATAGAAATGCCGTTCAAAAAGTGAAGACAATAGAAAGAGGGGAAGGAAAATTATCTGTCATACCAAGTGCTTGAGAAAAAGGATGGATGGTTGAGATGATATATTAAAAACGTCACTTCGAAATTGATGAAACTAGAATATTCAAAGCATCATACAGATTGGACAAAAATGCAATGCATAGTGAAACGGTCATCCATTGCAACATATAACAATGCAGAAAAAGAACTAAGTGGCATGTTGAACCATAGTGACACGTCAGATTACCCAGATGATGGAGAAATAAAACCAACTAATGGTTTAACATATATAATTACCAAAGCCAAATCAAGAGTATGTGATTAATAAAATAAAACGCAGTAAATGTATACCATTACTTTTATTTTTACTGACCATTTCTTAGCCAACAGCTATAAATTAATAAAACTTTTGAGCGCCACTGACACGGCTTTATTGTTTTGTAACGGCCACACAATATTAAAATTTATCTTCTCATAAAGACGTGGCGCTGAGGGCTTGAAAATGCACATACCTGTTATAAAAGCCCTTGCGGGTGAATCGCAAGTAAAACATCTAATCTTGACTTTTATAATCTCGCTTGTTGATAGAAGGATTCCGTCATTCAATAACTGTTTCATTTCAACTACAATGGTGCCGATTCTCTTGTACACCGAACTAAACTATCACTAAAATTCCTTACTTTTGGCTATGAGAATCTTAAAGCTATTCTGCAAAAAAAAATCTCTAAACTTAAAAATAATTTTGACACAACTAAAATCGAATTTGACAACCGCGGATCCTGCAGGCTTAGTAGCATGACGGTTTCTATTTCTACTTTACTGTAGAATAGAAATCGCTTGTCTACATTTCTCGGTGAAAAACTGACAACTGTCTACACAGAAACGTCATTTTGTCTTGTCTTCCGTCGACAAAACGCTTCTCTACGGTTGTCGTGCCAAGCCTGCAGGTGGTATTTTTTTTTCTTTTGGCTTCGCAACGTGGTACTTGTGTGCCCTACGCAATGATTTTTTTAAGAGCTGAATGAAGCGTGTGCAGGAGGGCAGCCTCGACGTTTTTTTATGGAATTTTTCACTTATTGTATGGAAAATAAAAAAAATATTACCTACATGTTGAGATTATGGGGCATAGGGGTTTCATAAAGGGGGTCGAATTTATCATCATTTTTGCGATAGGACACACCATTTTCGAGATATAAGCAAACGAAAAGAAAAAAAAAAGATACAATACTGTTTTTGCACCTGAAGTCGAAGTGTTGGTGTGAATTTTAGTTCATGACCACTAGTTTTATTCCACACTTTTTTAATCGCGATTAAAAATAGTCAGATTTAGTTAGAAAAATTAATATAGTCAACATTTTTGGTGAAAAACGGCAAACTCAGAATAGCAAAATTACCATCTTCACTAAATTAATAATTCAGTGCAATCTTATTGCTGTCAAACTAAAATATAGTTAAGTGGTGTCACTTTAGTCAATTTCAGAATGGGAAATCGTCGTTTGACAGGATTAAACTAAATTTGGTGATTTTTAGTTTAGTTTAGAGAATTTTGTGCCAACAGAATCGGCACCATCTTCTAGATAAAGATCAAGATTCTTCGGTTTTCCAACACCATAATAAACACCATAAATAGTTGGGTATTTCAAAAACATTACGGAAAATCGGCCAGAACTCATATTTCGAATTTTTATATAGAGGCAAGCCATCAAAGGTTATATTCAAACCAATGCTCTTAATATTTTCTAAAACGTCTAGCCACTTGTTTAAAACTATAGTTAGCGAATTGATTAGTCCATTGTACCAGTATTCATCAACAGATTCGATTTATTTTAAAGCAATTATTCTAGCTTGTAGAATCGTTCTCGGATCATTTGGTAAAATATCTGGAAATCTCTTATTCACAATTATTAGTAATTCCTTCAGTGCATCTTGAGTAACATTTCTCTTTATTGCCCATTCTTTTATATTTTCTTTAAATAAAATGTTTACCATATAAATATTTTCTCCCTCATGTCTGGTTTGATTCATTACTTTCAGTATTTCTCGTTACAATTATTTTTTTAGAAAGGTCACTGACCGAATCCATTAATTGTACGGAACTATGATCATTGGTAACAAAATCTATGTGATTAAGTCGTGTTGCGAGGTTATGACAAAATTGACATTATCATAGCACTACTAACCTATGTCTACTCTTCAATAATGCTAAAGGCTGTGAAATAGATAATATTTACACTATAAGCTTTGGAATTAAAGTGGAGTAACACTACACTAATTTACAGCTCATGCAGTCTTAAAATGCTTTTAACCAGCTAGTGTTAAGCTCATTGAGGAAGCATTATAATAGAATTTGTGTACTCCATAAAAAAATGCCAATGGCTAAATTTTATTCTCTAATACAGTTCAAAGCTTACAAACGGTGTGACGTTACCCCGTTATGCAGCTGTTTACAAACTTTGGTCTTCTTACCCAGCTAGTAGCATTATACGTAGCCAAAAGCTGGACAATAGTTCTTTCAAGTTCTACTAAAATGCATTTTGTTGTTTTTTTGTCCATTGTACTGCCATTAGTCAGCTGTGCTGTTTAACAGTGTAGAGATCGCCCCCCATACAGTCCCAAGAATCGTCTTATCCATTAGTACAGCTACATAAGAGCCTTTGACTGTAATATAGCTTGTTTATGGATGTAATTTCCGCTAATGTGCTGCTTGGGCGTGGCCATGTTGATTGCGGCATCAGTGGCATTCTTTAGATCATTTATGGTGCAGGTTAACGGGCACTTAGGACACGCAATTAGTCTTTAGTCTTTAGTCATAGTCTTTCTGGATAATGTTAGATATAAGTCAAGTGGCAAAACAAACAGACGATGTCTGATTTATAACTAAAAATAGGTACGTTGGAGTAATATTTGTTTCAGTATAACTGCGTCACACCGAATTGGGACTGAATTTGTAACAAATATTGACTCAGTAGGTAGGTGTTTGGCCATAGGTAGGTATGTAGATATGATTGTTTTGTCATTAAATACTGTAAATTTTCCAATTATTCACTGAAATCATGAAACAGATGTACGACTGTTATTATAACTTTGATTTGTGTAGTTTTGAATACTTCGGTTGGTAGGTACTAAGAATTTTCGTATTTGAAATCACACACAAAAATATAGTAGATACATAACCAACCAGATTTCAGCTGCTTTTGTGACATTCTTTCAGGTTAGCAACACGCCTTTGTCGTAGACTATAGGTAGGTACTAATAGAGGAGAGTAAGTAAATGTGGGCTAGTGCTTTAATATGGGCTAGTAACAATTCTCGAAAACCTACAATCGAAAGACGCAACAAACGACGTTCGTCTATCGCATTCATTCGCTCTAACATCGCACTCACTGATTCTCGTCGGTCGCGCGCGAGCTGTTGCCAGTGTCGGCAATACTTGTGTTGCTGCTGTCGAAAAATTTTCTGCGGCACGTATCAATGTGTTATTTTATTCATGAAAATTAGGTCTAAATACTGTAACTATGTGTTTTATTGCAGAACATAAGTTTAATTTTATGATTTTCGGTCGATTTTTTGATTGCTATATATGATTTGTAAAGTACACGATCAAGTTGATTTTATTAGAGAATTTCGAATATGGGCTATGACTATGGTCCTGAATATGGGCTAGCACATGATATATATATATGTATATATGTATGCAATTACTCCGAAAAAATCTACCTGCAATAATGAAGAGTCATCGACTCACAACAATCCAAGATTCCCCCTTTCACCATTGACTTCTATTCATAATGATAAGAATTTAATTTCGAACGAATCACCGGACTTGAGGTCTAGGTCTGAGACTCAAACAGAAGAATCTACATCTGGAACTGGACATGAACCAACATATGACTGTCAACCTTCGTCTTCCGGAGTTGATCGTAGCAGTCTAGTTCTAGTATCTCCTTATGACATAAGTCCCGTGCCAAAAAAGTCAGAAAGACATCTATTAGAGGTAGAAAAGCTGCTGTGGCCTCGGTTATTACTTCGTCTCCATATAAAAATGAGAGGCTCCTGACACTGCCGATGCAGTGTGTATGTTTTGTCAGGAACTTTTTTCCGAAAATGCAGCAGGAGAACTGTGGGTTAGATGTTTAATGTGTAAGCTCTGGGCACATAATGACTGTGATGGGCCAGAGTTTGACACCTGGAAATGTGATTTTTGTAAGTAAATTATGTGATTTCTTCCATCTACCAAAGTAATTTGATCTCTTATAAGATAAATACTTATAATTGTTATTTTCTTAAAAGATATTATAAGTTTCTATTTGTAGCCCATATTTGAGTACCTGTTCCATATTTAGCGTCTATTTTGATATTTTGTTTATTGCTCAATTTAATAATATATTATAATATTAAGAACATAAGATTGTTACTAAGCTCTTTAAAAATATATGTGTGACTATTTTGACGTCAATAAATGGTAACTTTTTTAATAGTTTTGTATTTTTGAGGCAAAAACAAAATGGTAGCCCATATTTGGTTACTTTCCTCTAATTAATTAGTCATCTTACATAATATAACGTTCCCACTGCTGGGATACAGGCCTCTTTGAGAGGGAGTGGGCTATAATTCACGCGGGCCCAGTGCGGATTGGTAGATGTCAAATATCTTCGAATGTTTGGTTCTAAGACATGCCGGTTTCCTCACGATGTTTTCATTCACCGTTTTGAGAGCAGTGGTGATGAAATAAATTACATTAAGTAATCGCTTGTCTGGGTTCGAACTGGGGCCCGCTACCACTGGGCCACCACTAATTAATCACAATCCTACTAATATGGTAAATGTGAAGTATGTTTGGATATTTAGATGTTTGTTACTCAATCACGCAGAAACAGCTGAACGGATTTGGATGAAATATGGCACACAAATACCTAGTTTATAACCTGAATTAACATTTGGGATACTTTACTTTACTGACTCATTACTTGTTAATATTGTAGGAAAATCGTACCTATACTTACTTTTACAATGTTTGTAAATGTGTGAACACCATGTATCTATCACAGAATTAATTTATCTGTATTGCTTCAATTTGATTCTATTTACCTGTTTTGGTACTTTTTGGTAATTTTATTCTGGGTGCATCGTTTTCACACATAATCATATAATGAATGTACTATGTTAAATATTGTACTTGAAACATTTTAAAAGAGTAACGGTGTAGTTTCTTGCCCATTCTTCTCCATACGAAACTACATTTTGAAAGGGGCGACTAGAATCAATTCTATTTTAATGTAAATGTTGACGTTCAAAAGTGCCTATTTGAAATAAATGTTTTGACTTTGACTTTATATTCCGGTAGTACGTTCCCGTGGGATAATTTTCGACCTCCATACGGGCGAAGCCGCTGGTAAAAGTTAGTTAACAATAATTAATTCATGTGAATTAGTTCCGTGTGGTGCTGGACGTAAAGAATAGCATCATCCCATTTCTTCCCGTGGGTGTCGTAGGAGGCGACTAAGGGACTGACTAGAGAATGGGCAGCAGCGTTCTCTATGCATTTTACCACCATACTGCGATGGCCAACCCGCTTGCCAAGCGTGGCGATTATGGCAAAACCCCCCTTTTGGGGGAGGCCTGTGTCCAGCAGTGGACGTCTTTCGGCTGAAATGATGATGATGATGATGAATTAATTCATTGGTCTAGTGGTCACAATCTACTGCTGAGCATGAGGTTCTGAGTTCGATTCGGGTAAAGTGTTAGGAATTGGGGTTTCTACTTGGAACTTCTCAGTAGCTGCCCGGAGGATTCGAGTCTGGTTGATGGCAATAGGGTCGTCCCCCCATTATGTGGGACTTATACATAACTGGCGAAATGTGGAGTTTCTGTAGGTAGGTACACCTGCCTAACTCTTCGGGGAATACAGGCGTGATGTTGTGACTTTGGTAATCAATGTTTTACTTCTTGCCGCGTTGATCGGACAATTTGCCTCCAGTTCTTTCACCTTTGGAAATTTTAAATCACTAATTGTGATTTGGGATGCAAAAAAATAATTGATATAGATACGAAAAACCCACGATACACAATTAGCATCTCAAAAACGTCCACATAAATAGGGCGCAATGTGTGCAGGTGTCAATGGTACCGTCAGTCATCTTTCAGTCAGTTTTTTTGGACATTGCTTTGTAAAAACCAGTTTTTGTCATGAGCGTAAAACTATAACCACTGTCGTAACTATAATTGAAGATAGTTTTGGTGCTACTTTTGATCGCGACTGTGCATTTTGGATTTTTTGTATATCAATGGCTTAAATCATAAATATGTAACCACTTGTTGTTGCAACTTGGACAATAGATTTACACATAATCAAAGAACAATTCGAAATTAAGGCTGTATTGTATTTGCTAAAAAGTAATACATTTAAAAGAAATGGTGAATGGCATTAATTTTATAAGAAGATTATTGTCTAATAGGTGCCTCCAGGTGCTGAGCGTTTTCGTAATGAATGCCATTGTGAAACAAATTACCGAGACTACCACTTTATCTCTGCGGTCGGCAACGCTTCGGTGAAGCTCTTCGGGCAGTTTTCCGATTAAACATGTATCTACAGCCAATCGCAGTCGTTCACGTGCGCTTGACAAGTTGTCACACTAATTTTGCGCTATTATCCGTTCGTGAAACCGGCCCTGTGTATTGCAGTCATTGCTATTGCTAGAGCACTGCTATACTTTTTGTTTGTTGGTGCACTTTGGCAAAAGAAAGTATATGACCAAGACAGACATACCGGTCAATTTTATAGTATAGTTTATTTATTTCCGAGTATATGGTACATTATGATCTTAATATTATTAAAAAGCTTCACATATACTACCATTGCCGGTGTAGAAATATTTAAATTAAAGTACAATTCCCATTTAGTTTGAAATGACTATGGGTAACTATTATTTTTTAATAAAATGTCAAATTTTATTAATTAGAAACAAAAACTTAAATAAAGGAGGACGGGCAAAATTATATGGAAGCCAGCCTAGGAACCAATAACAACATGCGATATACCATTGGAAAGGTCCTTCCATGCACCTATATCAGTCTTTGACCATCGTATAATAGGGTATTTCCAATTTATTAAAAACTATTTTAATTTGAAGATTGGGACGAAATATGTAACAGAAAATATATTGGTTGATATCCATTTTCTCAATTAAAAACGTTTTAAAATCAAATTTACTTTTCGTTGTTTTGAATTTACCGCTAAAACGCTCCTTACGATGGCTTTTATCACGTGACCACACGTGACGTCAGCTTTGTGTAAACGGCACCGGTACAAATATTTTGTGCGGCGCAGTTTTAGAAGTATTTGTGCACAGAGGCACCGCACACCAGTAATACCATTTTCTATCCATTAAAAATCTTGTTAATTATAAACTCGACATTCACTTGATAACAACTACTTTAGTTTCACAAAGTTGACGTCACGTCTGGTCACGTGATAAAAAGTCATCGTAAGATGCGTTTTAGCGGTAAATTCAAAACAACGAAAAGTAAATTTTGTTTTAAAAGTTTTTAATTGAGAAAATGGGTATAAATCAGTTTATTTTTATTTTTCTGTTACATATTTCGTTCCAATCTTCAAATTAAAATAGTTTTTAATAAATTGGAAAATACCCTATTCTGATAGAGTATGTGAGGTAGGTATTGCAAATGTGTGGTTGCTTTAATTGTGTTCAGGTTATGTCCAACATTAACAGAAGAATTGTGATGTCTACGCATAGGTATTATATATTTTATCAGATACTTAGGTAGTTACGTTTCAAACGTTGTTAATTTATATAATATTGTGCCTGTTATTTAATTCATCCAAAATATACAGTGAAAGAACCTTCGCCCCCAAAGGTTGGAGAGCGAAGTTGTTGTTGATATGATTGTAGAATGATAATCCGAAATAAAACCATGACTCTATTAGTTACAAGTTTATTACATCGAAACGATCACCATACATGCTTACATCTAGCTACCGTACATAAAATTTAACATAATATTAACAAAAATACCAAGCGATTTTTTTAAACAATAAAAAATTAGTAAAAATTACTTTCCATTTGGTTTTATAAGAGATTTTATACGTAAACGAGACTTAGATATATGTATCAAAAACTATAGTTTATTACGTGTATAATATACTTCTATTATATTTAATTAGTGTAATAATATATTATGAGTGTACAAGCGAAACCCATTGCTTAGAGCGCTCAAAATGTCAGAAAAACCGACACATTTTAAAATGTCAAATTTTTATCGAAACGCCATCTTGTAAGGTTAAATCGGACAATAAATAATTTTAAATATTTACCTAGTCAGATTTCTTAAAACTGAAATCAGACCTCGTATTGTGCTGCCAGAATAATATCTTTTTTGTATCTTTCATAGAATGTCGGATTTCTTAACTAAATTCGACATGTAGAAAAATAAATGGCTTTATTTTCTTGTGGTCACTTTAAGTGCTCTAAACCACGGCCTATAATAAGAGTATAGATTACAATAGTACAGTATTATTAATATTAATAAGACACGATTTAGCCCGACACGAACTATCGCTCGTGGTTATAACGCCTTCAAATACATATTTATTTTGCCCTTTTTGAGCTAAATAAATTTCTATATGGGGTTTTTATATTAATACATTCTTAAATATATAATTCTGGTAAGAATATTCAAACATGTCAGCAACGTTCATAGCGTTCATTTTGTCGTTACACTTAATTTATACTTTTACCGAACAGAAAATATATTTCCGACACCATTTCATTTTCAAAGTTTTTGTAAAAACTTTACGTCAAAACTATACAAGAATATAGTAATATTTTCTGTGTTTGACAGTTTAGCAATGTCTGAATTTTTATATCGTTCCAATAATTTATGGACAAGGGAATATATTTTGGGTACAAAATACGTACATATTTTATATTATAAACTCTACATAATTATTTATATTATTAATATTATCATATACTAAAAAACTACAAGAATTGGTGTTTTGTTACCTTCAGTGGACGAATCGCTTTCGCGGGCATCTATCCTAAGAGTACAGTGTATAATATACATGAAGCTATATTCATATTAAACAGCTTAATTGTATGTTTAAGTTTAATATTTTTATAGAACATTTTTTTAAATTAAGCTGCGGATCACATAAGGCACGTTATATGAAAAATAAGATTGCATTTAATTGAATATAAAATTATATATCCAAACATTTATATTTAATTTCATTGAATTTAAGTGAGAGCTACTCTGAAAAATTTAATGTTATTTTTTATTTATTTATTTAAATTAGATCTTGTTTTAATATTTTTTCGTAAATAATTTCACGAGATTTCGCCCGTCGACACCATCACTATGCTATAAAAATAAAAACAATATAAATTCAAATTTGTTTTTTTTATATATTAAAATTCCTTTTATAAATGGGTTAATTTTTGCATGCTGCGTTAACCATTTGCTCAACATATAACTGCCATATTACCGTGTGTCGGTCAAATGGTTGAATCTTAGTTTATTAGTACACAGATACTTTGTATAGTAAATATATTTTTAGTATATTTGTAAAATAATTGCACCATACGATCACTGCTGTATTCACGACATCCTGCTAGAGAAGTAGAAACACTTTATTTTAGCTGCATTTATTTTAAATATTGCTATTTCTTTGTATTTCATGTCGGAATAAATATTCGTAAATATTTTTTTAATAACAATATTTTTTGACATTTCTAGCTTCATTTCAATAAATAATTACGCAATATTTTGTACCAGGACATCGTAAAGATTATTCAGTTAGTATAATTTTTAGTAAAATGTATAGTATAATTTATACAATTAAATATATTCAGAAAATGGCACATCGTTTCCTAATAAATCGGGCTGCATTTCAAGTTAGGTAGTTGCCACGGTTTGTTTATTATTATTTTTACTTGATGAAGTTATTTTGAAATCGATTTGTATATTTGCTGTATAATCTTATTTTCTTTTTGAAGTTTTCAAACAATTTGTAGTTTTCAACGTTTTCTTTTGTTTTGTCTAAAATACAGCCCTTAAAACGTTTACATATAGGAGAAAGGCACGAAATATCCAAAAACAATTTATATAACAATACTATACGTAATGGCACAGTTGGTTAACTCGAAGGCATCGAATATAAGGACCCCGTGGGGCTAGCACTTTGTGAAACGTGGGCAACTTGCCCAGCAGTGGGACTTGGATTTAGTTGTGTCAAAGAATAAGTTCAAACTATGTAAAAAAATGCTGCCTGATTTGTGAATCTGAGATCTTATGAAAACTGCATGTTGATGACACCTTAATTTTGGACGCAAGCAATAATTTTGTAGGGAATGTCTGAATTGAGAATGATAGCAAAATCTTTTACGTTACGTCATTGGAAAAACATGATATATTATTTTATTAATATTCTTGAAAGTTAAGACATTAATTTCATTGCATGTGCTATCCATGAAATTGCCTTTAAAGCTACCAATTTTGCTATTGAGCGATTCTATCGAAATCACCGTTCTTATTATAGAAAAAACAGTGCCGGCAGTAAACTGCAGATGTCAAAAACTTTGACACAACTAAATCCTAGTATTAATAACAATTATAATAATTGAACGTCAAATCTCTAAGGCTGACTAAGACACCGTTTGTTTTAAATTAAATATTAGCACCTTATATTTTAATTTAGTTTTAATTTTAGTATTTTTTCGTGTTTTTAATCTACCATTTTTTATTTATTTATAACGGCTCGAAAAGACTAACATTTTTTTTTGTTTTTAGAAATACTATGGCTATAATAAATATTTTGGTTTATAAAACTTTTATTTTATATTTTTTATAAATATTTTAGTAATTTTAACGAATGTCGTTTTAAAATGTTAGATCAAAAACACAAAGACAAACATTTAAATAGTCACACTTTCTTTTTAAGTAAAATTTTCAATCATTTGAGATTTATATTAATATACAACAACTGTACAATTTGCTTCTATAGATATTTTGACAATTTTTTTCATATTTTATTTATGAACATATTAATGAAAAGGTTGAGATTCGAAAGGGACGCCTTGTCAATCGCAAATGAAAACTGCAGCCACTGGGCTATACGGTATATTTTATTATTTATATCTTGTAATATACAATTTCGAGACTACTTACTACCAATACTGACCCTCTAAAATGTCAAAAGTCAAAATATCTATAAAAACATACTTCCGAGACTTTTAGAAAACATCAAATTACAAACACTATTATTAAAATATAAATAATTTCAAAGTTCTTTTAAAACGCGCATAGTCCTTTTAATTTCAACACTTAAATTACGAACCACCGCAAGAAATTACCAATAAAAACCTATTTAAATTGGTTTAGTTATTTACCTCGGTAAAAACCGAACTTAACCGGGGTAAACACCATTTTTAACCAAAAAATATACTATGTACGGTAATCCCTAGCGGTATTTAAAAGCATTTTTTCACAGACACATTTAGTGAGACGGAACTTTAAAAATTGCCGAATTTCTTGGTGACAGTTGACGACGATTCTGACTTATGGGAACTGGTCATGACTGACTTCCTCTCAATTGTTTCCGAAGTAATGGTTTGTTTCGAGAACTTTTTATCCAAAGCATCTACTTCTTTGACCAATTCTGACGGCTTTTTTACCTTAGTAACATTCGTGGTTGTTGCGTAGTCCGAAGATTGGAACTCCGAAGGCCTCATGAAAGATCGACTGGTATCCGAACTTAGTTTAGACTCTAAAGTGTTGAAGCGAGAGTCTAAAGTGCTGTACTTCGAATCGTTATCGAATGACTTCGATAACTCATCGATCCCATCTAGCCGGATTGGTTCATATTTAGTGTTGGTAGTCGTCAAATTGACGGGCGAAGAACTGTATATTTTTGTGGTGGTAATTTTTTGCGTACCATTCGGAATTTCTTTGACTTCAGTAGTAGTTTCTTCCATATAATTCGGACCACCGTAGCTAGAACTTTCTTTGTATGGGGAAGCGATTCTATCATAATCTGGAGTAACTGCTTTGACCAGCTCGGTAGACCGATCAAACTTGGGTGTAGACGCGAAAGGAGACTTGACTTCTTCGCGGAATTCTGTCTTACTGAATTCCGTTTTAGGATACGACTGGTAAGACTCACTATGGATCTTAAACTCCGACTGTTTGGTACCTCCAGGGATTGCTTCTGTAGATTTCTGGTGTTCAGAAAACGTCTGACCTACACCATCGAATGGTTTTTTCAGGGTTGAGTAGATAGGTTCCTTGTCATCAAATTTGAGTTCTCTGGCGTTGAATTTTGGGCTCAGTGGGGTCTTGGGGGGTTCGTAACCATACTTCTGTTCTTTGTAGTCATAAAGCGATGATTCCTGTCTTTCGGTTTTGGTTTCCAGGTGGCGCGGAGGGTCGTGGAGGGGGCGCGGGGTGTCGTGGAGGGGGCGCGGCGTGTCGTACAGACGGGTCTCGTAGCTGTAATGTTATTTTTAGTTGGTTATCGGTTGATTAAATTTTAATATATTATGTTATTGGCTTGAATTGTTTATGGGCGGTTTATAGGAAAATATTTTAAATATTAACTTTTTGTAGGATTTTGTATGTTGAATTATTTTTCATGTAAAAGAAACACGGAAGAGGTAAGCAGAGATATACAGTACTCTCTTCTTTCGCCAGTTATTTTAAAGTCTTTTGTAATAGGGGCGAGCTTATTTTTCTAGACAAAACAAGTAGATTTGTGCAGTATAATTAAGATTTATAGATAAATCGAGAGATCAATGTGATTTTTAATCACACTTTCATGTTTTAAACTTGGTTAAATTTCAAATAATTACTCAGCCATAAACAACACAAACCCATAGTTAATTATTCAAATTATAAACCACCCCAATTTAAGAATCCCATTTTTGTAAACATAAAACCTAACATAATATTAAAACAAAGTTGCTGAACAAAAAGTGATGAAGTTAGCCCCCCCATAGAAAGTTTCCCAAGAGAGTTAAAGACACCAACACCGCCATGCCATGCCAGAAGAGTATTATGTCAAGAAGAATTAGTTTTAGGCAACGAAAATGTAATTAGGGGACAAAATATTAGTATCTTCTTTGAAAATTCTAGAAGTTTTCACAATGTGTCTTTGACATGTAAAAATATTAGTAACACATTTTATTTTTAGTTGTAACAGCAAAAACGTTATATTCACAAAATTATTAAAGGACCAAGCTTATAATTCATTCTATAATTCGTTCATATGACCTTTTACATTCATAACTAGTAAATAAACTGTATTTATTTATTTTAGTTCAATCTATACAGTCGCTTTCGTACATGCAAAAGAAGTGAACGAATTTATTTCGATTCACTTAATTCATCATTCACTCACTCGCTCATTCTTTCGTTCCTTTTCCTCTTACCATTCCATAAATTGTGTTCTCTGAAATATCACAGTACCCGCCCATTCATATGTAACATTGAGTTTTTGTAATGATCACCCTTGTAGATCGGCATTTGTTAAAAAGAGACTGTGACCTGAGTGGCAGTCTCTGTTTGAGGAAAAAAGCTGGCAGCCCATTTGGTGGTAAGTGGATACCTGTGTTGCCATCACAGAGACTTGCAATGTCAAGTGCCTGTAACCACACCGGCACCCACTGTTCACTCAGCTGCGCCTGCTGGTGCACATAGGTCTGGTGGTAGAACTTCCCCAGACGAGCTCTTTTTCAGAGAGCTCTACGGCTAACACTCGATGTGTCATATTAACGGGCGGCCGGTTTATTCTGTAAAAATCTTACTGTGAAACATTAGGCAAAGACGTCATTAGTTGAACAAAAAAATAGTTTCTTTGGTATTGTTGTCGTTGAGCTCCTCAAGTTCTGAGTCGAGCTTCACTATTACTGGCAATGTTTGCACCGACTGGACTGGTCCACTCAAATCTGTGTGTTTCTTTCCTCAAAAGACCAGTTCAGGCAATAATCTACACTGTCTTCACGTGATCTGACTAAGAGTATGTCTTGAATTTTAAAGAGACTTTGATCCTTCAGTTTGTGTCGCCATTTCTTCTCAGGGATAGTCAGATACGAAATGTCAACTCCATCTAGCTCTTTTCTTTAAATAATATGACGTGTAAAAGTAATTCCGATCACCTGATGCTAGGGATTGGCACTATTGACAGCTGACTTCACCTAAGTTTTCATTGTGAGATTTTTACATAATAGACTGGCCGGTACTGTGCAAACGCTGACAATAGCGGTGAATCACCCTTACTTTTCACCCTTATGCCTTAAGCAATAAGGTTAAAAAGTGGTTAACCACCAATGTCTGCTATGGTAACCTTACATGGCCTTTCCCGTCCCGCGGTCAGTGATGGTGTCATGTGCCACATATTAGCACAGTGTGCCCCATACCTATCCCGATGAGGTTGCCAGGTTTCGAAGATGAAACTGATAGGTTTTATGATGATGTGTTATCTACAGGATAGTTTTTTTTATGTGAATATTGAAGTATTTTAATTGTAGAAAAAGTGAATGATTTAAATGTAAAATTTTGACCATATGCTTTACCAGTTTATGGCTTTTTAGTAAACTATATACTTATGAAAGAATTTGACGGAATATCATTGTTAACTTTTCTGATGGCTGCTGCCTTTTACAGCAACCACGAGACAAGATTTATAGACTTTGAAAAGCCATTTCAAATTTAAAGAAATGATTTTTAGTAACTACAATGAAATAATGACCAACGAAATGTTTAATAATGTTCCCACACAGAAAGTAAAAACCAATTTATTCCCTTTCCTTTTTAAAACTCAGAATGATTTTTTGACTGACACGACAAACATTTCTACCACAACACAGATACTTAGGAACCAATACCCCCCCCCCCCCCGTATACACCAACAAATTTGAAACTACCCCTTACCTGGCAACCCAGTGCAAACAAAACAAAGGGTAGAAGAAGAACATCACAAACCGCTGATCACTTAGCCGTATCCTCGCACCTAAGTAGCGACGCCCTGCGCGGCGGGGGCGGGGGCGCGCGCTCCCTGCGGTAGGGAATCCGGTCCTCGCCCACTAGGTGTGCCGTGCGTACCTCCGGCAGGGTTAGCGACCGCACTGTCACCTCCTCTAGGCTTGTCCTTTAGAAGCACCCCATGCAGGTTAGTCAGATTAGATTAGTTTGTAAAAGAGGGTTTTGTGGTGGTAAAGTTTTTTTTTGTATAACTTGAAGACAACATTGATGTTTGTGGTGTCGATATCAGTATAATGTGAATACGTCTTGCTCTTTTGAAATTGTTTATAGAATTTACAAAACATATAATAATTAAAATGCGTGTATTCTCCGGAGGGTTAGGCAGAGGTGTACTTACAATACACCCGCAAAATTAGACACATTTTTTTTATGTTTAAACTTTATCCTTACCAAACGACAACTCACACACACATAATCAGCCTATGTGCCCACTGCTGGGACACAGGCCTCCTCTCTGTGAGAGGGAGTGGGCCGTAATCCACTAGAAGGCCCAGTGCGGGTTGGTTGGTGCGACAGCTAATGAGTCAGAATTAATTACTTAATTTATTGTTACGAGACTCCCGGAAGTCTCACGTCGCTTTGTTAACTTTTTTTTATTATTGAGAAACAGTTTAATGATTTAAAGCAAAAACGCATTAAATCGGACTGATACCACAAATTACTTTGATAAATTTCCTTTAGAAAACATAATTTTCGATGTAAAACTGTACCACCATTGAAAACCTGGCATCAATAAGTAACGGAGCATGCCTAGTTAGTGCTCTATGTATGTATAAGGTAATAAAGTACACAGTAGATAATACACAAGCTATACACAGTATTATGTACAGAACGATGGCTCGATCCGCTTGCGCATATGTTAGGAGCGTCGGGTTCAAGCAGATATATTTGTAACCTACAGGTTGTGAAAGTCACTAGAGGGAATCATTTTGATGTTAGGCACACGGCTCTCTTTTACACGCCACCGTCATGCGTAGTGAATACTGGTTTTTTATAGGATTAAGATGTATTTTTTTTCTTGTAACGCCAATTAATGAATTTTACTTTATTTTCTTTGTATACGCGCCGAAAACACAACTAGTGCTGTTTATTCAAGGCAGAAAACGCGCCAATTGCATAGGCCATTGCCTGTGGCATAGTATAAGTTGAAGCAACAATAAAAGAGTTGCATGCAGTTGATTCATTTGTTGCTTCTGTATGATATTCTGCAGTATTGATACTTGCATCGCACAATTGGGGCTAAAGGCGGAAGCGCGAGGCAGGGTAGCCCGCCGGAATCAAATTTTCTTACGTCAGGATGTGTATTTATTAAAATATGTCACAGTCACGAATCATATTTAAATCAACCTGATACTGAATTGAAAAAAATCGTAAGAAAATTTTGAGTTTCGCGGCCATCTTAGCGCATACACCTTAATATAGAAAGTGCTTGTGTTGCACAAAAGTGACTTTTAAAAACTGATAGTCAATATGTACATTTTTTTTGGTATTTCCACGAATTCGATTCCCGAAACAAACAAACATATTTATGACCTACAGATAAGTTGCCCCGGAGCTGTGTGTAGGCGACATCCTCAAAACGGAAGAATTTCTGCTGATATTCTCGATCGGGATGACAAACCTTTTCTTGTTTGTGTGTATAATATAAATAAAAATCAAGCAAATATACATAGTGTGGCAAAAACGTTCCTAGCATATTGCAAAGCGGAATTCAAGCTTATATGGACGCTCACAAAAAGGTATTTACATTCTGTATGTATATGTATTTATTTACATATGTATAGTTGATTTTAATATTAGTTTTAGGCAATGTAAACAAAGACTGCTTCGTTGGTCTAGTTTTCGCAAGCGCCAGTGGTGAGTGTGGGGTCCACTGGGTGCTGACGGAAGGTTTGATTCCTAAGCTGGACAATTTTTTAATGGGTTTTTCTATTAGAAAGTTCTTATGCCCGTCGATAGGCGTTACAAGGGATTTTAAAACGATTTTGAACTTTCTTTTTTTAAATAAGTAATGTAATATTACCATAGTTATTTTTATGATGTACTAGCTGACCCGACAGACGTTGTCCTGTCTTAACTATGAATATTGAACTAATTTAATTTTAAAAAGTTTAATAGAATTAATAAAAGTTAATATGGTCGTTAAGTTTTCTAATGTTACGCGCAACTTTTTTTTTTCTTTCATAAGAATCTTCTCCTGACGATAAAACAACACACAACAAAAAAGAATTAGCAAAATTGGTCCAGCCGTTCACGTGTGATGCCGTGACCAAGATAAATAGGGATTCAATTTTATATGTAACAAGATTAATTTTAGGTGTATACCTGCAGGTATAGGTATTATTAAGTAAAATCGAAGTGTGTTTCGTTTGAGTTTATCTATCAAATCTTTACCAACATTGCCACATAAAATAACATTCCAATCAACTATAAATATATGTATAAATGTATATAAAAAGCTCTGTTTTTCAAACTTACTCTTGATTCATCGTTCTGTCATTGGAAGAGACTCTGCAATGAAAGGCACATGAGACTCAACTAGGCATCGATCTAGGAAACTAGGCATAGATCTAGGAAGCTAGGCACAGATATAGGATTAAATCTAAGCATAGATTTTAGATTAAATGTTGACGGACACTAGACACAGATTTAGGATTCAATCTAAGCATAGATTTAAGATTAGATTTTGGCATATATCTAAGATTAAATCTAGGTTTAAAGCTAGGATACAGTTTTAAAGCTAAACCAGTCTGTAGCAAGTAGAGTAGAATGGTGTGGGTCAAGTTGTAGGTTAGTATTGATAGTGGCCGGGTAAAGTTAATAATTTACACATTTTCTATGACTATTTCAACTAGGCGAAGTATGTAAATACATCTATTTAATAAATTTAAAAATTACCCGGGCATTATTAACATTAACCCTAATTTAGTCTCTGTTACTAACTATTTCAGTAAAACATAAAATTCTCGGTCAGTAAGAGAGCTAAATAAAATAGTTTCACTATGCACTAATGTACTAAGTGCACTATATTTACTAACATATAAAAGTATATAGGACTAGAACATTAGTGTCCCATATTCTACTGAGTATACATTGTACGAAGCGTGAACACATGCATGAAGTATAGAAATGGATATGACAGTAAAATAAATGCATAGAAAAAAAGACAGATTTTTTCAAATTATCACAAGTTGTTCAAAGTTATCTGTTGTGAACTTATATATGGTTGGTTAAGAGCGTTCATCCCGCGCTGGCTGGCACCGTCGCTTTTATAGTGGTTTTTGGTGATTATAAATCAACGTACTATTTCTTCAATAAAAACATTTAATCGTAATAAGTACTGCAAATAGAAAATTATTGACGGTATGTCGATTAATATAAATAAATACCAAAATAACTTAAAAAATATCATACAAGCTTATTAATACCAACTAACAAGTGCTTGGCTGAAGAAAAAAATGTACTTTGTTTTAAACATAATAAGATAACCACGAAAAACCACCAGAAAAACAACGTTGCTAGCCCGCGCTGGATTAATACTCTAAATCAGTACCAAAAGCTTACACGAGGTTTGACAGATTTACTCATACAACTGATTAATCATTCAAGAGCATGGGGTAAATATGACTTATACTCGTGTCCTGTGGGGTAAACACACTAACAGTAGAAATGGGTTTTATTTTGACAGTTCAACAATATTCATTATTGCATTAATTACGTTGTTGAGCATATGAAGCAATCGATTAATGTCCCCGTCACGAGAAGCTATATTTTTTTTTAAACACACATACAGGGGTTCAAATGTTTACGTTCCATGAGTCAGACGCGTTCCAGTACCACAAAACTTTTTTTTTTAAAGGGCATCTCGCAGTTGGCCTTGAGAGGCCGTGACTGCTTAACTCTACTGGCTCAGCTGCGGCGCGGGCTGGCGCTTCAACGAGCAAGGGATGGTCGGGGGTCTCGACGTTACTCGGTGTCTTCGCGGGGCGCGAGGACCTCGGCGGCGACGTCGGAATGAACCACAAAACATTAGACGACAGCGCTTTATATCGCTAAAATATAACCCAACCAAGTGAAATTGCTCGTTAGTTTCGTATTACACGTTGAGTTGATTGAATTTGGGATCATTTGTAACTTGGTAGAAATTCTTTATTTACAAAATTTATTGTTTCTCGTGACGGGAACTTTAGCAATATCCTTAAAAATGATTCAGATTGTGATTGATAGTGTGTTACGACATTAGAATGCTGAATTGAAAATTTCAGTCGAGAACTTGTACAGTTTATTTAAGATGATAATCATGCAATTTATTTTACTGTTGACATTGAATTTTAAGTTGAAAACAGTGTTGCTTAGCCAATAGAATAGTTAACAAGTGTAATTTTAAGCTTTTTAACTATAGTATAAAAAAGCTCTTACTAATTTAAATACGTTAATCATGTAAATACTACACATTGAATATTACTTTTACTGATTGTTTTGCGAATTACCGTCTTCTCATTTTATCCGGGTATTTCAAACAATTATGTGGTGGCAAATCGCAGAATAACCGGTAAAAGTAATTTATTTGAAAAGTAATAATTCTAACCTTGAATTTGGCTTCCAGAGTGTTTGTATATTTGTGTTCGTAATCTTATAAATTATAATATATAAGGTTTATATAATAATAATAGTAGGCACATATCATAAGTTGTGAAGGCACTTGTAGAAAGTAGTATTTTGTATATAAAAGTATTAAATAGTTTAATAATTATCTGTTTGTGTCCGATGGCAGCATGGAAAGCAAAAAGTTTTGGAGTTAATGATTTGGAAAAAATATGTTAGAATTGTTGTGTTGTTGCATAAAATGTTCGTTGGTTTTGGTGGTGAAACTCTTTTGACAAAAACTAATATAGAAGTTTAACAAATGTACTATATACTTTGATTAAAAAACAGTATTATGATATCTTTGTCCAAAAAAATATATAACATTTACTTATAACACCACTGTGTTATAAGTAAATATTATATATTTTTTTCCAGTAAAATGTAAGTCTAAGAATATTTGATTATTTTAGTTATACTATTGGTCCCCCATTTGTCGAAATTCGTCCATAATTCCTTTAAATAGATTTACATTATTTTATAAAAATATTATCTTTCTGCACAGGAGTGCAGAAAGATAATAAATAATAATAAAAAATTAAGCGGACGGAGGTGTACGAAATTTGACACAATTAAAGTTTATATGGAGGACCATACAAACTTTAATTGTGTCAAATTTCGTACACCTCCGGCCGCTTAATTTTTGTTAAAGGGGTACTAAGGTTTCACGTATTAATATATAGAAGATTAAGTCACCTTCATAGTGAAAGTTTCAACTTGATCCATCAGCCAGATCAATTCATAGATTTATACACCGAGATATTTAAATGGTTGTTTTCCCGCGCCAGAACAACTTGCCATAAGGAGTACTTTCGAAGCATAGACTCAAAAGTAAAAAAAATAAGATATTTTTTTTATTAAAAAAATATTCAGAAACTCGAAAACATGAGAACCAATAGTAACACTAGAGGTAACTTGTAGGTACTATTCGAATCGCACGCGCCGTCGACAAAGGGAACAGCGATGCATAAATGTTCAAAGCAAATAAACTGTCGCACGTGGTGATTTTTCACAATGGTAAATCTGCCATTTTATGTTTCTAATATTTTATTTGTATATAAAACAATTGTATTACCAAGACAGAACCATTTGGCTGCGGGAAAACAACCATTAAAATTTCTCGGTGTATGTCTCTGGGATGGATTACTTTATTAAGTATCCTTCTGTTACTAGTTTCATCACCAAAAACAAACAGCAAAAAATAACAAAAAACAAAAAAATACTCAATAACAAACTTACCGAGTAGTAAATCCTTCATAATTCTGTTTGGGCTCTTCCTGAGGTCTAAAGCTGGAGAATGTTGGACTCTGAACCGTATACTGCTTTTCATCTCTATATTGGTTGTAACCAGAATTCTGACTGTACGTTGACTGGTTCAGAGTAGACTGGTTCAGAGTTGATTGGTTCAGAGTTGTCAAATTGTTAAAGTTCTCCGGTCTTGCAGGTACGGTCGGACTCTTCGGGGTCGTATATCCGTATCCGGGTGACACAGGGCTCTTCGCAGTTTGTCCGGGCGTGCCGTGTATCGACTGGTTGAGGTGGGAGATGTGTGTGCTGATGTTGGTAGTGTTGTGTGTCGTCTGTGTTGTGTTGTGTGGGGAGTACGTGCTGTTGGGGCTGTACGTTGTGTTGGCAAAACTGCTGTTTGGGGTTTTGAATCTGTGGAGAAATAATCCTCATATATTTGTTTTGTAGAAATACTGTTTTGTAAATGTATTTATTGAAATTGTATTACCTACAGTCAATATCAATGTGCCAATTGTCCACCATTTTTTTTATATGCTGCCACTGTCTTACTGCGGAGCTATGGCATTCCGTTTGTAAGCTAGTAAAGCCTTATCTTTATTTATGGAGTCCCGTATAGCTATTCACAAGCATTCCCCTGGCTATCGTATCGAAAATGACACATTTCGATAACCTGATTTTCTGTGCCCCCGACAGCAAACTGACAACAAGCTGTCGGAAGAATAGTGATCGTCTATTTGATTAAACTGACAACATTTTCGGGTTTTGGATAACATTGATTGATGTTAGATTCGGTACGGAAGCGTATCGAATGCTTGTGAATATCTACGCCGCTCTCCTTTTGGCACTTTATTAGAAACAACTATGGCACCTATGTTCGGTAATGAATGGTAACGGTTAAGGTAAAATTATTCAGATTTCAGTCCAAGATTTACACAAGTTAAAACATTAGTGAACTAAACGTAAACTAAGAGATGTGTTGCTCGTTGCTGGGGTCCCAACTAAAACATTAGCCGGAGACGGGTGCGCGTTATGAAGGCGGACTTTGTCACTTTTGACTTTAAAAAGTATTGAAATTCAGCCTGATTTGTGTAAGTGATTTTTGATTGTAGTCATACTTTGGAGAACCTTGTTGCTCTAAATAATAACAATGTTAAGCATCGCATGCTGAGATCGCTACGTGGATGGGTGACCATCCATTACATACCGAGGACCCTTCCGTGCTTCGGAAAGCACGTTAACTTGTTAGTCCCGGCTGCCATTTATAGATCTTTGTCAGTCGTTATGGGTAGTCAGAAACCCGAAACTCTAACAACTAGTCTTACCAAAGGGTATCCGTATTACCCCGTGACTGAGTTGTGGAGGTCAGATAGGCAGTCGCTTCATGTAAAATTGTAGTGCTCAGTTGTTGTTGTGGTTCCGAACCATGTTGGGGTCGGCTTCCAGTCTAAACTGGAAGCCGACCCCAACATGGTTCGGAAAAGGCAGGCAGATGATGGTGAGTCATACTGGTGGTAACAGATATTTCCCTACCGATGCTGCGACGCGTCACTGTTGTACCCCAGCTGCACGTCTGTGTCGGTGTCGTCTCCCGACGTCTCTCCGGCGCGTATCTTGTACTTCGCTTGTCTGATGGCTGTCAGTCGGCCCCGAGCTTCCTCTAGCTCTTTTTCTATGCGAAGGACTTCCGACCTGGTGATAGAGAGAGAAATTAGTTTAGTTATGACGTAGTTGACGGTCAAAAAGTGCTGACTCTCACTTCAGTTTGAATAAATGACTTTTGATTTTGATTATGTCACGAGCGTTCTGCATTTGACCGCCATACTGCGATCGCCAACCTGCCTGCCAAGCGTGGCGGTTATGGCAAATCCCCCCCTTTTGGGGGAGGCTTATGTCCAGCAGTGGACGTCTTTCGGCAGATATGATGATGTCACGAATAAGCAAACTGAAGATGAATTATGAACATGAGATATTTACAGTGTAAAAAAAAAAAGTTTTCACCAAGCAAAAATCAATTCTATACTCTCTGTATTCTATTTGTTTTTATTGCTGAATGGGCCTGGGCCTCGATCACGCCTGATGGAAAGCGATGGATGAAGTCTATGATTGAACGAGCGTGCTCCGAGATGCCTGTTTACTCTTGCTTTGAAGGCCGACGGGTTCAATGTGGAAGGGAATACAGACGCTGGCAGAGAGTTCCACACTTTGGCTGTACGCATAGTGAATGTGGAGGAGAAGTGCTGAGTACGATTGGTCCATACACAATGCTGACTAACATTGAGCAAAAATACTTAATTACTGGGACATTGGTTTGAATTATAGTGTGTAAAATTAAATGTAGCTTACGCTAAAATAATAGTCGTTTGGTTGCCTTAATGTACATGGCACAGTGTCTTTTAAAATTTTGAATGAAGTCCGAATGTTAAAAAGAATATTATATTAACATTCAAAATTTTAAAAAAAATGTAACGCTCATGTAAAATCTAATATTCAGCTGCATGCAGTTAGACTGGAAGCCGACCCTAACATAGTTGGGCAAAGGCTGGGCAGATTGATTTTTATCGTTTAATTCGTATTCGATACCCAACACGTGGGTAAAGTACTGTCAGCTAATCTTATTTGACCGTGTACCTGAATGTATTAGACCGTGATGTACACGTACCTGGCGTCGATCTCCTGCGCGATGCCGCCCACCATGCGCCTGTTGAGCACCAGACTGCGCTCCTCCTCCGTCTGGATGGCGTCCCTGGCGGCACGCACCAGGTTGTCGGTGGAGCGGATCACTTCGGCCCCGGCTGCCTGCAGGCGGCGGGTGGACTCCGATGATGGGTCGGCTTTCACCTGCGAACACATACAATCAAAGTCAAAATGCAAATGTACAAGGAAACTTTGGCGCGTGACAAAAACCGCAACTAACGGCGCCATCTTGTTTTTAACTGACTTCAAAATGGAGGCCCTCAATTTGTCTGTAGTTTTTGTTTTGTATGTTCCGTGTATCTCCAGTAATAGACGAACGATTTCGAAAACTATTATTTTAATGGAAATTGTATGCGTCAAAAAATAAATATTGTATTAACTTTGCTTGGGTATTTTTTGCGATAGCTTCGGTATTTAATACATTTTGTTTCTTGATGATGTTTTTGTAGTTATTGTTATTAACAAAGCAAGTAGTGGTATACGAATTGGTGTGAGGTAGCTATACTCCATTTGAAATAAGATTAGATATTTAATTAAACCTTTTTTACAGTCCGATCAACCGATTTTGACTTCTATTGCGTTGGTGGCCAATGGTGGCATGACAAATGGCAGCTGCAATAAACAGTTGGTATTGTAACGACTTTTTTTGCTTTTAATGCCGTCGTTATGCCTACGGTATAGAAATCAGAATCAGTTGAACGGACTGTAAAAAGGTTTGTTTAAATGTCTAATCTTATTTCAAATGGACTATAGGTAGCTATCATGACTAAAAAGTGAAAAATAAAATACTATTTTACAAAAATAAACCAACCGACTTCCATCAAAAAACACTGTAAAGTGGAAAATAACTTTGATTTCGGAAGTCGGTGGCAAAAAAAACTAATATACATATCTAAAGATTCTAACTTCCGAAACCAAACTTATTTTTATTCACTTTGTAGTGTTAACTAGTACTACTATCAACCTCATTCAAACGCCAAACGAAACTTGTAACACTGTAAAGTAGGCATTTCATACTAATATCAACACTATTGATATTGTGAATAAAGTTCATGTTCGTATGAACCGCTTCCGGTTATTGGCTTAAGTAAAATCTTATGCTTTCTAGATCTCAGCCTGAGTATGCTATACCTTGCAAGCCACCAGCAACTGCGCCGTGGACGACGCCACCTGCCTGGCGCTGGATATGAGCCTCTCCTCCGAGCCTGCACCCTGCACGAGGGCATTGGCAGCCTCCACCAGGGAGTGTGCCGCAGCCGCCACGAGCCTGGCTGCGGAGATCAGACCCTCGGACCACTGCCCGTCGTCTGACGAGGACGTGGGCCGGCGGGCTACTTTGCCCTGGAAACAAAAAGGTAAGGTTAAAAAATATACTGGTACTAGGTAGCTACTGAGGTAGAAGATTATCCCACAGGAACGTACTACCTCGATGAAAGTATCTTAAGTGTTAATCTAGTTTATAAACTATCTATGAGCCAAATTTAATTAAAATCCGTTCAGGCGGTTTTGCGTGATTGAGTAAAACACTTTCTCATTTATAATATTAGTAGGATTATGAATTTATGTATAATTACAATCATTATCAGCCACACAAAGGCTTCTCTCTGTGAGGGAGTGCAAGTCCACCACGCGGGCCCAGTGCGGTAGATGGTTGGTACATATCACATAAGTTCGAATTTTTGGTTCTAGGACAAACATTATAATTTATACATACTACCAGTATAATTTGGTAAGTATTGTTATGTTATTCATTATTATTATTTGTATACTCTCGGCAGGTAGGCAAATAAATTAATTCTAAGTAATTTATCGCTATATGTTTAGTTTTTCAAAAGATATTTACGAAGTAATAGACAATCAAGTATATTTAAAAAATAATGCTTGCATCTTTAACAGAATATTATTATAAACTAACCTGATCAATCAGCTCCCGCTGTGCGGCCGACGCAGCCCTGACGAGTGCTGACGTAGCCGTGATGATGGACTTGGCAGCTTCCAGGATCATCTCGTCGAAGTTCAGGCTCTCATCCGCCTCCTGCAGACAAGGGAGGTTTGAGTGATGTATTAATATTAGTGATACTATTTACAATAGTATGTGAAATATGAAATGACAAACGTATGTAAGACAGACGGTAACACAGACATAGACAGAGACATGGAAAACAACAAGGCACAGTAGTCAGCGTCAAAAATATAGCAAAAATATACATAAGTATAATCAGCCTATAATGTTCCCACTGCTCGGTAGACATGGGTAGTTCGCGAACGATTGACGGAAATGAACTACTTCATATCACAAAATAAACTTATCATTCAATCAGTAGTCATTCAAATATATAATAATAATAATAAATAATAATAATATTAATATATAATAATATATATAATATTATTATTATATTATTATTATTATTAAATGTGTCTCTACTTCACTTAGTTCAGTCTTTCTTTTCGCTCGCACAAGCTGTGCGTCAGACAAAACCCCAAAAAAAGAAAACTGTGCGCCGGGCGCACCATAAACTCTATCCTCGAAATTCATATTTCTAGGTTGATAGTCCTAAGCCTGTATAAAGCATGAAGGAAAATCGACATAAGTATAAAACTGAACTAGTGAAGTGCATCATTTGTCGTATCACTGTCGTTATTATTATGTTATGGACTCGTTCTGATTTGCTGAACTAAATGAAGTACTGAAGTAAATGAGTGGACTACTTCGTTAAGCGAAAAGATATACTTCATTCATTTCTTTTTACTGACACATTTTGCGCATCTCTACTGCTGGGACACAGACCTCAGACCACAGGCTGTAATCCACCACGCGGGCCCAGTGCGGGTTGGTAGACACGTCTTCGAATTATTGGTTCTAAGACATGCCGGTTTCCTCACGATGATTTTTTTCTTCACCGTTTTGAGAGCAGTGGTCATGAAAGTGTTTACACAAACTAAAGTGCTTGCTTGGGTTCGAACCCACACATAAGTCGCGGCCGTTACTACACTCCCGTAACGTAGACGCAAATATTTCCAAAGTTATCTAGACAACTCGGAAGGTTAATGTTCAAACTGCATTGGTTTTTGTCTACCTGTTGCCCCTATATTATTGAAGCTGACTACATACACATAAGGTAGAAAGTTAAACGTACAAAATACTAATATTGTAATAGTTATATAGATTGAAATAAGGAAAACAAATCATGACATACAATAATAATGTAACAGACAAAACCCAAATTTTATAAACTTTTGTGGAGCTAATTTTTTCATCAAAATATAGAATTTTGTCTTTTTATGTATTACTGAATACTGAATCATCTGTGAATTCGATTAAAAGAATTTTCATTCAGCGTTCTCGTCTTGTGAAGAAAGCAATATCTAATGAAAGTCGAAAAAGATTTATATCTATGAATTTATTACGAAATTCTATTGTTATTAATAAAATCCGAATCAAAGTCGGGAAACATCCATAAATTTATTATAAAATTCAATTTAAATGAATAAACCTAGTCAGATATTCAGGTTTAGCCCGTAACATAAAACACACATAATACATAATTAGAAATATTTAGAAAACATACATACATAAAGAAAAACAGTAAGACAGACACAGAGATAAGAAAATCAGTTAGACCCAAATCTTCAAATTTCTTCCTTTGTCGCCGAGGTTCAGTAGTTAGTACCGGCATCGATGTGTAATATGTTTGATTCCTGGGTGATACTAACGATACAACCAAGAATATCAAACATATCTCAACGACACGCGGTAGGCTTCGACGACACATGGCCTTCTATATGCTCTTCTGGATGTTCAGGGAGAAATTCTTCATTTGTGGAGAATGTTTGCTGCATTTTGATAGATGTTGTTGGTATATAAATTCAAGAAAGAATAGTTTTAAATAAGATAAGTACATATAGATAGGTACACACAAAGAAATATGCAACAAATCAAGAGTATTCACTAGGATTTATCATCTAAAGGAGTTATTTGGCATTCGTGGCAACTGTGGTCGAGTTTCGACCACTGGGCGGCCACGATTAACAATTAATATTCCTGACTTTACATTCCAGCACTCTATTGCGTAACTTACGATTAATCATAATCTGTTTCGTTTTGAAATAGATGGCTAAACCATTGCTTCATATGTTCGAAAAATGTGTCTGCTCAACAGCGTAAATAACGCAATGAATATTGTTGAACTGTCAAAATGAAACCGATTATGATTTTTGTTTTTTTTTTTGTTTGGGAAATCATCAAATAACTTCGCCCGCTCTGGGTGGAGCAGGAGGGCGTGTCATACTTTTACTGACTAAAACCCACCCGTGTTCCCTCAGTTGCCTGTGTGCCAGGGGCCGCGGTATCTCTTTCGAACAACCCGCACCAACCGATTATGATTAATCGCGTGTTACGCATTTAGGGTGTAGGTCATACAATGCATTGTATAGGCCCCACTGACCTGCACTTTAACACTCTTCCTAGGCCGTAGCGACTCTAGTTTCTTGGCGGCCGCGTCGATGGATGCAGCCGCGCCCAGCAGTTCATTCTCAGCGATCACCGTGGGATCGTCCGGGTCGACCCAGTCGGAACCTAGTGGGAAAAAACAGGTATTTAGATAATTTATGTCTTCTTTTTCTTAAGGTCTTACACGAGCAAATAAAATTGCTCCATCTTGGGCAATTCTCGTCAAATATGACGTCACGACTACATCCAGCAATTTAGGGCAATTCCAACATGAAGCAACCTTTTGCCAGAGTATGAATCCATATTTTCCAGCAAAAGACATCTTATGAAGCTGTTGTGTTCGTATTTTACCTTTGAGCAGCTCCGCAGTGGCGATGATGTCGGCAGTGGTGTGCGCCACGTGCCGCGACAGGTCGGGCAGCGCCTGCCGCGCCAGCACGTCGCCACCGCAGGCCGCCAGCACGGCCTGCAGCAGCGCGCGGTAGGCCTGCGCCGCCGCGCGCCCGGCCTCCAGGGTGCGCGACTGCAGCTCGGGGGACTCCGCCGAGTGCGCGGCTCCCTGACGGAACGAAAGGACATCTTGGGTAAGTATTTGGAAATAGAAAGAAAGAATACCGTTTATTTGGACCCAGTTCGTGAAACATAAAATACAATTCTAATCCTTACTAATATAGTAAACGCGAAAGTTTGTATGTATGGATGTTTGGTACTCTTTCACGCAAAAAGTACTGAATAGATTTGTATGAAATTTGGCAGACAGATAGATTTTGACCTAGATTAACACATAGGATACTTTTTATCCAGGTAGTACGTTCCCGCGGAATAATTTCTCACTACCATACGGACGCCGCGGGCGGAAACTAACATAACCTAATCTAAATAACCTGTATCGTCCCACTGCAACGCAAAGGCCTCTGTCTCCCGTTTGCATATAATTCTGTCTTTAGCTAGTGCTGGCCAGTCTTTTCAGTAATAATCAAGCAAAATACAATTATCAAAGTAAAAAACAGTGAACATATTTTTTTTACAATAATAGTGTGCCTCATGGTAGCGTCAAAAACTTTCATTTCAAATAGACTTGTAAAAGAGAACTGCAGGCTTATCACAAGAACCGTAGAGAAACGTTTTGTCGACGGAATAGTAGACAAAAATAATGTTCCCGTGTAGACAGTTGACAGTTTTCAACCGAGTAATGTAGACAAAAGATTTTTATTCTATGGTAAAGTAGAACTAGAAAGCGTCATTCTTTTTCTAAAATGGACATCTTAGTCCCATGCTAAGTTGTCATTTTTGTATTAAGAACTCTACCCAAATCGAAATAAAGTTGGAAATAGAAAAACAGACTAGAACTAAAGTTGGATCGCGTTTTGTAAAGACGGAATGTGTCAGATGAATGTCTGGGTCCAGTCCATACCTTGCAGACCACCAGCAGGTCCACCACAGTCTTGCGGCCCAGGTTGGCGGCGGCGGTGAGCTGGTCCTGCTTGTTGGCGTTGCCGGCGGACACGGCGCGTGCTGTGGCCACGGTCATCTGGCGCGTCACGCGGATCAGCTCCTCCGGGGTCGCGGAGGACTTGGGGGCCGACGGGGACATCAGCACCTGGGGGAAAGAAGAAGATTAGTAGACATGTAATGTACTTTCTTTGCAGGGTTAGGCAGAAAACTGTCAAATTCCTACATTTCGTCAAATATTTAAGTTTCCATGTAAAAGGGGACGAGCTTATTGCTCAAATCTAGATGCTACTAAGATATTTGTATTGGAATAATTTAAAACTTCAAACTAGTATTCAAAGCCAGCTCTCAAACTGAGGAGGTCGCTTGAGCAACAAATACACTTTATTTATAATATCAGTACGTTATCGATGATGGACTGTGTTTTTTGTTGCTGTGTTTGTTGTATTATTTGGTTTGTACTTCCTTCGCGCAGCAAAGAATCGACGTCATTTTTAACGAAGACTTAGTATATGGGCCGGAGAATTACAGACTTTATCCCAGAAAAAATGCACGAGTCCTGTAAGTCTACGTTCGTACTAAATCTTCCTGCGCCGAAAGTTGATAATCCAACAGTGTGTCTTTTCGACGCGCTCAGGTGCACTCTGTTGGAATCTCAACGCTCGGTTCAACACCGAGAGTTAATAATCCAGTGCGCGGTAAAATCCCGCCGCGATTTTTCGGCCACGGAAGAAAAATCGCGGGTAAAAGCTATTCAGTTAATACACAGAATATAAATGAATTAAACTCTTACCTCAATCTCCTGCGAGATAGCTTCAATGGTAGACTCCAGCGCCCTGGTGCCGCGCGTATGCTCATCTTCAACAGCCTTCACTGTCTTGAGCAGAGACGTCACGTTGGTCACCATAACCTAACAGACACATACTATTAGGAAGGGTACTCTGTGTGGGAATGGTGGTTCTCTGATCAATGTTTTAGGAACAGTGGTAGAAAAAAAAGTAAAGTTCCGATATGGAGTTTCTATCACATTCTTCTCCATACGAAACTACCTTTTGGAGGGGGCGACTAGAATCTTTTTTTTTTGTAAATATTGACGTTCAAAAGTGCCCCATATTTGCCATTTTGAAATAAATTATTGTCTTTGACTTCGAACCGTATTAAGACTTTTCCAATGCTTGTGGTGCCAATATATGTTAGACAAATCATTATCATCTGCCTAGCCCTTTCCCAACTAAGCTGGGGTCGGCTTCTGGTCTAACCGGATGCTCCTAAACACCAGTATTTTACATGGAGCGACTGCCTATCTGCCCTCCACAACTCAGTTACTGGGTAATACGATTTGTTAGACAAATATCAACTTTAATTAACTTTACATTAAGTTGATTTCATAATGTGTTTTTACAAGTTCAGATCAGAAGGTAGGCAGAGTAGACTCTAGTTAGAATTTGAAGTTTTTATGAGCTTTTTCATCAAACGATCAAAGATGTCTATCGTACATGTCTTGACATTAAAAAAAAAGCTTAAATTTGTGTGCTCTGATGTGATTGAACTAATTCCAATGAAGTATTTTTGTTTACAAATTGGTGTAGTAATGTAGTAACTGTTCTCAAAATAATGATCAGAAATCCACCAAAACTTCCCAACTAAATAATCATTTAAATAATAATAATTAAACAACAACAATGTTTTAATAAAATTAAACTAAAAACATGAATTTTAAAGCTTTGGGTTGCCAACTAGAAATTAGATTTTTTTAATACGAAATAAAAAACTGAGAAAACCCGTTAGCTAAACGACATAAGCGCCATGCTACAGCTGTAACCCATAAGCTTTCAAAAAAACACCATAAATATATAAGAATATAATCTTTAAAAAATAAATACATAATTTATATAAGGGTAGGACCAGAAAAGCGTAACGCAGCGTAATTTACGCCGCTCAAATTGTACTACCGAAATTACGACGCCAAAAATCAGTCGAGATTTTTTTTTGCCTTGTTTTGAGCGGAGCATTTTACGTTCTGATCCCAGCCTTTTCATAGATATTTGTTTGTCAATATTGGACCGTATGGCAGCTGATATGAAAGCTTGTGGTTTGTGTTATAGACAGATGACAAGCGGGCGTCTTCTTGAACCGGGCACCATGAGCTGATTGATGGCTACCATGACATGATTCCAATGGGAAATGTGTTTAGAAGAACACTTCTTCGAAAACGACCTATGAAAGAAAAACCTTCACTTGATTCTAACGAATGATGACCTTAAACATAAGCTACGTGTGAACTTATTATATTGAATTGTGTTTTTTATCTTTGAACCTGTAAGATGTGGCTACACCAATAGTTATAGCCATCTTAAAAATTGACTCGAGTCTCAAGAGGCGATCGAGGCTAGAATAGTGTACTAATACTAGAATTACAAGACGAAATTTAAACTAACACAATTTTTGTCCCACTGCTAGGTAAATAGCTCCGCTATTATTCTAGTCTTAATTCTTTTAGCCTGTATTCTGTAAAACAGGTTACCTAGCACAGGAGTCAGGGTTTCAATTGAGCATGTAACTCATGCTTCTTATGTCAATAAAACATATCACCTTTTCAAAGTATGGTCGGCTTCCAGTCTTACCGGATGCAGCTGAATACCAGTATTTAGTGGAGCAACTGCCTATCTGACCTCCACAACCCAGTTACTAGGTAATACGATATCAATAAAACATATGGCTTAAGAATATTTCAACTTCTTTTGAGACTACGATATTTAGCTAGATTTAAAACCCCTTCAAAATTCAATGCTAGGAAGAAGTTATATAGACTCGCGTTTTCCCAACTTTGTTGTGGTCGGCTTGCAGTCTAACCTACTACGACGGGATGCAGTAACACAGACATATTTTCAATATGGAGTTCTGAAAGAAATAGATGTACAAGCTAGGACACTGTCAGGGTCATGCCACACTGAGACATAAAAACTAAACACATTTCGAACAAGTGTGACTATGAGAATGACTGAAGCGAGTTAGTTTTGTGGGGCGGCCGGTTTATGCAGCTATTGATATACTTCCCTATATTTAACATGATCACCGTATAATGTTCCCACTGCTGTCTCAGACCTCCTCTCTGTGAAAGAGAGCGAGCCGTAATACACCACATGGATATACGGCGGTGCAAAGTCGATCATTTGGATAAAATCATCCAATTTTGCACGAATATGTGAAAATGGGTATTATAAAACACACCCATTTTAAAGGCTTTGGATCAATAATGGACTCGAACACTTTTCAATGTAATGAAATAATTATTTATTTAAGATTTCGATTGTAAATGAGTGTTATTTATTGTCAGAATATTGTTTTCTTTTGACAATAGTGTTTTAACTAATATGAAGCGAATATTGTGATTAAAATCTCTGTGATAATGTGAAGCAGATCAGCTGTAAAAATGGTCTACTTCACCATTTATGATAAACTTTGATGTTAAGATTCCAATTAATAATAATGATCTTTGCACCCCTATACCAAAAGACCCAAAAAAAAACACAATATAAAAAGCTTGAACAACAGCGTGCATAATAAGATCACAGTGCAAAACCGACCGCCACACGACAATGACTTGAGAACCAATGAGAAGCCTCCACACCATGCTCGGCGTGCGTAGTAGCGATCAAATTCAAGTATATCTGACCGATTCATCGTCGTTTCTCGTCACTGCCTCTGTCTCCTTAAACCGATCATTCCTGATCTCGTTTAACATCCGCAGTTGGTCTTCCATTCTTGAACTCGGTCTCGATCGAGATTGACTGCGCATTAGAGAGCGAATTCTCTCAATATCTTCATAACTTTCAGTTTTGTTAAGAATCCTTTCATAGACATTCCACCAGTTGTCAATTGAGCCGAATTGTTGTTCGCGGCTCTTGAGTACGTCTTCGTAAATTGTCCACCAATTGTTGGCGTAGTATTGGAGAGGGTAGGTGCGTGTTAGGTCCATAATCTCGAGGGTATTTTGAGAATTTTCCGGGTTAGATCTCGTAGATTTTATTGTGTCTGTATTGTAAGTAACATGGCGGTTTATATTCCGGTGTAAACTATTTGTTGAGTACACATTTGTAGTAGTAACTTTTTTGTTGAAATCTTGACGATGTTCCGGGATTATATTCTCTTTGTCTCTGGAATCTTTTTTGTATTTTCTGATAATTTCTTTGTAATATCTTTCGAGAAGGCATAGTTCTTCGTACGTATATTGGCTTGTGTCAATTTGGGAGTAGATGTTAAGTATTTCTTGGATGTCGACTTTCTTTCTGCGATCAATTTTAATGTTGGATAGGGCTTTTAGTTGTTCAATTAGAGGGTCAAAACCTTTATAAATGAAGTCTTTTTTAGCGAATTCGATCAGTTTCAAAACCATATCTTCATATTTTTTGTTATATTCCAAGTCCTGGTTAACAGCTTTGGACTTATCGACTTCTTCGATAAAATTCTGTAGAGTATGTTTCTCATTTTCAAATCTGTCGAGTTGAGTTTGAAATTCGCCTAACACCAGTTCATGTCCGCTGAACCGCTCCAACTCTCGTCTAGTTTCATCCATTTTGTCTAGATTTCTTTTGGCTAGAGCTTTCCACCATTCCGTATCATCCTTGAACATATTCCAGAATTCCATTCTGACTTTTCTCGTCATTGTGTTGACGTCAGATACGTCTTTTGTCACAGTCTTCGTCTTTACTTCGGGATTGACGACAATTTCTATGGATTCTTCTTTCTGTCTCTCTTCTGGGCTAAGCATTTGTTTGACAGCGTCTGTCGCTTCAGGAGATGTAGTCTGAATATCTAAACTAACTGGTCTGACTTTTTTAAGTGTAAAAACAGGACTCTTTAATTTAACATCTTCTAATATAGGCTTTTTATGTGGTACCGTTTCGATTTTTATTTGAGTTTTGACGTTGATCTCTATTTCAGTGTCTATGTTTTCGATGACAGCTGATAATCGTTTCATTTCTGTATCCAAATCATTGTTAGCTTTAATTCTTTGTATCTTGTCTATTTTACGTTTATTTTCGACTCTATCGCCGATGTCTTGTACAAGATCTGCAAGTTTTTTAACCTCTCCTAAGAGTATATTCTCACCGTATTTAAGTACCCTCCAATCCATATCTAGCAAGCTGTTGGTAGCAGCCAAATTGTACCTCTCATTCAAATCATCATTTTTATGGCTCCTAACAGGCGGTATGGTCATCAAATTCTCAATATATGTGATAACTTCTTCGCAATTATCATGGAAGACACTCGGGGAAACATCATCGTCTTGGCTTGAGTAGTCGAGGAGTTTGACAAGTTCATCTTCTTGGTCTGATTGAAAGATGTCAGTTTCGGAGTCGGCGGAGTTATAGTCGCTTCGCAAGAAGGCGGAGCGCCTGTTGGGACGAGGAATGGTGCTGGCTTTGAGGGGGAGGCTCCAGCGACGAGTGGCATCCGACAGTCGCTAAGAAAAATACCAGCTCAGTCCAATATTGACAGACGAACACAATGTGGCGGCAATATAGCCAGGTGTAGGGGATATTGCCGCGCTACCATAGACAACAACACAAATGTTATGGAATGGAAAATGTTCCTTTGTTTTATTTATATATGTTTTTTTAGATATTACAACTGGTCTAAAAAATATTGCAGCACTAGCGAAAATGAAAGCGTTTAAAAAAAAATCTGAAAAGTAGTGTGAAGATTTTACAAGCGTGTTTAAAAAAAGACATTTTTAATAGTGGTGCAAAACTTTTTTATTCAGTGTAATAATGTAATTTGTACTACTAAATATTGCATTTTGTTTTGCGCTTGGCGAAACCATTAAAAACTGTTAAATACAAAGTTAAATTTTGAAAAACAGATGGTCAAGTCTTTCAAAGAATTTTGTCTGTTTTCCTAGATATTAATCAAAATTTTTGATTTTGTTTCATGGTTCTATGAATAGTCAAATTATAGCAAAAATTAAACTTAATTTACAAATCTACTAGTATTACTTAAGCGACGATAAACTGCAAAACACGTGAATTTGACGTATTTACAACAACAAAAAAGACTGTAAAAGTGCTGTCAGACATCTTCTGGCAAAAAATAAAATATTTAATTGGTAACATGATAAAAAATTGTAAAATTTATTGAAATTACATTTAATAAGAATGTTCTGTGCGTAATACCACGTCTGCTCTGAAGGGTCCGATAGAGGTGTTCTAACACCTAGGGTAATGCTCCCTTATAATAGGGGGCGAGACTATTGCCATCGATCGAGCCAAAATCCAGACCGTTCTTAGTACACAAAACCTACTAATGCTTTGTTCGACTACTGGCCTAGCTAGACTGCAGGCAGCCTGCAGCCTGGTTTAATCCAGAACCTCGTTCTCAGCAGTCGTGGTAGCGAATACTAGACCAAAAAGTTTATTTTTATTTTAATAATTACCAGAAAAATCCGCTTTTATTAGTATGAAAAGGCCTAGTATACAAGTAGCCTACCTTGGCCGCGTGCTTGAGGCGGTGCATGTCGGGGTGCGCCACGTGCTTGCCGCTGGCGGCCGTGGTGGCCGCGGCCAGGTCCCGCAGGGCTGCGGCCACGTCGCGGGCCGCGTGCAGCAGGAGCACCTGGGGCTCCGGGTTACCAGATCCCAAGGACATGGCGCCTAGCTTTACTACTTCGCAGAGTTGGACTGGGGAGAGGAAAAAATTAAGTTTAATGTGTGGCAGTTAAAATAACTCATATATACATAAACTCACGCTTTTTTTTACGAGGAAATGCTCATAAAGGATTGTGAAGTCGCATCCTAACTTTTTCAGAGCGAAACCTGAACTTTATGTGTGAGTTTTTTCCAAAAATACATATTTGGACACTAAATCGCGAACGGAGTGAAAACGCTTTCATGATATTTTTATCATCACGGCTGTATTTCCAGAAAGGATAGGCAGTTTCCTTGCTAACTCACCAATAGTGCTGACAGCACTCTGGGCGGCAGTGGCCAGTTGTTCCTGAGTGCCGGCCGCCCCTCCCACCAAGGTCTTGGTGTCTTCCACCAGGGTCTTAGCAGTCTTGAGGATGTTCTCGCGATGGTCAGAGAATGTATCGGTTTCTTTCTCGGAGTGGAGGGTTCCTGTGAGAAATGGGTTAGGTTAGCTTCTGATTCGTTCATCATTGCAGTATGTACAGTGTGATGGCGGGAGCTTAAACAATAAGCATACAAGGTTATAATCAGGCCTATCATGTTCCCAGTGCTGGGATACAGCCTGTATCTCACAGGCCTCTTGTCTGTGAGTGAGAGTGGGCCGTAGTCCGGCGCGTGGGCCCAGTGCGGGTTGGAGAATGTCACGTCTTCGAATTGACATGCTGGATTCATCACGATGCTTTCCTTCACCGTTTGAATGGTTCCGATGATGATGATAATGAATAGAAGTATGACTCACCGGCACTAGCGAACAGTATGGTGGTGTCCAGGTCCCCGATGATGGCGGCGATGGTGGCGGCGGCGTCGATGCAGGCCTGCGTGCCGCGCGAGCCCGCCTGGAGGGCCGACAGCACGGCTATCACCTGCGGAGGCGGGGACGTGAGTTATACTGATAGATACAACGGGCATATGAATCATTTGTCATTTAACTTTCACACATGGAACAACAGAGTACGTTATTTAACTCCCAAACATTGGTCCTTCGAGCCGGATTATTGTATTATGCTTTTGTGTGTTGTGTTCCAAATAAATATTTTATCTATTTATATATCTACATAACTTTTAAACTATGTCTTAAAGAGAGTATACTTTCCGCTCATAAGATTATGATTAGATACGTTAATATCCATAAGAACGTTATGCTATGATTGGACCCCTACTAAATAAGTCTTATTTTGTCTAAATTTTAAATAAAGTATAGAAGTTTTCGAGTACAAATTACATTACAGGCTCGTGGCACATTGTAGTTTAGCCTATATTCTTGCAGGTACGATATCTTGTTACCCAGTAACTATATTGTGGAGGTCAGATAGGCAGTCGCTGCATGTAACATACTCATATTCAGCTGCTTTCAGTTTGACTGGTAGCCAACCCAAACAGTTGGGGCAAGGCAGGAAGATGGGGAGGATATTAGGAAATATTTATGTTTGACTAATTTCCAATTTGAATTTTATCCTAATACATTTAATTCAATATTATATCTAAGAAACTAACCAAAATCCATAAGATGTATTTGTGAAAAGGCAGAATATTATGAATTTTACAAACTATGTAACATGTCTGTGACAATATTCTGACAAACAAATGGAGTTTTATTCTTACAGATGCTGAGCTGTAAGTGTGTTGTGCCTGAAGCTTACCTTCTCGTTAACAATCTTGGCTGCGTCTGCGACGGCGTGCTGGTTGGCCGGGGTGGCAGACAGACGACAGTGTCCGCCCGCCTTGATCAGTTCCGACACGCCCTCGCCCAGCTCTACTACTGCCACGCGGATTCTGAGGAATAACATACATGTTGAACAAATTCTGCCAATTTCACGAATTAAAAATAGTATGGTGTACCATTGCGGAGTTCTATTTAATATGTTTATGTTAAACTCATGGACGAATTCGTGGGTAAAAGTTAGTTTATACATACTTGAATTCGAAATCTTAGAATAAATACCAATTTGACTACGTAATTAGCGTTCTTTTCTAGAGTTACGTAGTCTAAGTGGATTTTGGAGTAGCCATTTGTAATAAATAAGATCCTATATAAATGGTTGAAATATGAGTTGACTTTGCCATGCATGCAATTGAGTTTGTGTTGCCAAAACTTAAAATATAATCTGAGAATCTAGATTTAAATAAAGTCTCTTTGAAGATGGCTGAATGGTAATGATGCCGTACCTGTTAGCGACATCTCCGTTGGGCGTGGTGGCGGAGGCCCCGACGCTGTCCTGCGCCAGCTGCTCGTACTTCTGGCACATCTCGTTACCGAGCTGGACCAGGCGGCTCGCGTCCGTGGCTGACTTCGCTGTCTGTAGGAGAAGAGTATGGTTAGACTCAACAAAGGAAAAACATAAAATATTCTAGCAACGGCATTAAGTATGAAGTCTGCTTGTGTATTTGTTCCGAGTAGTTTAAATGAATACAAGATCGTTTTGAGTAAAACTAGCAACGATCAGTCATATTTTCAGTACGTTTACGACGGATTTATTTAGGTACTAGCCGTGCCGCTCAATTGTATTTATTTGTATAGATTCTATGGAAATTGAAAATATATAATTAACTTTATTACCAATTGCTACTTCTCTCAAGTGTTACCTAATAAGGTTTCGTAAATCTCTTGAGACCATAGGACCATCATTTAACATAGTAAATCCAAAAATAATGAGTCAATAGAGTAAGAAAATCAACGATCTAATGTTTAAATAATCTTACCATGTCAGTAGCAAGTCTAGAGATCTCCTTGGAAGCGCCGACCATCCTGGTCTGGTAGTCCACGAACGAATCCGTCTCATCGTATGTTCCGATGAGTGACATTCTGTAACAAAGATATTGGTCATGTTTAGTTATTTTAAATAAGGGACAATCACTCCTCACCTTATTCACTAAGGTCACCAGAATGTAAGTCTGTGGCAAAGAGTTAAGGGGAGCGCCCGGGTAGCCCATCATAACCAGCCTAGTATATTCTCACTGCACACAGGCATCCTCTCTGTGAGAGAGCGTGGGCCATAATCCACCACGCGGGCCCAGTGCAGGTTCGTAGATGTCACATATCTTCGAATTTGCGGTTCTAAAACATTCCGGTTACCTTACGATGTGAGCAGTGGGCGATGATATTAACAGGGTAGCCGCGGAATTTTTAAAAATGTTAATGGCAATTTTCATGTGTAATGCTGTATGTTAAAAAATATATGATTCGCACCGTAACAAGTGTGCATTGACAGGATTAAAATAATCAAAATCATCAATACAACCTTCAAGTTCATATAATTCTATTAAAATTACTATTTCATGAAATAACTGTTCTCATTATTTGAATTTTTCAGGCTTCCGTAGCGCATTCCTCTTAAAGCGAACGAAATCGCCATCTTGTCTAAAGCAAGCGTAGTGATCAATTTTCGTGACTTCTCTGTATGAGAAGATGCCTTTGGCCTGCAGTGAAACTGTAAATCTGACGTTATTATTGAAACTAGCTTTAGCCAGCGGATTCGCCCACGTTAACCAATTTACATGAAACCTTAACAAATTATACACATGAACCTTCCTCATGAATCACTATGTCTATTGGTGAAAACCGTATGAAAAGCCGTTCAGTAGTTTTTTGTGTTTATCGCGAACAGACAGACAGACGTGGCGGGGGACTTTGTTTTATAGTATGTAGTGCGTATTTTCATAAAATCACACGTTATTATCGTGAACGCGGCGTCGTCAGTTGGGACTGGTAACCTCTTGACTGTCTTGGATTTTATTTCTTCATTTCGATCGTTTTTTCTCTACACTACGATTATCATTTAACATAAAATTCGTCAGCGGTTGTAACTCACTATAGGAATCGGTCTCCTAATGATCGCTCATATGGGAAATTGCATAATCACTACGCTTAGTAGACGGATATCGAGTCGGTAGAATACGAATATTTATTAACTTTCCCAGATGGAAGTCAGTCACAAACAAATAAACAGACGCAGATCGTGGGACTTGACCTATATACGCGCGCAAACTTCTTGCTAATTTACTACATGGAACGATCAGGGATGCCAAGCAACGTTGGCATATGAGTTTGTCTTGTAAACAATTAGTTTTACTGTAAGTTTATTATCATCATTTCAGCCGAAAGACGTCTATGGCTGGACGTAGCCCTCTCCCAAGCATCGGCACTTCGATCGGTTCTGTGCTTCCCGCATCCAGCGGATTCCTGCGGCCTTCACCAGGTCATTGGTCCACCTTATGGAAGGTCTTCCAACTCTACGTGTTCCGGTACGCGGTCGCCATTCTAGAACCTTTCGGCCGCCATCATCCAACTGTGCTGCGAGCAATGTGCCCTGCCCAGTACCATTAAGTTCTATCATCCCTAGTTCTAGATAAATATAATCCCATGCAGGCCTAACCTTGACGAGCTGCGACTTCAAAGCGAATGAACGTTAAAACTGTTAAAATAAAGTTAACGATGTCTGTTCACTAACGCGGTCGCTAGTCACGCGACATTGACAGTAACACTGGGGTTTATTTACTGGTAAATTTTATAGAATTCTTCATTTTATGGCCTGCTGGGTCAATATAATTATGCTGATGATGTATGTATGAACGTTGACTAAACAAAAGCGATGTTCTGCCTATCCCCATATGGAAATGCGTGAGTATGTACGATGCGAAGGTGTATTGTTCTTATTTCTATAAAATTTACTTTATTCTTCTCAATATTAAAAGTCACTTAGCATTTTACCAGTCCCAGATTTCTATCTCGACTTTGTCGATTTCGAATCAAAATTGACCTTATACGTAAAATAATTATCAATTACAAATTATAATCATGGCAATAATAGCTTGTGGCTAAGAAATAACAGCCACACGGGTCAGACTATTAGTTTAAGCCGCGCTTGCCGCGGTTGGCCCGTGGATCATCTTTACATAACATGACCTCTTCGTGCCTCGAAAAGCACGTTAATCAGTTGGTCCCGGCTGTCATTCGTGGATCTTTGTCAGTCGTTACGGGTCGTCAGAAACGCGAAAGTTGACAAACAGTCTTACCAAGGGGTATTTTATTCAGTAACTGGGTTATGGCGGTCCGATACACAGTTGCCCCATGTAAAATAATGGTATTCAGCTGTATCCAGTCAGACTGGTGGTCAACCCCAACATATTTGGGGAAGAGGGCTGGCAGATGATGAGTCATGATAATATTTATGGGTATTTGGTCATAGATTGATAATAATTTATTCGTAATTATTAATGTCCTACATGAAAATCAATTTATTTAATGATTGCTATATCGGAAGTATAAATACGGGGGCAAATGGCAACACGTTATCAAAATAAAAAATAACTAACTTCAATTTATCCATAATAGAAGCGTGGCTATGAAACTCCAGTTAGCACAAGCAGAATTTCCAAAATAGCACAAAATAAAATCACAACACATACACAAACAAACTTAAAACGACATGTAGAAAACACTATCAATATTTTACTTTTAAAAACACAAAAATAAAAAAATTGAAGTTATAATTGTAAACCGCAAAAAATCCTCACGAACTAAAGATTCACACTTGACCCCTACACTTGTACTACTTAACAAAACCCTAAACAATACTACGTAAAACAGAACGATTTAGTCGCGTTTTACTTGCCACGATGTCAGCGAGCGACCTAACGCAACTGACCGTTATAGTAAACAAGACTTGCGTATGCGCCTACGTAGTTATATTGATAATCTAGATATAGGCTGATTGAAAGACTAAGGGCTATCGTCCACGATGCTTCTCAAAATGAAAGTGTATCATTTATCATCAACCAGATTTTGCCAGATTTTGTTCCGTGTGGTGCCGGACGTAAAGAATAGCACCATCCCATCTCTTCCCGTGGGTGTCGTAGCAGGCGACTAAGGGACTTCCTAGAGAATGGGCAGCAGCGTTCTCTATGCGTTTTACCACCATACTGCGATCGCCAACCCGCCTGCCAAGCGTGGCGATTATGGCAAACCCTCCCAAATTGGGGGAAGCCTATGTCCAGCAGTGGACGTCTTTCGGCTGAAATGATGATGATGATGAGATTTTGCCCACGTGGAGGTCGGTGTATTATTCATATAAACCTTTCTCTTAAATTACTCTGTCTATAAATTAATACCGCATTAAAATCCGTTGCGCAGTTTAAAAGATCTAAGCGTAAAAACACGGAAAGCGAAATTGTTTTATACTATGTAAGGATAAGGAAGATGAGTAGCCAGGTCGTACGTTAGGTTCGGCTTCCTGTCTAACCGAATGCAGCTGAATAACGGTATTCTACACTAGTTTATAGTTACTGTTACTCCGGAATAATGTAGCTATCTATTGATGAAATAATTTTTAAACTCGGTTAAGTAATCCTTAAGTAGTTCTTGTGTTTATCCATTACAAACAATTTTACAAATAATCAAATCTTTCCTCTTTATAATATTAGAATAGATAAAGATGGAGCGACTGCCTATCTGACCTCCACAGCCCAGTTACTGGGTAACACGATACCCCTTGGTAAGACTGGTAACAGGGCGATCGGAATGATAAACGATTATTGTATTTTATTTATTAGACAGATGAATTTGAAATCATTCTCCAAGTGCAAATATTGATAAACGATTTTATTTCTACAAGTAGGTTTGTACAATTTTTTTTACACGTCAATCATATTTAAAAAACTTGAAGAGGTCGGCGTTTCTTATCTGACTACTCTGAGAAGAAAGGCCGAAACAACCTCAGAGGTCACAGTCTCTTTTAAAGTCCAGACATAATCTTGGTCAGAGCATGTGAAGACTATGCAGATTAGTGTCTGAAATGGTCTTTTGAGGAAAGAACCACATAGATTGACTGTTCAGTGAGTGCACGCTTTAACATCAATCATGCAGCTCAACTCAGAACTCAAGGAGCTCAACGATTCGACGAATAATACCGAAGAAATGAAATTTGGGTATGACATAACAATATACTCGTACATATGTGGAAACACATATTGTTAGAAAATATGTCTCTGTGTTATGGAAATTTATATGGACACTGATGCTACGGTGCATCGCTTACCAATCGTATGACGTCACATAACTAACTAAATGGACAAAAATAATACCTTCAGTTAGATCATCGACAACCGAAGACTTGGAGCGATGCCAAATGCAAGTCTTATTGAACCGGAGACTACTTAAGAAATTAGCGAGCCATAATTAATTTATAAATTAATCTCTGACAGTTGAAGATCAAAAGTGGGCTGGAGTGGGGGTAAAGGAAGGTATGATAATGAATACTTGGGAGAATTTCATGTACATCAACATAACATCAAGCCTGTAGTCTCCAATGGGGTAGATAGTGAGGTCTATAGGCGATCGTACACCAATTTTTCGACAGTTGTTTGTTTTTCATGTTCTTAGACATAATTCGTTGACTCTATTGGTATCTAGGAAATAAAAGTATTTCCATTTCAATTGTCAAGGAGTTGGTCGGTTAATCTTAAAGTTGAAGCTTTACCAACAAATTATTTGTTGTTTATTTACAGTTAGCTGGTCTCGCTTTTCTGATGATTTTTTTTTTCTGTTCCGACATTTTACAGTTATCAATAAATTATTAGCTGATTAATACAATCTCATAATCGTTCACACGCAAACAGCTTCCCCATGTAGCACTATTTGTACTACACTCTTCTACTTAGCTCTCCAAAGAATACTGGCGCGATGTTATGAACTTATATTATAAATACTGATGTGTCAGCTGGCCTTAACCGCTCAGCTGTAGCACAAATATAACGCGGTGATGGCCGCTATTTTGAGACGCACTCGACGACCCACATGTACTCACAGCGCGGTGGGTAGGCTTTATATTCTGTACGATAGACATTTTTAGGGAGCTTGTGGTTAAATAATAACAGCCGCAGGGGTTGCTTCAAAGTTAAGCAACGCTTGCCGAGGTTGATCCGTGGATGGGTGACCATCTTTACATACCGAGACCCCTCCGTGCCTCGGAAAGCACGGTTAGCCATTGTTCCCGGCTGTCATTCGTGGATCTTTGACAGTCGTTATGGGTCGTCAGAAGCCCGAAAGCCGGACCAGCTGTCTTACCAAGGGGTATCGTATTATCCTGTTATTGGGTAGTATAGGTCAGACAGGCAGTCATTCTATGTAAAATACTGGTATTCAGCTGCATCCGGTTAGACTGGAAGCCAACCCCAACATAGTTCGGAAAAGGCTGGCAAAATGGATGTGTTTAAGTATTTGTACGAACCTACTTATAGAAATAAAATAATGAGTCATAGAACTGACCTGTGCTCCGTGAGCCTGGCGATGGCCCGCTGCAGCGTGTCCAGCAGTGGGCCCACAGCGCCCCGCGCCGCGCTGAGGTCGCGCACGCAGGCCTGCAGCTCGGCCAGCGAGCCGCGGCACTGCGACACCTGCGCCGACACCTTGCCGTGGACGTTCACTGCCTGGGGGACCGGCACAGAACCATTGTAAATATCAATTGACCATAGATCATGTCGTAATGGCCTGATTAGGACCTCAGCTCTCATACACGAGGTTGAGGGTTCAAATCCAGGCAAGTACCAATGAGACGTTTTTAATTCATATTTTCAGAGTTTATCCCTATCTCTAGAGAGTGCTAAAAAAAGGTGGGGGTTAAAGGTGATAGTGTAGTCAAAATGAAAATCAAAGATGACGGCTGCAAAAAACTTCTAATTTTTCGTCATGGATGTCGTTTTCTTGGTTTTTGAGGGTGCTAAAGCTGATAGTGTGGTCAAAATGAAAATCCAGAATGGCGGCTGCAAAAAACTTCTAATTTATCGTCATGGGTGTCGTTTTCTTGGTTTTTGAGGGTGCGGAAGTCAATAGTCGGTACTCACCCTAGGGTTGCCGGCCGCAGTCTTGGAGAACAGCACGAGTTGCGCATGCGTCTCCAGCACGGTGCGCGTGTGCTCCAGCAGGCCGGCCTGGGTGTTGGACTCTGTGATGTTGGACGCGGCCCCGATGGCGCCTGCCACCAGTGGCTCGGCGTACGATACCTGCGGGAGATAGCGATGATAAGTTATCCAGGTCATAAATTAACATATAAGACTATTATGTGGAGTTTTCAATTAAAACAAATTTTCATCGTTATTTTAGCCCGGAACTGCCAAATAATTGCACTGACTGGTCTGGTCCACTCAAATCTGTTTCTTTCCTCAAGCGACCATTTCAGACACTAATCTACATTGATCTGACCAAGAGTATGTCTGGAATTTAAAAGAGACCCTAGAGTGTTTCGCCATTATTTCATTTCAAGACTATTCACTGCTGAAGCACTGTCTCCGACAATCGTGGTAAGGTACGTAAACGATCGTCGGTTTATTCAGTGTTTATAAAAGAAAATCGTACACAAACTGCTGAAAAGCCGTACCTATTTCCAATAATTTTGCATAAAAATAAAAGTCATATTAAAGCATTAGTTTAATATTAATTGATTTTCAGTTAACCGTACATTTGTTGCAAGCATTTTGTTATTAATGTTAAATCTTGGGATGCCTTGACAATTTTAATGATGACTCATGAGCTTGACTTGACTTTTACATGAGGGATTGGTCCATATTTTGGCCCAGAATCGAGTTGAGTGGACAAACAAAAGGGCCTTTGCCCTGCAGTGAGACAATACAAGCTGATTATTATATTGAATAAATAAATAAATCTTTATTTCTCCATAAATGCATTTACATTATTTTGATCTAAAAATGGCTTAAGTTAGTGTTCTAGAGTGAAAAACCATGACTTCTAAACTAGGTTTATGTACCTGTTTCTTAGAAACCAGTGTCCCTTCAAAGTGCATATAGAAAATAGGACACACGTTAGAAACAAAAAATTCAAACAAAAATTCAAAACATTAAATTAAAGTGTTGTATGTCTCTAGCTGGACTTATGTGTATGTGTGTGTGTGTGTGTGTTTTTGAGGGTGAGTGTATGTTTCTGATAGAGTGTGTGTGACTGTGAGTGAAGTATGAGTGAGTGTGCGATCGTATGCGAGAGTATAACAGTATTTTAATTTTTTTAATTTTGCTTTTATAAAAATCCTCAACTATTTATTTATATTTCCAAAATTTCCCAACTGAAGATCTTCCGTATTGCGATAAGTTAGTTTTAGAAGATAGTCCTGTAGCTTAGATTTTAACAGATTTTTAGTATCGTGGTTATAAAGCTTCGTGCTGGTGACGTAATAGTGTCTCATAGCAAACGAGGTTCTATGCGACTCTTGAGGCAAAACCGTATGTTTAGTACTGCTATTATTATTAACTCACAAGCTGTATGACAGCGTGTCCCAGGTTCTCGGCCTCGCCGTTAGCAGCGATGTGTAGCGGCTCCAGTCGTTCTAGCATTTCAGTCGCGCTGTTCTCTATTTGTTCGGAGTAGCCTAGTAGAGGGAGTAAAACATATATTTATTATAATTATTTTTAAATGAAAACAGATAAATGTAGACAGCTATTGCTTACTTATCAGAAAGCTGTGTTGCTGGACAGTTTGTTGCGTCACTTCTCCCAGCTATGCACAAGGAAGTGTTGCAGTGCGGGCGTGTCGGGGGACTGTCTTATGACATTTTGACGTTCAAAAAGTGCTGACTCGCAGCGTAGTTTGAATAAATGCCTTTTTTTCTGAGATAAATGTAATGTTTTGGTACTACAAACTCAATGGCTTACATAACAAAGTTTAAATTATTTTGCAACTAAACATTTTTAAGGATCTTTTTAGTACAAATGGTTATTCAAAATCTACATTCCATTTCAACTCAACTGAGTGCAATGGTAGATAAATAATTTCAGATTCGGAATTAAAATACTAAATAGTTCATAGAAATTTGACGTCATAAGAAGTTTTCCTTACTTATTGAAGCTTTTTAAGGTTAGATTAGGTTAGCCCGGATAAATGAGGCTGTAATTTTTGCGACTGTACGCTGAAATCTGGAACTCCTATGGTATAAATTTACAAAATATCTTACCTTGCAGCGAGTTGTTCTTCCTGGGATACAGTTCTTGTCCGACGGCCTGCATGGCGGCCTGGTCGAGCTCTCTCAGCTGTTTGTTGAGCGTCTCCACCGCTGCTGAGCATTCTCGTTGGCCAGGGGCTTTCTCTCTGTAAGAGGGACTTGAGTTAGTATTCAGGGCATTTATCTGCAAAAGCTATTTCACTTATTTAATTGTGTTTGGGTGGCTTACAGCTATCAGTACAAAAGGAATAGTAAGGTAATTTACGTAAAGCCATTTACAAGCCTCCACAGATAGCAATGGGGTATTGTTATGCGAGTTATAAACTATGTTTAGAAATAACGAGGGTTTGTTTAGGTATGAAAAACAGTGTTCTAATTGTGTAACACGTTCGGAATGAAGACCCTTTTTATACGAAAAAAAAGGAAGAGATTCTAAAGTGGATAAGACGTTTTTTACGCATAACTTTATACTGAGTATTACGATTTGGTCAAATTTATAATTTTGAGAATTTCACAATATTTATTGCGTTTATGAATTCTCTTTTTTTTAAATTGTCATAATGAAACAGATTGTCATTGTCTGATACAGGTCAATGAGAAATCATTACGGATTAGACAGATGAGTAAGAAATTACTTGATATTTTGACAGGTGGATAAGAAATTACTTGATATTTTGACAGGATAATAAAAAATGAAGACTTTATAATTGGCAGAAGAATTATATGTCAAAAAAAGGGGGGTGACTAGTGACATGACTGATGATAGAGATATATGGAAGAATACATGCTGGCACGACCACTAATAAATAGCAATAAGGGATGATTCTCATTCTACCGTGCCTTGTCCGGGCCGGGGCGGAGCCCGTTGGTGCTGCACGTTTATATTACACCGGGTTGTAAGACGTGGAGGGGACGGGGCGTGTCCGCGCAACAACCGTGGTGTAGACGTACGTCGTCCGGGCTCGGACGGGACTCGGATCATGCACTGTGTAATATAAACTGCTTCATACAAAATGTATGTAAAGTTTCAAATCCGTGCCCCGTCTGGGTCATGGACACGGTACGGCCCAGTCTAATGAGAATCATCCCTAAGGGCAGGACGATGCTGGTTACGTTCCACTCACTTGATGTTATTAACGAGCGCCTTAATGCTGTCGGACACAGTCTTGCTGTGCTGCGCCAGCAACTGCCAGTGCGCGCGCTCCGCCGGGGACACGGCCAGCGAGCGGGCAGACTCCAGCATGGAGCACGAGCCGGATATTATGTTCCTGTGGACAACATTATAGTTTAATGGTGTCATCTGACAGCTTTATAGACTATTTTAAGGCCCTTTCCGGTCTACGTCCCGTACCTATCGTCAATGCGCCGCAAGCGAATGAGAACGCGATCACGTCGAACGATAATTGGCAAGTAGAGATTTTATAAAACTTGTTTCAGGAAATACGTGTATTTGAAAAACCTTTCTTACAAGTGACAGCGACAGAAATGGGGCTTGGAAGATGTTATTATTGTACTACTTGAGTAGAAACCAACCTGCCACAGTCCAGTATAGCCTCCTGGTTGTTCCTGGCCTGCGGTGATATCTTGGCGGGTATGGACGCGAACTCGGGCGAGTCTGCGAACTGGCACAGGCTGCGCACTGCGTCCTGTAGCGGGCCCGTCGCTGAGGCGCAGCGGGCGCGGTTGGCCTGCTCAACAAGTGAAAGGATAATAAATTACAGTATAATAACAGCCTGAAATAAACATTATCCTAAAGCAAGAATATTTAAATAATTTATTGCTGGCAAGTATACGCATAGGAAATACAACATATTAAGCTGCGAATAAAATTTTCTTGAACTTAAAAGTAACAAAAAACTAAAAGCTTCCCAGAAACAAGTCTGTTCTCTTGTTTACAAAACAATTATTTTCTGCTAACAGATGCAAATTATCTTTGGGTTTCAAAGCCTTGGGGGCCCCAACATCTGTACACTCGCATAGGAAGTCAAAATTACAAAATCCAAATAATATTCTAAATATGCAAGTTTGCATGTCAATCACGCAAAAATGGCGGAACAAATTTGCATGAAGTTCGGCACACAGATTGTTTATAACCTGGATTAACACTTTGGATACTTTTATTCCCGGTATTACGTTCCCGTGGGATGATTTTCGACCGCCGCGGACGAAAGCTAGTATTTGATAAATTTATAAAGGCTCAAATTAAATTAGCTAGCGTAACTTTGCAGACGTGACAGCTATCGACCTTGCAAAATGACTATCATAGGGCTTTATTGAACAAGGCCTGTCTCTTGGCGAACTGGCAACATTGATTCTCTCGAATCGTGAGTGCATATGTCCCTCACCTCACTGTAGTCAGTGTCCAGCGCCTTGATCTCCTTCACCAGCGCGGCGGTGGAGTTGGCGACGTCCTTGGCGGCCTGCACGAAGTGCCGCTTGGCCTGCGCGTCGCGCGTGCGGCCCGACGCCACGCGGCACGCGTTGCACAGCGCGCTCGTGTGCTTGGCTATCACTGTGGCCGCGGACAACACCTGGGGGGAGGTTACATCAGTCATTTGGCCAAAACATGAGTATACACACTCATAGCATGCAAGATTGTTGAAGAAAGGCTTCCAGCGGGCTACCAACTGCCAGGAAACATCTGATCACCATCAAATCTCTTAATCGTGTAAGAAGTCAGGTGGGCCGCTGCCGGCTCAACTTGGTCAGGGTACTCCGATGAGCCGCAGTGCGACTCTGGAGTCACATCGCAAACTATGTGTGGAACGTAGTTTGCGATGTGCTGACGACTGTCGAAGTGGCTGAATTGTAGTTGAAGGTTATTTAAAACCAACAATAGGAATCATCGCCACGACGAAAAAGAAGACAGGGAAAGAAGAAAAATTGTGAACTTTTTTATTTTGAATAACAACACCATTTAGGAGACAGTTTAAAATAGCTTTCAAGTAATGAAATAATAAAATGTCAACATAGATCAGTGTTATCGTGAGATTCAAAAGAAGTTTGTATGGATATAGCTATAAAGATTATGGTGCTATGGACTCTGATTTATTTTCTCAACTTGATTTTTTTGTATACATGGTCAATTGGTCATGTTGAGGATCAATGAAGGGCGGCTAACAAAAGGTATTTACAAGGCAGATGTGAGTGGAAACGTCGGGAGGAGACGTGTTCCGAGGACCTGTAGTGACCTGATTGGTGATGTTCTTCAGAAAGATTAGGTGCGTGGTACTTGCAACCGGTGTGCGTGTATGACAAAGCATCCATATTGTGTAACACACGATTAATCATAATTTGTTTCATTTTGACAGTTCAACAATATTCATTGCGTTATTTACTTTGTTGAGCAGACACATTTTGGAACATATGAAGCAATGGTTTAGCAATTTGTTTCAAAACGAAACAGATTATGAGTAATCGTGCATTCCGCAATTAGGGTGCAGATGTATGAACGTTACAAACGAGGAAAAAGGAGTATTTAAGGATCGTAGCAGGCGTCGTTCTGTAGGTGTGGGTATATGCTGGGCCGCGCACCTGCTGCTGGTTGCTGGCGGGGTCTGCCAGCGCGCGGCAGGCCAGCTCGATGGCGGCGGCGGCGCGCGCGAACTGCGCCTGGTCCACCAGCCCCGCGCGGCCCGCCACGCTGCTCTCGTCCGACACGGCCACCTGCGCCCCGATACATCTTATTATCGTGATTTTTTTTAAAAGGTAACTGTTATTTTTAAGAAAAACGTGTTGACCCAAGCATTTCTCTATGTATTCAAAATTGAGTCTTATTACCTTGAAATAAGATGAATTTTCTTTAGCTCAATCAGCGGTAGGTATGACAAAATACACAATTTTTTAAAAAATATACCCATGTCTAAGGTAACTGAAATCGATTCAGTGGTAAATTATGAACAAATAAATTCGAGGTGTTGCGTTTATTCTGTGACACTTAGTATAAGTTATGACCAAGACAGCCTCACCAAATAAGCGGCCTGCGCGGTGCACTCCACCAGCCCCTGCACCGCACTGGCGACCGTGCCCACGGCGCGGCTGAACTGCTCCACCTCGCTGCGCTTCACGGAGCTGGCCATAGACGACATGCCCTCGCCTGATCAAAAGGGACAATCATTATCTATCTATGTATGAAGAAACCGACGGATCTGACAAGAAGTGTCTACTTCTAAAAATGAGTACACGATGCATAAAAAAACAAATTACCAAAGTTATCACAAAATTTTACACATTGAGCCTTATAAGGAGGCTAAAAGTCACCCAAAGGGTAATGGAGAGGACTATGCGTGGAGTTTCCCTACGCGATCAGAAATGAAGAGATCCGCAGGAGAACCAAAGTAACCGACATAGCCCGAAGAATTGCTAAACTTAAGTGGCAGTGGGCAAGACACATTGCTCGCAGAACAGATGGCCGATGAGGCCGATAAGTTCTGGAGTGGCGACCGCGTACTGGAAGACTAGGTGGACCGATGACCTGGTGAAGGCCGCAGGAATACGCTAGATGTGAGGAGTACAGAATCGGTCGGTCGGTTTGAGGAGTGGGCATCCTTCATGCACCATCGCGAGCGCTGGCAGAGAACCCTTTTTAAACCTATTACTATGGCCATAACTTTATGGTTCCCTACACGAAATGGTGCCGCCGTCAGCTTGCCTGGCAAAGCTGTAAATTTGCAACCGTAAGAAATAGTCACAGAATACGTGTCAGTCACGCAAAAACGGCCGAAGGGATTTAGATGAAATTTGGCACACAGGCAGATTATAAACCTGGATTAACACATAAGATACATTTTATCCCGGTAATACCTTTCCGGGGGATAACTGTAGGCCTCCATGCGGAAAAACCCGCAGGCAAAAGCAATTGACAAATAAGTACAGTACTCACTCAAACTCTTGCTCTGTTCCACCACGCAGTCGAGACACGCGAAGTATCCCAACTCGGTGAGTGGCTGTGTGGGACTGTTCAGCAGAGGCCGTGTGCTCTCAATGCTGCGGATGGCAGCGTTGCATTCCTTCTGCCCCGGCGCTGCCTCTGTGCACACGTCCACCTGGGGAGGGAGGTTCATTAGTGGTGATTGGTGGAACCAGATGCAACGTAAACAATGACGCACCCCGGGTGCAATTTAGCTGTATTCGATTTATATTACAGCTCAATTCGGTATGCAGCCATTTGATGACGATGTTCCGTGAATCGTCTTAGATGAAGTCATGACATACACCATCCTGCGATAACGCTGACCATTTCCTAAATTAGTAACTGTTAAGATTTTAGAAAAATTAACTACTTTAGAAATACTTGTAAACATGTAAGAACCATGTATTTATTATATAAGTAAATTACCTGTCATTGCTTTATTTTATTTTATTATTCTTAACTAGTGCATCGTCTTTACATATCTTTACGTCTAGTTAATATACAGGATAGTGTGCAAACTATAACCATGAATTCAGCATATCATTCTAGACCCCCCAGCGCAGAAATTTCTCGCGGTTGCACAATAAAAAAATCATCTGTTTCATAGAAAAGTACAATATCTACGCGGTCAAAATGTATGGAACAGCTGATTTTTTTTGTATAACCAACGAAAAATTTCTGCGCTGGGGGGTCTAGAATGATATGCTGAATTCATGGTTACAGTTTGCGCACTGGTTAAAAACTTATCCTGTATGCATAGTATTGTAAAATATTTAAAAATGTGGAGTTTCTCGCCCATTCTTCTCCATATGAAACTTTGGAAAGGGCGACTAGAATTCACTACAATATTTTTTGTAAGTGCAATTTTAAAATAATTAATTTGACTTTAATGAAATTTGTTAACACAGATGTGGTGGTTGACTGCAACTATGTCATAAAAAGGTACAGAAATAGTATGGCTAAGTAATCTTTTTAATACAAAAAAAGATGGAACTAAACGGACGCACGAATAAAGGAGATAAATATAATTGTCTTACAAGTCTGTTGATACTGTCGGTGACGGCGCGGGCTGCGGCCGCTAACTGGTTCTTAGCGTTGGGACGAGTCAGGTCCTAGGAAGAGAAACATTTATGAAATATCAATAAAACCATTTATGCTAAAACACAACAAATATTGTCGCCTTTCCAAAATAGTAGTAGTGATCCGATAGCAAAAGCTGCAATATTTTTAATTTATTCTTAAAAGGGATTTATTGAAATAATATTTTATCTTACAACGCGAAAGTTTGTAAGTATGGATGGATGGATATTTGTTACTCTTTCACGCAAAAACGGCTGAACGGATTTGGATGAAATTTGGCACACAGATAGATTATAACCTAGATTAACACATAGGATACTTATTATTCCGGTAGTACGTTCCCGCGGGATAATTTCCGACTTCCATGCGGGCGAAGCCGCGGGCGGAAGCCAGTAATAAATATTTTATGGTACAGTTTACTATCTCATTTGTTGGGGTTGGTTTGCAGTCTAACCAGATGCAGCTGAGCACCAATATTTTACATGGAGCGTCTGCCTATCAGACCTCAAAAATCCACATATATACTAGGTAAAACGATACCCCTTAGTAAGACTGGCTGTCAGACTCTCGGACATCGGACGACCCGTGTCGTCTGTCAAACACCTACGAAAGACAGCCGGGACCAACGGCTGTTTCTGCCAAACATTGTTTTTAAACATAGTGTTATATCTCACTCACCTGACTGACAGACTTGGCAGTTCCCAGTAGTTTGGAAGAGTTCACTGTCACGCTCTTCATGGAGCTGACCATCAGAGTTTGAGCGTCACGATCCTGGCAACAAAACAAAATTGTTAATAAAGTATAGACAGGGTTAAAAAGGTGAAAGACAATAATTGATGGGCGACACGATAGAGTTTTGTTCAAAGTCCTTTTTGGAACAAAATTCTCACATAATTGACATCGAGCTTCAGTCACAGATAAATTCGTTTCGTTCGTTTGATTTTTAATACTCATGAACATTAGCAGAAAACCTATACCGTTTGATACGCTTCCGTGCTGAATCGAACATCAAAAGAGTCCTTTATTGGCATTTCACAAATCCATAACCAGATTTTTGTCAGTTTGAATCAAATAGACGACCGCCATTCTTCCGACAGCTATTTGATGTCGATGACGAGACAAATTAGTAATTGAAAATATGTCATTTTCGATTCGATAATCTGTCGAATTGTTGTGAATAGCTATGCTGGTGGAAAGTGAAAACTGGTTCTAAATAAGCCTTGTTTCATTGCTGCGTTATTTGTCATGGAATGGCGCAGTAGTAATTGTTGAGTTTACTTTTATGTTTTGTTCTGGGTAGTTTTAAGTATTACTACCACTACTCATTAGGAACATTGTTACTAACAAAATGGACACCATAGTCTGAAATAAAGTATTTTATTTTATTAATAAAATTGGGCGAAATGTTATTTATTTGCGAATCGGCAAACGTTGGGTACGTGGACTGACAGTCTTCACAGCAGCAAGCAGCTGGATGAGAGGGTTGTCAGAATGAAAAATGAAAGAAGACCAGTTTAATTCTTCTTTGCAAAAAAGGTTTCCAAAAATAAATAAAATTAGAATTTGGATATCATAAGGCTCATGTCCAGCAGTGGACTGCTGTAGGCTGATGATGGCTTGGAGCTCCTACCTCTGTGTGTCCTGCCATCTCCATACTAACGCCCAGCAACCTGTTGAAGGCATCTCCAAAGTGTTCGCTGGTAGAAGCCAGGGCGGCCGGCCGTTCCACGTTCTGGACTACTTCTGATGACGCGGTGTTCAGGCCTACAGCTGCTGCGTTTAGTTCGGTTTGTAGTTCGCTAGAGGAAATTGTAAAGGGATTATAATGTGGAATCATAAAATTGTAACTAAAATCTCAAAAAGCTGTTGTTGGTAGTTGGAACTGCGAAATAACGCTATCTTAATAAATTTGATGTTGCTGTAAGAATATGCTCTTACAATAAAATTGTCCATTACATTTTAGGACAGTGATAGACTGAGGAAAAAAAAATGTTTGGCTATGGACACTGGAGTTACCTTGCGGATTAGGTCCATTTAGAGTTTCAGTAAAAACAAAACTATGATTGTAAGATTGCTTATGGTATTTGTTTATTAACAACAGAAGTAGGCAAATACATTTTTTTAATGGAACGTCTGTATTTGACCTTACTCAAACACTTTCGGTGATTTTACATTATTATGCTCATTACAGCAAAGATTTTATATTTATCATAATGTCCAAAAACACATAATAGTTTGGGAGTCTGTCTTGTATAATGTTACCGTTCAAAAAGTGCAGATTCTCAGCCTAATTAGAATAAATGTTTTTTTTTCATGTACTATCTAACTTACCCATAACTCCTGTCGGAAGGTGGGAATTCGTTCATGTTGAGAATGTTGAGAGTCTCGTTAATGTTCTCCATGGCCACGTCCAGCTCGGTGTGCGAGGGGATGGCTTCCAGCGTTGATTCCAGACCCTGTGATACATAGAAATAATTACAAATTGGAGTAAATATAACAACGGACACTACTCTCTCCGTCTTATTACAAAACACGATCTAACTTTAACCCGAGCCTAAACCTTCGAGACGGTTTTTGTATTTCGAACTTTATGTTGACTTTTGTAAAGTTCTTAATACAAAGTTGACAACCTAAGACCGGACAAAATTGTTATTTTTTTTAAAGAAAGTGATTTTTGTTGAAAACGGCAGTCTCGTCTTATTTCAAATTGGTCGAATGTATGAATACTTCATGAACGCATGTTTGCGGTCAAATCTAACTAGAGAGTTGCATTATTTTAATTGTTAAAATTAATATTGACGACGGCTGCAGTGACGTCTGCCGCTCGTGAGTATGAGCATTTATATGGAGTATTCAAAGTTCAACATTCGAACTAATGACGGCTACAAGATTTATAGCAGCTGCTAACTTAAAATCATCCAATGTCGTGCCCTGAAAGGTCATTTTAAAACCAATAACATTATAGCTTACCTGTGATATATCCTTAGCGATACTCATGATGGAGGCAGTGTCCACAGTCTCAGAAGTGGTCAGGTATCGCTTGACATGTTCCACGAGGGTCTGTGATGAGTATAGGACTTGACGACCGGAGTTGATAACCCTGTAGAGAGAGAGAGGGATAAAATGAGTTTAGAATAGAGAAGAGATGACTATGAGTTTCCGCATGGAAAATTGGGCAAGAAACGTTGTAAGGTGGATGCGCTAAATAGCTTGAGATATTAAAATGTTCTTATGTTTTTGCAATTTGCAGGTCAGGGTCAGGATTTATATTAAACAAAATATGATTCGCGACTGTTACACGTATGTATGAACAGAATTATAATCTTTAAAATCATTAATAGAATACACTACGTTTTTTAAATCCTATTTAATGAACAAATTTTATAATTTAGCGCATCCACCTTAACTATATTATTAGCTACTTTCCTGTTGCTATGGAAAAAATAACTGTTTTTGCCTGTTTTGGTCTTCACCAAAACAGGCAAAAACAGTTATTTTTTCCATCCTCGCACCACCCGAGCGTGGGCGACCCGTAGATTCTCGTTTCTATGAAGATAGAAACGAGAATCTACGGGTCGCCCGCGCTCGGGTAGAAGAAATGTTAAGGTGGACAGAAAGTTCTTTGTCTATTCTTGGTAGCATAGACATAGAATAGGGTATTACACATGTTTTTTAAAAGTGTCTTCATTTGGTTACATAGTGCTAACAAACCACTAAAAAAAAAAACGATTGGTGCCATAAAAAATTACATTTTGATATTTTGCGCGTAATTTGACTATAAAACTGGACGCAGTGGGCGCCATATTGCTCTGTGGGTATGACGTCAGTTTGCTGTGTAAACAAATGCGCTAATATTTTGTATGATAATTGTTTATAATTAAAAACATGAGTTATTATTTTGTTCATTGTTTGTTTGCTGTTCCTGAATGCAAGATATTATTTCAATAAAAAATACTTTGGTTACGAAAATAATAAAACTACAAAGTTGTTCAGCTGACATTAATTAACACTTAGTATTTTTAATAACATGACGGCTACTATTTCATGGTGTTCAAAAACATATAAAAAAAAAAAACTGGAAGCTTTGAATTGAATTTTAAAGTTTTTATTGTTATTTTATGAATTAAAAGTAACCTTTTTCGACTGCTTTTTGCCTAACCTATCTCAATAATAAAAAAAATCTCATATAAAGTAAAATACCCTATTGGCTATGCTACGCCTGCTGTCATTGGTTTATTTGAAAAATGCTTTGAGTTTGAGTTAAATAACACGTCTTCGGAGTCTGAAAAATGAAAGGATTTTTTTCTTTACCTCTCCCTTCTGGGCTGCTCGTCGTGCAGGGCGGCGGAGGCCCGCAGCCCCGTGGCGAAGTCCTTGAGCGCCTGCGCCAGGTCGCCGGCGGCGCGTGCGCAGGCGGCGGGCTCGGCGTGCCGCGCGCCCGACACCAGCTGCGCCGTGTGCGACGCGGCCGCGCGGCACGACGTCTTCATGGTGCACGACGCCCACTCCGCCTACGGCCGGGCACGCATTATGACGTTATGTGGGGCACAGTAAAACATTAAAATCTAAGCTGTCATTTCAAGTAATAATAATTGACTACTATGAGATAACGACTAATATACAACGTGTAACATAATTAACGCCCATACATTTCAATTAGAATATTGAGTTAAAAACATAATACAAGATTTTTTTTTTTAAGCTCACTGTTATTATTAAGAAAAACGTCTTATTGCATTGAAATTAGATCAAAATTTCTTTGACTCGATCTGCGTTAGGTATGGCAAAATACAAAAAAAATACCTTCCAGTCTTGCGTTTATTCTGTTACACCATAAATAGGTATGGAAAATAAAAAAAACTCCAGCCAACCTTAAATAAATTGGGATAAAGCCATGGCTAACTTATGTACGTTATGTTAATTACTTTGCCTATATACTATTTTAAAGAATCAAGTTTATCTAACTAAACAGGCAGCTGTGCTGCTAGACATTTTGTTGCAATACTTCTTGCTCCTCAGCAGCACTAAGAAGTGGTGAAAGGCAAGCGTTTTGAAGAACTCTCATATATAGTTTTAACCTACGAAAAGTGCTAATTCTCAGCCTAATTTGAATGAATAATACCCTGACATAAATATCGTTAAATTAATCAATGATTACTTACGGTCTGTCCAGGAAGAGGTCTGAGCTCAAACGCTCTGGCAGCTTCCTCTAACTCATCAAGTTCAGCTTGTAAAGATTTGATGATCTCTGCTGCTGCATCCAGTTCTAAGCCTTTGCAGGATATACGGGCACGACCTACTGCTGACCTGTTGGGAAAGATACAATAATATTAAAGTTGATACTCAACACGAATATTTTTTTTTAAATGTTTTTGTGGATATTTGTGTAGTTTTGTATTTGGTCACTTTGATTCATGTGTTTCAGGGTTGTAACAATAGGAAGTTTATGGTTAGAGAACAATATGAAATAATTAATTATCACTTTCAAATACATTTATTGTAAAAAAATTCTAGGTATGATGAATTATTACTTGCGCAATTTTGATCAACAACTTAAAAAAATAATGCATTTAAAAAGCGAACTTGCACGACCAACTAAAATAGCGCAATTGGTAATTCATATAATAATATTGCCGTTTATTACTCGCTGTTGCTGAGACCTTAGATACACGGATGTTAGCCAAAGTGACATTTATTAGACATTTTAGGCACTAAAATTATGACAGAAATACATTCACAATACGTTACCTGAGCTCTGCACAGCTGGAGGTGAACGTGTGCGTGGTGTCAGCCAGCTGCTTTGCTGTGGGCCCGTCTGTTACTGTGGGCAGGGCTCCGCGGGACGCGGCCACCACGTGGGCACTGGGCTGTGGGCGGCACAGGGTTAGGACATTAGACGAGCTGTGGACTCTTATACAATAACAGATTGATATTTAGAACTACGATAGTATAAGAGTTCAGCAGTTTTTTAGAGATCATTAACATTATAGACTGTTGTAATCTATTAAAAGAAGAATCATTTAGGGCATTTTAGAGATTCCAATCATTTAAATTATGCCGAAATGAACACAGAAGATTATCAGAATTTCGATTATAAAATAGTCAAAAATTCCTAATTAAAACAATGAATAAATAAACGGATTAATATCGAAATAAAGTTACCTAGCTAATATTCCCTGATAGTGCACGCTCACACGAATGTAAAAAAAAATGCAGCGGGTTTCAACGTACTGGTTAACACCGAGAGTTGAAAATTCAAGAATGTTTTTTATCGACACACTGAGACGCACTCTATTGTAATCTCAATGCTCAGTTCAACAGCGGGTGTTGCAAATTCAGTGCACGACAAATACCGCCGTAATATTTTTACGTCCAACCCACGTGGTATTACAAAAACAGAAGTCTCCAATGACATCCCATTCAATATGTTACCTGTAAGAAAGCCTCCGACGCAGAGATGAGGTCGAGCTGCGCGGCTGCCTCTCCTGGCCTGACGCTGGCCACCTTGACGGCGTCCACCACGCGAGGGATCTGTTCCGTCAGGGCCTTGCACTCCTCGATCAGGGTTTCCTGGTGAAGAAAAAGGTGAGGTGAAGTTATATTGAATATTCATCATAGATGATATACCAAGCCATTTCCCAACTATGTTCGGGTCGGATTTCAGTCCAATCGGATGCATCTGAATACCAGTATTTTACATGGAGCGACTGCATATCTGACCTCCACAATCCAGTTACTGGGTAACTGCACGTAAGATACTTTTATCCCGGTAGTACGTTCCCGGGGGTAATTTTTAACCTCCAAGCGGGCGATGCCGGTGTCTACAGCTAGTGTTAAATCATTCCCATACCTGCGTATACTTGTTGGTGTTGAAATGAGTAGCGTTGTGAGCTGAAGTGATGAGCTGTGTAGCGCTTGAAGTGGCTTGGCGGGCGCTCTCCTGTACAGGACAAGGGTTTTTATTAGTAGAATTAATTTACATAGTATCGATTGCGCTGAAGCCCCTTTTGGCGCTAACATTGATATCCTTTTTTGATAGATATTGTGTCCATAAAACAACCATCTTTCTTAGTATAATCAGTCTATAATGTCCCCACTGCTGGGATATACGCCTTCGCTCTGTGAGAGGGAGTGGGCCGTAATCCACCACGCGGGCCCAGTGCGGGTTGGTAAATGTCTCATGTCTTCGAATTCTTGGTTCTAGGACATGCCAGTTTCCTCACAATGTTTTCTTTCACTGTTTTGAGCGCAGTGGTGATCAATTAATTTACACAGTTAAGTGCATGCCTGGGTTCGAACCCACGACCTTAAGTCGGGGCCGTTAACACTGGGCTACCACTGCTCTCGTTTCTTTCTAATTATCTGTGTATTATTTCTATCATTGTTAAAAAACTTCTACATATATATTTTTGACTATTTAGAATAAATTAGTAGTTACCTGTAGCCTAGCGACCTGCGAGCCCACGATGTCCTGCCCCTGCGCATAGTCCACAGTGATGTAGCGCAGTTCCTCCGCAGCCTTGCGCAGAGCTTCTTGTTTCTCACGGTCCTATTACAAAACAAAGTAAATTCGAATATATTATGTATAATTTCTACTTAAGGAGGTTGTGCTGACGTAAGTCGCAAAATTTTCCTACGTTTTTTGTTATTTGCAGGTCATAGTCAGGTTTTATGTTGACTACATTTAAATTAATTTGCATAACACAACATACACTTTCTATGGTTTTAGCTATGTAAAACCATAGCAGGTGTGTGTTGTGTTAGCTTATATACGAGTATAATACTATTATTACAAAGCCAAAAAAGATATTTACAATAGAAGTTATTCAATAATATCATAATAATTCATGTTTAAAATCGTCAATACAAGCTTCTAAGTTCATCTATTATAATTGAATGACTATTTCATGAAAAAGACTGAGTCTGACCTGTAAATTGCAACAAAAAATAAAGAATTTCGCGGGTTGTCTTAGCTCTGCTCCATTGAATAAATATGAAGTTTACAGCTGTCCCAAAAGCTCCAAGAGCGTATGGCATGCCCGTACCTGCGGCGCCGAGGCGCAGAGCCGCGCGGCCTCCACCATGCGCGCCGTGGCGTCGGCCAACAGCTTGGCGGCCGCCAGCAGTCTGCGCTGCGCGTCTGACGGCTGCGCCTCCGCCTCCGTCTGGGGACAAATACTTGCTTCAAACTTGTTTTTTGGCGCGAGTACTTGTATTGAAAGCTGAGCAAGCAAAGAATCCTAGGATTGAACCATGACCGAAGCGAGTGGTTCAAATATAGAATCCTGAACGTAGCGAAGCTTTCAAAGGTAAGTACGAGACGCAGAATAAGTTCACTACCGAGCGAAACACACAATTTTTCACCTCACTACAACGAGGAAAATTTTAAGTGCAAGAAAAACAGCCTAAATAATATATTACATTAGTGTAGTTCAATGAAGAATGATAGTATTGCATTGTAGTCTTCGAAAACAATTTCACGCCTTTAGAATATCTCTATGCATTGAACAACTTGTACGCGTTTATGTACTTTTCGCGCGATTTTTCCGAAAGATAAGTCAAATCGGCATTATGTACCGCTTGCACTAACTCTGCAGGTGTTAAATTTATATCTTCGTCGCTACTGGACTCGCTCATACCTCATGATTTCTTACGATTTTAACAAAAAATAAACCAAAGTTATGGAAAGCAAATAGAATAGAGACATTTTTTTTTTATCATGCAGTCGTCCTGCTGGCCAATACGATTATTTTAAAAATGAGGTTAGGGCATTGATAAGAAATAAATATTTTCAATGGATTGGTTGTATAGAAAATTATTGAATAGAAAGGTTCGAATTTCAAAAACTCTTTCCACGCTAGCAGGTAAAATGCACTTTTGCACGCAGATTTCGAATGACAAACAGAATCTTTCCGAGGTTGTGAGGTGAAAAACTTATTAAACTAAGTGTATGTTATAGACTGTCAGGGAGATCAATGTGCGAACTATAACTATGAATTCAGCACATGTTTGTAGACGACGTTAAATATTCTGTTTTTCAGTAGTAAGGTAATTTATTTAGTTTCTTTTTATTCGAAGAAATACAAAAAAGATAATTGCTTTTAGTGATGAACTATTAATTATTCTTATATTCCACATCTTACAAATTATTTTTAAAAGTTTTATAACAATTAATAAAACTGGTTTAATTTAAAATGAAATCATTTTTATAATTCGCTCTTTACGCAAAATCCTTCACTACCTCAACATTATTAGTTTTAGTATGGTAACATTATTTTCCTTTGAACTGTCAAGTTATTGAATACAATTAAAAGTCGAACTATATTTTTTTTTTTTTAATCATTCAGAATCATGTACTGAAACCATTGAACCAAACAACAGGATGCGCGTCTATATATCCCAGGATGGTGACGTCAGCATGTGTTACTCCCGGATTGCGAGACCGTGTTTGTTAGAGCATGTATTACCTTGATGTTGGTGATGAGATGCGCCGTGGCCTGCCCCAGCAGTCGCGCATGCCGCACCATGTCGGCCGGGTCGCCCGCCGCCACCAGTCGCTCGCTGGCGGACATCACGCTCTCTACCGAGCGCTCCGTCACTGTGGGCTGTTGGGCGCGCCGGTCTGCGGGACACATTACTTCATAAAGGACGACTGGCTAAGAATATTAGCTGCACGGCTCGATCGATCAGGTTAAGCTATGCTTGCCTCGATGGGTGACCATCTTTAAATATCGAGACCATGCTATCGAGGCATGTTAACCCGTTGGTCCTGGGTATAATTCATGTATCTTTGACAGTCATAGCGGGTCGTCTGGGTATCACAATACCCAGTAACTGGGCTGTGGAGGTCAGATAGGTAGTCACTCCATATAAAATACTGGTATTCAGCAGCTTCCAGTTAGACTAGAAGTAGACCAGAATTGGGAATAGCGAGCAGATTGAATAAAACATGAAATCACTGCTGTGTTTTTCCTAAAGAGTAGGCGGTAATAGAGGGTCAGTCATCACACAACTAACGACTGTTTTCTCCAAACGAGTCTGCAAAGTTTTACACAACACCCACATTTCGCTGGGACCTACAAATTCCATGTTTTTGGGCATGATATCAAAATTGCTGTTTTAAACATTTCGATTGGATTCAGACAGCGTCCTACTTCCTACTAATATTTTAAATGTGAAAGTTTGTATGTTTATTACTATTGTCGAGAATATAACGCCGCGCCGGGCGACCGCGGAGGGCCCTCGAGCACCGGACGGTGAGGCACTGCGTCATCGTCCGAGCGACAGCACACACAAATCATATAAACTCCTTTTTCTCGCCGGTTCAAATCTAGTTGACCGTTTTTGTTACCCCTAAAATCTAATTCTTGTAATACAGTCCACTATTAATGAAGTTACGCGTTTTAGTCCTCATACCACCTGTAGCACTACCCATTTCTCTTCAATTACTCAATCACACTAAAACGGCTGACGTTTGTAATCTGGATACGATACTTTATATCCCGAAATTACAATGGGATAATTTCACCAAGGCCGCAGGTGCATTTCGTTAGGTTATTTTGCTAGATGTTATGTAAGTATTCATCCACTCAGCGTACTCACCCAAATCACAATGCGCCAACAATCTCTCCAGCTCCTCGGTGACTCTATGCGCGGCCGCAGTCAGATGTTCGACACCTGGAAACAGATTCAATTATTTATTTCGGAAGTAGCATATTAGTAACTTGGTTAATTTAATTTCGCCAGTTATGTTTATAAGTCTCATGTAATAGGGGGCTAGCCTATCGCCATCAACCAGGCACAAATAAATCCAGATTCCGGGCTGCTACTGAGAAATTCCAGAGAGAAAAACCCAATAACACTTTACCCGACCCAGGAATCGAACCCAGGACCGCGTGTTCAGAAGTAGCGCTTGCGAGCACTAGACGAACAAATTGTTTATTAGTAAAAGGTAATCTCTGAAAGTACTGATCCGATTACAAAAGATCATTTATTGATAGAAAACTACAATGTAATTGCCGAGTGGTAGATGAGCAAAGGCGGTAAAAAAATCGCTGTTAAGAGCGTTCATCCGACGCCGGCTGGCAACAACGCATTTAGAGTAGTTTTTCGTGATTATTTCATTAAATACAAACAAAAGTAACATTTTTTTTTCAGCCAAGCACTAGATCGTTGGTATTTACAAGTTTATAATGGTATTTTGTTTACTTACAGTTATTTTGATATTTACTATAAAAATCAACATACCGTAAATTATTTTCTATTTGGATTACTTAGTACGATTAAATGTTTTTATTAAGGAGTAAATGTTAAAAATAATTATATTGCCAGCCCGCGTGGGATGAACGCTCTAACGGCAGTGGATGTAAAGGGATCAGGAATTGTGAGAATATTTAAAGTTAACTTATCACATTTATAAAGAGTTTTCGTAAAAAAAAATCCTATTCAATATCTCCGGAACCAGAGGTTCCCAGGGGGCCTACTCTAACTCCGTCAACGAAGATACGGGCCCGTCCAAAAGTAGTTCGAAACTTATTAGTTAATCCTACAGCCAATTAACTAACGTTTTCGGACGACCAAAAACATATCGGGAGGAGGGATAACTGTCAAATCGTGTTGTCATTCATTCTTAGGTCGGGCTACAAACTAATCGTCTGTCCGTAAGTGATAAGGAGTAGGAAACGCCCGTTACTTCGACTGAAACGACGGACTTCGTGCTTAGGGAGTAGGCCCCCTGATACGGACTAGTACAAAAAAGAATATCACATAGACAGGGAGTACCAAGTGACTCTTGGCTTCGCTAAGTGTCTTTTTACACGCGTACGAAGTCCTGTGTAGACGTTAGTCATCAATAAATACCTGGAGCTGCACTCTCCGGTACGGTGCCGCATGCTTCCACCAGCCTCTCCACAGCTTGTGCCACCAGGCGCGCAGCACTGGTCAGTTGTTCGCGACATGCTGGGTTGTGGAGAGTTGGGGCTACCACCTGGGGAAGAAACGTTAAAATCAGAAATTATTTATATATAGTCAAACCTATAGCAGGCAGACACAACACGTGACTCTTTTACGGAAGGGGAGCTCTTTATACAATACGCGCATTTCTTTTACCAACAGGCGGCCAAATAGAGGCTAAAGTGAAGTACATAAAGCCAAGCTCACAAGCCAAGCCAAGCCAAGCCAAGCCAAGCCAAGCTCTAGGGAAGCCTGGGAAAATCAAATTTCTATAGTGCCAGGTTCTGTGCGAACCATATTTTAAACAACACAACAACCTGGCATCTGTGGCAGATTGTAAATGGCTAAAAACTTAAGAAAGTTGGAGTTTTGCGAGCTACCCTGGAGCTTTTACCTTAAAAAAAAAAAACACAATAACACTTGACCTAGACCTGGGAATCTTATCTTCTCAATTAAAATAAAGGTACGAGAATTTGATTTGTTAAAAGTGTCACTAACTTTCCGAAGTTCTGTATTTAATGCGCATGTAAGTATTCTCGAAAACTACTGAACCTGAATATTGATGTTTTTTTTTTCTATACAATGTGTACTGCATATGCATCAATTAAAGTATTGCGTTAAAATCATAGTACAATGACCAACACTTTTTTTATGAAGAAAATAGCGTAGAAAGTAGCATTACTCTATGCATTTAAAATTAAGTCTTATTGCCTTAAAATAAGATTAAACTTTATTTGACTAAATCGGAGGTCAGTAAGGCAAAATACATCATTAAAAAAAATGTACCGAAATTGAAAGTAACTAAAATCGATTCAGTAGTCAATTATAAACAAACCATTTTCAGGACTTGCGCTTATTCTGTTACACCTTGTACAAATATACGTCAATGGCGATGTTGGTTGTTACCTTAGCGCATGCGACGAGCTGGCTGGTGGCGAGTGCGCAGTGCGTGGCGGCCGAGATGATCGCGTTCTGCAGTGGCTGGTCGTCGCGACACTGCGCGGCCACGTTCTTGGCTTTCAGCACTAGCGCGGCAGTCGTGTTGGCTACTGCCTTGGCCAGGGACAGGAGGATGTCCTGTGGGAGAGAGATAAATTGTTAAACCATTGCTTTAAAACATTCACAAAGTGTCAGTCTAGTAGAAAGAAAGTTTAAGCCCGTTCCAAAGCATATATTCCTATGGAGAATAACAGGTAAAAAACTCAGTTCTTTTTTTTAAATTCCGTTTTACAAAATCTCTTGTAACATTGATCACGTGCCAGACATCCTAGTTCCTACTAATGCTATAAATGTGAAAGTTTGTATGTCTGGAAGTTTATATGTTTGCTACTCAATCACGCAATAACTGCTGAACGAATTTGTGAATTCTTGATTAAAAACTATTGTGTGTTTTGTCAAACGATTCCAGGCTCGATGATTGGCTAGATACTAATACAGGAAAAGTTTTTATTCAGTACGCAAACTTTAACCATGAGTTCAGCATACCATTCTAGACCTAAAAATTTTTCGTCGGTTTTACAAAAAAAAATCAGCTGTTTCATAGAAAAGTGCAATACCTACGCGGTCAAAATGTATCGAACAGCTGACTTTTTTTTTGTATAACCGACGAAAAATTTTCTGCGCTGGGGGTCTGATATGCTGAATTCATGGTTACAGTTTGCGCACTGGGTAAAAACTTTTCCTGCATAATTAATTAAGTACAGTGATGCAGAAATTGATCAGCCTTCATAATTTTTTCAGATTTCTAACATACTTGAAATATTACGATGAACTATATCTGAAACGATACGCAAGCGTACATACACATTATGTCATGTTCGCATAAATAAAAACTGTCTCAGTCGTAAAAATACGTTTGATGTTACGTGTATCCGGCAATCATAACATGACCGATATTCAGAATGTTTTGCTGCATGTTAGACCACACGGCCCTGACAATATCGAGGCGGAATTTTATCACACACTGGATATTCAACCCTCGGCTTTGAACCGAGCGTTGAGAATCCAACAGACGTGCGCTCGTGGACTTTTAGTGAATTTATTACATTATCTAACCACAGTAGGTTAATTCTTTGCCTAAAGACCGTTTTCACAGCAACTGTATAATTTATGGTAAACTTGTATAAGATGTGCTGAAGATTTAAAAATGTACGATGAGGAAAAAAAAACCTGTTTGATTTTTTACGGAGACCTTGTGACGAACCCTAACGCTTAAATGTTGCCTAGGCTTTAATTTAACTACTTTTCATTTACACCTTTCATGATTAACGGTGAGAATTTTATTTTAAACGACTTGATCTTTACAAAATCATAATAAAATTCCCCATTTCATTCCTGCCATACCCAACAAAAACATTCATCCCAGTCATGAATCTAGGCCGGACATTAGTCTCCACTCAGACATCGAGCTCACGACACACACTTTATAAAAACCAGACATCTGTCATCTGGACTATCTGGGTCACGCGTTTATTTTTACAACAACGCCATCTCTTGACAATGTGTGGAATTACTTCCTTACGTATCGAACGTGACATATGTGCTTGTATGGCGCTGCGTTAACATTTTACGGTTTAGTTTATTTTAACTTAAATTATTTTTCTATACGTTTTGGATGTATTTGGATGCTATATTATTACCAATATTGAACATAATTATATGCTTTTATTCCAGGATTAAAGTACAGGTGTACTTTATAGTACATCCATATTTGGCCAATTTTGTTTATTTCCATATAAGGGGGCGAGCCTATTGCCTGTGCGTTATGCATTATCAGCTTATAATGTTCCCACTGCTGGGACAGGACTTATCTCAGTGAGAGGGCCGTAATTCAACACGCAGGCCTAGTGCGACATGTTTTCGATTTTTTGGTTCCATCTAGTTCATGCTGGTTTCCTCACGATGTTTTCTTTCACCGTTTTGAGAGAACATGCATTGATCACCACTTGCTCATTGGCAATTTAAGACTCTTAAGTACAGGTTCCTTCTTCCACCGGCTTATATACAGCATGATATTATTTCCGATAATATACAGGGGGATGATTAGTAAGTTATTTTTGCTAAATACATTTACTTCCGAGACAGTTAGTTATAAATAAAACAGTTGTTTTTTTTTTAAGCAAATGTATTAACCAAAAATAACCAACATGGCAGTGAAAGTATAAGAACCACAACCGTACACTGGGGTGCAGAGAAATTGTATCAGTATTTATAATAATGAATTTATAATAATATTTGATATGTTATTCTTGATTAATTAACGTTACTTATGCTTAAAAAATATGTCAAGAAATTTAATATGATGTGATTCAAAGAGTCAAGTAAATATACTTGTAAGAAAAATAAACTTAGATATTGGTACAATTTTTCTGCTCCCAATTGTATTATAATAATTATAAAAATAACTATGTCGAGTGGCTGACGAGTTTCGAGTAAGAATATTAAAATAAATAGCAAAGTTTTTGATATGCAAAATATAAAAGGAAAAAATAAGATCAGTCTTTACTCTAAAAATATAAATTTAAGTAACATCCAGTTTAGAAAACAAAAAATACTTTTTTTTTAAGTTAATATGTACTTTTTCACTCGCAATGATTTCGATTAAATAATCTTAACCTTTAAGTTTCCATAGTATACTAAAAAGCTCGAATCTCGCCAAGCGTAAAAAAATTGGCAAAAAATAAAATTTAAAATAAACCTCTGTTTTTACTTATATAAAATGGCAATTTGTACGTTAGTACTTTGTGATGGCAATATTTTGAGTCATAAGTATGTGTGTCTTTTTGCATTTAATAAATTTATCATATTTACGAACTGTGGTTTTTGCAAATAATGACAAAATATCTAAATATTTTCTCATGATAATCGAATTAAATGATTAAGTAAGCATTTTTTAAGTACAAGTATTAGTAATAATTATCATTTTAATGTCGTACTTGATAAAGCAATATGATTATTTAGCAATGCAAAAAGGACAATACAAAGGACATCCATTAACAGATCAAGTAAATATACACTCTGTCGATTAATCGCATATTCATTAATCAAGACAAAAATATTACTTTAAAGATTTTTCAATCATTTAACACGTACTACGATTATTCGACAGTGTTTACCAGAACTTAAAAAAATAAACAAACAAAAATTATGTACATGTAAAGAAATCAGGACCAAAATTAATGAAGTGTAAAATAGCTGCACAAATATTAACAAAAAAAATTATATATAAGGGTCGGCACACATTGACGTCCAAATTAATAAATTAGGTAGTTACTCCGACCCTTAGCGGCCAATTACCTTAATGCTTATAACAAAAAAAAAGGAAAATAATAAAAGACTAGATTAGTAAGCATTAAGATTATTGTTAACAAAAATAAATAAACACAAAATATAACGTAAACTGTAACGCTTCTCTACACAATGGTTCATGATGAGGACATACACCAAAATTAAAATATTACCAAGTTTAGTCAATTCGTGGTTTCCTTGGACAGTCGACCATACCCTACGCCGTGTCCCCACGAGGGTAGGCAGAATAAAAATGCCTGCCCTTATTATAGTTCTCATGCTTCGTTCACGTTTATATATCAGCAGGCTTAGCACGAGCATCGATTTGTCGACGGAAGAATAGACATGACTATTAACTAAATGATGTACAATAGGAGAAGATAGCTATGTTTTTCTATTAATTATCACAGTTATGCGTTCTAAACGAATCATCATTTTGTAGATAATCGTATATACTTTGTGGCCGTCGAGTAGAATTTTTTTTGTCAGTGTGATTTTGACAGTTTGGGAAGAAATACTCTTCTGAAGTAGTCTACATTTATAAGGACCTAGACAAAGATCGTTAGAAACGAAAAACAAAATGACAGATTGTAGAAGGATATCTACGGTGCAATGTCAAAAATGGAGTAACGAAATGTCACTTGTATTGAAAAAGCTCTGTCTGTTCTTCGTAGAAATAGAAAACGTCATGCTAAGCCTGCTGCATAGCTGTTCACAACCATTCGATACGCACCGAATCGAACATCAATAAATGTTATCACATGAGTCCTATAGAAAGCTGTTCACAAATCCAACACCAGGAAATGTTGTCAGTTAAATTCAAATTATATTCTATGCTATTCTTCCGACAGCTGTATGCGCTCGGGACCAAGGCAAATCAGGTTATCGAAATGTGTCATTTTCCATACGATAGCTAGTAGAATGCACGCCGGTTTCGATACTACGCACCTGAACGTTTTGGAGGACTTCACCAATAACATCCCCCGTGGTAGTAGTTGTCCCTCTTCCAGTGGAAGCCTAAGTTGTGACTCAGGCCTCCTACAGTGGAAACGTTATAGGCTGATTATGTACGGTCACCAAAATAGATAACCAGGGTCGTCAGATATATTTGACTTTTGGTAAGATGTTTTTAGATTTAATTTAATTAATAGAAAACAAGCATTTCTTTCAACAAATTAATTTTTATTCAAAAACATCCATCGGTTTTTTTTACAAAATTTCAACTGTATCCCACGAGCCTGGTTACTTACCTCTTTTGGTGACCGTAGTATGAAGATTAGTGAAGGCTGTCTAGGGTATATGGTATAATTTATCAACGCAGTGTAATATCGACCTTAAACCATTGTGTTTAGAAGCTATAAGGGTTACTATAAACTCGCTTATGTCTTTGTGATGGCAAGATTGTGATGTATGGCTCATAAATGGCAAATAATGTCGACTGTTGAGGTTCTAAATACAATTGCGAGCAATGAAGACTTATGCGGGTGAACCCGCTGGACGCCGCTAGTTATAAATTTATTTGACTGATCCAAATGCTTCGCAAGTGTATTAAGGTAAATCTACTCTCTAAAAATTTGATTAACTTTAGCTTTCAACTGCAATTTGACTTTATAGAATATTTTTCTTATTTATAACCTTCATAATTATTCTTGGATTAAAAAATCCAGATAATATAATAGATACGGTGTAAAAATTGTGATGACTTTTTGACTAGCATTCAAGGACTACTATTTAATTAAAAAACCGACTGCAAAAAAGAAGGAGGTCCTCATAAGCGAGTATACCATATCCTTTCAACTTCGTCTTCCACCTAAGATGCCCAGTTCCACAACATCCTACATAAACGAACTATTAATACCTACTAACAGTGAAGTTAGTTGGTGTATTATGTTTATACTTTACCACATAGCATAATATCCCGCCTTGCTTCCCTGAAAGCTTTGGCAGAGGTATATCTTTAGTACACCCACATTTCGTTGGTTATGTCTAAGTCCTATGTAATATTGGGCGCGCCTATTGCCATCAGCCGGGCGGGCTATACTTTACCATCACCAACGGTCTACTGAACTAAAGATTAAGTCAAACTAACTGGTAGTTAGTACGTTAACTCTTCGCTGTGGAACCAGACGGGAGTGTGTGATTCACATAATTTAAATTTATTTCAAAAAGAGGATAATTTTTTAAGGTCCTGTATTTAAAAGACCTACGCCTGTTTGTCTGTTAATCTGTTATAGGGATATCTGGCTATCTTTTTAACTATAACAGGAAGACCAGTTAACATTTTTATACGCTTTATATTAGCTTCACTTGTATGTCAGTATGTAACCGACTCCTTTGAGCGCGATTTTGACCCACTTTAAACGGTCAGATTTCATTGAAACTTTGTAAACTTGTCGAGGACCGATGACAATTCAATAATTTAAAAAAAAATTGAGAAAAAAAAACACGTTTTGTAGTTAGCGGAACTAAAAAATAGAAAATAAACAATAGTTTAAAAAACTAAAAAATACGCTTTAAAAACCAAACTAAAAAGGAGAAAATAATTTAATTCAATTAAAAAGCGTGGGGTGCTTGACATTAAGTGATTATAAAAATACCTCTAAAAGCACCCCACGCTTTTTAATTGAATTAAATTATTTTCTCCTTTTTAGTTTGGTTTTTAAAGCGTATTTTTTAGTTTTTTAAACTATTATTTATTACATTACTTTACTATGACCTCTATCAGCAAATACCACAATCTTAAGCAATGCGAGTTAATTTCCTATCGGACTGCGGCGAAGCCCAAAAGAAAGGCTTTCCAATTTTGCTAATACAGAACAGAACATCACGGCTTGTTTCTCCGAAGAGTTGGGCAGAGGTGTACCTATAATTCAGCAACATATCGCCAGATATCGTTAAGTCCCATGTAACAGGGGTCGACTCTATTGCCATCAACCGGGTAAAACTCAAAACTCAAAGCATTTATTTGAAATAAACCAATGACAGGCAAAAAAAAAACAAACGGCTGGTTGACACTTCCCGTGACCCAAGGGCTGGTTTTTACTTTGGCCAGACTCAGAGGCTGAGCATTGCTATTCAACGTGGTAATGCCGCCAGTCTCTTGGGTACATTACCAGTCGACAGCGATGCGGATGAGTTTTTTGACGCTTTGTTTTAGTTTATTCGCTGTAGTTATTTAGTTTAATTGAAATAAATATTATATTATTATAATGACAGGCACTTTTGAATTATCAAAGAGTCGGAAAGATGAAGCTAGTTGCCCATTCCAAAGCGTATGGTACCTATGGAGAAGAACGGGCAAGAAACTCCATGGACACTCTTTTTTTAAATCATGATATTGTTATTAACAATTTGTTACAGAAAGTAGGTTACATCATTTATGTTCAAATTATTAATATGAGAACGATGTAAAAAGACGTGCACATTAAAAGCGTCCGTAATTAAAACAAAAATGAAATAACAATTCAGAAATAATTAAATAAGCCGTGTGAGCTACCTACTGGTGGCGCCCGTTCACGAACATGACGTATGAATCAGCACCATTCAGCTCAAGCATTTTGAAGGGAACTTAATGATCCAACACACACGTCACCACCAGCAAGACATTTGAGTGAGCATGACATACTCTCAGTTGCCAGGGCACATTCAAGCCAATTAAAAACGCAACATAGTGCACATAGGGTACAGACCTAGACTCAGGCCTGCTACTGAGAAATTCCAGATAGAAAAACCCAATTACACTTTGCCCGACTCGGGAATCGAACCCAGGACCTCATGTTCCGCAGTAGCGCTAATAAAGATTTTTAATCTGATACCTAGATATGGTAAAATATTTATTTTATGTAAACAACGCCTGTTACTTTATCCAAGCCGTTGGATATTATTCTCGAAGCCTACACGTAATTTATGTGAATCACATACTCTCATAAACTATATAACCTTACAAACTAATAAAAAAATGTCATAGTGCAGTCTTTTCCCTTGCTCATTTGTCTTTATAATTTTGATTATTATCTTTCATCCAACAAGAAAACGTGAAAATAAAGGAAAAAGACGAATTTAAATATTAATTTTATAGAGAGAAACGTGCTTTTATATTGAAATATTAAGTAAATATTAATACCTAGATAGGCAGAATTAAGGAATACTTGAGTAAATGTAATACTTAAATTTTTGAATACTTTAAAAGAAGATTTTTTTTTGTCATAAAACTATTAAAAACGCGAATTGGTACCATTTTCTGACATGATAGGAAAGTAGCAAGATTCATAGAATCTCTACAACAACCGAATCTTATTGTTTTTTAACTGATCCACCAGGTTGTATCATCAGAAGCCTATATCCAGCAGTGAAGATCGAGAGAATATATAATTAACTTGTTCAGTAAATCAATTATTCACTGAAGTTTTTATCTATCTGTCATATTGATGATTCGTTTAGTGAGTTCTCTATCAGGGCACATTTAATGCACTGGGGTTGTTAGAAAGGAACAAAATACCAGTATAGGTAAGTAATTGAAAGATACATAATATTACTATAGGTCCCTAACACCATAGGAATATGCCACCGAAATCCAAACGTTCCCTCCACACATCATTTATCCAAAAATATAAACATTAGTTTTGAAACAAAACAAAATGTTGAGACAGTTCTTTTTTTAGGGTTCTTTACCCAAAGGATCATCAACGGAACCCTATAACTAAGCCTCCGCTGTCTGTCAGCGGACTGTATCTCATGATCCGTAATAGCTATACAGTTAAATATTTCACAGAATGTCTTGTTTTGTTGCCGCTATAACAACAAATAATAAAAACAAAGTCAAAAATGAAAGGGGTCTCGATACAAGAAACGTGTTTTTTTTGGGCATTTCTTGTCTTGTGGTACGGAACCCTTCGACTCGCACTTGGCCGGTCTTTTTCTAATATATGCTTGAGTTTAACCACTATTTCACCTGAAAACTACTCATTTCTTAGCAACATGAAAATATTTAGCAGATATTTATATTTATTTAATAAAACTGTTCATTTCTTTATTGAGCTGAGAGCAAAAGTGACTCAAGATCAATGTTTTGAAACACATTTTCGCTACGTACATTTTTGCGTGATGTTTATATTTATGGACAAAATGAAATCCTCTTACTCCTCTCACATCATATCAAAACACTTCTCACTAGCTTCCGTACTATTATCCCCACCACACACATCTTTAGGCATAAAACATTGTATCAACAACGCTAACAACATGAACATAATCGACAACAAACACAAAATATTGAGCCAGTTATCTTTCCAAATCGTCGCCAGCTCGATTTCCAAACATTCACATTTAGCACAGCACTTCTCTTCTGTCCTGGGGCATTTCCGTTTGCAAAATTGGCAAAACCCTCGAATATTTTCCCCGGTAGTTTTAAAAGTCGGGTTATAGAATATCCTAATCTCAGTTTTAGGTTTAGAATCAGTAGAATTGTTTAGTATTTCTGTATGTTTGTCCCCTGTCTCGCTAGTGTAGTATCTTTCGCTCTTTTTGACGAAATTTTCGAAGCCATCGCGTCGTAGTTTCGATATTTCGTTTTTAGTGAAACTAGCTTCAGCTGTCTCCATGAAAGTCTCTGTTGTTGTCAGAACGCGGTTGTATCTTTCTGGGTTCAGCAATTTCATGTTTAACGACCCAGATACTTTGACATCTGGTCCCGATTTAGTTATGTCGTTGACTATGCTGTGACATTCGATTTTTTTGCCGTTAAATCGATAAAATTTGTCATTAATGTCATTTTTATCGATATTGTCTGATAGGAAGAACTGTTCGCGAAGAATATCGTTTTTGGTGCGTCTGCTAAAGTCTATGTTAACATTTTCGTTATTAGTTTTATCGATATTAATATTGGATTTTTCATTGTTCAAGTTAGATTTATCGATATTACTTTTAACGTCATAATTAACATTAGCGTAGTCATGATTAGAGAAATCCTTTTTAAAATTATAGATCTTATCGTAAATAGTTTTCGGATACAATTTCGGATTACTGCTATCTAAATACCCTTCACAGTTCTGCACAATCGATTCAAAATCGTTATCGCTATTCGATTTTTCTGGTCGATTCTTGAACAGCATGTTAGCATAATCGATACTTCTGTAATAATCGCTATCAGATTCTTCTTGTATGACATCAAGTCCCCAATTACGTGTGGTATCGATGTCTTCATATATGCCATCATCAATTACGTCTTTAGACTTTCCATTGCCAATGTGAACATTTTCAAAGTCAGTGTCGTAAGTATCACCTTTTTCTTTGCCGAAGAATACTTTGTAGAAGTTATCGTAGCAATAATTAAGTTTCCTATACAAGTAAGATTTCTTAGGGTTTCGCCTGGGGTCTGTTACCTGCGTTTCCTTGTCTTCCTCGGTCTCCTCGCCGATGGTGTGGAGGACTGTTGTCGATGCTTCTCCGACGCGGGAGGCTGCGTTTAGGAGATTCTGGCGAGGCTGGAAATAGATAGAAACGTGTTGAGATTACATTGCATATTGGTATTAAAGTAACATGGTCTGGGAAAAGTAGTCCTGTATCTGCCTAGGAAGATGCGAGTGTTACGTACTGAGTTTGTTTAAAAGCTGTAATATTTTAAAGGCAAGTTCAAATGGTGGAGATACGAAAGCATTATATAAATAATAATATCACAGAATATGTGCTAATTCAATGCCGGGCCCATACCATAATCTATGCAGGGCAGTTTAAATAAAAGTCATGTTGACAGTTGCACCGCACATGGTACAAAATTACTTGACATTTCACTTTTCGTGTGATATTGACCTGCCATCAGAACCGACGGTCGAGCCGTATTTACAAACCTGCATAGCTATTCACAGCCATTCGACAGGCTATCGTATAGCGATCGTCTATTTGATTTAAACTGACAATTTTTTTGGGTTTTGGATGTGTGAACAGCGTTTCTAGAACTTCTACGATAGCACTGATTGATGTTCGATTCGGTATGGAAGCGTATTGAATGGTTGTGAGTAGCTATGCTGGTTGCATTATTGTCTCGATGGGCTAGAATTCATTTAATGAAATTTCAACGCATAGACTATACTCTATATTATTGTGGCTGGTAGCAGATTGATCGAGTTAAATGGCGCACGAATGGAGGGGCCCAGGTCCAGCAGTAGGTTTATAAGCTCTTACCTCCTTAGTGGTGGGCTCGGCCGCCTTGAGCAGGTCAGTGAAGGCGCTGCACAGCTTCCTGGTGGCGTCCAGCAGCTTGTCCTCGTGCTCGGAGTCGTCCAGCAGCGCCGCGATCATCTGCACGCCCTTCGTCATCTCGGGCAGGTTGCTGGTGATCGTGGTGATGGCTGCGCCCACGGCCGTGTGGTCTACTTCGTCTGTGCCTGTGGGAACAACGGAAAATTCAGTGTCGGTAGGTTCTACGATTACGGTAGGACTTACTTTTATTTTAAGCATTCATCGTTAGTTTATTTGTCTATGGGTTACATAGCTGTATCTTGAGAACAAATAATGCTAGGCACTTTAAAGTAATTTTGTTTCAAAATATGTGAATGCAAAGCAAAATGTCTCAAAAGTTAAGGACTGTCTCCTAAGACCGCTTTGCAGTAGCTAAAAAACCTACCCTTACTGACAAATCCACGTTATATACTCGTATATTCTAGAATGGCAAATAAAAACCTGAAAATTTTAGTTATGTACTGTATTTCGAATTCTGTTACGTTCTTATTTAAAAAAATTACTCGATGGTTTAAACCATGTCTAAAGAAACAGCTTGTTTTGTTATGATTGTGCCTTCTTAACGACCAGGTATTTGTACTAAAACGTGTCTCACCTGAAGTAAGTGTGACGACCTGCGCAGTGGCCGCGTTCATGGCGGCGATCTGTGACGTCACGACTTGCTTGTTGGTGTCCATCGTCACTTGCTTCCATTTGACGGAGGCCGCGTCGTGGCCTAGAGCCGGCAAGGTGGCCTGGGACGAGAGAAATGTATACTAAGATGAGAAAACATAAGAGACACAACAAAGGCTGAGAATATTAGTTTTGCTTTTACTTTGTAAATATTTTGCTATTTTATGGTACGTATAAACCAGATATAACAGCCATTTTTTTGTAGTAGTATGTACCTGGTAACCCTCTGGTATGGAAGTTATTGAATATCAATTAGGCATGTATAATAATGACATTAACAATGACTACATACCCTGCTGAGTCCCTCCTCCGTCTGCTTGATGATCTCGACGCCACTGATGATGGTGGACATCAAGCCGCGCTGGGGCTCCGTCAGGATGGACGTCACTCGCGTCTGCTGCATCTGAGATGCCTGGGACATGAAGATGAATTATTAGAAAAGGTTGTGTGGTAAAAACAACTATGTTATATTAATCTTCAAAGCTCTTGAACCCATTACCCAAGGGCAACCTTGGAGGTGTATATAGGGTGGCTAGGAACCATGAATTCAGCATAAAATTCTAGACCCCCTAGCGTAGAAATATTTCATCAGTTATTAAAAAAAAATCTAAGGTTTCATAGAAAGGTGCAACACCTACGCGGTCAATTTTGTTGTTTATATCCGACGAAATATTTCAAAGTAGGTTCAGAATCATGTACTGAATCTATGGTTACATACAGGTTGTGTGTCGATATTCCTGCTAATCATACTTCGCACCATATACAAGCCATTTCCTCATGAAGTAACAGCTTTCAGAAAAAAATTGGTTCCGAAATTACTATGTTATCGAAACAATAGCAGAACGTCGCTTTGGAATCTTGTGTAAGTGTAACGTTATCATCAGAGGTCGGAGTAGGTAGATTGATTTAAGGTCGTTGACGTCAAACGTAGAGGATAAAATGGATATGCCTCCGAAATACCGGAACTTCATATTTATTGTGATATTTGTTCCGGAATTTTGAAATTAGCACGAATTTGTGTTTAAGGTGAAAAACGTATTAATAATATAAATCTACGCTACCAGTATTAGCTAATGGTGAAAGAAATCAGTATTTTATTTTATACAAAAATACCTTGGAATAGTTACACCGTATTTTGTCCCTTACTGTTGAAATAAAAATGACGTTTGACAGTATGAGACAAAACTTAGACAGGGCCTTTTGTTTCTTTATCTCATGTTAATTGTATTAACGTTGAAAGCCAAAATATGGAAATTGTATCCGATGAGGATTAAAAATAATTTATTTATGTTTTTGTTTAATTAAAAATAATTGTTCATTGAATTCAATCAATCATTCATATAATAAACAATTTTGTTAGCCTATCTGAATGTTTTTTATTTTATTTTATTCCATAATTCCAATTCCGGAACTTTTTCCGGTACTTCCCGCACATTATGGATAAAATGGCATGTCCATATTATAATATCTTGTCGCAAGTATATAAAATCAATCTACCTACTCCGACCTCTGGTTATCATGCACGTGGCTGTAATAGGGGCGAGCATAATATTGTTACTGAGAAATTCCTGACGGGAAAACTCGATACCTGGGAATCGAACTCAGGAATTGGCGCTTACTAGTTACTTTTGCGACAACTAAATCAACGAGGCAGTAAGAAGTAATTTTTATAATTTCTATAGGTTTAATAGTGAGTATACAATATATACCTACACAGCCCATTTCGATGACTACATGTAGCCATTATTAACGCAGCGTGGAACAAATATTTTGACACGTTATTATAGTTATAAATTGAAAAAAAAAAAACGAGTATGTATAGGTTGTCAGAGAAAATGTGGCAATGCATTTTCTGGCATTCAAAAAAGACGTTTTTTTTGCCTGTAATCAAAGTACTACTAATCTCAGTATTTTATAATTGTTTTTTTTCCGGTTTATACAGGATAAGTTCTTATCCAGTGCGCAAACTGTAACCATGAATTCAGCATATCATTCTAGACCCCCAGTGCAGAAAATTTTCGTTAGTTATACAAAAAAAAAACAGCTGTTACATACATTTTGACCGCGTAGGTAAATTGCACTTTTCTATGAAACAGCTGATTTTTTTTTTTTGTAAAACCGACGAAAAATTTCTTCGACGAAAAATTCATAGTTAGCGCACTGAATAAAAACTTTTCCTGTATAATGAAAAGACTGACTGAGTACACCTTATTGTATCAACCATTTTAGAGAAAGCAAGTGATATCAATGAAACAGTACCTCTCAAAAATATTTCACTTGCTGACACAACCCAAAATTAATAATGATATCCTCAAAAAATCTTAACCAAAAACAAATAAAGCCTGAAATACACATGCTTATAAAAATAAAAAAGCATGTTTACTACAACAGGTACTCTCATTCGTATGTGTTATGGTAAAATACTGATACTGTTTTCGTATTTATTAAGGGCGCACCGAGGCATTTGCGATTTAACTCGTGTATTCTGCTTTGAACTCAATTCTTTAATTAGGGTGGGTTGGTACACGTTGTGTGTTTAACATTTTCAAAATGTATATTTGTTTTTTTAATCGCTTGCTTCAATTGGCGCCAGAAGCTCGGTACGCCCTTAACATTAGTCCTGCTCGTGTATTTTTTGTGGTTACTATATAGTGTGCACAAATGTGTGTTTACAGCAAAAAGAGGCTTAAAGCAAAATAAAAATAAATGAGCGAATACTGACGGCGGGCGGCGTGTGGCCGGTGATGATCTGCCCCGACACCGTCGTCTGCTGCGCACCCGTCATGTGGTTCACGGCGAACGGCTTGGCTCCTAGCCGGCAAATTATATGTGTGAAGCAGTGGCAAAATAATTTAAAAAATGTGACTCTGGTGGAACATAATGTTGTGCTGATTTTTAAACGTGTTTTTTTTAAAGACAAAAGCTAAGGCAGGTTTTTTCAAGCTTGAAAATCATTATTTGAAAGCATCTAAAAGCCTGTACCATATCTGGATTAATTACCAGACTGATTCCTTCTTTTTTGGCTATACTTTCGGGTCCTATTGCATGGAATTTTTTATATAAATATAATAATTTATAATAATTTATTTATTTATTTCAGACAACATGATCCATTTTTTTAGTAAAATAGTGCTTAAAACTATGTTAGTTCACACATAAACGCATACAATTTTGAAAAAAGGGACAGTCATACCTATCCGCAATCACACTCAATATGCTGTTGCTACTCCGACGCACTCTTTGCAGCAAAGATGCCGCCTTTTTGCGTAGAATTGCCGCGAAACTATCTGTGCGTGCCTCCATGAACATGGCGGACGCACTGCAAAACGGAGGGAGTCTCAGCAGCACCCTGAATGCGTTATTGTATTGGACCCGCAGAGCATTGACAGCCCTTTGCGTATATGCTGTCCACAGGCTGCTAGAGTAAAGCGACTGACAATAAGATTTAAACAACGAAATCTTTACCTCTCTAGTGCAGCGGGCAAACCTGCGGGCCAACATATTAAAGATAGAAAGAAAGAAAATGTTGGTGTAACTACGTAACAGGTACACACACCTCTGCCCAACCTGTCGGGTATCACAGGGGTGACGATATGTTGTTCTTTTAAAAATCGATCATTTGTCAATCATTAATAATTTTAAAAAAAACTTGAGAGGTGTCAAGGGACACCCGGATGGAACGAAGTTAAAAAAAAAATATATAAAAGACGAAATGAAAATATCTGGTTTGCTTTCTATAAGAGAGAGAGAGACAGACAGAGAAACATGCGCACGCCGCACGGCTTACAATAGCTTACTATAGCAAAAAGTGTCGTTACAACTTTTCGTATGATTTTTTTCCGTCTAGCCCCCTTTCACAACGCGCGATAAGAAACTTCGTTCCAATAATTAATTTATGTTAAAAATTAATATGCCCATATTTTTTTCTTTATTAATTTGAAATAACGGAATTTCAATGGATTTTTAAAGCTTGCTGAGTTTCACTAGCTAACAAACACAATAAAATGTGCCACCAAAGTTTTTCAAACATAACAAAATAAGTGTACTCCCTACATATTGTACCACTACATTACCTTCAGCGCCGGGCCTGTGCACGGCCGGCTTGGCCACGGACTCCGTGTTCACCTTGCCGGACTTGAACGTGTCGTGTTGGATGATGTTGGCTCTGTCGACAACATGGAATTGTGATTAGGGTGGGAAGAAATTAGAAGGGGCATGTGGGTTTGTAAACAGCAGCTCGGATCGATCGATCAGCTTAAGCTTCACACTTGCCGCGGTTGGTCCGTGGATGGGTGACCATCTTTACATAACAAGACCCCTCCGTGCCGTTAAGCCGTTGGCCCTGGCTGTCTTAATTGTGGATCTTTGACAGTAGTTACGGGTCGTCAGAAGCCCGAAAGTCTGACAACCAGTCTTACCAAGGGGTATCGTATTGTCCAGTAAATGGGTTGTGGAGGTCAGATAGACAGTCGTTCCGCGTGAAATACTGGTATTCAGCTGCATCTGGCCAGACTAGTAGCCGACCCCAACGCAGCTCTATTATTATCAGATATATCCAATGTGTAACATAATTAATGCAAGACCTCATTCACCCAAAATATAGTAATGCGTTAAAAGCATAATACAATGACCAAACCTTTTTTTTAAAGCTGCCTGTTATTATTACGAAAAACATGTTAACTCTAGAATTACTTTATGCATTTAAAATTGAGTCTTATTGCCTTCAAATAAGATTTAATTTCTATTGGCTCAATAGGCGGTAGGTATGACAAAATACATTTTTTTTTTTTAAATATACCCATATCAAAAGTTACTGAAATCAATTCAGTAGTCAATTATGAACAAACTGCTCTCAGGACTTGCGCTTAATCTATTACACCTTGTATATGTTTGAAGACCCTGGTTCCAGATAAAAGTTCCCAGATAGCTGTACTCACTTGGAAGGCGACACGGAGTCCTCCAACATGGCCGACCCCTCGTCCCCCTCAATCCCGAGATGTTCCTTGGCGCGCTGTTTGCGCACTATGATGTCGATGTAGCCGGCTATCACTTGGAGGATTTGTTCAGCTTCTGTAGTCTGTACTGAGTAGTATTGGTCGCTGTGGACAACGGAGATTTAATATCAGTTTTAACTGGATGCACCAATAAGAAAAAGCTGTAATCTTCAAAAATATAACGTGTCTAAAAAGACACATAACGAAGCTTCTTAACTTAGCGATTGAACTATATGGAATGTCTGTAAGATAAATGCGTAACCCGCTTACAAAGCTAATGCTATTAATTGTGGCAGTTCAACGACATTCATCGTGTTATTTTACGCTGTTACATGTTGAGAGGATTTTTTTTCCAACAAATGAAGCAAATTCAAACTTCCAACACTTATATTTATTTATGCAAGGCACACCAACGACATATTTACGAACATTACGTGATGACGAATCTTCAGTACTAGGTAAATACATCACTATATAGCTGGGGGTATTTAAAGTTAACCCGTACTGTTCTATACTCTCATAATAACACTATGTTTCTGTTGCGTACGTCAAATTGCGCGTTACATTTGCCGGTTTCTCGCATCCAAATAAAATTCGTTTCAATATTACAAGTTTGGTGACGGTGAATTTGGTGATGGGTCTTTTACTACACTCTGTTTCAAAACAAATAAAATCTTATCAGACTGTAACACCGTTTAACTTCTGACTACTGATATACCAAACATCTAGTTTTGGAAATGTAACTAACATAACAACACGCCTGAATTCCCGAAGGGTTAGGCAAAGTATATCTATAGAACACCCACGTTTCACCAGAAGGCCAATTATCGTAATTCAAAACGTTCACAATCTATTCGCAGTCTCATCTCAGCGACAATCAAATCGAGGTATTTTTGACACATTGACACTGAGATCAGACTGTGAACGTTCTTAAAATTACGAGAATTGCCCCTCAGTTATGTTTAAGTCCCATGTAATAGGGGCGAGCCTATTGCCAGCGGCCGAGCACGAATCCAGACACCGGGCTGCTATTGAGATATTTCAGATGGAAACGCCCAATAACACTTTGTCTAACCCAGGAATCGAACCCAAGACCTCATGCTTAAAATTAACGCTTGCGGCCACTAGACCAACGAGGAATTATAATATGACGTCTATAAAGACGGATTTTCCATGTAAGTTCTGATATGAGCTGATGGTAGGTGTGCAGCTCACCTGTAGTCTCCGAAGTCCAGGGTGAAGGTATTGGGACTAGCACACCACCTCCTCACGGTGGTGAGGGGCCAGGTCTGCAGGATCTCCTTGGTCTTCTCATCCAGACGAAGCACTGAGTCCTTGGTGACGCCCAGGAGACGAGGGACTAGCTTGTTCTTGCCTTTCATTTTTTCCTGTTGAAGAGAGTTTGTGGTTAAAACTTGGTTTGATTTATACTCATCACACTGCTGGGGTTAGACCTCAAGCACCGCCACTTCGACAGGTTCTGTGCTTTTCCTGTGGCATCACAAGGTCATCAGTCCACCTTCTGGGAGGCCTTCCAACTCTAAGTCTTCCGGTATGCGATCACCACTCCAGAACCTTTCGGCCCGACACTACGCCGACAGACTGAACACCGATAAGACTTTACTTCGACGGGCCGGGTCAAATTTATCTGTTCAGCTGTGCTGCTGGACAGTTGGTTGCGCCAGTTCTTCTCCCCAGCTATAACACTAGGAAGTAGTGAAGGGCGGGCGTGCCGGAGGACTGTCTTAGGAAACTGCTGATTCTTAGCCTAATTTGAATAAATGACCTTTGTATTTGATCGACCCGTGCAACTGTTACTTAGCCACGAGCCCCTGACAATACACACCTTGACCAAAAAGAAGGCGACGCCGTAAGTCTTGAGGTCCCGCGCACTCTTGGTGTACAGCACTTTAGCGTCGAGCTCCGTCAGAGTGATGTGCTTCTTGTGTTCCTTGAACACCTTCTTCTCTATGCCTTTGACTTTCATGTAGGACGCGGGCAGGAATTCTTTGAGGCTGGAACGAAATTATATTTTATATTTTTTATCGTTGTTTATTTAATTATTTTTAAGTATTAGTTAAGTTAGGTTGATGATGATGGGACTCCCTTTTCCACACTTAGATTCCCATTCGGTCCGTTGTGTGGAGTTCATCATAATCAGCCTGTATCGTTCCCACTGCTGGGACAGATGCCTCCTCTCTGTGAGAGAGAGAGTGGCCACGCGGGCCCAGTGCGGGTTGGTAGATGTCACATGTATTCGATTTTTTGGTTCTAAGACATGCCGGTCTCCTCACGATGTTTTCCTTCACCGTTTTGAGAGCAGTGGTGATGAAATATTTTACACTAAGTAAAGCGTCTGTCTGGGTTCGACCCTACGACCTACATCTCGTAAGTCGCGTCAGTTACCACTGCGCCACCACTGCTCTGCGCTGCGCGTGGAGTTAAGTTAGGTTACTCTATTGTTTTTTTTTTTTTAAATTATGTTTAGCACATAACATCACGCCTAGTTTCCCCGCAATGGTGGGCAGAGATGTACCTATAAATAATAGTACACTCACATTTCGTCACTTATGTATAAGTCCCATGTAATAGGGGCGAGCGGGGGTTAGTTATATAAAGTTTTAGTTCATTCGTTTTTTATTTCAACATTAATCGATGTGAAACATAAATTGAAATGATTGTTGTGTGTGTTCAAATATGGTACTCACTCCAGGAACCCAGGAGTATGCTTGTCTTCTCTGTGGTCTCCAAACTGTATCTGGCATTGTATGCCCGCGAACTCGCAAGCTATTGACAATACAAACATTACATTAGTATTAAAATATAACTTACATCACGACTGTATTCCTCGAAAGGTAAGGCAGAGGTGTTTCATATACCTAGATTACACCAGGTATGTTTAATTCCCATGTTACGGGGAATATTACCTTAACCCGATCACAAATCCAGATTTTGGGCATTTTTTTTAATGAAATGGGATAAGGCTAGGCAAGGAGAGATACTCCCAAATTACAATGTTAATTTTTATTCTTTTAATTTTTTACAATGTCTGACACAAAGAGTATAATAATAATAATGGGAGGTCTAACATATTATATCGTCATTATTTGACATTATAAGTACATCAATTTTAATATCGACTATTTATTAGTAATTGTAATGAAAATACTGTAACTTTGTTCAAATAGGTTCATTTTATTTATGTAGATTCTTTTACATATTCTGAATAAGAGAATATTGTAGGCCTTACAGACTAGATTTGAAGACGATTTTCTATTCTGTATTTTCATTCCTCTAAGTACCTGGTACTTATTGACTGGCCTGCACTGTCCTCCCATACCTATTATCACTGTAATTTGAAAACATTGTAAAAGCCAATTATTTTTAAAAGAGTAACCGTGGAGTTTCTTGCCGGCTCTTCTCCATAGGAAACGACAAATTGGAACCGTGCACCTAGCTTCTGACGTTTCATAAGTGCCCATGCAGGCTTATGTGAAATAAAATATTTTGATTTTGATTTTTTGAAACGACTATCGTGTTACCTTTGTCCATGGTGACGGGGTGCTGCCCGTCCAGGATGGCGTCCCTGGCCTGCACGTACAGCAGGTTGAGCTGCACGGGGTCGCGCGAGTCCACGTTGCGGTCGGAGAAGAACAACTTGCGGCGCAGCAGCAGGGTCTCCGTCACGTCGATGCCTTGCTCGCGGAGGGTCTTGGAGGGCTCCACCCAGTTCACTGTCGGGAAGGAACGGTTTGTTGGTTCATTGTGGTAAAGTGGGAAGGCACAGTTACTTGTTCAATCAAATCAGGCCCTAACGTTCCCACTGCTGGGACACAGGCTGTTCCCTGTGAGAGGGAGTGGTCCGTAGTCTACCACGCGGGTTTCCAGTGCGGGTTGGTAAATGTCACGTGTCTATAAACTATTTTAAATTTAATTAATCACAATTTTATTTTGGGTTTTTATCTGTTTTATATTTTAAAATAGTTTATAATTTAATTGTATGAGTGTGTAACTATGGACTACTGTATGTCAGATTTTTTTATTTTTTTATTTCCTGTTTCTTAACAATGTTTTCTACACCGTTTCGAGAGCAGTATTGGTGAAATTATTAATACAAAGTAAATTGTCTGCTTGGAGTTGAACCTTCGTCCTTACAACTCGTAAGCTGCGGCCGCCTCCAATGTTTTTACTAATTTGGTGTTAGTTGCTCTGGTTTATTTCTCGATTTCATCATCTGCCTGCCTTTTCCTAACTATGTTGGGGTCGGCTTCCAATCTAACCGCATGCAGCTGAATACCACTAATTTCAATAGAGCGACTGCCTATCTGACCTCTACAACCCAATTACTGGGTAATACGATACTCCTTGGTAAGTTGTTATACAGATTTAAAAAAACATAAAAATACCATAGCTCCATTAAAACATCGCGCCTATATTCTCCGAAGGGATAAGCAGTGCTATATATTTACCTTCATCATCAGTTCTCAACTTCTTCCGCAGCTGTTCCATCTTGGCATCTCTCTCTTTCTCCTGGTGCTTACGCTTGAGGGTCAGGGTGCCGAAGTTAGGCTTCTCGCAAGGGTCTGGCTCATCTTTTTGATCTTCACGGACCTAAGGGTAATAAAGAGATTTTTTAATGAATATTTTCTTGAGAGAAGATGGCGTTTGTAGTTATGTTTGTTGTTTTTCTACAGATTCTAATAAAAATCTTCAAACGACTTCAAAAAGGAGGAGGTTATTAATAACCTCCTCCTCCTCCTTTTTGTATTAATACAAAATTTATTTTAAAAAAATTGTATGTTCGTAATATTTCCAAAATATTTGTTCTAAAGGGGTTTATTCCGAAATGGTCCCAATGAAATGATTTGATTGACTTTGAGAATGTAAAAAATAAAAACTTTTTCTAAAAAAAACAAGACTCCCGAAAAACACATCAAAGTGAAAGAAAACTTTAATTTCGGAACGCGGTGACAAAAATATTAAATACATATCCAAAGACACCGACTTCCGAAATTAAAGTTACATTTCACTTTGTAGTGTTTTTCGGAAGTCAGTTGTTTTTGATTGACACAAAGAATAGGTAGAGGAGAAATAAAGTATACCCACATTACGCCAGTTACATTTAAATCCTTAATTTAATAGAGGGCGTGCCTATTTCCGTCGGTTGACTGAAATAGGCACAAAATCGAACTCCCAAGCCCGAAAATCCCTAATAAAGATTTTCCACGACCTGGGCATCGAACCAGGGACCCCCAATGCTCAGCAGCCACGCTTGCGACCATTAGAAAACTGGAGCCAATATCCTTAAATTCACTTCACTTGGCGTATTTGTCCAATTATTCACGTTTTATACGTGATGCAAAATATACCCTATACTTATAAAAATAAAGTTTCATAAACGAAATGCATCAAACATTTGCACAAATATACCAAGTGTAGCAGCCGCAATAGAATTAATGTAACAGCTTATCACTCACCAGCCCATACTCGTCGTAGTTGGTGATGCCGATCTTGGTGCAGATCACCACCATGAGGTTGGCCACCACCTGACTGTCGTCTACCAGCAGGGTCTTCACCGTGCCTGGAACAAGAAGGGTACTGTCAGAAATGTAACATGAGGGTATTTGATGAATGAACCGTGCTTGGCACACATATAGTTTGTAACCTAGAACAGGGATTCCCAAACTGGGTTCCGCGGAACCTAGGGGTTCCGTAGAATAGTCATCAGGGTTCCGCCGAAATTATTTATTATTAGCTATTAAATAACATACGCATACAATTGTCGGACATAAAACAATTATTCATAAAACAGTAAAACAATTTCATTCTTCACATTAGAACTTTAAGTTAAGAATAATGTGTTTCAATTATATTAATAAAATTTCTTAAAAAAAAAACATTTTATATAAATTTCAGTGTTGATTTGTAATCATTTGATATGGGGTTCTATAAAATAAAAGGTATGTGGCTAGTGTTCCGTTATCTTTAAAGTTTAGGAACCCCTAACCTAGAATAACACATAGGGTACTTTTATCCCGGTTCCCGTGGGATAATTTCCCACCTCCGCGCGAGCGAAGCCGGTCCCAAAAGCTGGTTTTCCATAAATTATCCACCACCACTGAAAAATGAACCTTATCCCTATACACAAAAGACACTCACCATCTAACATCCGCACCCTGAGATTCCTGGTCTTCTTATTATACTCCAACAGGTCACCGTTCCTCAGCATGTAGTAGTCAAGGCTTCTGGACGCCTCCAGCCATATTCCCTTCTTGTTGTCTTCTTCTGAGGCTAAGAAGAGGCCGTATTCTTTTGCTGTTGAGAGAATTAGAAGTTTTTAGTTGGTTAAAATAGCCCGTCTTATCTCTTTTAGTGGGTGTTGTAAGAGGCTACTATGTGATTGGTTATTTGAGAGTTCTATCTAACAGAGATGACGACTAACAGATAAGTTCTCGTATGGAAGTCAAAGATAAATTGCGCCGCGCCGACCCTAAATAAATTGGGATAAAGGCTATAATGAGGATCCAACTCTAAATAGGAAACTGTCTTTCAAATATTTAGTCACCAGAGAAAACATGCTTCATTTACGTTGTCCCAGATTGTTTTTTTTATTTTTTTCGTTCCAATGGTTTTAAAGGCACCAATCTTCATCAAATCTACATCTCTTTTTATCTTCTCTCCTATCGCAGACAAGCTGGAAGAGATTTCTGCAGAAATAAACATAACCTTTGCACATATTTTTCTGTTAGTTTCTTGTTGTCTGTTTATATGTGTGTACATAAATGCTTAAATAAATTTCATCATCATTCCAGCAGAAAAACGTCAACTGCTGGACATTATGCCGCAAGCACCGACACTTCGATCTGTTCTGTGCTTCACGCATCCAGCGGATTCCTGCGGCCTTCACCATGTCGTCAGTCCAGTGTGTTAAAAGAAATGTATCTAAGGATATTGTCCGTTCTTTTCCCCATTATAAAACAATAGTAGTTTTTTTTGAGGTTCAACCTTTTCGTTACCTAACATAAATGATTGTCTTTAGCCCACTATAGCTTCAAAATAAAAATAAAAATACTTACGATCACCACTGCTGGCTTCTAGAATCTTCTCCCGGATGATCTTGCAGGCGTCGTAGACGGTGGTGGAAGGGTCGAACTGTATGGTCTTCACCACCTTACCACCATCTATGGATATCTTGAGTGATAGCGCCGCCATCTTGGTTAGAGAGTGGGCTCTGAAAACAAAATGGGTGCTGTAGTAAAGTTATATTTGGAATGAGATTTACATAGGCGTGTATTCAATCATTAGAACTGCCACATTGGTTGTAAGCGCTACCTCTGAGTATGAGGTCCAGGTGTCGATTTGGTTGGGAAAATAGTAATTTGGTTTTATCATCAGGAATTTTTCCATAGCAGCCCGGAGTCTGGGTTTGTGCGTGGTTGATGGTATTAGGCTAGGTTACGTGTATGTTACGATTTTATTTTGTGGGTGGGAAATCATCGAATGACTTCCCCCGCTCTGGGTGGAGCAGGAGGGCGTGTCAGACTTTTACTGACTAAAACCCACCCGTGTTCCCTCAGTTGCCTATGTGCCTGGGGCCGCGGTATCTCTTTCGAACAACCCGCACCCCTGGCAGGCATCGGCCCTTGCGGACCCCACCAGTTAGTGCTGACATCTCTTTGAGGCGCGCGTGGAACACAACGCGCCGTCGACCCGGGCTTGGTCCTTACCGGACAGCGAGCTACCCACTACTCGCCGTCCGCAAGCCCGCGCCTACGATGGCCGGGAATCAGCCTGGGATTCCCAACGCCCAGGGCTGTATGTTACGATCCCATTTGGATTTCCTAAGAATACGAATAGATACGCTTATATGGTCACTGATCGTCTTTTTGTGCCTTAGCCTAGCTACTGCGACCAAATTGGATGTAGCGCTCGCCGGCCAGAAGCAAAAAAAGCACGTAAGTACATTTCAAGTATGTATGCTCACCTGTGTATAGTAGCAGTGTTATAGGGTCTGTCTTCCACCTCCTGAAGGTCTAGGGAGCAAGCACTGGGCCGGCGGCGTCGCTCCTGGCTGAACGATCGCAGGCGCTGCCGGGATTGGAATGAACCCTGGAATGATGAAAAGGTTATGATGAAGAGAATTTTAAATAGTAGAAAGGTATTGGAGGGGATTGTGGCTAAGTAATAACAGATGTTAGCAACAATTCGAGATTTGCTGGCGTGCGCCGCGTAGACCAATAAAGTTATATGAAAACAATGTATTACGGAATTAATCCTCTTAAAAAGATCTTGTACACGCAGTTGTACGTTTCCGTGGGATAAATTCCAGTAGCCAAATAAGTACCGGATACTTTGGGTCAGTATAAGCGGCTGTTAATATGGCGCACATCGATTGCACAAACATAACTGCGATCCGTCTTCCTTCACTTATAGTTATATAAGACTCTCGTGGTCATTCGACGGCTTTATGTGCTCCACGGTGACACACACCACCGCCAACTATTTAACTCTGGGCCGCTAGTGTCGAACCCAACGACAATTAAAACAATGGATTTGCTCACATACTCGTAAAAACTAAATAGGCAGTATTGTAGGCAAACAATGTCTCTGATTTAACCCAAAGTACAACCACCAAGCACAGTCACTCAGATACACACACACACCATACTACACAAGATGCACTAAATTCTATTCAATTAAATTTTATGCATATTCCCCCTTATTTATAAACGTTGCTTAAAGTTAAGTAAAAATGTATGGTTAAACTGACGCTAATCAGCGTCAGTTTAACCATACATTTTTGACGTTTAAACATCATTTAACTTTATTCATCGTTTATGAATACACAAACAGGTGAAGACATTGACTCCTGTAACACAGGTACCACCTGGCTATGTAACAATTCTTTTTTTATATTATTACTTTAAGCCCTGGGCTGGGAACGAACCACGTCAGGACTGGCTCAGCAGCCATGGTTACCACCATTAGTTCAACGAATACTTGCGTGACTTACAGTGCGTGTGGCAGTCAGCCGCCTCCAGTTGTCGTGTAACGCGTCCTCGATGCGCTGGCGCAGGCTTTGTCACGACCCCCCTTGTGCTTGCGGTGATGAATTGTTAGTTGGTACCTGGTGACAACAAGAAGATAATATATGGTTAAGAAAGTCTAAAAAGATGGTCACTAAGATCATGGAGGTTTTTGATGATAAACGTGGGCTCCCACGAAAGTAATAAAAGCGCGGCGTGATTTTTGCGCGCACAGGATTTTAAACTCGAAAATTCAACGGAGCGCACAATTCAACAGACAGCATCTCAGCGCGTTGATAATACAACACTGTGTGTTTTACTGTTCGATTGTGAACTCTCAGAGCTAAGCAGTGCGTTGAAAATCCGGTGCGCGCAAAAAATCCGCGGCGATTTTAATACGTTCGCGGGCAGGTGGGCGACGAATAGGTACGCTACAAATTTTACGAAAATTTTAGAATGCCTTTTCAAGAAGTAATTCAAGTTGATCTAGTAGAAGGGTTGAGGATCAATAACAAAAAAAAAATGTATTGACAAGAGAGCTGCACGTGCAGAGTATGAAGATGACAAAAAGGATAATAACATAACAGCCTTGTCAAAAAAAAGAAGTAAGCATAAGGTTATTAGCTTTATGTTGACAAACGACAAGAATTATATACCTATAAAAAACGATTTTCCAAAAAAAAAACACTTTAAAATCAGAACAAAGTCCTCACACCTTTTAAACATTAAACCCCAACTGGTGACAACTCCTCAATGAAGACCCACTTTAACCCCATTCCCATCACATCACACCATATTCCCAACGATCAAATAGTTCAACGTTCTGTAGCAAACCATGGCACAGCCTGGCGTATTTCTATAGCCAACGCCATCACCTGTGACGGTAAATATAGACAGCTATTTATAGATAGGAACTGAAGGGACAGAGCAGAAGTTTCAGATTGTAGAATATTAGAAAATTGTAGCATTGCAATGAAAGAATAGCAAAAGTAACCATCTCCGTCATAGATTTAAAAACCCTATAATGTTCCCACTGCTGGGACACAAGTCTCTTCATTGTGAGAGAGAGTGGGATTGGCGAATGTCACATGACTTCGATTTTTTGGGTTCTAGGACATGCTGGTTACCTGACTATAATTCTTTCAGTATTGAGAGCAGTGGTGATGAAATTATTTACATAAAATAAAGTTTCTGCTGAGGTTCGAACCGACGAGCTACTTCGTAAGTCATCACTGCTCTTCCTTATACTTATGTAAATATCTTGCGCGAACAAACAAATACGTGACTGTTCTCATTTATTTGCTAACTTAGACACGGGGTCAGAGTCCTGACCTCAATAGGCACTTAAGTAATTAGACCGCCTTTCCACATTCACAAGGGCTTGACCCCAATTTTAGAAACGATCCGATCACTAATTCTGCTTTATGTTGAAGAACATAACCTGCTTATTGCATTTCAATGATCCCACTGCTGGGAATTTGTACTTATGTCTGTGAGAGGGGACCGGGCAGTGATCCAAAACGCAGACACAGCGCGGGTTCGTGGGTGTCATAAGTTAAGTTTATAAATGTTTAGAAAACACAAGGCACGCCTTAATCTGAATCCAAACCGGTGGTAAAAAGGCTTAAGAGGAAGCACCATCTATAAGTGGGAGGCGCAGCACTGGCTGCTCTACCACAACGCCATTTGTCATGGAGCAAATTCGCTTATGGTCCGACGACCTCATGGAATGAACAACAAAAAAGAAGAATGTGCTGTCATACGTGGATTTTTGACAGTCGTTAGAGGTCGTCAGATGCCCGAAGTCTGACAACCAGACTACCCAGAATTACCCAGTAACTGGGTTGAGGAGGTCAGATAGGCAGTCACTAAAATACTAGTATTCAGCTGCATTCGGTTAGACTAGAAGCTGACCCCAACATAGGAAAAGGCTAGGTTCTATGAGATGCCGACGTCTTCACGATGTGTTCCTTCACCGTTTTAAGAGCACTCTTGACGAAATAGATTACCCAAAGTAAAGTAGGTACATGCTTAATGCATTGCACCCACAAAGTACCTAACTTAAATGACTCGTTGACGCCAAAAACTGTCAAGCCAACTTAGCGCGAAGAGTGCACATCGTAGAACACAGCGTATCAAGCTTGTCAAATTTTTACACCCTCCATAAAAATAATTGAAGCGAGCCGTTGGAAAGGGCGTGTCATTCACGCTCAATTTGACTGAATTTACTACTGTTTGTTGCTTGTATGGTCTCGGTTGTTTGTAAATATGCGCTTATAAACTAGCCGTTGACTCGCAACGTAAACTCATTTTTATGGCACAATGAAGAGTATTCTATGTAGGTATCTAACATCTACGTATGTGCCCAAATAAAAAGTATTTCGACGCGTAAACTGTCACCATGATTCAGTTCATGATTCTAGACCCCTATATATTATATATAAGGCGTAGTCTACCTGTAGGCCAAGTTATATACAAATCCTTCCACTTAGTATTGATATTAGTATCTAGAACTCGTTTTTTTTTTAACTATTTGTAAGCCATACTAAACCTTTCGGCCTACCGGCGGCGCCAAATTCGTTGCCAAATTTTGGGTCAACTCGATATGTAATGTCCACGGTAAAAAGAGAGAGTGAGCCTTCTGTTTTTCCTGCCTTATCAACAAAAGTGTGTGCCACATGTCAATCCTTGCATCCACAAACATTTATTTCGTAACTTCCGCGCTTAGTTGCCGAATTTTCAGCCGAAATACATTATTAAACACTATTTAATACTAAATTGAGGGTACCTGTTACTTTGCCACGAGACCCTTATTAATTTGTTTGAATAGCACGTTACTGTTAGCCCGCATCATCCCACTGTTGGGCAAAGGCCTCTCCCCATGATTTCCAAGTCTTTCGATCCAGGGTTAAAATAGACCACTGGTAGTGTGTTTTCTCCAGCGCATTGCGCCATCTTCTACGGGGACTGCCGCGACGTTTTCTGGCTGTGTCAGGGCTTCACTCTAGTGGTTATTTTGGCCCACAGCTTATTGGGCGTACGTAGACGTGGCCAGCCCAGTCACACTTCAATTTAGCGGCTTTTTGAACAACGTCAGCTATCTGTGTTTTGGAGCACAGTGTGGTGTTGTGATTATGGTCTGCTAATTTGACGCCTAGAATATTACGCTTCATTGCACGTTGGCATACCTTGAGTTTGGACTTTTGTATGTTTGTCAAAGCTCGTCTTGAAAATATTTTTCTTATGTCACGTATTTCGGCTCAACAAACATTCTAAAAATATTATTCTGCCTAATGGCACGCTATACGGAGTTGATTGGACATTCTTCTCTAAGTTATGATTTGTTGCGTATGGTTTTAAAAGGAGACGAAAATATCTTCCGGCATTTTAGAGTGGAAGAAATGATGCATTTGATGATCATTAAGAAAATTGGACGTGTTTTTTTGATAAAAATAGTCCAGAGTTTAGATTTGTGGCCGGTTGTAATAGGCTCGCACCTAGTTATACGAAACTTAAACATAACTGGCGAAATTTGGGTGTACATAGGTGCGCAGCCGTTCGGGGAATACAGGTGTGCGTGATGTTATGTTAATATCTATAAGTAGAAAGCAATACCGAACCATCAGGCTTAGCATAACGTTGTCTATTTCTACGAAGAATAAACATAGAATAGATAGTACTTTTTCAATACAAAGTGACAATTTCGTTTCTCTATTTTTGACATCGCACCGTAGATATCTTTTTACGATCTGTCATTTTGTCTTTCGTTTCTAACGATCGTTGTCTAGGTCCATATAAATGTAGACTATTTCAGAAGAATATTTCTTCCCAAACTGTAAAAATCACACTGACAACAAACTCTCTACTCGACGGCCACAAAGTATAATACGATTATCTACAAAATCATAGCTATCTTCTCCTATTGGACAATCATTTAGGTAATAGTCATGTCTATTCTTCCGTCGACAAATCGGTGCTCGTGCTAAGCCTGCAGGGACTACTGATCTAAGCTTATAGAGTACGGATATTTTCTTGAGTACTAAATCATTTTTTTATTAACTTGCTGCCTTTTCTTGGCATACCTATGCGGTTTCAACGGTGTTGAAATCAGAAGTAAGACTATTACCAGCTTGTAATGTTCTTGGTATTGGTTACCACTAATATCAATTTTAATTGCTGTCAGAAGAAAATCGTATTGTGTTTATGATAAGCGCCAATAAAGAGTGTTCTATATTTCTATTCCTGTCTTCGATTCGTTCTCTTTGTATACTTATTTTTCAAGAATGCGTAAAATGTGGATGAAAAAAATATACTAATCTGTTTTCAGACTATAAACTGCCTCATCAATCATAACAAAATGTTATGACAGAGCGAGTCAATTTTTAGATTAACGACGCAACATCCAAGCTTCATAAAACTAAATAAAAATAGTACTTACAGCGGAAAAAAATTAACACGACTATTAAACAAGATGTAACGGAATAGACGCAAGTCCTCCGTCCTGAAAGTATTTTTTTATATAATTGACTAGGTACTGAAACGATTTCAGTAACTTTAAACATATTTTTTTTTAAATTATGTTATGTTACACATTGTATAGTAACACATAAGGTGAATCTAGTCGACATTTTTTCCAAACTTCGGGAGTGTATTACTCCACTGTTCGACAATGTACATCCAAAATTAAACTTGGTATGATTTTTTCTCAATATTAATATTGTCTATCGGAAACAGAATACTAAAATAAAAACCCATTAAAAAGTTAGGAGCCAACAAAGATTAATTTTTCTTGCTAATATAACCTAACTTTGGGCGTGTTTAAGTAAATCTCCAAAACCAAGTCGGTACCGACAAAGCTCAAATATCGAAAAGTTCAATAAATTTTATCGGTCATTGATTTATGCAGTGGTTTTCTCATAAAACCTGATCTTCCGAAGGACTTTTCTTAATTTTTGACGCGCCTGTTTTCTATAAACGATACTGCATCTCACTCAATAACGTTGTGCGTGTAGACTAGCGTTTAACTGCTCATCAATGATACTACCTCTGTCGGACACGAAGCCTGGTGAGACAGCGTGCTTTTTAGCCGGGCCCACGACTAGATTCCAAACCGCCGTTAAACAACATGACGCCCTGTTTCCCCGAAGGATTAGGCAGAGGTGTATCATAGTACACCCACATTACGCCATTTAAGTTTATCCCATGGGTGCAAGTCTATTGCTATGAACCGGGCACTAAACTAGATCCCAGGCGGCTACTGAGAAATTCCAGATAAAGAAACTCAATCAAATTTTGCCTGACCTGGGAATCGAACGCAGGACATCATGCTCAGCAGTAGCACTTGTGACTTATGTTAGTAAGTTAAAGCCAATATAGCCAGCGCTTAAAAACTAAAAACTATAGCGACTACACGCTAAGGGCACGGACCTTGGCTTACGACGTCGCATCGCTAGAAGAGGGCAGCAGACGTGCTCGATCGGAATAGGCCAACGAGGCAGAGGCACCACCGTTAAATACAAAAAATAAAGCCGCTATAAATCTCAAATTGTTACCATGTAAAAACGGTTGACTATACGAGTACACCATCCGAAGAGCCAAAACTTTCAAACTCATTCGGTTTATTGGCTACAAAGCAATATTTATGAGTTCATCTATTTTTGTACTCGTAATGTATGAGAGCCGGTATTTAAAACGAATGCTATGCGGGCGTGAGGATAAAAAACGAGTAGACACAGCTGATGGTTATTCGGGAGATAACTATGGGAATGAGATTAGAATTTGAATGTTTGGTTGTTGAACTTCCTTGTAAGATATTTGTCGGAATGTTTTTTTTTTTTTAATGAAGCAGATGTCAATTATTATTATTAGAAGCTTGTGACGTCCCACAGCAGTTTAAAGCCCTTTCTAAGCTCATTCTTTCTATCTGTTCAAAGCTGCTAAGAACCAGTTCTTGTTGAAGGATTCCAGCTATCCCGCTAAAATGGAATTCGGCTGGACAAACTTGCCGCATGTCAGACGACCAATGGGCCAAACTTACGACCCAATGGGTCCCTATGGATGGCAAGCGACATCGCGGTAGGCCCAGATGGAAATAGCGGGATCAGCTGCACTCCTTCAGATGTCAAAGCAAGTTAAAATCAATCTGCTTAACCCTTTCTTAGGTTCCACCTGTCATTTGTGGCTCTTTGACAGTCGTTACGAGTCGTCAGAAGCCCGAAAGTCTGACAACCAGTTTTACCAAGGGGTATCGTGTTAACCAGTTACTGGGTTGTGGAGGTCAGATAGGCAGTCGCTCCATGTAAAATACTGGTATTTAGCTGCATCCGGTTAGACTGGAAGCCGACCCCGACATAGTTGGGAAAAAGCTAGTCTGATGATGAGTAACCTTTTAAATGAGTCCGAAAGAAATAAAGACCAATAATCTCAAGAAGGGTTTAATCATAATTACGAAACCCCCATCAAATACTGAACGACGTATTAATGACGAAAACGTGACTAACTAACCAATAAACTTAACATCCGTAAAAAGTACTAGCCCTCGAATTAATATCTAGATCTATAAACTCATACTTAACAGAACTAGGAGACCCCTCAACAACTCAACTGAGATGCAATAAAAACCGACGCGAAGGCATTTCATCCAATCTCGAACGCAACAGAACATTAAACCTTACTCCCCACACATAAGGGTGACTGGATACGAATTCGGGATATTAATAAATTCACATGGACTCATTAAAAAGCCCATAGTCATAACGGGCGAGTTATTGCATACAGTTTTGCATAAAAAGGCACCAGAGGAGCCCCTGGCACTCGTTACACACCACCCTGTTGGAATTTTAATAGTTCAATATAAGTTTGTCTGCATGCGTTTATTGTTTTATGACAGACTAAGGGTCCAAATGATTATTTTTGACTGACGTCATACCCAGCTTCCAACGCATATAATTTAGCTTGGATTATCTGAAGCACATCATATATTCGTTGACATTCAACAGAAACGGGGACGATTCTAATCAGATACTAGATAATTGACAAAAGCCAGACCTTCATCGGTAAATAACTTACTAGTTATTTAAAAGGGGTGAACTTACAAGAATGATCTACGTAGTGTACAGTCTAATTATAGTCGTAATTCAATATCTACTTATAATGCCAGTAAGTTTGATTGTGGTATAGTAGGAATTTTAGTCAATCTGGTATAACGTTGAAAGTTTTTGTAAATCTTATAATAACTACTGATAAACGACGGCTGAGGTTAAACAGAGGTGGCCCAGTGGTATCGGCTTAGACTTATCGAGTCGTGGGTTGTAGGTTCGAAACCTGACAGGCTTGACTTTGAGTAAATAAATTTCATTACTGCTCTCAAAACGGTGATGGAAAACATCGTGAAGAAACTATGTTAGAACCAAAAATTCGAAGATATGTGACATTGACATGTACCAACCCGCACTGGGCCCGCGTGGTGGATTACAGCCCACTCCCTCTCACAGAGACGAGGCCTGTATCCCAGCAGTGGGAACATTATAGGCTGATTATGCTATGCTGCTAATGCTAAACAACGCGACGGCTCAAGTATTACTGTTATGACAGTGTTGCTTACATAAATCTTCTTCAAAACTTCAAATACCTTTGGCCAAAATCAGCTGCGCGAACTCACTATCGCAGTCATGAGATCGTCAAGTGCACAGGTAATAATGCGGCGCAGGATGGAAGGTGGGCCATTGTCTATCAAGAGGTGCCACGTATGCACTTGAGATCTGAGCTGATCTTGAAGATCTGTGGAGATTGTCTTTGCTCCGGCCGACTTGGGTTCGAAGTCAAAAATTTAGAGATTTCCAAGTCGGCCACGGTAACGCGTACTCAGGCGGAAGGCTTTCAAATGGTTCGATAACATGTACAGAGGCTAGCATAACAAGCTACACCAATCTGTCAAATTTCTTTGATCGTTTTTCAACTTTACTACAAAAGGATAAGGTTCATGTTCAATTGGGAAAATTTGACAGTTTGGAATAGCTTGATGTGCTGGCGTCTGTACTTAAATAAAGCAAGTCTTAAACAAACCGTCGCTGTCTTTATATAATATTCAAATGGATCAATAAAATTGAAAACATAAACAAGTGAGGGTGAATATAAACGTGATGCCTTATCAAAATATTCATAGAGCTCAAAGCACGTCGGTACACATTGTTAATGGATCATCGGCTTCAGGAATATTTCCATTTGATGCTGATGGACATCTCGATTTAACGCGTCGACTGCTGTTAGTGGATGCATATCTGTTGTATTGAGTGATGACATCATCTTTATACAAGGTGTAACAGAATAGACGCAAGACCTTAAAGTAGTTTGTTCCTAATTGACTACTGAATCGATTTCAGTAACTTTTAATATAAGTATTTTTTTTAATTATGTATTTTGCCATACCTACCACTAATTGAGCCAAAGAAAATTCAATCTTATGAAAGAAAAAATAAGACTCAATTTTAAGTAATGCTTGGGTCGACACGTTTTTCTTAATAATATCAGTTAGCTTTAAAAAAAATAGTTTTGGTCATCGTATTATGCTTTGAACTCAATACTCTGATTGGGGTGTATGAGGTCTTGCGTTAATTATGTTACTCGTTGTATAATCTATCTAGATAACAATAAGTGAAGCAAAAATTACGCGGTTTTATAAAATTTAAGCGGACGGAAGAGTATGAATTTTGGCACAATTAACGTTTATATGGAGAGCAGAAACTTAATATTTTTAATGATTGTTGATTAAAATTCAATTGAATTATAGTCGAATTTCGACCACTGGGCGGCCACTAGTTATAATAAAATAAAAAGGAAGTTAAAACTGTACCTACATTGAATATTTTTGAATTAAAAATAATTGCTACGAGGTGACGGAACGAGTCTGATGCCGAACATTAGTTTTTTTTTTAATTCGTTAGTTCTGTTGGACTGGATGTATGTTCCGAATCGAAGGAAAAACGGCTGAACGGATTTGGATGTTGGCAAACAGATAATTTATAACCTGGATTAACACAAAGGGTAGTTTTAATCCCGGTAGTACGTCCCAGGGCGATATTTTCAGAAATCCACGCGGGCGAAGCTAGTTTGTAACAAATTGATAATTTCCTGATGATTAATGACGACGCTACTTAATTTTTTTTACTAGGTATACTTGAAATTAGTACATAACAAAGAAATGTACAAAATAAACCAACAACTTGCTGCAAAATTTAAAACAAAACATACTCATTGGAAACCTTCGCCGAAGTCAAGTAAAAGTCGAACGACAATTACTAGCGCTTAATAAATTCCAACTGAAATAAAATCGCATTCAAAATCGAATAATAACTTATCCGAATCGTATCCACTTAATTCGAATTTCAAGTGAATAACAAAAAAAAAATATCAAGAAATTAAACAAATACATATTTGGCAAAGGTAAATCGTAACACCGGCACCCAGAAACATTCGATAACATACGTAAACTCTGCCCTACTTTCCCGAATCAAACGTCCCGATCCCAAAATAATTTCCGACTACCCCACAATACGTTCCAAATTCAAAGTCAGTCAACCCTGAAGTTTCAGCGGCGACGCTGCGTCGCGCCGGTTGCTTAGCAACGGAAGCTTGTCGCTACGTAAAGTCTAAAGTTGGGGAGGTTGAATCAATTGGAAAGTTGGTCGAAAGGTGCGTGGGATGAATGAATGGGAGGTGAAAATAAAATTGGGTTAATGGTAATAATAATGATTATGTGTAATTTGCGCCTGATATTTTTGGATGCGGAGAGATATTTTTAATTCTTACGTCGAATTATGTAGTGAGGAAAATCATAAGGAAAGTTGTGCACGGGATGAATGAATGGGAGGTGAAAATGAAATTGTTTTGGAAATAAGAATGATCATCATCTGCCTAGCCTTTTCCCAACTAGGTTGTGGTCAGCTTCCAGTCAAACCTGATGCAGCTAAAAACCTTCACAACCCAGGTATTGGGTAAAATGATACCCCTTGGTAAGACTGGGGCTTCTGACGACCCGTAACGACTGTCAAAGATTCACAAATGACAGCCTTTCCGACGCACGGAGGGGTCTTGATATGTAAGGTCACCCATCCACGGAGTAACCGCGGCAAGCGTAGCTTAACGGACCTGATATTTTTGGATACGGAGAGATATTTTTAATTCTTACGTCGAATTGTGTAATGAGGAAAATCAAACTTAATGGTTTGAATGGGCTTACAGAAATGTCAAGAATATGCCTTGAAACCAAATGTGAGCTTAGATATACATCAGCCGGTAGGGAGGTGAAATACGGTGTACCGCAGGGGAGTGTCTTGGGACCTCCTCTATTTCTCTTATATATAAATGACTTGCCACGACAGACACGACAACCCATGGTACTATTTGCAGACGATAGTACAGCGATTGTTAAGTGTACCAATAAAGAAAACTACGAAAGTGAAATTAATGGCACGTTAGAAACAATTATAGGCTGGCTTGATACAAATAACTTAATAATAAATATAAAAAAGACAAAAGTAATGCACTTTTACCAAAGGATACGCGCTGATGATATTAATGTTAGTTATAATGGTCAAAAAGTGGATACAACTTGTGTAGCGAAATTTCTAGGCATCCTGATTGACAACAATTTGACTTGGAAACCGCATGCCGATGACGTATGTAAGAAGTTAAATAAATCAGCCTACGTACTGTATAACTTATCACACAAAGTTAGCAATGATACACTTCTACTAGCTTATCATGGGCTGGTTGCGTCAGTCTTAAGATTTGGAGTCATATTTTGGGGTAACTGTAGTGAGAGGGAGGAGATTTTTAAGGCCCAGAAAAGGTGTATTAGATCTATGTCAAACCTTAAAAGCACAGACAGCTGTGAACCTGTGTTTCGGTCTCTGAGGATACTGACTTTTCCATGTTTGTACATATTGGAGGTGGCTATTTTTGTAAAAGCCAACTTAGATTTATTTCCGTCACTGGCCAATATAAGAACACGTAATGGCCCCTTGAGATCCCAATACAAGAACTTGCTACATTCGGGTAATTACAAAACAGCACTGTTAAGAAAAAGTATTATGACAATGGGACCTGTCATTTATAATAAAATACCTCATAATTTTAAGGATTATTCAGTAAACATTTTTAAATCTAAGGTTACTGCACTATTATTAGGCAAATATTATTACTCAGTGAAAGACTTTCTAAATGATAAAAATTTATCCTGATTATGATTGTTATAATTAATTACAAATTTGACCAATTATGACTTATGTACCTGACTATAATAATATTAATTGACTTCACTTTAATTTTTGTTTTGTTTTGCTGACATTATTTAATTTGTATTAATAGTTTAATTTATGTACCTAATAATTTGCACGCCGTAAGGTAGACTGTAGCCGATCTCATTTATTTATGTACAACATCTTATACCTGTACCTACTTTCATAGCAAATAAAGTTCTGATTCTGATTCTGATTCTGATTCTGATTCTGATACAATGGACGTGGGGCGCATTACTTTGTTATTTCTGTATAAACGCTGTTCAGCATATAGTTACTTATGTTAAAATAACCTCTACAAGTGGCGGTAGGTACTTAAATGTACCTACGTCCGGCGCATCCTGGATGGATATGACTAAAGACGTACTAACGAATCTTGATGAATGGATAATATTTTAATAACGACTAGAGGTATTTATAATTAGTTCGTGCAAGAGTCCTCCTAGGACAAACCATAGACCAGTAGTTCCCAAAGTTTACTAGACCGCTACCTACCTAACAAAGACTTCCAAATTCAGGACTGACCTGTTGACTGGCATGGAGAAAAATGTGAAGGACTATATGAATAAGAGACTGTTCAATAATAAAAAACATTCAGTTACAATCGATTTTTTTACTTAAGTCCTTTTCTTCAAGGCCCACCCAATATTTGCTCGCGACTGACTAGACTGACCTAGACTATCAGCAGTGAAGCACTAAAGACGATGATGATGATAATACAAGAGAAGAATTACAAACTAACATTATGATCAAACAACATAATTATCAATTTTCTCTCACCCACCGTGACATATGTCACTACTGCAGCCACAATAACAGAAGAGCACCTTAGAATCAATACATAGACACAAAGGGAGTGTCACACCACGCCACTGGCCATAGTGTCACCACACAATGGGAATATCGACACCATTATGGTGTAATGTTACCGTATAAGTGACGTCATGGTTTCTTTTTGTTTGGAAGACAATAGGCGTAGCGGTTAATCCGATAGGAGGGGGTAATGGCGAAATTTACTTGAGGATCTTTTATAAAGGTACGCCTATCTTACAAGTGAAATGGGTATTCATACAAACTGGTGCAGAAATCTATGGCATGACAATGAAGGCAAAAGAGATAACGTAAATTTTATGGTTTCGACCGATTTTCAAAGGTGAATCTTAGCTATACTTACTTTAAATTCAAAATCTTATAATGCTTAATTAAAATTTTAAAGTTTCTGTAGATCCAATTGTGTCTGATTACGTGAGTAATCATTAAAAAGGTAAGTAGGAAGTTCTAGAAAAACAGGTAACCACACTATCTTCCAATAATCGAGAGACTAAGCATTGCCATACAATATGCCTGTGGTAATGCCGCCAGTCTCTTGGGACCATTACTAGTCGACAGCGATGCGGATGAATTATTCGACGCAATATTTTAATTTGTGATAGTTTTAGTTAATTTGGGATATAATTTTGTTACATTTTATCAATTAATTAGTGTAGATATTCGAACAAATAACAGAAAAATACAAGAAGTATATACCTAGATCAATGTTCTGCAAAATTAGGTCATCAGAACCGTATCTACTAATTACCAAAATCGAACTAATTAACTCACCATCCAATAAGAACACAAACAAATCTTAACGCCCATAAAACGGAACTAAATGTGAAAATGAAAGCCTCCATAAAACTAAAAGCTAATAAAATAAATCTGTAGTACATAAAGTACTTAAAGAAAATCTATAATCGGAAGAAATCTTCACAAACAAGTACCGCGCATGCGTACCCCCCTCCACAAGGGTTTTTTTTTTTTTTTTTTTTTTTTTGGGTGGGAAATCATCAAATAACTTCTCCCGCTCTGGGTGGAGCGGGAGGGCGTGTCAGACTTTTACTGACTAAAACCCACCCGTGTCCCCTCAGTTGCCTGTGTGCCAGGGGCCGCGGTATCTCTTTCGAACAACCCGCACCCCTGGCAGGCATCGGTCCTTGCGAACCCCACCTATTGGTGCTGACATCTCTTTGAGGCGCGCGTGGAACACAACGCGCCGTCGACCCGGGCTTGGTCCTTACCGGACAGCGAGCTACCCATTACTCGCCGTCCGCAAGCCCGCGCCTACGGTGGCCGGGAATCAGCCTGGGATTCCCGACGCCCAGGGCTTCTCCCGCGGCGACTACGGCCGTGAGGGCGCATATACTGCCTCTCCCTCACGTGCGCCGCCTCCCTCTTTGCGAGCATTACTGCTTCGCAGAAGGAGGTGACGGCTAACCATTCACTCTCGCTCCGTACCATGGCCTGCACCAGGGCCGGACGCGAGAGATCGCCGCCGCCGATCGCCTCCACGAGGACACGGCGGTGCTCCGCCCAAGCCGGGCAGACCGCCACCGTATGCTCCACCGTGTCCTCAGGGCGATCTTCGCAATGGAAGCACCCGGGCGTTTCCTCCCGCCTTATACGAAACAGGAACCTCCCGAAACAACCGTGTCCGGTGAGGACCTGCGTCAGGCGGAAGGTGAGGACGCCATGCCGCCTCTCAAGCCACTCCTCAAAGAGGGGACTTACCGCCGCTATCGTGGCGTGCCCAGCACTGGGTTGCGACAATCGCGCTCTCCATGTCGCCATGAGATCCCGCCGGAGCTCTGTCCGCTGCACCTCGATTTCTCGCGGCAGCGGAGTAACGCCCCGGCGTTTGGCCTCCTCGCGCCACTCCCAGACATGCGCGAGGACCCTCCACAAGGGTGGGATCGATAGACTCCGGCGCCGTCGTGTCTGGCGCCGGGATGCTGCTGTCTCGTTTACTCATGGACATAAGGTATTAGGTTAAGTGAAATGGAAGATATGGGTGAAATTGGAGACGATCGGGCGTGGTTGAAAAGATTAGGTACTAAGCTAGTATTTGCTAAGACAGGGTACGATTTTCTGAAGATATTAACGAAATACCTGTTTCTATGCAACATGATGTAACGGTAGATGATTGATAGCAAAAAAATGTGTGAACGTCATGTAATAAGAAAAACATAAAATAATGACAGAACTCATTATGATAAACAACGCTAAATGTCTAACACATCAACATTACCAATACTGAGGTAGAAAGAGACAAAGCCAAACTAAGATATAGTTTCGAATCGACCGTTGTCTACGTAGGTACAGGAACAGTAGACTAAGAACTAAATACTCATGAGCAAGCGCAAGAGACCATAGAGCTAGCACCAATGACATATGCCTATATGGTTCTACGCCCAGAAATAGCAATACTAATAATAACAATGATTACGATTACACATCATAAATACGATGAAATAACTAAAATATCAAAAAAGATCAAACAAGAATATCTCAAGGAGAGATAAAAACGTCCATACATGTCCGCCAACAAACTTCCGGTCGCCACAGGAAGTCGTCACAGCGTACGCGGGAAATCCGATAGTTCTGTTTTTCTATTAGCGAATTAGGGGATTATTGAGTGGCCGGATATAGGGGAGGGACTGGCATTTTAATATATTTAGGGGATGATTGGCCAAATTGTTTGTAGGATGGGATGAGTGAAGACCATTATCAGATTTTTCGAATTAAAAATGTATTTTCGAAACTCTCTCGGATGATGGTAATGAAATATTCAGCGAACACAAATTAGATATTTAAATCATCTTCTTCAACTATATTTTAAATTAATTAATGCAATAATAGTCAGTTTTATGCAACACAACTATCTTCTCGACATCATAGTGAAAAAGAAAACTGACATTGTAAGGAAGGAAAGACCTCATTTTTCAGTCATATTATGGAAAACCCGTAAATGACGACCTAAATACTATACATGTGCTAAACGTGATTAAACACTGGACTTTCCTCTCACTAAGGAAGAATCCTGTCTAACTAGTATTTAAAAGAGGAAGCTTGATAATATCACTTAACAAATATCTTAAATAATTGCATTCGCAATTGAAATCAACGCTTTAATACATATAATGAATGCATAATGCGACACTTATAAGTAAGACGATATCGCTCTATTGAAAGTAACAAATTCATCTTTGTAAAAGGAATCACAAGATAAAAACTAAACTGCCAAAACTGAACACAAACAAATACCTCTCTTTAAATAATCCCCGATTATCTTTGAACAAGTCAGACTAATTCCCATTCATTCATCACCCCTTAATCGAAGAAGGTAGGATAGGAGACAAGCCAATCATCTCCATAGGAGGTGACCCCCGTGGAGGCAAAATTGACTCTAACGATCCCTGCGAACAACTAATGAATGACGATACTATTCCTGTACACATGAAGTTAGGCTGATTAGAGAATTATACTGATAAGATAGCTAGGGGACTACGTAACGGTAATCGGGATTTTAATAAAGATAGTAACGAGTATGAAGTAGATAAGTTTAATCGTACAACTGCAAAAATCATAGATATTAACATTGAAATCGGACGAAATGATATCTACGTTACGCAAAGAAGTACTTGAATAACTTTTGTCTACTAAAGTACTTTATATAAAATGCATTTACTACTAACATAGATAAGGATTAAGATAAGATTGCGAATTTTGAATGTCAAGAGCAACTGTTGTAACGATTGTAGAATTTATGAATGGAAGAAGCTTTCATTCATTGGATAAGAATAATAAATGAGACAACAAAGTAATTTCCCGATAACACAACACTGTGAAAGACAGCAAAATGTGTGTAGGAGTTACTCGGAAAATGTTCAATGAGGTATAATATATCTATGGCGTAAAAGAAACTGTATTCAATACCAGATAAACACGGGATGAGTAAACAGACTGATTTAAACACGTAAATTTTAATACTCGTCCAAACAGATAAAGTAAATTCTAGTTAATTGAAAGGCATACAAATGAATCGGTGAGAACCTTGAAGAGAACTAACGAGATGTAATCACAGAGGATACAGGCGATAATTATACGCGGCTTGGAGGGAACCCATGTGGTGAAATGTGTGGTTTTAATGTAGCGGTATTAATTATTGAGTTATAAAATGATTGGGCAAGTCATTTTACTGATTTTTAACAAGACAGAATGGACAAAAATTATGTGTTAAGGGGATGGAATTATGAAGGAGCTAAAATTAATTAAATATATGTTATGCTGCGATAGAAATAAAGTATATAGCAGAAGAGAAATACATATACACATCAGAATCTAGGTTTATCAAGATAAACTGCTTTTTATGACGAAGTGTTGAAGCTCAGAAATATAGAGATGAATTTAAGCCCATTAATAAAATTAATTAAACTTGAAAGGAAATCTACGTTAGTGTAGATGGTCAAAATTTCTGTAATATTCAAAATAAAGAAACGTAACGAAACTCGAACAGGTACAGGGCATTAAAATAGCGAAGAAATCCGGAATTACCGATGAAGTACCCCAAATCACACAATAATCCCCGCGCTAAGTAGGACACCAAACAGAAACCAACTGGATAAACATTAACAAAGCAACACACAACATAATCAATAGAACATAGTACGGACGTGCCAGCTACATGAAATCTGTGAAATGAATTGAAAAGGCAAACAATAGTTTTTGACGAAACAACGGCCAGCGGCGAGTTCCAACCACCTGAAACTGAAAACTAAAAGTTGGAACACGTGGCCCCTTACAAGTGGTGCTTACCTCGATTGGGAGCGGCGTACCATCTCGTCGTCTCGTTCCCACTTTAGAGAAATACTTTACCTTCTCGCTCTCTCACACCCCGCTTGCTTGTATTGTTAATCTTGGCTTTGGAAGACTTGGAGAATTGATTTAAATGTAGTATGGAGAATAGAAGGAGATTGAGTTGAAATATTCTAAGTCAGGGCCTAGTGTGGCTCCCTGCGGTGCACCTAACACTGGAGAAGTGTTGTGCAGTTGTGCAAGGTTGGATGCCGAGGGTGAGAGAGCGGGACCTCCGCCTCCGCGGACGGTCCACGGAGGAATGTACCGCGACCCCGGCATCGCGCCAGGATCTCGCGCTTGCCACTATCAACGTTCTCCGAAGCTCATGAGGGGTTGATCCGCGCACGCGCCCTGTGGATCTCCCGTCCTTCACGCACCCGCGGAGAACACAGAGATGGGGGAACGAACTTTGGGGATGATATTCGGAGGGTGAAAAGACGATGAAAGATGGAAATGCATCTCGGACTCCGCTCGGATTTCCGGAGCTCGTGATTTTGTTTATTGATTCGTATCGAGGCGAAGGCTTCCATGGGATGCTTTTTGGGGACGCCAAAGTTATTAATCCCCTTATCATGTCACTATAAGATTTAGTGCTCATGTTGTAACTAATAAAACTTTTTACTGGCCATTAATATCTCCCTCGATGATGGATGAAATTTGCGCGCACCGACTCAATTGTACAATAAAAGAATTATAAAGAGGGTTGGGCTAACAATGCACCTGTGGCCACTTTGCTCGACAAAAGCCCGCTGATTGACAGGAAATTTGAAAAAACACCACCTTTCACGCAAATTTCACCCTTATTTTTTAACGCAGAGGATTTTAAACAGTTCAATGAACTATGTAGTTAGTGGGCCGAGATGTTACCCCAAAGTGTGTTGTTATAGAGGACAATTATGAATATTTACGTAGCGGAGTGCTGTGTGCGGTGGAACAGAAGTAATGGGCGGCGACGTGAAGGGTTGAGACGCTGGCAACACCGATGTGCATGTCGCTGTTGATGTTGCAAATTGAGAGATATTGACGTCGTTATAGATAATGTTTATATCTATGGTAAATGCATTAGTTGGAATAACAATGGGAGACAGATCAAACGATCACATTATTTTAATTTCATACTAGTTTTTATATTTTGGGTATTTTAAAACTGCATTCACTTTAATCGCATCAGAAGTGAATAACATATGACTGAGTTTGACTTTTCTCTATACACTCAGACGCCGTCCATTATTCCGTTTGAAAAGATTTCAACGACATCATGTTTAGGTTCCCCGGTCCACTGGTCTAGAAAGATTTGCGATGATTTTTCTTATTAGTGGAATTAGCTGTATGAGTGATCTTTGCTCATTATAGCAAGTTTAAAAGTGGCTATCTTTCTTTCTATTTTTACTAATGTACTATCGTTGAGTTACATACAAATTCTATAAGGAGATTATTCTTGTGTGACGTTACAAGCACAGGTATATTCAAGTACCACCTACATGCAGAAATCGCTCCTTACGACATAAATGGCTACAAATAGAGTATCCTATTCTTATTCTTCTTGGTTTTTCTTATTACATAACATCACGCCTGTATTCCCCGAAGGGATGTACAGAAGTGTTTAGTACACCCACTTTTGATCTGATAATCATGTCTAAGTAACATGTGATAGAGCAAGCCTAATGTCCGAGAAAAAAACTTAAGGTGTACCTAGTCCACGTTTTTTGCATACAAACTTCGGGAGTGTTTTACTCCACTGTATGACATGGCACATCCAAAGTAAAATATGATACGGTTTTGTCTTATTATTAATATTGTCTTTACTGAAACAGCACTGAAAGATTCGTTTTTCTTGCTAATTGTACTTAACTTTGGGCGTGTTTAAGTAACAAAAGAAGTGTAAAATCTCCAAAACCAAGTCGGTACCAACCAAGTTCAATTATCTAAAAGTTCAATAAACTTTATTGGTCATTGATTTATGCATTGGCTTTTTCATAAAACCCGATCTTCCAAAGGACTTTTCTTAATTTTTTCGCAATTTTTTTACTATAAATGATCCTGCATAATAACATCCTCAATAACGTTGTGCGTGTAGACTAGAGTCTAACTGCTCGTCACTGATACTATCTCTGTCGGTCACGAAGCCCGTTGAGACTGCGTGATTTTTAGCCAGGCCCACAACAGTGAGTTCGAGCCCGCGACTAGGTTCCCCTTAAGGAAACATCTAAAAATTCCGATTGTATGTTATGTTTTTCTTTCATTTATCGACATTAACTGTGCCAGAGAAGGCACGCTAAGCCGTTAGGCTGTCATCCGTAGAGTTTTGACAGTCGTTACGGGTAATAAGAAGCCTAAAACTCTGACAACCAGTCTTACTAAGAGATAACCTGCTAGTAACTGGAATGTGGAGGTCAAATAGGCAGTCGTGCCATGTAAAATACTGGTATTCAGCTGCATCCGTTTAGACTGGAAGAAACTGACCCTACATAGTTGCACGGGCTTGTGGACGGCGAGTAATGGGTAGCTCGCTGTCCGGCAAGGACCAAGCCCGGGTCGACGGCGCGTTGTGTTCCACGCGCGCTTCAAAGAGATGTCAGCACCAACTGGTGGGGTCCGGATGCCTGCCAGGGTTGCGGTTTGTTCGAAAGAGATACCGCGGCCCCTGGCACACAAGCAACTGAGGGAACACGGGTGGGTTTTAGTCAGTAAAAGTCTGACACGCCCCTCCTGCTCCACCCAGAGCGGGAGAAGTTATTCGATGATTTCCCACCCAAAAAAAAACGTTACATAGTTGGGCAAAGGCTAGGCAAATTGATTTTTATCTACATCTATTGTTACTATAAAAAAATAACCCTGCCATCTTAATTATCGCCATTCCCCACTTATTAGCGAGATCAATGTTCCTCTTCCGAACCCATTCGCAAAGTAAATATTGTGACATCAGCTGTATCATACGAATCAATTATGATTCGCCAGAGTTGGTTGTGAGTACTTATGAGTGAACACTTTCAGTTCCACATTGTAGGTGCGATGTAAGTGTTTGTGCTGATGATTATATTGGCACTTGAGGAGACGGGGTACTCGGAATTGAGTGAGGTTGAAATGGGTAATGTCGTGGTTATAGTTAAAGGAGGTATATTCTGTAAAATTTGTGTTTAGTGTATTCCGTGTTTACTGCCTCGTTGGTCTAGTGGTTCTCACTCTTCGAATGGAATATTGTCAACCGTTTTATATGGTAACAATTTGAGACTTATAGCGCCTTTATTTCTTGTATTTGACGGCGGTTCCTCTGGCTCGTTGGTTTAGTGGTCGCAAGCTACTGCTGAGCAGGAGGTCCTGGGTTTGATTCCCAGGTCAGGCAAAGTGTTACACCTCTTCAAGACGAAGAAACAAGACGTAATGTTATGTATGTATGTATTCTGTTAAAATCTTACTGTGTAACAAGTTGACAGAATCAACTGAGACTAAAGTTACCTCAAAATCAGATGAAATCTATACTAATATTATAAAGCTGAAGAGTTTGTTTGTTTGGTTTAACGCGCTAATTTTAGGAACTACTGGTTCGAATTGAAATATTGTTTTAGTGTTGGATAGCCCATTTATCGAGGAAGGCTATAGGCTATATAACATCACACTAAGACCCTTAGGAACCGATCAAAGAGAAAAAATCATAAATATGAAGTACTCGCACGGGCAAGCGATTCGAAGCGACGCGGGGTGGATCGGGGTAGCAAGAAATTTGTACAATATAAATGTGAAAGTTGTTGAGTTTGTTACTCTTTCACGCAAAACCTTCTGAACGGATTTAGATAAAATTTGGCACACCGATAGTTTATAGCCTGAATTGATACATAGGATACTTTTTATACCAGTACTACGTTCCCGAGAGATAATTTCCGACCTCCACGCGGGTGAAGCCGCCGACAAAAGCTAGGTTTTAGTCAGTAAAAGTCTGACACGCCCTCCCGCTCCACCCAGAGCGGGAGAAGTTATTTGATGATTTCCAACCCAAAAAAATAAAAATAAAAGTGTTATTGGGTTTTTCTATCTGGAATGTCTCAATAGCAGCCCGGAGTGTGGATTTGTGCCCAGTGGTTGGCATTAGGCTCGCCCCCTATTACATAGGATTTATACATAACTGGCAAAATGTGGGTGTATTATCATCATCATCATTTCAGCCGAAAGACGTCCACTGCTGAACCTATGTTCAGCACACAACCTATGTTCAGCTCCTCCACTTCGACCGATCTTGTGCTTTCCACAACCAGCAGATCCCCGCGGCCTTCACAAGGTCATCGGTCTACCTTGTGGGAGGCCTTCCCACTCTACGTCTTCCGGTACGCGGTCGCCACTCCAGAACCTTTCGGCCCCATCGGCCATCTGTTATGCGAGCAACGTGCCTTGCCCACTGCCACTTAAGTTTGGCAATTCTTCGGGCTATGTCGGTTGCCTTGGTTCTCCTGCGGATCTCCTCATTTCTGATTCGGTCGCGTAGGGAAACCCCGAGCATAGCCCTCTCCATTGGGTGTATTATACACCTGCCAAACCCTTCGGAGAAATAAGGTGTGATGTTATGTTATGTTATTTACAGTTAAATTGTATGAACAGAAAATGGTTCTAAATTACTATTACCTACACCTTTTATAGTCATTTGAGCTTTGATACTCGTTTGATCCCTGAATATCTTCGATTGGGGGACGAATATGCGGGCAGCCTGAAGACCCTTTATTTTTAAACACCTTTCTTTACCAGTATTTTGTTTTACCAAATTCCGTCGATACGTTCAGTAAATCGGAGGCACTTAGAGTGACGTGTCTCCTGCTGTGCTGCATAGAAAATACATTTGGATTTAAAGTGAGGGTCTGTCTCGAACATGAAAATGAACTGCTTGGACGTTTTTTGGGAAAATAAACAGAGATTTATTTTTTGGTTCAACATTTTGAATAATACAATTTAGGAGTTTTCTTTGACGTTAAGTCTGAGTCGGAGAAACCGCTTCAGCGTTTACACCTACTCATTCAATTGATATACACACAGCTTTAAAAATATACTCATATACATGTATATGAGTATATTTTACTATATTTTGATATATACATCAGAAACCTAGCAGAAACAGAAAGAAGAATGTGTTGAGTTCAATACATCAGTCCGATATAAACCCCGTGGGAACGCCACGTGGTGGCTCTTAACTACAACAATCCACTTGAACCAATAAACTTTATTGGCTTCTCGTGTTACCACTAACTGGCTCCACTTTTCAACTTATCATAAACTTTGTTTTTTTATATGTTAATATGCCGATGGTACACCTGATAGTAAGCTGTCACCGTTGCCAATGGACATGTGCAATACCAGAGACATCGCACAAACACTCCATTTCAGGCACAAACCTGAAATGTCGCTTGTGTACAAACACTAACACTAATTACAAAATTATACCGACATAAATACGTTTCAAAACGGAACAGCAGAGCGTAGCGGCAGAAGCAGGTATAGAGGTAGAACTTCACCGGCTTTGGCTCTAGGACATGCCAGTTAAATGACGATGTTTTCCTTCACCGTTTTGAGAGCAGTGGTGATGAAATTAAATACACAAAGTAAAGTGCCTGGATGGGTTAGAACTCACGACCTACTACTCGAAAGTTGGGGCCGATACCACTGTACCAACCCTACCCCAGCATTAGGACAATAATGTCAAATGATGTCGTAAAAGAATCAAACATGGATGAAGCTGGAGCGTAGGCATTGGCAGCAAAGACACGCCTTTGCCCAAAAGTGGGTGAAGTCGGGCTCAAGATAAGATATATATATGTAGGTACTCACCAATAATTCGCGTATCGTCACTTCGTATCGTTCGTAGCTAAACGTAACTATTCATAAAATAGGCACTTAGTCGTTTGTAAGGCACTCGTTTGGCGTGATTAACTAAAGTCTTCTTCACATTGCAGTCTGTTTACCTGTGGAAGATAAGAAAAACTCATTAATAAATTAATTTTGAAGATCAACTTCACACAGACCAGGGAAGCACGGCACAAGAGGGAGGAAGCTGCAGCTGTGGGTGGAACAAAGCTGCCAATGATGATGAATTTCAAGATCTTCGTCAAGAGGAGTTGAGAGCATATAGAGGCACTTAAGAAACAACATCGTCAATATAACCTTTTACCAGCTGAGGTAGGTTTCTACTAAAATCATTTATGCCACGGACTGGATCAGTATTAATCTATAGATTACGTTACATAACATCACACATGAATTTACGGAAAGAGTAGGCAGAGGTGTCTCCAACGCACAACCACATATCGCCAGTTATTTTAAGTCCCAAGACTATTGGCATCAACTGGGCACAAATTCAGACTTTAAGGACAGCCTTCTCGGTAACAGTACCGAGATTCCTATTGAAAAAGTCAATAACACTGCCCAGTAATAGGAACCAGTTCACTTAAAGGCTATTTCCTATTGTAGGCTAATACCCTAGTGTTATAGAAGACAACAGTATCTAACAGTGGATCATTCGTCGCGGAAGAAAGAACCATGAATACCGATCACGAATTGGAAACGGTTCTTACTGATAACTGTAGCAGATAAATAATCGCAGTTTGTCGAAGAAAGAAACATCCCTCTCGAATATCAAGACAAACTACCCAATAACTTTGAGATTAACAAAAGCCATACTCATAAAGTAAGTGAAACCATAAATAATACGATGACATAAATACGAGAAAATAAAAAGGAACAAGTACTAATAAACAATAGTTTGGCAACTCTGTATGTTTCCAGTCATTGACATCTACTAATCTGTGTTGCTAGGGGAAGGTCTGTTGGCAAGCGAGCTATAATCTCATTTATTTCAAGACTTATGTGCATGTCCATAAGAATTTCTAGTGCTTGAAACCACAGTAGCTTATGTACTAAAACTTTTACTTTGACGTTCAGGATCTTGAAGAGTAAGATAACTTTATTTAGTGCATGTGACTAGATGAACACTAATAAATTTGGCAAAATAGTAGGTAGAAGATGAAAATTTTCGCAATCTTGTTCCCCAGTTATCTTGACGACCATCTCAATAGTTTTCCCTCCGAAAGATAACGCCCGTCCCCAAACCAATAAATTTAAAAAAACCGACACGAAAACTACATCAAATTTATCTCCGTAAATTTTCTGCAATCCAAAAAAATAACAATGCAATAAATTTAAACAAATCAAAATGCTATAAAAACAGTTTCCCCCCCGAAGAAGTTATTCAGTAACGGCCCCGTGTTGGGCGCCAAAAGTCTGTGGGGGAGCGAGAGGGGGGATAAAGTGCGCGTCTGTCTTTCTCTTGGCGCCAGTCGGGCCGGCGCCGTCTGGCAGTTGTCTGCCGCCTCCATGGAGCCTCTTACATAACCTGAGCCCGGCCACAGCCCGGGAATTCGTCCTTTAACTTGCGAAAATTTCACACACATTATGGAGATATTTGGCATTAAATATAAGAGGAGATAAGAGTGAAATATGATACAATTTGTTTTGTTCCCTTGTTCTGCGTGTTTCGCTAATCCACTTGGTTTTATGTAAGGATTAAATATGTGATTTTTCAGGAGCTCGTTGATGCAGGGGAACATATATTAGGAGGTTTTTTTTAGGCTCTTGACAATTTTGTTTAAACTCAAAGACATTATAATTGTCAAAAATACTAGCAAAATTAACACATGATTTTTTTTAGGGAAATTGTTGACGAATCATCATCTTCATAGTAATCTGCGGGAGTCGCCGGGGGCTGTTAGGGTTGGCTTCTTGTCTAACTGGGATGCAGCTGAATACAAGTATTCTACATGGAGCAACTGCCCATTTGAAATTCCGACAAATATGTCATTTTTTTCTGCCTGAGGCCTAAGATGTTGCCAAGCACTACAGCCTTTTGGCAAACTACCCACCTTATAACACACATAGAAATCTATGCTCTATACCCGTAACGAGACGGTCAAAGATCTACGAATGACAGCCGGGACCAACGGCATAACGTGCTTTCCGAGGCAAGGAGAGGTCGCAATCTGTCATTACATATTGCGACCCCTCGTTGCCTCGGAAAGCACGTTATGCCGTGGATGGACATCCTTATAGCTTAACCTTCGATCTACCCGTGTCCCTGATTTTATTGAGAAACAAAACCTACAATTTTTTGACGAATATTTCAGAACATTTAATTTTTGCCGCAGTCAAGCACTGGCTCTTAGCAAACTACCCTCCTCATTAGAAATAGAAATGTATACCCGAAGCACAATATCTTGTGTCCCGTTTCATTACAAAGAAAATGGCAATGACAGGTGAGATTTATAGGGCATACAAGTAGTTGAATTGAGGGCAAGTCGGTACCTACCAGGCGGTAAGCGGTAAATAGGTCAATCATGACATAAGCACATAGCGGTTGGTTATTATATGAACAACTGATGACGTGTTAATGTACACGTCTAATTCATTGTAGGTATAATGTTTTGCTGTACAAGTAGAGATGAAAAAAGTGAATTAATAAGAGTATCAAGGCTAAGGTGCAAACCATATGTAGAGCACACACAATTCAATGTACACCCCGGGTCTTTGAAATTTGCCTAAGTCACCAGCGGGGTAGCTGCGAAACATCGCAATGCCTACCTTTCATACATTGCTTCATAGATGTGATAAACTCTTTTGCTAAATAACGTAAATAATGCTATTAATGTTGCTGAATTGGCAAAATTAAAGGCACTGCAATCGATTGCCATTTTATGTGTTACGCAACTACCCCGTCGATCTGTGTATAAGATGAGCAGTGGTGGCCTAGTGGTAACGGCCCCGACTTAAGACGTTGTAGATCGTGCGTCGGTTCGAACCCAAGCCGGCGCTTTACTATTTGTAAATAATTTTATCACTGCTGCTCTACAGCGGTGAAGAAAACATAGTAAGGAAACCGGCATATCCTAGCACCAAATGTTCGAAGACATGTGACATCTTCCAACCCGCACTGGGTCAGCGTGGTGGATGACAGCCCACTTCCACTTGAGGAGAGAAGGCCTGAACATTATAGGGTGATTATGATTATGCTTTGTATAAAGTAGACACAGGATCTCAACCTCAGCCAAGAAAAACGTAGAACTTTTAGAACAAACTAGAGCTAATGGACGAAACGAAAAGCCTTTCTGAGTCATCTCTAAAAATACTACCTCCGATGCTAATTTCCTTGCAAATTATTGCCGAGTACTTGGGCTCCTTTTGCCCTTTACATTTTACAATACGATGCTTTATAGATTCTTATAAAATGCCATAATTTTAATAAAACCCTTTCATCCTCCTACGCACGGACGTGAGGCGTCGTAAGTTTGCGTGGGTATTAGATCAATACCTGTTTAATGTGCTCTTGATACCTTTATAACCCTTCTTAAAGATACTTTGCATTCTTTCATTAGAATACTTAAACCTTTCGGCTTATCAAAAAGATGCTGATGGCTGATGATATTTGATGCTGGTATGGATCAATTTCAGGCGAAGAATTGGTGCGTATTGATTTTTTATTTACATGCTTAATAAGAAATCTTAAATCTATATATATAAAACAAAGACGGGTTTGTTACAACACTTATAACTCGAGATCGGCTGATCAATTTTCATGGTTTTTGTTTCGTTGGATTTGTCTCCGCCCTGAATAGCAGAATACATTTTAAAAACAATGAAAACTTGACGAATACATAATTATGAAAATGAATCATTTTCCATTTAATTATGTTCCTTTGTTTCGTACCTGTCAAACATTTGTTTACCTCCTGTCATCCTGTCAAATACTGTGATTGACATCTATGCATGCGTTCAGAAATGTATTTTGTGTAAAATATTTAAAAAGGGTGAATAAACTTTTGTCTGTATTTTTTTAATCAATTATACAAAGGTTAAAAAGTGCAGTATCCAAAGTAGTAGTCTATGATCTAAACTATTGTCAATCAATGTCTATGTGACGAAAGTTCAGCTACTGTTATATTTGTTTGTTTTGTGTGGTTTTGTGCGAGTACATATTCAGTATTAGTATTAGTAACAATGCCACGTCCTAGAAGATCTAATCTTTCCCAGCGAAGCCGTACTGCAATTAGGCAACGGAACATCGCGAGTCAATTATCTGATGAAGAACGAGACATTGCACGAGAAGAGCGCCGCGTTAGTATGGAGCGAAGAAGGGCTTTAATTCGTGCCTCTCAAACACAAGAGGAAAGAGAGGCAGCCCGTGAAACGGCTAGGTTAGAAACGAGAAATCGTCGAGCTTATCGTACAGATCAACAAAGGGATAATCTTCGACGTGCAAGAAGAAATGGTTCAAGCGTTGATTTGAATCGAGCAGCGTTTCTATATGATTGCACCATCGACTACAGCTTGCATCGTTTAGTTTGCATTGGTCCAATGGACGTTGTTTGCCAGCATTGTGGCGCATTGAAGTTTGCTGGTGAAACGCCTGGTTTGTGCTGCCTTAGTGGTAAAGTAAAATTGCCATTATTGGTTCCGCCACCAGAGCCATTGTGTTCCTTGCTTAATGGCGAAACTCCAGAATCACGACATTTTCTAGCGAACACTCAAAAATACAATATCTGTTTTCAAATGACTTCATTTGGGGCGGAAATTATCGAAGAACACGGATATAATCCGACATTTAAGGTAATTGCTGGAATGTAGTTTGTTAGATTTCTATATTTGTCTCTAAAATAAAAATGGCATGTTATCATTTGAAAAAAAAAAAAAAATGTAAATCTAACTATGCCTTCGACTTTACAGATTCAAGGCCAGATTTACCATCGCATTGGATCATTGCAACCTCATGAAGATGCACAGCATAAATTCTTGCAAATATACTTCATGGGCAATATGGAAGAACAACTTGACCAGCGTCAAGGGATCAACACAGCTACAAAAAGAGCAATTCTCCAAGATCTGCAGCAACTGCTTCATGAACATCATGCATTGGTCAGGCTGTTCAAGACTGCGTTAGAGCGCATGCCAAGTGATGATTATAAAGTTGTGATCAGAGCAGATAAACGACCAGCTGGAACACACTTAAATGTCTCGCTGATGGTGGCGCGTGTGTTGGATTATTCGGTTCCCTACAAAATGGTTGAGCTGGATGGTGCTGATCCACGCGTCAAGTTCGTGAACGGGCGCCGTCGGTTGAGACTGGTCATCTCCTAACTTCCATGGCTTATTTTAAATCTTATATTTAGAATTGTTTTTTTTTTTTTTACATGGTTCTCACATATAGAAGCAACAAGAATATTGTTCCCAAGTTTTTGTAATACTTAACATGATTAAAAACTTTTTCCAAAAAAAAACAACCGACTTCCAAAAAAACACTACAAAGTGAAAAATAACTTTAATTTCGGAAGGCGGTGACAAAAAATTCAAATACAGCTCCAAAGACACCGACTTCCGAAATTAAAGTTATTTTTCACTTTGTAGTGTTTTTTTGGAAGTCGGTTGTTTTTTTTTGGAAAAAGTTTTTATTTTTCACTTTTTAGTGGTTCACATGTGCTTACCCCTTCACAGCATACCGGCGTGATGTTATGTTATGAACTGGTGTAAGCAATAGACAGAGATGAGATTTCAGCAATCCCAGTCCATTTGCTATCATTTATTGAGGAGTTCCGTTGCCTATCTCCAAAGTTCTTCATCAGATCTTCACCAAATTGAAATGAGACCACTACGAGAAAGTACTCTTCCAAAAAATACCTAAATCGCTTCGTGTGCCTATAAAATTTGAAGAGTTCTCTCTATTTCTCCAGGATTCCATCATCAGATCCTGACTTGATGATCATGGGACCATCTGGGAAGTATACCCTTTCAAACAAAAAAAACAAAATCCAAATCGGTCCAGCCATCTTCGAGTAATCGGGGAACATACATAAAAAAAATAAAAAAAAAATAAATAAAAAGGTCCCGACGAATTGATAACCTCCTCCTTTTTGAAGTCGGTTAAAAAAGAGTGTCCATGGAGTTTCTTGCCCGTTCTTCTCCATAGAGATCTACGTTTTGGAATGGGCAACTAGCTTCAACTTTCCAACTGGTCGACTTTTTGACAATTCAAAAGTACCTTTAAATGGTCTAATTGAAATAAATGCTTTGAGTTTGAGTATAGTATTATTTATCATAATAAAATATATTTTTTATATCTATCTGTATTTTTATTTTGTATCATTGTATTACGTTCATCAAAGCCTAAATTAGTTCAGCTAAAAGGTAACACGACATTCATTGACTGTTAGGCGGTACGAAGTTCGCCGGGTCAGCTAGTACCATATACAATCTAACACTAAAAAGAAAGAAAAGAGCTCTTTGGGTATCAAAACAATCGTCCATATCGCTGTCAGTGGGAAAAGTGCCTACTACCTACCTACTGATTCTTTGACCTAAAAATAAGCCAGCTTCTGGTCACGCGAAGAGACGTGGTCGTGTTAATTTTGAACTAAAGAGTTTAGATTTATTTTCTCGAATAAGTCTTTAGCCAAAGTAGTCTCCAGGCAAGCCCTTATTTTTATAACACCAGCGTATATTTTCCATCGTGGTAAAAGACAGCAAATCGACGGAAATCGATTGCCCAGGTTGCGCCGGAAGTAACAAAAGATCAGAGAGTACGTCGATAGGAGGCCCCTTTCATGCCTTGTCTCCTATATACGTGAGGACCTGTCAGCGACAGTAAATGGTGTTAGAGTTGCGGAGTTCTGGAGCAAACAGGAAAGAGTTGTGTTTAGTAGACCAGCCACGTTTCAAAGTTGGGCCCAAAACCCAAAGCCAAAATGTGTTACCCTGGTCAGGGTATCATCTTTTACTATTGCGCCGAATTTCAACGATCATTCTTGGGATTTTGGGCCCAATATGACTGATCTCCTTTAACTTAATATTTGCCATGGACACACTGAGAAAAAGAAGCCGAAAATAACAAAATTCACATTTTGAAACCCAGACATCATCAAGACATGTTAAGCAAAATTGGTTAAAAAAAAACACATGTCGTATAGAGCGACGCGTGTCAGTGTTGACACGTGTCGTAATGCTGGTTATCTGCGCCGGCGCACGTGCTAATAAACAGGCTCCTGTTTGTTGTGCTACATCAATGTTTAGTGTCAACTGTAGAGCATTTATGTATGGCACTTATTTTTAATCATGGCGAAACTATTTTTCATCGTGACTTCTTCATTTATGTATTAGACTTATTCTATTGGTCTTATAGTCGCAACACTCGCAACGCAGGCGCAATTGCTGAGCATGGAGTCTAGCACCCAAATTGCGTAACAAACTATATGAAAGATTTTAAAAGAAATTGCTAATCCTATTGATTCATAATGTTTAAAAAAATCGTCAGCTCAACAACTAGAATATAAATTTTGTTGAACTGCCAAAAGGAAAGGCCAAATTGCCATTGTGAGGGTTTCGTAATTACCCCGCTGGGTTCGATCGTTTTACTGCCCGACTTAGGAGTCGGGCAGTGAAACGATTCATTCAAACGAGATCAATAACATAAGGGTCAATAATAGTTAGCCACAGAATTTAAATATACAACCAAAACTGTTGCATATACATACATATATGACCTCAGATCGAACCGCACACAGATCATCATCAAATAATTGTGTTGTACAGTCAACCATACATCAGTAGGTAATAAGAATAACATTCGAACCCCTACTCCCAAGTACTACAAAATAGAGGCTATTTGTGGCACGTTATCATGTGCGAGCTGTTGACTGTACTAAGTAACGACGCGTGGCATGCGCGGGCGCAACGGCACGCGCTAACAATCACGCTACTGTTTGTTATGTTACACCAACTGTTTATAATGTAATGACATGCTCGGGTAGAGGAGGATAGTGGGTTAGACGTTGAGATGAAATAAGATATAGATGTAATAGGTACCTACTAATTTCCATTTAATCCTAACTTAATATTATAAACGCGAAAGTGAGCTTTATTTGTAACGCTTTCACGCTAAATCGGCTGGACGGATTTGGATGAAATTTGGCACATGGGTAGACCATGACCTGGGTAAGGTATAGGCTACTTTTCATCCTAGATCGCAGACGAAGTCGCGGGCAAATGAAAACAGAAAATGATACATGTAGTACTTTAGACATCAGAGAGACAGAGAGTAGATGGATTTGTGAAGAATTTACTGGAAGAAACCAATAGGGAATGGTATATAATATACGGAAAGGTAGAGGAGTATAGTTCACAAGGATAACACTAATTTTACCAGTTTGAAGAACATCATTAAAAAACTAAAAACAGCTCTGAGCATTTCCCGTTCCACTTGTTACCGACATTAACACCTCCTACTGAATCATAACAAACTTATTGTGCACATACTGGAGGTGGCAATTTCCTTCGCAACTACAAACCAATTGCTGCCGGTTCCAAATACAACAATACTCATGCGGGCTTCTGATCACCACGACTGTCAAAATATTCACAAGCTATTCATTCGACTAGTTGTCGCGTCGAAAATGATTCTTCTTTGATTACTTGCCGGTCTATTCTTAACAGAATCTCACCGTGAAAACTTCGATGAAGTGAGCTGTCATTCCACCAGCATAGCTATTCACAAACATTCTATACGCTTCCGTGCCTAATCGAACACCAAACAATGTTATCATAAACACCGCTCACAAATCCAAAACCCCAATATTTTGTCAGATTAAATCAAATAAACGACCGCTGGCAAATCAGGTTATCGATATATGTAATTTTCGATACGATAGTGTTAGAATAAAAAGAGTTTGTTCTATTTTCTTATCGATCCTTTTTGTTCTATGTAAATTTATTATTCTACATAATCTGTTGAATGTTCCATCATCTGTCAGATATGACACTACCAAAAAGCTTGTCAACGTGTGTAAAACAAAATATAAGTTTTATCTTCACTTCTATTTTTATTTACCATTTTTCATCATCTCCTGCATTCCACATTATTGTAAGCACTCTGCAGTGGGACTTGTGTGACCCTACTAACAGGTTATGGGCAGCAACTTGCAGGGGGATGTCTAATGGCAACAAGAGTTCTCATAGAGAGCGGAACTCAACAATGGCACAAAATACGGAGTCTTCAGGGAGTAGTGGGTTGCCCTCTATAGAGAAATTAGATGGTAACAGCAATTACGCCACATGGAAGTTTTTGATGGAGTTGCATCTTGTTCACGATGACTTGTGGGAGTATACAAGAGTTACACCTGAAACGGCCGATGTGCATGGTATGAGAAAAGACCAAAAAGCAAGAGCAAAGATTTGCTTGATGATTAGACCTCATTGCTTGGTGCATGTACGCAAAGCTAAAACAGCGAAAGATGCTTGGGAAGCATTAATGAGTGCGTTCGAGGACAAAGGTCTGAATAACCGCTGTCGGCTACTTGCAAAGCTGGTGAGCATGAAGCTGGAGCAATTCTCATCTGTTAGGGAGTATGTCACATCTGTGATGGTGGTGTCTCAGGAACTTCAAGATCTAGGAAAGGAGGTTGACGATGAACTGTTGGCTGCTCTACTTCTTCAAGGCCTTACCATAGAGTTCCAACCAATGAGACTAGCCATAGAAAATAGTAACGCTGTTCTTACTACCGACTATGTAAAGACGAAGCTTTTTCAAATGGAGGATACCTATTCGGCAAGCATGAGTACAAGCCAACCGACTTCAGCACTATTAACAAATAAGCATAAGGGTAAGAGTACACCGAAGAAGATTAAACAAAAGATCAAGTGCTTTATTTGTGACGGACCACACAAGGCACATGAGTGTCCTGATAATCCAAAAAGGAAGAGGGAAGCTCTTCAAGCTTTTGCGTTCGGCACGTCGATTCCACGGGCAGAAGACTGGATCATCGATTCTGGAGCGTCGACACACATGACGAATTGCAAATCTTGGTTTAAGAAATTAAAGGATACTCCTAAGTCTTTGAGAGTGACTTGTGCGGATGGTAAAGAGGTGTTCGGTGCAGGTGTGGGTACGGTAGTATGTGAGTCAGGATTGACAGTCAGCAACGTTACGTATGTACCTAAGTTAGCTTCTAACTTATTAAGTGTAAATGCAATTGCGAAAAAGGGTAACGTGGTAGTATTTACAGATAAATGTTGTGACATCTACAAGAGAAATGAGTGTGAGGTGCGAGGCAAGCCTGTTGTGCAAGGTGTGGAAGAACGAGGTATATATAAAATTAAATGCTGTTCACAGGGTCGTGCGCTATCAACAACTGAGCATGATCAGCAGATGTTATGGCATCGGAGGATGGGACATCTTGGTATGCATAACCTTAAACTACTGAGAGATAAGATGGCAACAGGAGTAAGTTTTCCTGATATTTCTTCTAAACTTGAGTGTATATCTTGCATTATGGGAAAACAAACGAAACAGCCGTTTCGTAAAACTGATGCAACGAGAGCTACGGAAGCATTAGGTTTAGTGCACTCAGACGTGTGTGGACCTATGAGTATACCTTCTATTAGCGGGTTCAAATATTTTTTGACGTTTATTGACGATTTCACGCGAAAAACTTTTATATATTTTTTGAAACAAAAAAGTGAAGTTTTCGAAAAATTTATAGATTTTAAGGCGTTTGCTGAAAATCAATGCGGCAATAAAATGAAGATCCTACGCACTGATAACGGGACTGAGTACGTCAATAAGCGGATGGATGTCTTACTAAAGAATTGTGGAATCCAGCATCAACTGACAGTGGAATATACACCAGAGCAGAATGGCGTAGCTGAACGGGCCAATCGCACCATCTGCGATAAAGCAAGAACCATGCTACATGAGTCAGGATTAGAAAAACGATTTTGGGCTGAAGCTGTCCATCACGCCGTGTTCTTAAAGAACAAGTCACCAACGATTGCGGTGAAGAATATGACTCCGGATGAGAAATGGTCAGGGAAGAAGTGTGACCTAAGCATGCTAAAAACTTTTGGGTGCAAAGCATTTATGCACATTCCTGATCAAAAGAGGACTAAGTGGGACGTAAAAAGCAGAGAGCTTATCCACACAGGTTTCGACGACAATGCGAAAGCGTATCGCCTTGTGCATCCTACTTCCGGAAAAATATTTAAAGCCAAAAATGTTGTGTTTTTGGAGAATCAAAAATACAAAATGCTACAAGAAGAATTGCAAGAGGAACCAGAGATAATACTTCTAAGAGATGAACCAATTGACAGAAATACAGTAGAACCAGATGTTATGCAACCTCAACAAGAGGATGGTGAAGCTAGCAACGTTCCTAGAGTGGAACAAGAACAAGAGAGTTTTACTGAAAATGAAGTAATTATTCATGAACCAGAGGATGTGGAGTTTCAAGATTGTGAGTCGGACGTAACTGAGGATCGACCACAAGTGGTGGAACGGAGGTACCCACTCAGAGACAGAAAACCCAAGGAGTTCCCGGATCATGTTCTATACCATGCAGTGGAAACAGAACATGACCCTACTACGGTTCAAGATGCACTGTCAAGGCCTGACAGTAGAGAATGGGAAGCTGCGATTCAGGAGGAGCTTGATGCTTTAAAGAAAAATGGAACTTGGACTTTGGTAAAACCTGGACAAGCGAGCAATGTTGTAGATTCGAAATGGATTTTTCGAATGAAAGAAGAGGCCGGAAATAAGCGAAGATACAAAGCTCGGCTTGTTGCCAGAGGTTTTAGCCAAAGATGGAGCATTGATTATGACGAGACGTTCTCTCCAGTGGTGAGACATAGCTCCCTAAGAGTCCTCCTGGCGATGGCAGCTAAGAGTGGCCTAAACATTGATCAAATGGACGTAAAAACAGCGTTCCTGAATGGAGACTTGTCAGAGACGGTCTACATGAAACAGCCGGATGGTTACGAAGAAAAAGGAAAGAAAGATTACGTGTGTCTCCTTAAACGTTCAATTTACGGCTTAAAGCAATCCCCCAGAGCTTGGAACAATAAACTGAACAATGAGTTATTGCACTTGTCCTTCAAACGATCCAAAAATGAGCCATGCATTTATATGAGATCTCAGGGTAAGAAGGTCATCATTTTAGCAGTGTATGTGGATGATATGCTGATATTTTGGAACGACGCGGAGGAGCTGCGTAAAGTAAAGCGAGACCTTATGTCAAAATTTCATATGAAGGATCTTGGGAAAGCAGAGTATTTTTTGGGAATGCACATAACGCAGAACGATATTGGAATCAAAGTTGACCAAGAGAAGTATGTCGAAAAAGTTTTGAAGGTTTTTGGGATGGCTGATTGCAAAGTTGCTTCAACCCCATTAGTTTCAGGGCAAAAGCTTGTGAAACCTGGACTAGAACATAAACCTGATCTGAGGATTCCATATCAAAATCTAATTGGTTCGCTGATGTACATATCTGTTTGCACGAGACCAGATATTGCACACGCAGTTAATCATCTGAGCCAGTTCAATGCTTGCTATACTGAAGAGCATTGGATAGCCGCAAAAAGAGTGCTCAGGTATTTAAAGGGTACTAAATGCCTTGGGCTACAGTATAAGAGGACAGGAATGCATGAGGTACAGGGCTATGCAGATGCTAGTCATGCCATTTGTCATGATAGGAGATCATACTCGGGTATGGTTTTTCTACATATGGGAGCTGCAATATGTTGGGAAAGCAGAAAACAGAGGACGGTTGCTCTATCCACAGCGGAGGCTGAGTATGTAGCTATGTCAGAAGCTGCTAGAGAGGCAATTTTCTTAAAGAGATTGATTTCGGAGGTCTCTGGTCAAGTTGAGATGCCAGTGAAGATCTTCAGTGACAGTCAATCTGCTGTTGCTATTGCACAGAACCCTGTACACCATCAACGCACAAAGCACATAGACGTGCGACACCATTTTGTGAGAGAGGCAGTTGAGCATGGCCATATTGAATTAGAGTATGTAGAGACAAATCGTATGGTTGCGGATGTTCTAACGAAACCTCTGTTGAAAGGGAAGTTCAACTGGTGTACGCTGGGTATGGGTGTTGTGTGATTGTGTGATGGGTGTTGTGTGATTGTGTGATGGGTGAAAGTAGAGTAATAAATTTAAGGAGGAGTGTTAGAATAAAAAGAGTTTGTTCTATTTTCTTATCGATCCTTTTTGTTCTATGTAAATTTATTATTCTACATAATCTGTTGAATGTTCCATCATCTGTCAGATATGACACTACCAAAAAGCTTGTCAACGTGTGTAAAACAAAATATAAGTTTTATCTTCACTTCTATTTTTATTTACCATTTTTCATCATCTCCTGCATTCCACATTATTGTAAGCACTCTGCAGTGGGACTTGTGTGACCCTACTAACAGATAGCCTGTCGAAATCTGTGCTAGAGATTTACTATTGACAGCTCGCTTCAAGTTCACTCTCTTAAGTTTTTACGGTGATTGGCTGACTTGCCTGCCAGCAATCATCTGTATCCTTTATGATTTTGTTAAAATGTTCGGGTTTTGTATTTGTTAATAGCGTTTAGGAGACTATTTAGATAACATTCATTGGTTTTCAATTCGGAAGCGTATCGAATGGTTGTGGAATGCTATGTAGATCGGTTGGCATGAATGGAAGTTGTAAAACTATATGTCATATAATATATGCGGTACCTATCTACCCACATATAATTTGTGCAGTGACCATAAGTAACGTAGTTATGTGAAGCGTGGGCGGTGCTCAACAACCTGTCATCAGATTATATTCAACACCTTTTATGTACGTGGGTGATTATGGAGACGATGACTAGGAATTGACGTGATGGCAAATATTGTTGCTACCATATTTTGGTTTGAAGACTCAATTAGTCATTGTCTTTGCGCTGTGTAGCCTAATTGCTTGGCTCTGCATTGGTCCAGGCATATGTGTCGAGTGTCAATGCATAAGAGATTATTAAGGCTCCGGCAAACAGGCACGACGCGACTCACGTAAGACAATTTCTATTAAAACTTCTTGCGCCTGTTTGAAGAAGCCTTTATGGTTTGAGCTGTGTGCAAAATCAAAAATATCAATGATCTTCACGAGGGGCGTTGTAAAATTTTGCATCAGTGAATGGCCTCATATTTCGAACTCGTGTTTATCGGCTGAAGCACTTTTTAATTCACATTGGTAGACCATGACCTGGATGAGGACATAGGATACTTTTTATCCCGGTATTCCCACAGGATCGAGACTCATGCGGGTGAAACCGCGGGGTGCAGTTAGTAATAAATATTAGTTTAGATTTAGAGATTATATATTCGAATTCCGGCTACACCCGTACCCAGATAGAAGAAAACCCCAATCTTGAAGTAAGTACTTTCAAATTTCACAAAGTTTACACTCCAAATGATGGCGTCAGGCCATATTTACCCATTGCATCAGGACAGTGGGTTTATCAGCCTCATAAACGGCACACTAACCCACTTCGGAGCTGTAATATCTCATGAGGCAATGGTTCTCGAAATAGCCGCAGATTTAACTGTGGCGCTAGTACCGCGAGAGGTCAGTGGTCCAGATTTGTGGACGATGGATAGTTAGATGTTACTTGTTTATTTATTTTTATTGTCCTAGTAACTGGATGGCATAATTAAGTCGAGGCGAAAAATGGTATCTTTTCAAAATTAACACAAGGCCAGCGAATTGTTGATTGGCCATTTATCAACCAACGATGTACTAAGCAGTAAACATTACAGACTACTACATAACTTGCTCGTTTTCCGAAGGAAATGTGAAGATATGAACAAAGTATTTGCCTTTTAAGTCATAGTATGGACCCATAAACTGAGCAAGCAAGATGAGTTTAAATTCGGCTTATATAAATGCTTATTGCTTGCTCTACGCACACGAAGTCGCAAACCAAACCTAGCCAAGGTATTTCAATTAGTTCTAAGCACCAACATCGAGAGCCCATCTTCAGCAATGAACATCAAAATAGCGATAAATTTTAAATAATAACAGCCTATTATTGTACCACTACAAAGCTAAAAACCTCTTCTCATACAGAGAAGGCATCCCGCTTGCTCAAGACGAGTTAGCAATTTCAGACTTCTATTAACTTTAAATGCAGCTTTCCTCACGATGTTTTTCCTTCACTGTTGTCAGTAATGTCCAACACAAACTCAGAAAAAACGGACGGTATCGCACGAGCTTCTATGTCCTTCTAAGCTCTACTAATAAATCAGACTACATCTGTGCAGACTAGTTCATTTCAAAAAGTTCTATGCACCGACTTAGAATGCCAATCTTCATCAATGAAAATCGAAACTGCGGTATAAAATTTAAATTCCGCAACACCGTTTACGGCACCGCTCCAAGATCTCCTACTAGGCTCCACTAATAGGTCAGACATCCGGCCAGTAGGCGGTCTGCCTACGCCTGCAAAAGGTCGCAGGGCCCCATGCAATCATGGAGAAAGTTGTTCTCAAGTGGGCTTTAGCACCGAGTTTTTAATCGTCTCGAATTCCGAAATGAAAAGTGAGGCAGTGAAACTAAATTATGGACAGTTTTGAGATCGTCGGGCTTTTTGGTGCAACCATTGAATGCTTCTGTGGATTAAGTAAAGCGTTTGTTTGCTAAAAAGCGGTGAGTCGCTAAAAGTTGAGGGCGGAAGCTATTAATTAATATTTTTACTTTGCTAGCTTAGTTGTTAACTCTATTTATTGTGCATGCTGTGGTCTCCTATAAGTAAGACTCCTTTCAGTCATCAGCATCATCATTTCAGCCGGAAGACGTCCACTGCTGGACATAGGCCTCCCCCAATTTGGGGGACTTGCCATAATCGCCACGCTTGGCAGGCAAGTAAAGGAGTACACCTGCTTAATACCTGATGTTGCCTTTTGTCGGAGATCCTAAACCAATAAATAAATAAATGACCAGATTTTTTAATGCAAACGAAGCAAAAGGAGTAAGGATCATAGCAGATGGCTTTCAGTAGTTTCTGCCTACCCTTATGGGAACCTTTATAGTATAACACACAGCAGTGTGTTAAAAATTAAAACATTATTCATTTCAAATAAACCAATTACAGGCACTTTTGAATAGTCGACGGTCAGTCAGAAAGATGGAGCTGCCCATTCCGAAGCCTAGTTGGGTCCCTACGGAGAACGAGCAAGAAACTCCACGGACGCTCTCAAGTATTGTATCTATCTCTCGCTACTCGCTAAGCTATATTTGGCGCCGGCGTTCTGCACTTTTTTCATGGCAGTAGCTTACGTAATATTTTACAATTTTGATTGTTAGCTTGCATGCTTCATTCTTTTGCCGCGTACTAACGTTTTTACGGTCAATTACACCGCAATTTAGCTTATTGCTCTTACGGACATAATCATGCTTACAATTATTGTTATAAGTACCTTCGATATAGCGACTTTAGAGGCATGATGAACTGGGTGTAAAGTTCACTCATACTCCATAGAAAAGGGAGGATTCTCCGGACAGACGGGTGTCGTGTCTGGTGGGCAACTGCCCGCTTGCGGGATTTTGCGTGTCGTCAGTGTGGAGCGTAGTTCGCATGTAAGCCGCTACTCCAGTTTCGGTCGTAACTCTCCACAACTGTCAAAACTAGTTCGTATGTTTAATTGACCATCACCTTGATCATGATTATCATCGGCAACCTTGTTCTACTCTCTGCTGAGTACAGGCTTGCTCCCTTTTGTGCCATGCTTCCCTGGTCTGTGCGAGTCTCATGCAGGTCTTCCCCACGATCTTCTGTAGGTCAATAGCCAGGAGAAATGGTAGGAGCGTTGGACGACCAACGTCTGCCAACGCTCTTTTTACCGTTTCTCGACAGCCATCCATTCTACGCTTATCCCATTTTATCTGTAATCGGCGCAGAGTGAATTTCTCTTCAATATGTACAACTCTATTAGTCTCAGTTTTCAAATCCTTCCCGGCCATGTTATTTTCACACAATCTAGCTATTTTTTTTTTTGATCTGCCTTTCTTTTGGGTGTTGTTAGTTAGTAGTGCAAAGAATCAAACAATAGACCTAGCCTTTTCCCAACTATGTTAGGCCCGCTTCCAGTCTAAATGTGAAAGATGTACGAATGACAACCGGGGGAACAAAGATTACGTATCTTTTTTTTGTAACTTGCGTTTTGTTTGTGCAGAATAAGCAATTTTTCGTTCTTCTTCTTTCTAATGTGCTTTCCAAGGCACGGAGGGTTCTCGATGTGTAATGGATATAACTTATCCAGGGACCGATCTCGGCAAGCCGTGCGGCTGTTATTATTTAGGCTCGAGCCCCTCAAGAAATTGATATAATCAGCCTTTGGACACCAGTAATGCCTTTACCGGTGTATAGTTAAAAATCGTATGTGCCTATTATTTCACAAAACAACACAAAATTCAACTACTAGTAGGACTTATAGTGCATTATCAGGCCCTTATTATAAACTACATTCAACAGTCTCGCCGTCGCAGTCGGACGCCGTCCATTCGACATTGACATCACTTGCGCAAGCGCTTACGACATCGTCTTTGGAGTCGCCATTTTTATTCGCTACATCGACTAATATGGTGATTTTAGTACGAGGAAACATTTGTACAGCTTCGTATCTTAGGTGAATTAAGTTGACAACTTTATAAGATAAAATGTGCCCTTCTCACAAAAATTCTCTGCTAAGTAGTTGCACAGAAAAAAAAATATTACTTGCTTCTGTCCGGGGCTTCGCCCGCGTAGAGGTTGAATCTCATTCCACAGGTTTTACCACAGCTGGGACCCAGGCCTCTTATCTGTCAGAGGGATCGGGCTAATCCCCCCAAAACTCCAACCCCTTCACCACTTCTAAGTGCTTACAAGAAGAATTGGCGCAACAAACTCCCCTGCAACTCCGTGTGCTGGGGAGTTGTTGCGCCAATTCTGACAATATTCATAATATTAGCGATTATAAATATTATTTATAATGGCTAATATTGTTACCATAGCTTGGCGACATGAGCTTTTCTGACTAAGTCCGTGCCAATATGAGAGAAGTTTGAGGTAAATTATAAATACGAACTCGATTCTCTCATGATTGTATGAATGACGTAACGCCGTTATGAATGGCCATGACGTGCCGTGTGTCATGACCAGTTCGAGGAAAACTGGTTCAAAACATATACGATACTATTGGGAAAATAAATAATATTGTGTATCAGCTGCTGAATGGATGGGATAAATAGTATAGCAATCCAACTACGGGAAAACACCATGATAGACATGTCACTTTTTATAACCCAAGAGATTGAAATTACGCTAAGCGACACCGTGGTAAGTGGAAAACCAAGGCGAAGATGTTGGAACGAGCTTAACTTCTACTGAAAGGACTGACCCGAAGTAGCAGTGAACAGAAATGGAAAAGGGAGACGCCTTTACTAAGAATCTAGGCAGTCGATAGAAAGCAAAAGCACTGGTGTAAAAACCACAAAATAGGTACGTAAATTAAACAAAATGAGTGCATAATTCCATAACATTTATTTCAATGCAATGACGAACCAGCACGACCCAGTCATCCCGTTATATTAGGCAAAAACAAAAACAAGCCAATCATACGAATCGCTTGCAGGTCAATGTCGTTTATATTAGCACTACTTTAAATACACTCGGATGAGGAAAAAATATTGTATTTGTAGCATAAATGGAGAAGTGTACGTAAATCTTGAGCAATATTCAACCCTGTATAAAGTAGCGTATTAATGATAAACCTCGAAAAGCACGTTCGCCCAATATCCAAGTGCCATTTTTTGATCTTTGACAGTCGTTACACTAGTCAGAAGCCAAAGTCTGACAACTAGTGTTACTAATGCGTATCGTGTTACCCAGTAACTGGGTTGTGGAGGTCAGATAGGTAGTCACTCCATGTAAAATAATGATATTCAGTTGCATCCAGTTAAGACTGGATATCGTATCATACTGCGATACGCAGGTTTTTCAATATTCCGTCATAATCAGCCTATAACGTCTCCACTGCTGGGTTTGGGATACATGCCTCCTCTCTGTCAGAGGGAGTGGGCCGTAATCCACATGTATTCGAACTTTTGGTTCTAGGACATGCCGGTTTCCTCACGATGTTTTCCTTCACCGTTTTGAGAGTGGTGGTGATGAAGTAATTTCCATAAAGTAAAAGTGTCTATCTGGGTTCGCACCTACGACCTACAACTCGTAAGTCGCGGCCGTTACCACTGGACCACCACTGCTCTCTTTCAATATTGCCGGCGTCTAATGCCTGTGTATTGAAATATTATCATTAGCATTTAGCTGTCAATTGCTGAACATAGACCTCGGGAATCACACAGCACTTCGCACTGTCCTCATGTTTTTTTTTTTATATCCAGCCACCTTCCAAGAATCCTCACTCTATATAGTCTGAATCATCTCCCATATATTTCATCGTAATTTCTTCAGTAGGCCAAGGTAAGGCCCTACATAGTCAGAATTCTGTGGTTTTCCCCATGACGCCGAACTCTTTAAAGAATTCCTGACGCAAATCTCTTCAAATTAATAGGTCAGGTCAATACGCGGTTGTTAATATGGCACATCAATCAATCTGCCTAGCCTTATTCCCAACTATGTTAGGGTCGGCTTCCAGTCTAACCGGATGCATCTGAATACCAGTATTTTACAAAGAGAAGAGCCTATCTAACCTCCAGAACACAGTTACTGGGTAATACGATACTCTTTGGTTAGAATGGTTTGTCAGACATTCGGGCTTCTGACGACCCGTAACGACTGTCAAAGATCCACGAATAACAGCCGGGGGCCACGTCCGAGGCACGGCGGGATCTTGGTATGTGAAGACACTCATACTTCTAGTATTATACACATAAACCTTCAGGAATACATTCTCTAAATGATAATGAAAACCGCATAAAAATCCGTAACACAATTTAGAAAAATAACGCAGCTCCAAATACAGACACGACTGGCGACTTTCACGACAGACATACAGACATCGGTCTGTATGTATGTTACGCTTTCACGCCTGAACCGCTGAACCGAACGTCATGAAATTTGGCAGAGATATAGCCTCGGATATGGAGAAGGACATAGGCTACTTATTTACGCGATAACCAACATCCACGCGGGAGAAGCCGCGGGCAGAAACTAGTTTATACTTTGTAGGTATGTAGTCATTCTATATAGCGTAAGGTCAGGTCAGTGATAACATATTGTTAGAAACATGCACTTAGTTGTATGTGTACTTACACAATAAATTGATATGTCGTACATAGTTAAATCGAGATATCAGCAAGTTCAATACTCAAGGATAGTGCATTATTACATAAATAAAGTATAAACGCACGACTATTACTTTTGAGGGTCAGCAGAACCTTCAGAATGCTGCGTACTACTCACGATCCTCACATACTACTTTATACTTTAGCTTGTTCATAAACTGACTATTATCTGCCTAGACGTTTCCCAACTCTATTGGGGTCAGCTTCCGGTCTAACTGGATGAAGCTGAAAACCAGTATTTTACATGGGGCGATCATAACCCAGTTACTGGGTAAAACAGTATTCAGTGTCAGACTTTTGGGCTTCTGACGACCCGTAACGACTGTCAAAAATAACAACCGGGACCAGAGGCCAACCTGCATTCCGAGACATAGAGGGATCTCGATATGTAATGAATGCTCACCCATCCACGAACCGACCGCGGCAAGACTTCGATCAACCTTTAGCCACAAGTCCCAAGAGTCGAGTTCATAAACTGGCATTCGGATTTATTTCTTCGCAAATCTGTAGTGTTATTTCTTCTTGCCATTGGAATAATGACTCACTATGAGACGGCTTAACATGCTGAAGGTGTATAATTATAGCCAAAATCATTGACAGAACGGTACCATGACATCAACGGCTTTTGAAGAATACTTTTGGCATAATATATTATTGACGACTATTGAAATGAATCATTTAACACAGTTACTTATAAGGGTTCGTCAAAGAAGTATTGCTGAGTTACAACAAATTACAAACTCAGTTCGTGTAAATTATCTCATCACCATTGCTCCAAAACGGCGAAGGAAAACATCGTGAGGAAACCGACGTGTCCTAGAACCAAAATTCGAAGACATGTGACATCTACGTAGTGAATTACGAGCCAGATCTCATCGAGAGGCCTGTGTTCCAGGAGTGGGAACATTATAGGCTATATGCGCGACAGGCTCACCAGCACCATACATTCGGCACCGCTTCGGTAATTTCCGATGTCTACAGGTTATGGCAACCAGTTTTCTTCAGTGGATCGTCTGCATGTTTGACATAAGGCGGTGGGGACAAGTAGTCGCCTTTGACTATTGCCAGATTTGGCTTAGTATCCAATTACCTATTCAAAAACTACCATGTTACCTCCGCAAACTGAGGACACCGATTTCCAATTTTTTTGGACTTTTATCGTTACGTATATACCACCGGGATCAACGGTTTAACGCTCTCACCGAAGCAAAGATGACTAAAGAACGATGACCCATTCAAATGATGGTGGTTAATATGGTACTACAACTAACGGCACTATGATACATTCATCAGGGTTTTATCAAGAGCTTCGCCATCGTCATTGATTCATTTAGATGAGTCATATAGTGTAGTTATATTAAACCTATAGTCACTAGGACGTTGTGGATGCTGACAAGAGTATTTCGAGTCTGCGCGGGCCTTTATGATAAGTTATGATGACTAATACTGTTATAGTAAATAACGATTTTGTTACACTTTACGGGTTGGCGGATTCATCGACGCACAACCGGCTTCCATGGATTCAGTATATGATTATATACGCCCCTGCGTGATATATTACTTCGGTAAAAAAAATGCTCTGCCACCCTGTACATCCCATCTGCATAGGTATTGGTTCCTTCTCATACAGAGAAGGCACGAGCATTAATAACCACACTTGCTCAAGACGGGCTGGTGATTTTAGGTTTATAGTATAAGTCCAGGTGGGATCACGATGCTTTTCCTTCACCTAAGCCAGTAATGTCCAAGAAGAAAAAAATATATTTATGTATGTAATATACATATATATTTGTATTTGTATAAACTCAGAAAGGCCATCACGAGCACGACATTATTAAATACTCGGAAGGCACGTTAAGCCGTTGGTCCCTGCTGTCATTGGTGGATCTTTCACAGTCGTTACGGGTCGTCAGAAGCCACAAACTCTACAACCAGTCTTACCCAGTAACTGGGTTGTAGATGTCAGATAGGCAGTCGCTCCATGTAAAATACTGGTATTCAGCTACATCCGGTTAGACTGGAAACCGACCCCAACATAGTAGGGACGAGGTTAGGCAGATGATAACGTAACAATAAAAAGACCTACTTATTTTGGATTCAGAGCAGAAAGTAAATACCGTCTGATAAAAGTACAAAACAAATCTTTCGACTTTCATGTTCCTGATGTAGATTTTGTATTGTCTGTCAGTGATTCACTGTCGTAACTTTTATTTATATACTAGCTTTTGCCCGCCGCCTGCGTAGAGGTCGTAAATAATCCTACAAGAACGTACTACCCCGGGATAAATGTATCCTACATCCTAAGACGGGTTATGATGTATCCGCGTGCAAATATGTCATCTAAATACGTTTAGGTATGAAAAGTTAAAAGCAGGATAATCTTTCGCATCTCAAAATCAAGTCATTTCTTCAAACTAGGCTGAGAATCAGCACTTTTATAATAGCAACGACCAAATTACATGAGCGTCTCCCAAAACGCACGCGATTCACAACTTCTTAGTGCTTTAGCTGGGAAGAAGTCTCGCAACAAACTCCCCAGCAGCACAGCTGTCTATTCAGTACTGTTGTGTTGGGGGGATCTAGCTACAAACGAAATATTTGTGGGAGCTTAAATTCGTGATTCCACGTATATTTTTAAATAATTAGTACAACACAACACTGCACCTAATATAATAATGAGAATTATCTGCGGAACAAAAACCTATGTCAAACTATTCTTAAATTCAAACTTAAACTTTCTGGCTGTTCGATCATATTTGATCATTTTGCCCAATCATTGGCTGCCAGTAAACATAAGGTATCATGCTGAGCATACAACCTTTACAGTACTTCTCGCGCTCTGGGTGGAGCAGGAGGGTGTGTCAGACTTTTACTGACTAAAACCCACCCGTGTTCCCTCAGTTGCAGTATACCTTAACGGACATGAGATTAGGTACGGATAACAGGAGCATCGTAGCACAATACATTCTATAATTTCTACCTATCTCCTTCGTTAAAAGGCTTGAGTTAATTTAAGTCTGCCAGATCAGAATGAAAGGTTGATTTTCTATAACCCACTCAATTCATCTCAGCATGTAGCCGTCTGAACGTCTTGAGTTCAATTCCTAGTTAGGACAGAGTAATTGGGTGTCCTCGTTAAGAAAATTGAGCTAGATAAATAGCTAGAAGTAGTTAAATTAGTCCACACACAGAAGATTGGATGGAGACGTAATTTGGGAGACGCCTATACTACTAGATTTACTCACATCATCAGCCTATAATGTTTCAACTGCTGTGACCCAGGCGTCCTCTCTGTCAGAGGAGCATGACATATTCCACCACGCGGACACAGTGCAGCACCCTAATTGCGTAACACGCGATTAATCATAATCGGTTTCATTTTGACAGTTCAACAATATTCATTGCGTTATTTACGCTGTTGAGCAGACACATTTTTCGAACATTTGAAGCAATTGTTTACCCATCTGTTTCAAAACGAAACAGATTATGATTAATCGTGAGTTACGCAATTAGGGTGCAGATTTGTGTTTTTTTAATTTTCTTTGGCTGTTGTAATTCCTTCTTTAATTGACATCCAAGATGGATGAAAACTAACCAACTGAGAAGACTGCGTTAGTCATTATCAGTATTCAAACTAAGACCTCTTTTATCCATATTTAGTCACAAGGAACTTATCACAATCATGTATTACGACAACAATCTATTTTAAACCATAACAGTTAAACGTAAAGTTTAAAATCCTTCAATAATGGAGTAATATTATTTAGTCATATGTATTCTTTGACCTTATTAACTAATGATGACTCATAAATACTAATAATAGTTTAGATAAGTATATGGTAACGCATAATAGCTTAGATAATAGTAGAATAACAATAATTTTTGTTTTGCTTATAAACAGTGTCTCATTTTCCTTCACAAATTATTTCGTTGAAAGAAATCATCGCTCGATTAAAGAACTACATATTTCTATTCAACATCTGCCTAGCATTTCCCAACTATGTTGGGGTCAGCTTCCAATCTAACCGGATGCAGCTGAATACCAGTATTTTACATGGAGCGTCTGCCTATCTGATCTCCACAACCCAGTTATTGGGTAATACAATACCCCTTGGTAAGACTGGTTGTCAGACTTTCGGGCTTCTGACAACCCGTAACAACTGTCAAAGATATAGATATGACAGCCGGGCACACGGCTGACCGTTTTCCGAGGCACGGAGGGGTCTTGGTATGTACCTAAAGATGGTCACCCATCCACGCACCAACCGCAACAAGCGTAGCTTAACCTGATCGATTGGACCGTGCGGCTGTTATTACTTAGCCACAAGCCCCTCGAAGCAAGAAATCTATAGCTAATGTACTGTATAGAAAAATTATATTATCATACCACTACATAAAATAACCACACGCCTGTTTTCTTATGGGTTAGGCCTCTGCCTAAACTTTAATAAAACAGATATCTCTGTATCCCAACTGTAGTGTATCTACTATCTATATAATAGATAATATGGTAACACTGTCTCATGCACACAAGCGGGGCAGCTGCTGTCACTAATGGCATCTGGCAGTCAGGGGGAATGGCGGGAAACGGACACAGGTGAAGCAGGTCTGCACGGTAGCGCTTGATGAGGTGATGAGCCAGAGAAGTGAGATAATCTACTGAATTGTGGAATCAACAGGATACTACACCAACATACTAAGTACACCCACATTTCGCAATTATTCATCATCATCATTATCATTTCAGCCGAAAGACGTCCACTACTGGACATAGGCCTCCCACAAGCTCCGCCACTTCGACCGGTTCTGTGCTTCCCGCATCCAGCGGACTCCTACGGCTCTCACAAGGTCATCGGTCCACTTTGTGGGAAGCCTTCCAAATTTAAGTCTTCCGGTACGCGGTCGCCACTCCAGAACTTTTCGGCCCCTTCGGCCATCTGTTCTGCGAGCAATGTGGCCTGCCTACTGCCACTTAAGTTTGGAAATTCTTGGGGCTATGTCGGTTACCTTGGTTCTCCTGCGGATCTCTTCATTCCTGATTCGATCACGCTGGGAAATTCCAAGCATAGCCCTCTCCATTGCCCTTTGGGTGACTAAGCCTATTCTTATGAGGCCCATTGTGAGCGACCACGTCGCAATTATTAATTTTAATTAATTGTTTAAGTCCTATGTAATAGGGGAGGAGCCTATTCAAATATCATATATTTTTATATACAACAAGAAATTTAAGCCATAGAATTGCCGCACTGCGGCATTTGAAAGCAATATTACAATCCCGATTTTAAAAAAGCTATTTGAAATAAGATTTGTTTTGATTCGATTAGCTGTTCTTATTTTAGTAAAAAAATATCACAATAAGGCTCCCGCAGACAGCAGTTGCGACGCGACTCTAGAAGAACCATTTCTATGAGAACCTCATTGAAATTGTTCGACCAGAATCCCGTCGTACTGTCGCGTCGCGCCTTCCTGCGGGAGCCTTTATGAGAATTGACATAAGAAACACCGTAGTCAGGACTTCTAGTTAATACAATCACGTTATCACAAGCTTCTCTCAAACTTGCCATCACGATAGGATGACAACCAAGACGATGGCCAACCTCGTGGCACCTATAGACAGCTGCAATCATGGGCGCCGGGAACGGGGTGCAAGAGCGTGCGCCCTAAAAACATGGAAACCTCAAAAACATCCAAAAATGCCTAATAATAGAGAACTTAATCTATTCGAAGCCAAATCCAAACATTTTCAGGTTGGCTCGCTCGCTCTGGGATTCTGCAATCTCTCAATGAGGGTGTTCTGAAATGATGTTCACTAGGTGGCAGCACTGAGACGTCAGGTCCGGGCACCTGTCAAAAGTTTCAAAGCGCCTACGGACTGAATGGTGAACGAGCGAATGAAACGAATGACATCAAATATTATAAGTTCATTATCGAACTGGAAGACCTGTTGTCAAAGTGGCGCCAACTGGTGGCTTGAATATTCATGAACACCCTCATTCTAAAACATTTGCGCATTGGTCAATAAAGTACCGAACTCCTATTTAGAAAAATACCCTAGACGTGATGCAAAAATCCTACATTCTCTTAATTGTTAAGCTTCTCTGCATGAGTCGACAAAGTTACTTCTTGTATGAATGGACAAACGATAACCTAACATATCTGAGGTGAAGTGCAAAAATTATCGAGCTCCATTCGTGGAGCTGAAGATGCACTACTGTGAAAAGAAACTTGCCGGCGCCCATGTCTGCAATACCAGAGGCACCACAGAGTTTGCAGAGCCAAAGCAGAAATGTATCATGTGCTTGTAATGATACTGGCACCCATTCCCTTCATACAGCTACGCTTGTCGGTGTACATATAAAAGCATGAGGAACAGGGTGTAAAGTTCACTCAACCACCATGGAATACAGAGGATCCTCCGACCAGACGGGTGTTGTGACTAGTGGACAACTGCCCGACGTTTGATTTCGGGACGTTGTACACTCCGCTTGCGCGATGCAGGATTTTACGTACATTAGTGTGATGCGTAGTTCGCATGTGGCGATGTAGATGGCGCCACAGATCTTTCTTAGCTGTTCTTATTATTATGACTTCCTCCATTCATCTCGCGACACGTGAAGTAAGAAATATACAAATTCACGTGCTTCCGATCCTGACTCATACTAGGCTGGCTCTTATAGCCATGAGCCCATCTTTGGCCAACTGCCAACACATTTGGTCAAACGTTTGATAAAATGATTAGCTCATGCTTACAAGTTTTTTCTGTGATCTTTGGGTTCAGAGTAAATAGCAATGACTGATTTGTATTTTTTGTTGGTTACACATGAATGCATAATGTATGTGATCCAGAGAAGTTACTCTACACTTGCAGACAATAATTTCATGAGGAAAGTATTGAGAATGAATGTGGATAGCTGAGCGCTGGCTGTTTTGCGTGGATGTGACGCATATTTTCCCCCATCTTGTTGATTTTTTGTTGTGTTCTTTCTCTGCGTCATATTTACCGCAAATGAACGTATTTTCTTTCTTAGTTATTTTTCTATAAGAACAGCAAAAGATAGATGGACTGTGTGAATGATGATATGGATAGAAAGGAGGTACACTACTGAGATGACGACTAATAGAGAAGCGTGGTAAAAAGACATGCTGCGCCGACCCAAAAATTATTTGGTATATAAAGGCGAGAGGATGATAACTTGCTTAACATTCCTACAAGCTTAAACATCAACGTTAAATATGACCTGCCAAGCAAATATTTTTTCCGTAAAATTCTGACAATAAAAACTGCAAAGTGCAGTGCGAAAATCATTCGCTGCTTCTCTATTATTATGTTCTCGATTCGATCGTTTCGTTTTTATAGACATGCCTAGACTATCTTTTAAGAAGTCGTTAGACTAGCTCTGATCTAACAATATAGGAATATTAGTAAGTCTTTTACTTGGACTATACATTTTTATCAATACTACTAACGTGTTTGTAACAATACTTTTCCGTTCCTCTACACAGGAATCTACTACGCTTTGGAATTGGCAACTATATTTATCTATCAGAGTGACTGACTCCTTCACAATTCAAAAACCAGGTACGTTTGAATTTAGGTAGTTTGTAGCTAAGTCAAACCACCAACACGCACTGACCCCGCATTGTGGATTATGTAACGCTCCCTCTGACAGACAGCAGGCCTGATTTCCAGCAGTCAGAAAGTTATAGACTGAGTACCTATGTATGTATACAGCATGTAATCATGTCTGTGCATCATGAGGAAACCGGCACGATCCAGAACTAAACGTTCAAAGACATGTGACATCTACCAAATCGCACTGGGCCCGCGAGGTATGGTCCTCACAGAGAGGTGGCGTGTGTTCCAGCAGTTAGTTAGAACGACCGAATAGGCACTATCTATATAAGCTACAAACATTTTATTTACCTTCACACAAACACAAACTTACACACAGCTGCAACAAACAGCTGTACACACAAGGTTAAGTTTAGATACACTTAAAAATACTAGATACAAACGACCTTCGACCATATCTTGTTGTGGAAGCGGAACGAACCGATCTAGGCGTAGCGAAAACTGTTTAGAATAACTTGTTTTAACTTTAACTAAACTATAACGCCTGTATTCTCTGAAAGAGTATGCAGAGGTGCATACTATCCTACTTTGCTGTGCCCGTTAGGGTCCACAAGGATCATGTCTTTGGAAACATTTCACGTTGGTTGACATTGTGGAATTTGATAAATATATTGAGAATTGTGTACAGTCGGACCTGCCATTTATTTATTTAATACTTCACGCACAGAAATGTACAGAGGCGGCCATTATATTGCCAGTTATGTTATAAGACCCTTGTAACTCCACGTGGCACGGACGTAAATATAAAAAATATTAGTTTAAAAAACTAAAAAACACGCTTTAAAAACCAAACTAAAAAAGTAGAAAATAATTTAATTTAATTAAAAAGCGTGGGGTGCTTTTTGAGGTATTTTTATAATCAATTAATGTCAAGCACCCCACGCTTTTTAATTGATTTAAATTATTTTCTACTTTTTTAGTTTGGTTTTTAAAGCGTGTTTTTTAGTTTTTTAAACTATTATTTATTTTCAATTTTTTAGTTCTGCTAACTACAAAAGCGTGACTTTTCATTTTTATTTTCCTTTATTTATTTCATTTTTCTCTATTTTTTTTAAATTATTGAATAGTCATCGGTCCTCGATAAGTTTACAAAGTTTAAATGAAATCTGACCGTTTAAAGTAGGACAAAATCACGCCCTAAGGAGTTGGTTGCAAACATACAAGTGAAGCTAAATATAAAGCGTGTAATAATCGGCATTTGTTCCCACTGCTAGGACACTCACAGGCCACACTATTAGAAGGAGTGGGCCGTAATCAATCTTCGAATGTTTGGTTCTAGGACTTGCTGGTTTCCTCACGATGTTTTCTTTGCAGTGGTGAGGAAATAATAAAGTAAGTGAAGTGGCAGCCGCTACTACTTCTGCGGCCTAAAATATTATTAAAGGAATTACGTTAACACTGGATAAACTCGAAGCCAACTTAATCATACCTTTGATCACGATTTACTTTGTAAAGCAATTTATAAAAGCAGTAGGTATGCTTAATTATATTGGGCGTTCCTGTAATTCAGCGTGACATCACCGATCGATTTAGCGTGACGATGTCAGCTTAGTCTTGACCCATTTGTTGGCACGCGCCAATATTATTAGCGTGTCTTTTGTTTTTATATTAACAACATTCAACAATGAGCAAGCTTGTTGCTGGTGTTCCATGCGTGCTCCGTCTCTCTATGAGAAGCCTTTTCACAGCAATTTACATAGTTCTCACACTATCTTAGGTTTGCAAATTCATGGTCTCTACTCAAGAACACGTCTAACACAAAAGACATCGGTTCTACGGATAATATGGCCGGTCCATTGCCACTTCAGCTTGCTTATTATGTGAGCTTTGTCGACAACGTTGGTTCCCTCTCGGATAACCTCATTCCGGATTTTATCCCTCAGAGACTCCAAGCATAGCTCATTCCACAGCTCGCCCATACTTTAGTAGCAGGCTATATAAAATGGCTGCCCAACACGAATCGACGGCATCGACCACATATTTCCAGCAGGTACATGTCGACACACTTCCTGTGCTATTTCAAACTGCCCTATTTACTTTACTGCAATTGTGTTGCGACTCCAAGCGCCGTTTCCTATACTATTTGTGGAAAGTTTAACCCACTGTGGTACGTCTTTAATTAATGTATACTAGGTGACGATCTTCGTAGCGTTACTAGTAGCAGCTGTATAGTAGCGGAAGATTAAGTTCAATCACACGCAAGAGCAGTGGTGGACCAGTGGTAACGGCTCCGACTTATTAGTTGTAGGTCGTAGGTTCAAACCCTGATAGACGCTTTATTTTGTGTAAATTGTTATCATCATCCATAGATTTTACGCAATGTAGATATCATTATTAACTGGCTAGGATCCTGTGTGTACGTCACGAATATTTTTTTTTTTTTCATGGTTGTTTTGTTTTGTTGTTTTGTTTTGTTTTTATCTTATATATGAATATTGTTTGTGGTTTTTTTTTCTTTTAATTTCTTTTTCATTATGTTAGCCCTGCTACATTTAACGTTTGCTAACAGCTTGTTTTTATTATATAATAGTAATCTATGGAAAATGTTGTGGGTAGTATATTTGTTAAGTTTAATTTTAAGATTTTTCTGTTTATACTACTGTATGTTTTCCCAAATGCAATAAATAAATAAATCTTCACCACTGCTCTCAAAATGATGAAGGTAAAAACACTTTTTTCAATGCAGTTAACTTTATGGGAATGTCATGACGATATCGGCGAGTCAACGAACTCTTATCGTGATAATTTTATCGACAAACAAAAATCTGTACAGATTGTGTCATTTCAGATATTTGCCAAATAAACAAGAATTTTACACATATTTTTTTGACATATTGACCGCGGCTTTTGAAACTGTCTGAAAGGCTGATCAACTTTCAGTTCAATATTAAATATTCCTTTCAATTTATAGAAGGAAGTATGATAGAAAATAAATTTATTTGACCCAGGCATCAGTAAATTACATTCACAACTGCTGCAGCAGCTTTTGTTAAATATTATGTATGACCAGCCAATAGTTGTTCCTAGTATAGGATTGTTGAAATAAAAGATACCTGTGTGGTTCTTTTTCAAAAGACCATTTCAAACAAATCTACAAGGTCCTCACACATGATCTGATCAAGATTAGAGACTGACCTCTGAGTTTGTTTTGCAGTCTTTCTTCTCAGAGTAGTCGGATAGGAAACGCCGACCTCATCTACCTACTATTATCATCCCACAGCTGGGCAAAGGCCTTCACCCATGTCATCTTCTACGAGGTCTGCCGCGCCGCCTTCTGGCTATGCCAGGGCTCCACGTAGTTGTTATTTTGGCCCAAATCTCATAGACCTAATCTAGTTTATAAAATACTAGCAGCGCTCCGCAGTTTCACCCGCGTAGTTCCCGTTCCCGTGGGAATACGGGGATAAAATATAGCCTATGTCACCCGGGGATAGTGTAGCTGCCCAACAGTGGAAGAATTTTTCAAATCGGTTCAGTAGTTTCGGAGCCTATTCAATGCAAACAAACAATCAAATCTTTCCTCTTTATAATATTAGTAAGATGATTGACGTGTAAAAGTGTTTGTACAAATCCACTTCATCATCTGCCTGCCTTTTCAACCGACTTCAAAAAGGAGGAGGTTATCAATTCGTCGGAACCTTTTTTTTTTTGTTTTTTTTTTCTTTTTTTTATGTATGTTCCCCGATTACTCGAAGATGGCTGGACCGATTTGGATTTTGTTTTTTTTGTTTGAAAGGGTATACTTCCCAGATGGTCCCATGATCATCAAGTCAGGATCTGATGATGGAATCCTGGAGAAATAGAGAGAACTCTTCAAATTTTATAGGCACACAAAGCGATTTAGGTATTTTTTGGAAGAATACTTTTTCGTAGTGGTCTCATTTCAATTTGGTGAAGATTTGATGAAGAACTTTGGAGATAGGCAACGGAACTCCTCAATAAATGATAGCAAATGGACTAGGATTGCTGAAATCTCATCTCTGTCTATTGCTTACACCAGTTCATAACATAACATCACGCCGGTAAGCTGTTAAGGGGTAAGCACATGTGCACCACTAAAAAGTGAAAAATAAAAACTTTTTCCAAAAAAAAAACAACCGACTTCCAAAAAAACACTACAAAGTGAAAAATAACTTTAATTTCGGAAGGCGGTGACAAAAAATTCAAATACAGCTACAAAGACACCGACTTCCGAAATTAAAGTTATTTTTCACTTTGTAGTGTTTTTTTGGAAGTCGGTTGTTTTTTTTTTTGGAAAAAGTTTTTTATCAACTATTTTGGGGTTGGTTTCCAGTCTAACCGGATGCAGCTGAGTACCAGTATTTTACATGGAGCGACTGTCTATTTGCAGGCTTAGCATGACGCTATCTATTTCTACGAAGAATACAGTGATTTTTCTATAAGTCACATTTCGTTTCTCCATTTTTGACATCGCACCGTAGATATTGTTAAACAATCCGTAATTTTGTCTTTCGTTTCTAACGATCTTTGTTTAAGGTCTTATAAATGTAGACTATTTCAGAAGAATATTTGTTCCCAAACTGTCAAAATCACACTGACAACAAACTTTCTAACTACTCGACGGCCAAAAAATATATACGATTATCTACAAAATCATGATTCGTTTAGAACGCATAACTGTGATAATTAATAGAAAAACATAGCTCATCTTCTCCTATTTGTACATCATTAAGTTAATAGTCATGTCTATTCTTCCGTCGACAAATTGGTGCTCGTGCTAAGCCTGCTGCCCTCCATAACCCAGTTGCTGGGTATTACCTGGTATCGTATTAGGGTATTACTGGTTTTCAGACTTTCGGGGTTCAGACGACCCGTAACGACTGTCAAAGATCTACGAATGACACCCAGGAACAACGGCTTAACGTGCTTTCTGAGGCACGGAGAGGACTTGGTATGTAAACGTGGTCACCCATCCAGGGACCATCGGCAGCAAGCGTAGGTTCACCTGATCCATTGACCCGTGTTGTTATTACTCAGCCACAAACCTATTTACGGAAATAAAATCATTTATCATTTACCTACGCTATACATAATTATGCTGAAATAACTGACACCCTTTTATTTTAAAGTTACTTAGCACGCCAACGCCTAGCAACCTTACACAACAGTATTATAAAATAACCTCAATAGGCTATTATTCCCGTAAATACAACAATCTTAGAAGCCATACGAGTGAAGACAATGACTTCACGGTACCAAGGCGTGAATGTGACACGTACAGCTTTAGAACGAGACTGTCACAATAGTATGAGTGAGAGAGACGACGTGGTGGTGGGACGAAAACGAATTTCTCCGAAAGTCGATGTGGCGCTGTTCCTCAAGAGGTGACGGAAAATATCATGAGGAAACCACATGCCGGTTTCCTAGAATCAAAAAAATCAAAGACATTTTTGAACCGTTGCCCCACACTAGGAATTTCTCCTGTATTGTGGGTGCGATTACAAACATTTAACTCACATACAGAAACAGCCAGACCCAGAACAACTACTTGTAGGTCATACAAATATTTGTTCCGTGCGGGAATCTAACCCGCGGCACGCACGCGTATTGTGACATCCTCCAACGGACTGGGCGCGCGTGCTGGATTACGGCCCACTCCCTCCGAGGCCTACGTCCCAGCAGTGGGAACATTATTAGCTGATTATGTAATATATTTAAGACTACTGATAAATAGGGTGGGTGCAGAGCCACATTTTGATTCATGACATTTATTTTAAAAACGATGACATACAAAATACACGCGGATGAAGTTGCGGGTAAGAATTAGAAAACAATAAAACCTATTAGTACTCTCGTATTGTACTAAATATAAATAATAGCTGTACGCATCCAATACATTACATACATAATTACATACCTAATTATAACAGGCAATGTAATTCTATTACACTATGTATTTACATAAATATAAGGACTGGTACAGACGTGCGATATTTTATTGGCACGTAAGTAACTACGCACGACGACATAATAATATTCACGCTTTATATTATTATAATAACTTTTGCCCGCGGCTTTGCTTGCATGGAGGTCGGAATTAATCCAATAGAAATGTACTACTAGGATAAAAAGTACCCCATGTCCTAACCCAGGTCACGGTCTACCTGTGTACTAAGTTTCATCGAAATCCGTTTAGCAGTTAAGGCGTAAAACCATAACAGACAGTAATATTCGCATTTATAATCCTTTTGTCAGCGATTTCATCCGCGTGGAGGTTGGTAATTATACCACGGGAATGTACCTACTACCTACCGGGATAAAAGTATCCTATGTGTTAATCCAGGTTATAAAATATCTGTTTGCCAAGTTCCATCCAAATCCGTTCAGCCGTTTTTGCGTGATTGAGTAACAAACGTCCAAACATAGAAACTTTCAAACATATAATATTAGTAGGCAGTATGGACTGGTAGCTGACCCCTCACTATACGGAAAACCTATACTATGCGAAGTCAGCTTAAACTGGAAATATACTACTCCTTCATAAAAAATCTTAAATTCCTTCACTAACAGACCACACAGCCCGAACGGTTGGTAAGATGCAATGCAATGCTCTAGAAGGATGCAATTTTGCAATGGAGTTCCATTTTGCAAAGGAAAGATTTTCGAGCATATCCCTTAAAGGGGTTAAATGGGGGATCATAGATTGTATGGATGTTGGTCATTTTTGCCGATGAGAAGTCCCTTGGGGCACACGGCTTGTAGTCGTCAATAAAGTCGTCGTAACTTCCGCCATTATGTTGTCCCGCCCACAATTATTTACTGCTTAGTCGGCTCAGTAGCATTGATTAAATGACTATAGGTAATGCCCTTTTAGATCATTTCCAAGAACATTGTTCTTTTGTCTTCTCGCACAACCGGCGTGCGTGAATGGTATTTTTATAACACGAAGCGACGCGCGCTTTACTTGTGGTAACCAAGTGCACAAACGCTGTGAATGTGTGCGTGAAGACGAGTAGCGTCCTTCTGCGAAGCAGTGATGCTCGCGAAGAGGGAGGCGGCGCACGTGAGGGAGAGGCAGTATATGCGCCCTCACGGCCGTAGTCGCCGCGGGAGACGCCCTGGGCGTCAGGAATCCCAGGCTGATTCCCGGCCACCGTAGGCGCGGGCTTGCAGACGGCGAGTAATGGGTAGCTCGCTGTCCGGTGAGGACCAAGCCCGGTTCGACGGCGCGTTGTGTTCCACGCGCGCCTCAAAGAGATGTCAGCACCAACTGGTGGGGTCCGCAAGGGCCGATGCCTGCCAGGGGTGCGGGTTGTACGAAAGTGATACCGCGGCCCCTGGCACACAGGCAACTGAGGGAACACAGGTGGGTTTTAGTCAGTAAAAGTCTGACACGCCCTCCTGCTCCACCCAGAGCAGGAGAAGTTATTTGATGAATTCCCAAAAAAAAAAAAGACGAGTAGCGTCACCACACAATACGCACTTCTGACTTAGCCTGTGTCTCGGACGATACCGAGAGTTCCTGCGCTTACAAGACACACATTCATAGCGTGTTTTTACACTTGGATACCACCAGTAAAGCGCGCTTCGCTTCGTGAGATAAAAAACTTTTTCCAAAAAAAAAACAACCGACTTCCAAAAAAACACTACAAAGTGAAAAATAACTTTAATTTCGGAAGTCGGTGTCTTTGGAGCTGTATTTGAATTTTTTGTCACCGCCTTCCGAAATTGAAGTTATTTTTCACTTTGTAGTGTTTTTTTGGAAGTCGGTTGTTTTTTTTTTGGAAAAAGTTTTTAATTTTCACTTTTTAGTGGTTCACATGTGCTTACCCCTTCACAGCATACCGGCGTGATGTTATGTTATGAACTGGTGTAAGCAATAGACAGACATGAGATTTCAGCAATCCCAGTCCATTTGCTATCATTTATTGAGGAGTTCCGTTGCCTATCTCCAAAGTTCTTCATCAGATCTTCACCAAATTGAAATGAGACCACTCCGAGAAAGTACTCTTCCAAAAAATAGCTAAATCGCTTCGTGTGCCTATAAAATTTGAAGAGTTCTCTCTATTTCTCCAGGTTCCCATCATCAGATCCTGACTTGATGATCATGGGACCACCTGGGAAGTATACCCTTTCAAACAAAAAAAAACAAAATCCAAATCGGTCCAGCCATCTTCGAGTAATCGGGGAACATACATAAAAAAAAAAAACAAAAAAAGGTTCCGACGAATTGATAACCTCCTCCTTTTTGAAGTCGGTTAACAAAAGGGGTATATAGGGATCGTAAGTAGCAACGTTCTGTAGTTTCTGCTTACCCTACATGGGAAGATGGCGTGAGTTTATGTACATATTATTATGTGTGTGTTTGGTTACTAATTTGGCGATTGTTGTAACAATAGTTTGGCTCTTAAGGTTAATTTACGCTGTATTCCTAATTGGCACTTTTGTTACGAAATAGTTTTTTGAGGGGCGATAGATAAGGGGCCATTAGAGATGCACCTACGGAAAAAGATGACATGCTGCGCTCACTCCCAGGTTGGGATGAGGGCAGGAAGATAATGATGACAGGGCGATGCAGAATTTTGGTAAGGCGTATGTAAACTATATGCGACAGATTTACCATAAAATGTAACAAGAAGCTGTGCAGCATATTGTCTTCCGTCTGTGTATAGCCTATTGCATAAACTATTCTGGGTATAACGGTACATAGGCAGCGACAAATCGGCTGTCGAAATCTGTGTGTGGTTGTGATATTTTGTAGATGCTAATGTGTCGCTGCGTGTCAATGTTGTATGCCCTACGCCCAATAGTGGACTACAGTAAAATAATTGCATAAAAAGGGCCCAGTAAAATGCTAATACGTATTGTACCTATGTATAATTTAGGATTTACTTAGTATGAGAACAGAGGTGGCCAGAGGTATTGGCCCCGACGGACGAGACGTAGATCGTGGGTTCGAACCCAAGCAGGGACGGTTGATTATGCTTGTATGAAGTCTGCCTTAGTTTGAAGGTTGACTAGAAATAACTCTGTACCCAACCCTTAATGCAAATTAATTTGAACAGCGTATACACAGCATTACTGATAAGACATTGTACACAATATTACAATAGACCATACAATTAAACATTTAACTATGAATGTTTTCGAGTCACTATTTTATTAAAAACAATTCACTGTTGCGACTTTCTTTGACTGACTATGCAGTCAAACTTTTACAACATACAAGAAGTGCGAAGATTAGCCAATGAAATCAATTGATAATATAACATCACGCCTGTGGTCCCCGAAGGGTAGGGCAGACGTGTACCTATATTAAGCTCACATTTCGCCAATTATGTGTCAGTCCCATGTAATAAGAGACGAGCCTAGTGCCATTAACTGGGAACAAATTTAGACTCCGGGCTAGTCAAATCAATTGATAGTTTTATGAAATCTCAGCTTCAACAGACGGGACAGTTTTATTCTTTCTTTTTATTTGAAATAATACTAGTAAGTTTTTCAGTAGGTAATTGGTATTAAAGCCACAAAATTAATGAGGTAATTAATTGGCAATTATAATTATAGCCTCAATAAATCAACAATTATTACCGATTGGATAAAACAAGGAAACAGTTAGTATTTGTATGAGTTAATGAAAAATTGTTTTTAATTAAGTAACTACTGTAAAATTAATTAATATTTTATCCTGGCGGATACGCTGCCGCAGTAAATAATTTATTATCTAGACGACATACAGGGAAAAGTGGAACCTAGGAGTTGTTTTTAAGTGAATAGCTTATTTCTAGTCAAGCATGTTTCATCGCTTCATTGTTTTTTAGCTTTGGGTAATTACCAGTAAAGTATTATAAACCTGACGTGCAATAACAGAAGCCTAAGTCCAACAGTGGACGGCTGTAAGATGATGATGATTAAAAAAAACTGATTAGTAGTATTGGAAAAGAAAATATTCATAGATCGTCGGGACCCTTTCTTTATAAAATGGTGATACTTCTGAAAACTCAGAAAAAAATCTAATTTGAAAAATTCTATGTCTTGTTTACCCATAAGATGTGGGGCAAATTCAGAGAATTGAACATGAATTAATTCATTCATGCATTGATATTTTCTCTATATTATTAGTCATAGCTACAGATGAGAACATTTTGAATTATTCATCAATAAAATATTAATCATTCTTTTATGAATTGTTGTCGGTAGCTTTAATGACAACTCATTATGGAATATTTCTAACAAATTATTGCATCAAATTGGCCCATACTTGTGAGGTCACACTCGTAATTAGGTCTAGAATCTGGATTATGTAAGTAGTTAACTAGTGTATCCTAAGCCTAGTATTTGAGTATGGAAACAATTGAAAAAGATATTAGAGTCATAGTATATAAGTCAAAATGTTTTGTTACTTTAATGTGTTGTCTTTTAAGGATGCTCTTTTTTTTAATTGTTCATTTGTGTTGTTGTTCATCTCTTATGTCATTAACTTTGTTTCCTTTATTACTTAAATGATTTGTATTATGTTTTATTTATTTTATATTTTTACATTGTCAAACTTAATGATGCTGGATTAGAAGTAAATGATGTGGATTCCTATAAGTGGAAGTGCACACTAGGTATTTGTCCCTGCTCTATGTATCCTTGCATGTAATTGTGTAGCCTCTGTTGGAGATCCAATTAATGAATCAATTTACAATCTGTTGACAAATTAGAATTAAAAAAAAATTGTAGGTACTAGTGTAGTCTATAATAAAGAACTCTATACAGATAGGTAGGTAGTCTAGGCTATACATTATGTACGTAATCCACATAAGATCAGAAAGAAAAATTTTAGCTCAACAAATCCATAAGTCCAATATAGCATTGACGATATTCAAATGTGTGCCCAAAGGTAAACGAGTCGAGACGAAACGTCCAATGTAGTAACATCACCCAAAAACAAAGTAATTCTTTAGTAAAATCTATTTAAGAAATCTGATGTCACTCTTGGTTATGTAGGCGCCTCGAGCAAGGCCGATAGAATTCACGTAAACTACTACCATTACTAGCAATTAAAGGAGTGTCTTACAATACCTAGTTTTAAGCCAAACATGCGTTAAATTTGCATTTTACTAGGCTTCATAAAAAAACGGGTAAATCATCAAGTTTTACACAAAAATTTACATGTTACTCTATGTCAACAAAGCCTAGCGGTACCAATTTGGACGGGTTTACATGTAAACCAAATTAATTATCAGCATTTAACAGACGCTATGCTTCATATAGAACGAGAATAACGAAGGAATTAGGTTACACAGAGCTTCCGATCGATATATTTATACGAAATCCTGAAAGCTCAAGTCACAAGATGGCGGGAATATAACCCTGCTGAAACGAAAACGACGGGACCACTAGGAAGTGCATCGATAATGACGCGACCCAAATTCGGTCGGGTTATACATCTGATCGGACAGATGTAAGAATTCTCGTTTCCTACGAGTTTTCTGTAAAGTTGAGAATGTTGCGATTACCGTCTAAGAGAGTTTGGGTTGATATAAAACTATTCTTACCGTTTTCGTTCTCCATTAGCGCTTAAAACAACACAAAACACTTAATTTTTTACACAAGCACTCACACGCCCATACGGTATGTAACAACATCACGAGTACTACTGCGCCATCTGGTGCGTTCTTGATCTAATGCAGCAATTACCTGTGGCTATGTTCACTGCGGTGTTAATTTAATTTCGTCGGTGTAATTAGCGTAGTTAACTTAAATAATGACTAATTTTTAATTAAACAAGTATTATTAAGGATAATATTCTTCAAAACACACACGTTAAAGGCTTAATGGTGCCTCAGTTCATTGAAAATGCGGAATAAATTCATGTAACGCGCGCAGTATTGATTTTTTCACGCAGCTGATTCACTAGCTGGCAAACGTAATAGGACGTCCGATTTCGCGCAATCGAGAACAAAGTTTGACTCATCGTTATTTTTGTTCGATTTTTACGAAGTTCTGACTGATATCTTATTGTTGATAATGCTGTATTCAGTTAGAAATTGTTTGTTTGAACGCATGACCTAATATGGTAAGTGGTCAGCTACTTAGAGTAGATCTTGATTTCATCTCAGGAATTCATTGAATCAAGGTCGGCGTATGCCAGTTCGACTTGTAAGGAAAGCTAATCAATCGATTTATCTTCTACACTGTCAGTAACTTCCGCTCTGACTCTGATGTAGGTACTAATACTAGCATACCTACCTAAGTTACAACAAAGTTAATTAGGTACTACCGAAAACTAAGGTTTATCCCACAGCAATATTGAAGACAAGTACCTACTTATCTAACAAGTTTTATCATAGCTATCAGACTTTTTGAGGGTCCCAGGTCCCAGACCACCAAAAGGTTTGAAGAAGGCTATTTACCTCGGTAAATGTTCTGTGTTCTCCCAAAATGTGTGAGTTACCTACTTAACTTCTAATCAATGTAATAGATGGGCACTTGCAGTGTATTATATCTATTTGGCAGTTAGGTTCCAGTTACCTTTTGCGGTAGGTAGTGAAATTGCATATTTGAAGTTTATGGGTAGTCTCATTATCTATCAACAATATTGATGGCTAATATTTTTACTAAGGCACGAGACTCGCGCTGAAAAAATGAAGGCACCACGGCTACGCGTTTAAAAAAAAAGAAAAGGGTCAGAGAGAGCTTTGAAGGGATCCCCAGAAAAAGTTTGAACGATGGCTAAATTATTACACGATTTGGAATCGTACTAATACTTACCTATCTTGACTAACAGATCCTCCATCAGTTCGTAGGTAATAAAAATGTATGGACTACATGCCAAATTGCCAATCATCCGAAATTTTTCTACCTGTTAGCTGAGGGGCTGCCATTCTGTATCTTCTAAGGAATATGTAATCAACCGATGTTTTTAGCAACTGCTTCAGCCCGAAAAACAATCGCGGTGTATTGATTTACTACCCTCAAGAATTTTCATGGGACCCGTTCCCGTTATGAAAACTGGTAACAGCACCATCTGTTATCGAGTAGAAGAACTAAATTACAATTGCGTCTTGTTTCTCAGTGAAGAAACACCACATTTTTGGTAACTTCTTTATTTTTTAATCTAATATTTATACATCCACTATGAGTTGCATAAATGTTATAAAAAATTTAATGAAAAAAACAAGGGAATCCATATCACAAATACACAATGTTACCACTGAAAAAAAAAACCGAAGCTTTTATGATAATTTTTAGTGACCGCAATTTATTCGGTAAAGGTAGGTGTAAATATCACATGAAGTTTCCTTCTACAGAATGTAGACCATGCCATACATCACCATCTGCCGACCCTTTTCTCAACTACCTATGCTGTGCGCGGCCACCTGTTTAACCGGATGCAGCTCAATCCCAATATTTTACGGAGGGACTGCCTATCTAACCTCCACAATCCAGCTACTGGGTAATGTAATATGATACCCCTTGGTAAGACTGGTTGTCAGACTTTTGAGCTTCTGACTACCCGTAACGACTGTCAAAAATCTATAAATGACAGCCGGGACCGACGGTTCTTTTTTTTAACCGACTTCAAAAAGGAGGAGGTTCTCAATTCGTCGGAACTTTTTTTTTAATGTATGTTCCCCGATTACTCAAAGATGGCTGGACCAATTTGGATTTTGTTTTTTTTGTTTGCAAATCAGCATTAATGGGGAAAAGTGTATTTTGCATGGTGCCTTTATTATTCAATAAACTTCCTAAAGAATGGAGGGAACTAAGCACACACATACTAAAAAAGCGGCTAAAATTATATCTAATTGGGAAAGCATACTACAGTATTTTAGAATTTTTAAATGACAAAGTGTAATACGACGAATTTAACGATTATTTACTTGCATTTTATTATTTTGACAATTTATAATTAGATGATAGGACAATTTAATTAAAATCTACAATTTATTGTTTAAATTTAATTTTTAGTTTGTGTGCAAATTTAATTATGTTTTTAGCTTTGTTTAAATACCTTAAATATCTTACCTATTATGTATTTGTATGCCACAAAGGCCGAACATGACGGATCTTTTTGTTTTTATGAACAACCTACATGCCTTGTATGTATACTCATGTTTCTACAAATAAATGTCTTATCTTATCTTATCTTTGATACTTCCCAGGTGGTCCCATGATCATCAAGTCAGGAGCTGAAGTAGGGATCCTGGAGAAATAAAGAGAACTCTTCAAATTTTATAGGCACACGAAGCGACGTATTTTTTGGAAGAGTACTTTTTCGTAGTGGTCTCATTTCTATTTGGTGAAGATCTGATGAAGAACTTTGGAGATAGGCAACGGAACTCCTCAAATGCAAATGATAGCAAATGGACTGGGATTGCTGAAATCTCATCTCTGTGTATTGCTTACACCAGTTCATAACATAACATCACGCCGGTATGCTGTGAAGGGGTAAGCACATGTGAATAAAAAGTGAAAATAAAACATTTTCCAAAAAAAAAACAACCGACTTCCTAAAAAACACTACAAAGAAAGTGAAAAATAACTTTAATTTCGGAAGGCGGTGACAAAAAATTAAAATATAGCTCCAAAGACACCGACTTCCGAAATTAAAGTTATTTTTCACTTTGTAGTGTTTTTTAGGAAGTCGATTGTATTTTTTTTGGAAAAGTTTTTTTTTTTCATTATCAGCCTATAATGTTCCCACGGCTGGGAGACAGGCCTCCTCTCTCCGAGAGAGAGGGAGTCGGCCGTAATCCAGCACGCGGGACCAGTGCGGGGTGGTAGTCACGTGTTCGAATTTTTGGTTCTAGGACATGCCGATTTCCTCACGATGTTTTCCTTTACTGTTTTGACCGACGCGACGCGACGGGTCGATATCCCATTCGAAATCAAAATCAAATCAAAAGTCATTTATTCAAACTAGGCTGAGAGTCAGCACTTTTTGAACGTCAAAATTACAAAAGACAGTCCCCAAAAAAAAAATGCCCACCCTTCGCCACTTCCTAGTGCTTTCGCTGGGACGGATTAACGGACCGACCCCGGTAAGTCTAGTTTAGTAGCTTTATCTTCGATCGACCCGAGCGAAAATATGTAGGTAGCTCTGTCTGTTATCTTAAACGGCTGAATTGAATGAAATTTGGCACACAGGACACGCCATGGCCTGGGTCCTAACCATGATTTAACATACGTAACTCTCAACTTACTGTCTCCTAACATAGGATACTTTTATCCCGGTAGTACGTTCCTGTGGAATAATTTCCGACCTCCACGTGGGCAAACCGTGGGCAAAGGTTAGCCTAATATTAAAGTGGTGTTTTTTCAATCGGGCTATCAAATGCCCATGTTAATTGATAGCAATGCTATTGATAGCCCAATAGCTCTTGAAAGAGGTTATAGGCTATGAAACATCACGCTACGACCTTTAGGAGACGAGCAAACAGAAAAATTAACGTATTAGCCCGGGTGGGCGATGCGATGCGACGCGGGCGAAATGCTAGTAGGTATATAAGAAGGCCCATGTTGACGCCACATAAGCACCCCATGAGCGCTAAAAACTTAACGACCCAAGAACACTCGACTACCCTCTTCCGTTCCACTAAACATAGAAAAAATCTCACCAAAAACAACATACATTTCAAACTACCCTCACAACAGGGATGATGATACAAAACACTAATAGAGATAAATATCTCTACGCTCCCTTGCAATTTTTTTTGATAAATTGCCATTTTCACCTCTCGCTCACTCTTACGTAATTTGCTGTTGGAGAGAAAGGGACGGGGAACCAATATGAATATTTTTATTGTTCTGAAATAAGGGTGGGTAGTAGTTAGGAAATAACTTGATTGTGTACTGTCGGCAAAGAAAGTTATAAGTTTTATATTTTGATGTTATTTTCGTGTGGAAGATAATTTGAAAAATGTTTTCTTTGGTGAAACATGAAATCGGTAGGCAGTTTTCCTGGTTTGGGAAAATGGTACTAGTTTTCGATTTAAATACCTTTGGTGTGTCATGTAGGGTTAAAAGGATCTTTGACAGTCGTTACGGTTAGTCAGAAACTCAGAAACCTAAAAGTCTGCTTATGCTAGATTGCTTAATGGCCTAGTGGTCATAAGCGCCATCGCCATTACTGAGCATAAAGTCCTGGGCTTGATTTCCCTGTCGGCCCAAATATTATTGGGTTTGCCCATCTAGAATTTCTTAGTATAAGCATCCCGGAGTCTAGATTTATGCCCGATTGATGGCAATAGGCTCACTTCCTATCACATAAGCCTTAAACATAACTGGCCAAATGTGGATGTACTATTGATAGATACACCTCTGCCTAACGCTTCGGGGAATAAAGGCGTCACGCCATCTTAGTAGTGAGATAGTACAGTAAGTGGCAGTGGCGAGGGGTGGAATTATGGCCAGGGTAAGCCGTTCCAACAAAAAAAAAACACCGCGTGATGCAAGCTTCCTCAGAGGATAAATCCCCACTTTCACTCATTGAGTTGGAATCACAGAATTTTGTACGGAAGATTTGGTTTTCTTTGCGCGCAGGCGTTTTTTCAGTAATACACATAAACATTAATTGTACTTTGCAATATTTAATGGTGGATCGGTGGGATTTCTTCAAGGTAAGCCGATGAGAGTCGGTTTGTATAGACCCTTCGCCACTGGTAAGTGGCAATGGGCAGGACACATTTCTCGCAAATAGCCAATGGGACCGAAAGTTTCTGGAGTGGTGACTGCGTACCGGAAGGTGTAGCCTATGAAGGCCTCCCATAACTGATATTGTTCGACCGACCTTTGATCTTGTGAAGACTGCAGGAATCCGCTAGATCTGAGAAGCACAGAACCAATCGAATAGGCGATACTTGGGGAGGCCTATGTCCAGCAGGGGACGTCCTTCGGCTGATGACTTACATAACAAGTTAAGGTACATAAATGTATTGTTAAATTTGACAACTGTATTTCAAAACGATTTGTTTGTCTGACAGTACCATCACTAATGCAATGAAAAGATGTTATAATTAAGTTAAAACTTAAACGGTTGGGCGTCTCTTAATGGTAACTCATTTAAATAATTACTTAAATTGTTTATTTCATAACGAATCGTTAAGTCGAGTGTGAAGAGACAGACACATCTTTTAATTCTTTAACCGACTGCGGAAACTAGAGGTTCCCTTTTTTGAGTAAGTCTATTTTGTACAAAATCTTACCCTGACAAATTATGTAAAGTGAGCTTGAAGTCAAAATCAAAAGTTATTTATTCAAACTAGGCTGAGAGTCAGCACTTTTTGAACGACAAAATTATATCAAACAGTCCCTCAAATCGCCCGCCTTTCACCACTTCCTAGTGCTTTAGCTAAGAATAAGAAGTGGCGCAACAAACTGCCTAGCAGAACAGCTTTCTGATAAGTTAGAAGAACTTGATTCTATACAATGGTAGGTAAGTTATTAAGGTGAATCTAGTCGTTTTTTTTCCATAGAAACTTCGGGAGTGTATTACTCGACTGTTCGACAATGTACATCAAAAAATAAACATGGTATGGTTTTGCTTCATTATTAATATTGTCTGTGAGGAAACCGAATACTAAAAAAAAGCCATTAAAAAGTTATGTGCCTACAAAGATTAGTTTTTCTTTCTAATTTAACCTAACTTTGGGCGAGTTTAAGTAATAGAAGAAGAGTAAAATCTTCAAAACCAAGTCAGTACCGATAAAGCTCAATTATCGAAAAGTTCCATAAAATTTATTGGTCATTGATTATAGACAGTGGTCTTTTCTGAATTTTTTACGCACCTGTTTTACTATAAATGATCTTGCATCTTACTGAATAACATTGTGTTTGTACCTAGACTATTGTCTAACTGCTCATCACTGATACTACCTCTGTCGGACACGATGCCTGGTGACACAGCATGCTTTTTAGCCAGCCCCACCAGTGAGTTCGAGCCCGCGACTAAATTCCCCTTTCCGAAACACAAAACATAAATGATAAAATATTTCCAATATTATTTACATGTATAGGTACTGTCATCCCATGACGCTAGAGATTGACAGCTCACTTCATCTAACTTTACAGTCTTCGCGATATTTCAGAAACTCAAGCCTGTAGGTCCATCGTAGACTGCAACTTTCGTTTAGGTACTATCAGGTGAGATAGTGCAAGTCAAACGTGATTTGTACCTCAGAAGTACCTCAGCTTAAAAATACAAAAACACTGATCACTCAGTCACGTTCAAACATTCATCATCATTCTCCTCGCTTATCCCAATTTATTTGTGGTCGGCGCAACATGTCTACCAAACTTCTCTACTAGTCGTCATCTCCGTAGTCACACACTTTCTAACCATATCATCATTCACACAGTCTATCCATCGTTTCTTTGGTCTTCTCCTACTCTTATAGCCATCGACATTCATACTCAAAACTTTCCTCACGACATTTTCCTCATTCCTCCGTATCACATGCCCATACCATGACAACCGATTTCTTCAAACTTTTCAGTTATCGGAGCCACTTTTAGGCTTCCTCTTATTATTTCTTATTCTATCCATTCGTATAACACCACACATCCCTCTTAACATTCTTATCTCAGCTGCCTTTCATTCATTCCTTTTGTGGCCCAACATTCTGACCCATACAAGACGGCAGGTCTTACCATGGTTTTATATATCTTCCCCTTAAGTTTAAGGGGAATGTGGGAGTCGCAGATTGCTCCCGTGACCTGCTGCCAATTCATCCATCCAGTGTTAATTCAAAGATTAAAATCAAAATATTTTTTATCAAATATACCTACATATGGACACAGTCTTGTGAATCGAAATACTAGCCTGTTACACAGCAGGACAAAGGCCTCTTCTAATACAGAGAAAGCATGACATGAGCGCTGATCACTACGATTGCTCAAGACGGGTTAGCGATTTCACACACAGCAAGGAAATCGACGAGCAAACTGTTACCATGAAGTCAGTAAATGATTCTGGATCAGATCCTGCGTTACCGCGTACCGCGTAGGTATTGCACTTTTCTATGGAACATCTGTTTTTGTTTTCAGAATCATGTAGTGAATTCACCCAATTACAGGGTGCGTGTCGATGTCCCTGCCATTGTGTATTAGTCCGTAGGTAACCTTAAGTGCAGGTTCCTCACGATGTTTTCCTGCACCGATGTTGGTAATGTCCACAATAAACACAGATATAACCTCACATTAGTGCCTACTTACCTGGACTTGCACTCACTATCAGCAACACGACATGGGCCAAACATGGGATACCTACGAGAGAAGAAGATAACGAATTCCGCTTCGATCTCCTCTCACCCCAGACCATATTACATGTTACGGCTTCGTATTTCCTCGTGAAGACATCTCGACGGGGCGTCCCATCTCGATGTGTATCTACATTACAACGAAACGCATCAATAGATAGCACTAAATTACATCTACAGTCCCCGCTACAATTGTAACGAGTTATCTGATGGCGAATCTGATTTATTTTGAAGTGTTTTGATTGGGTTTACTATTGTATTGGTTATTGGGGTGAGGACGATCGATTTTCGGAGACAAAAACATAGAATAGCTACTTACTTGGTTTTGGAGATAGGACCGCCTAAAATGCCCGTGTGTAATGCTAATGACTACTAAGATAATAGATGACATAAGTAGTTACCTACACCATTAAAATAACAGGCATAAATGTAAAAAAATTACGCAGGAGTATCGTATCACCCAGTAACTGGATTGTGGAGGTCAGATAGGCAGTCGCTCTATGTAAAATACTGGTATTCAGCTGCATCCGGTTAGACTGGAAGCCGACCCCAACACAGTTGGGAAAAGGCAGGCAGATGATGATGTTGATAACATTATAACGAGTAAGTATTCTATCTACCTGTCTAGGTATCTCAAGATACCCATTGCCGGGCAAGGCAAGCTTGAAAATCGTCTAAAGAAACCATAAGCCGACCCCAATATAATTGAGAAATGGTTAAGCAGGAACAACAATAACATTTTTATTGCGCGTTGTTCCAAAGTAATCATAATCATTCAAAACCAATAGCTACTCGTAGACATTCTTTCAGTTATTATCAGATCTAGACGACCGCTATTCTTCCGACAGATATTTGCCGTCGTCTGGGGCAAAGCAAATTGAAGTATGTCATTTTCGACACGATAGCCTGTCGAATGCTTGTGAATCCCTGGTCTACTTAGCTGTTGTGTAAAAACAAGACGTCTGCCCGATGGGATCTCGCATTGGCAAAAATGATGAACTTTCATACACTACTTATTTAACCCCTTTACGGGATGAATTTTGAAAAATCCTTCCCTTCATGTTATAAGAAACTCTTTCTAGACATAGCAGTTTTGGTATTTATTTATAGATGAAAGTTTTAAAAGCCAAGGAGCCCCAGAAAATCACTTAGCAAAATACAAAAAGGTTTGCACAAGTTCCGCGGTTCATGGCTCTCATAATTCATATTTATAGTTCAGCATACCCCCACTAAAAGGGCTTCGGAGAATATAATCAATTGTATAAAGCAAATCACTTAATTCTAACAAGTGAACCGCGGCGGTGCAAATCTGAACAAATACGCTAAGCTCCCACACGAGGGGAACGGACTCACGGAAGTACGTACCCTAGATGAGGCAGAGAATGGAAATGGACGTAAATGGGATACAACTAGCAGTGGTGGCCTAGTGGTATCGGCTTACGAGTTGTATGTAGGTCGTGAGTTCAACCCAGGCAGGCATAAAGTGCCTGCCTGCAAAATAAAGTTTTGTGTATTTAATTTTATCACCACTGCTCTCAAAACGGTGAAGAAAAACATCGGGTAATTCCACTTTGCCCCACCAAGCCCGCCACCCTGGTGTGGCAAAGTGGACTGCCTAAAATTTTGCAGTGGAATATGCCCCACTATTCTGATTTGATGGGGCGGATAACACTAGCATAAACACTTTGTGGATTCTGCCCCACTAGGGTTGGCAGCTCAGGATTTGTGTATGAAGGTTAACATGTATTTTTGAATCATTTGGGTTAGGTTAGGTTAGAACAGTGACCCTTAACGCGCGACGGCGAGCGAGCGAAGCGAGCGGTGCCGCGGCAGCGGCCGCCGAGCGCCATATCCCCTCTATTTTTGGTGAATCATTTGGGTTAGATGAGGCGGTGAATGTCTCGTAAATCCTGAGCTGCCAACCCTAGTGGGGCAGAATCCACAAAGTGTTTATGCTAGTGTTATCCGCCCCATCAAATCAGAATAGTGGGGCATATTCCACTGCAAAATTTTAGGCAGTCCACTTTGCCACACCAGGGTGGCGGGCTTGGTGGGGCAAAGTGGAATTACTCAAAACATCGTGAGGAAACCGACACCAAAAATTCGAAGACATAAAATGACATCTAGCAACCCGCACTGGGCCCGCGTGGTGTCTCTCACGAGAGGGGGCCTGAGTCTGCACAGTGCTGATTTATCCGTACTAATATTATAAGAAACGCGAAAGTTTGTATATATGGATGTTTGTTACTCTTTCACGCAAAAACTACTGAATAGATTTACATTAAATTTGGCACACAGATAGATTATAACCTAGATTAACACATAGGATACTTTTTATCCCAGCAGTACGTTCCCTTGGGATAATATCTGACTTCCACGCGGGCGAAGCCGTCACGGTTAACCGCTATTTGAGCTTTGGTGATAAAATGAATTGCAAAAAGTAGAGCATGCCAGCCTGGATCAAACAGAATACATCCCCTAGGCCGGGCATAGGAGTTACCACACACGAAATTATCAATGCTTGGAAACTAGTGACCTAAATGAACTAGTTTCCAAGCACTTAAAAATGTTGTAAACTTGTGCATCAGAATCTTGACTGGCACATCCAGTTCCTCTATGCAGACCAATAAGTCTAATGCACGCTTAACTCCGAACGTGTCAATATTTGTGAACTCGGACACCATAGCGGTCTGCTCGTGGGGATACACACCACGGATAACCGACGGGAATGGGATTAGCAGGAGTCAAGTGGTTTGTATTTGAGGATTGTCCGTTTTCTAAAGTAACTACTTACATAATACAGTATAGCTGTGCAAGGAACTTTTGGAGCATGATCAAAATCGACACTAAAGACCTCTTTATACAGGCACGACGCATTTAGTATATTCTATCACATTTACATTAAATAGCCGTTTTGCGTGAATGTGACGCAGGTTTCCCTCAACCTTTTCTTATTATTTTTTGTGTTCCTGTTCTTTTTTGCGTCATGTTTACCGCAAATAAACGTATTTTCTTTCTATGAAGTTTTTATAAAAATTGTTCTACGTGAGTCGCGTCGCGCCTGTTTGCAGGAGCCTTACCGCCTCCATCTTGATCTATAAATAGGTATAATTACCAGTGTAAGGTTTTTATGCCATTAGCTTCTTAACCGTAGTATCTATGTATTTGCTACTTCAAAGACTGAATGAGGTTACTTCAAGGTACATTTAAATGTACTCACGAAAGACGGAACTAAGCGTACAACATAAAATCTAAGTACTACTACTACCGCATCTCGCTCAGTTTAGTTCTAAGACTGGCGTCATACGCCCCACATGACAGTTCGCACTAAGCAAAAGAAAATTATTGGAAAAATATTAAATGTCTGCGCACTGTGTGCATCACTTCAGAAGCAGTTCGTAGGTTTTAGACGATTAATAAAAATAAAAACTTGTGTGGTTTTATGAAACCACCGTAAAAGTGAAACTTTTTTTTTAAATTAACCATCAATATCGCACAGAAAGGCCGACCGTCACGCGACATGCAACACACAGACGAAAAAGTTTGAGACGATGTAATAAAAGTTTCACTTTAAAAATAGTCGTATTATTTAATTATTCGATATATTGACACTTCTGCATTTTTGAACGTTCTGATGAAGACAATTCATAAAATATGACTAGAGTCGAACCTAAGAGGCTGTTTAGGATTTATCTCAGGATGCCAGAATATTCTTCTTCTTCTTCTTAGCATTTTGACAGCAATATTTATACAGTCAGCCTAGAATTTGGCTACGAACTTAGCACTTTCAGTAGCGTCTATCAACTCCTGTAGCGTGCAGAGAACAGGACACGCTGGACACGATATTAAGTGCCCCATTGTTTGTGGGACAGCACCACAATTACACTCCTGGGCGAAGTCATCTGTTAATCTCTACCTGAACAGGATTTCTTTGCATCGACATATCTGACTCCGATATAAAACTTAGTAAACAAGCGTACTATAAATTAGAGGATTATATCCAAGATAAGAATGCTTGGAAACATGCTGGTTCTGCTCCATAGGACAATCTAGAGTCTAGACAAAATCAAACTGGTTGCTAATTGAATTGTACGAGTATAATTAATTATATTTATGAAATTGATTTACACTCAGTGACTACCTACTTTAACTCACACACTGACTTAATTATTAGTTGTAAATACGTATATTCTAGGAAAATCGTATATACTTACTTTTAAAATGTTTGTAAAGTATCTATCATAAAATTAATTTATCTGTATTGCTTCAATTTCATTCTTTTTACCTATTTTGGTATAGTAATTTTATTCTGGGTGCTTCCTTTTCACACATAATTATATAATGAATGTACTATGTTAAATATTGTACGTAAAACATTTTAAAAGAGTAACGGTGGAGTTTCTTGCCCATTCTTCTCCATATGAAACTACATTTTGGAAGGGGCGACTAGAATCAATTATATTTTAATGTAAATGTTGACGTTCAAAAGTCCCTTTTAAGTGCCTATTTGAAATAAATGCTTTGACTTTGACCAGGTGCGAGATTTTCAGCAGGTGGAGCGAATGAGTTTGGTAGAGAAGCACTTTTCCTTAAACCGTTCGTCAGTGAGTAGGAGGACACACTTTAAAAGTCAACGTTTTCCTTACGTACTCTACATCTGCCCAAAACTTTTTTTGAGAGACCTGTTTGCTTGGCACCTAAATCATAAAAAAGTGAAAAAAAACCATAAACTTCTGTCAGCCATCTGTCATCAGACTTTAAATCTTTGCTTACTAAATCCTTGTGCAAAATCCTATTCAAAGAGCATCTTAAATAAAAAAACATCCTATCAGTCATCATACAATTTTGTAAAACAAAACTTTCAGCCCATTCAAAACGGATACTATTACAAGACATACTAGGATGAAAGCAGCATGTATTGTGCTAACCGTTCTAATATTAATAGCCATTATGGCGGTCTGCGTGATGGTGAAGTTCGCCACGGATATTACCGTTGAGGAGCGAAAGAGAGACTATATGCAGGGAGAGACAATTTACCAGTTCACCAAAACCAAAGCTATGGGAGTTATATCTCTGATTGATAACTCCTCTTTGCCGATTGCTCAGCGATTCCCCTATATAGCTGCTGTGACTCGGAACTCTTCTACTCTCTGGTCTTTTGCATGTTTTGCTAGCATTGTGCTTATAAAGTGGGTGATTACTTCGGCTCATTGCAGGTAAGCAGACTTTGCTCTGGCAATTGTTTATACAATCCTATTGAGCGATTTAAATGAAAGGTTTGGTAAACATGTGTTTAACAATAAGGGGCTCGTGGCTAAGTAATAACAGCCGCACGCGTCGATAGATTAGGTTAAGCTACGCTTGACATGGTTAGTGCGTGGATGGGTGACCATCTTTACATACCAAGACCCTGTGTCTCGGGTAGCACGTGTAGCCGATCGATGGTCCGGGTTGTCATTTGTATATCTTTGACAGTCGTTACGGGTGATCACTGTGGTCAGAAGCCCAAAAGTCTGTTATAATAAATGATTTTATTTCTGTAAGTAGGTTCGTACAAACACTTTTACACGTCAATCATATTTTTATAACTAGATGACGTAATAAGCAGTCTTACCAAGGGATATCGTGTTACCTAGTAACTGGGCTGTGGAGGTCAGATTGACAGTCGTTCCATGTAAAATACAGCTGCATACGGTTAGACTGCAAGCCTTGACAAAAGGAAAAGACTGGGAAGATTGATTGATGGTGGTACGTCAGTAGCCCATACGATGGCAAGTAGTCGTTGCCCACTATGGACATTTGCAATACCAACGGCATCGCAGTTGCTACGCAGAGACCAGATGAATACCAGTGTTGTCCGTAGAGTGACTGCCGATCTGACCTCTACAACCTAGGTACTAGGTAACACGATGCCCCTTGGTGTAACCTTTGTTGCAGGCGTCCCAGCGCGACCCACCGCGTGCTCCTCTTCCACGACTTCGCCCGCAACTACACACATACGTACCCCATCTTATTCTGGCGCCTCCACGAGAAGTTCAACATCAGCGACCCAACGCCACGTTACGACATAGCCGTCGCTAAACTGAACCTGGACTTCTACCCATTTACCTTGAAGCCTTCAGTCTTCGACGACCGCGAGGTTTTTGAGCTCGAAGCCAGTATCTGGAAGACACTGTCGACTATGGACAAGAGACTTTTTCTGACAAATGATTTGGCAAAGTATGAAGTGAAGATCGCTCATCCCGGGAAGTGTTTTGAGAGCTACGGAGTGGAACTAGATGAGAGTATGATATGCATCGACGTGTCTGACTACGAAGACTGTTTCATACACGAATTTGGACCTCTGTACTCTGGTGATAAGGTCGTCGGTATTCTGGCCGTGAAGCCCAGGGAATGTGATATGAAATTGGCGATATTCACCAATGTCTCTTATTATACTAACTGGATTTTGAAATCTACACATACAACTTACTATGGATAATGCTGAGAATTTTTGTAATTTTGTCGTTTTATTTAGTAGTTTGTGTATACTTTAGGTATGCTAGTAGGTAATTAAAAACACTGCGATCATACAAACAGATAAACTCCCATTCCATGGGGGTAAGTAAAATCTACAGAATGCCACCTGCTATGATCCTTACATACTCTTTTACGGTTATAATCTGAGGCCTGAGTGTGAGTTTCATTTTACCATCTGGATCAAACGCTTCGAGCGCGTTCGGCGCTCCGATTGGCCCTGAATTGGTGACGGACCAATCGGAGCGCCGAACGCGCTCGAAGCGTTTGATCGAGATGGTTCAATAAAACTCACACTAGGGTCACTGGTCATACACGCACGCCAGTTGCGAGGTACTACGGACCAGACCTTTCTGAAGAATCAATACTACTATGTCTTAAACTGCGAGCAGTTATTCTTCTAAGTAGAAAGTTATTTCGCTACCTGACTGCATTTATGGGGTCAATGTGTAATGAAGGCTGTTAACATAGTGATAACTAAGTATGTATAATGATGATTTGGTTACTATATGGACTTATGTTATGCCCAGTCATGTTGCTGTATATTAATATTTTGCACAAAGTGGAATGATCTTGAGCTTCCACCAGCACCTGCCACATCGCTGGCGAGGACTAGCTATCAAAGATTTCCGAACTCTTGACAAATTGCTAGTGGAGGTACCAGTGCTCAAGTAAGTACGTTTGAGACCAGATGCAGGTGCTAAAGCTACGTGTTCCTAGAACATCGGTGGCAACCACACGGCGTCGGTCACGTCAGTAAAACCTTATTTAAGTGAGTTGGTGTGTTTTTCCTAGAGAGAGTATTTATGCCAACGCTAAACCCTGAGTCTCGATTGCCTACCTCGTTGGTCTAGTGACTACCTCGTTGGCCTTTTGCTCGCAAGCACCACTGCTGAGCATGCGGTCCAAGGTTCGATCGATGCCCAGGTTGGGCAATGTGTTATCGGGTTTCCCTAGATGTTTTTTTTCAGTAGCAGCTTGGAGTCTGGATGTATTCCCGGTTTACGTTTGGATGGGGATTATATTGGAGTTACATAACTGGCGAAATGATTTTGTAGTATAGGTACCTACGTCCCTGCCCAACCCATCGGGGATGTTATGTGCGTTGTAAACCCAAAGTTGGAATGGTGTCTAGTTGTTACGGAGATCTTGCGTCGGCTTACTTACTGATGTCTGATGACATGGAAATAGACTACTTATTCGATTACGACGTAAAAAAAAAACGAAAATAAAGAAAATAAAAACACAAAATCATCAATTACTAGTAGTCTTCAAAATCCACTTCGTATAATAAGAAATATTTGTAAAAATAGACAACTTCATATCACAATCCGAGGGCGTAATCAGTAATAAACCCACAATTTTATCTCCCGAATAAATGGGGCCGAAATCGTGAGTAAAACAATCTTCGAAGTCTGTAACATCGATGCAGATTAAGCTGTCATCAATTTCTATACCGTAGCTTTCGAAACATCTGCCTGCGTTGCCAATTTTGACGTCATATTTATCGAACTGATTCGTCAGATACAGCTTCTTATTCATTGTAGAGACTGTCTTCCAGACGCTTGCCTCTATCTCCGTAGCTAAGGACTCATCAAAGACTGCGGGTCTCAAAATGAACGGGTAGTTATCTGTATTTAATTTGGCGACTGCGATGTCGTATTTGGGAGAAAGCAGTGTTTTGTTGTACCTCTCGTGGATCCGCCAGAACAGAATTGGAAACGAATGCGTCTGATTCATAGCAAAATCATGGTAGAGGATCGCGCGATGAGTGTGTCCAGGGGTCCTGCGAGGAAAAATAATCATGTTGGTTAAGAGAAATGCTAAGCCGTTGGTTCCGGCTGTTACTCGAATAGATCCTACACGTCACGAGTAGCCAGACACTCGACTGTCCAAGATATATCGTATTATCGTTTTGGGTTTAGGAGGTCAAACAGGCAGTCACTCCATGTTACAGCTGTGTTCGATTAGACTTGAAGTCGACACTTGAGGGTAGGAAATCATTAAATAACTTCTCCTGCTCTGGGTGAAGCGGGAGGGCGTGTCAGACTTTTACTGAATAAAACCCACCCGTGTTCCCTCAGTTGCCTGTATGTCACCACGGCACCACGGTATCTCTTTCGAACAACTCGCACCCCTGGCAGGCATCGGCCCTTGCGTACCCCATCAGTTGATGCTGACGTATCTTTGAGGCGCGCGTGGAACACAACGCGCCGTCGAACCGGGCTTGGTCCTTACTGGACAGCGAGCTACCCATTACTCGCTGTTCGCAAGTCCATGCCTACGGTGGCCGGGAATCAGACTGGGATTCCCGACACCCAGGGCGTCTCCTGCGGCCACTAGAGCCGTGAGGGCACATATACTGCCTCTCCCTCATGTGCGCCGCCTCCCTCTTCGCGAGCATCACTGCTTCGCAGAAGGAAGTGACGGCTACCCATGCACTCTCGCTCCGAACCGGCCTGGACTAGGGCCGGACGCGAGCGATCGCCGCCACCTATCGCCTCTACAAGGACACGGTGGTGCGCCGCCCAAGCTGGGAAGACCTCCACCGTATGCTCCAGCGTGTTCTCAGAGCGATCTACGCAGTGGAAATACCCAGGCGTTTCCTCCCGCCTTATCCGAAACAGGAACCTTCCGAAACAACCGTGTCCGGTGAGGACCTGCGTCAGGCGGGAGGTGAGGACGCCGTGGCGCCTCCCAAACCACTCCTCAAAGAGGGGTCTTACCGTCGTAATGGTGACGTGCCCAACACTAACATAGTTGGAAAAAGGTTCGGCAGATGAGGATGCTATCTTCTACAGCATCCTCATCTGCCGAACCTTTATAGACGCTACCCGAATATCTATATTATATACTATTTATTTTATTGATCATCAGTTTCATCCTATAATATAATTATGTAAAGCAAAACACAACTGGATAAGGAGGGTGTAGTCATGACAAGCCTGCAACCCTGAGGCCCTTGAAAAACCCTCGGGTATCGCCACTGGTGAAACCCAAGGGTATTTTAAGGGCCAAGCTAAAAGCAAATGATGATTTGTTGCAGATATGAGAGCAAAGGTTGATAATGCGGTGGTAAAAGGTCCGACTTACGGCGTTATATGTAGGGCGTGGCTGCGTACGGGCAGGTATTTATTTATGTTTTCATCGAAAGGACTTGCAAAAGATAGAGTTGTGTGGAAAGGGAAAGGGAGGCCTTTGCCTTGCAGTGTGAAAATACACATGCTCTCGAAACGGTGAAGGAAAACATCGTGTTCGAGGACCAAAGAACTTGTGATTTGCACCAACTCGCACTGAACCCACATGGTTGATTACGGCCCACTCCTTCTCACAGACAAGAGGCCTAAGACACAGCAATGGGGACGTTATACATATATAGTCCTCGTCACCGTGTCCGGCGACGGCGACCCAGATAAATTTTCTTTCCTTTCGTGAACTCTGATGACTAGCGGAACTGCGGGTTTTGAAAACCCGGTAACACCGTGCACAGGAGCCGATCAGCATCATTGTGCGTGTAGTACATGGTGTATGAAAGCTTTTGGCAACTTTTGCGCATATGGCTCTTATTGTCTAGATCTTAAGGACGATTTGATTGAAAGTAATGAGTTCCTTTGTGTGGACTTTTTGGGGACGTAACCAGCCTATAATGTTCCCAATGCTGGGACACAGGCCTTCTCTCAGTGAGAGGGAGGGAGCCGTAATCCACCACGCGGGCCCAGTGCGGGTTGGTAGATGTCACATGATTCCGAATTTTTGGTTCTAGGACATGCCGTTTTTTCTCTATGTTTTCCTTCGCCGTTTTGAGAGCAGTGGTATTGAAATAATTTACACAGAGTAAAGCACCTCTCTGGTCTAGAACCTACGACCTACAACTCATAAGTACGCTGTACGGACGGGACGTATACGCTGATAATATAATAACTTACCTACAATGTGCCGCGGTAACAATCCATTTAACTAGAATAACACTGGCAAAACATGCAAAAGACCATATATTAGTAGAGTTTTTAGTCACAGCGATCACATAGGGGAATCTTTCCGCCAAATGCAGCGATCGATTCTGGTCAGTGTCGCTTAGAGATATCACATGGCGTAAGGTGTGAGGCAATATACGGTCAGACGAGCTTAAGCTGGTCTTCCCCACCGCCGAATTCAGTTGTACAGCCGTTATAATTATCAAAACAAATATTAATGCCATCACACCCAGGAAAATCTTTGTGTTTCTATCCATGTTTTAATTGGAGAAATTTTACCTCAATTTTGAGGAATCTGATCTGTCATCTGTCTCAAACGATTCTGATAGGTTATGTCAGGTCCAGTTTTGGGCGCGTTCCATTTCTTGTTCTGCTTAGAGAGTTATTATTGTGTCTTCTTGTAAAGAGTTTTATTAATAAGTTTACTCTGGTGCCCCAAAAGTTGACGGTACCTTCTCTTAAGCTCCAGTTAAGTTACGGTTTCCTTGAAGAGACCTGACGGCCGTGGTATCACAGTATTGCGAGAACTGCAGAGGGCGCTGGCCGTCAAAGTCATCAGAGGGTATCGCACGATCTCCTATTAGGCGGCTTGCGCACTGGCCGGATCCTCGCCGTGAGACCTGGGAGCGAGACCCCTCGTATCACTGCATCGGTGGCGTGAGGAGGCGTGGACGCGGGGTATTGTACTAGTGTAACAGCAGATCACGCTGCGCCGGTACGAGCTCCGTCAGGTCTTGGTGGCGGAATGGTGGGACAGGTTTCTGTGCCCTACTACCAGTCTTGTCACCATCGAGATGGACCAGCCGGTGCTCCACGACTGGCTCAGGAGGAGGCATGGTTCCCTGTTATTGACGCAGATGCTTTCGGGGTATGGCTGCTTCGGAAAGAACCTGCATCGTACAGACAGGGAGCCAGACGCTCGATGTCATCACTGCGTCCATTGTCGGGAGGACACGGCGTGGCATACGCTTGCAGAATGTGCCAATTAGGAGGAGCCGCGCCGTGCCCTCGTGTCTGCAGTGGGAAGCGACCTGTCGCTGCTGTAATTCGTTTTATGGTGGGCAGCGAATCGTCGTGTGACGTGGTGGTCTCATTCTGTGAAAACGTCATGACGCAGAAGAAAGCGGCGGAAAGAGGGGAGAGAGAGGGAGCTTTGGAGTGCCCTCCCGGTCCGCAGCAGACGCACCGAGCATCGGCAGAACGGCAGACGGCGGACTAATATAAAGATTGGAATGTTTTACTAAAATTTTTGACCACACAGGCACTCACCCGCCTCTAGTTATGCCACTATAGCATATATCCGTTGCAAGAGATAGAAAGCTAGCGTTTTTAATATCGCCAAATAAAAGTGGAACATGTGCTTTGAAAACGTAGAGTTCCTGGCAGAATTCAACTGCGCCCCTCGCCATCCGCTCACACCGTTTGACGATCTATCCCTACGCTGATCACGTAGTGATTTCGTCCATGCGCTACCCGCAGAGAAAGATGATAGGTGCTTTGCATCTCATTTATCGCCAGGTTTCCACGCACAATGGTCCACTTGAAGGACTAAGTGCGGAAACCAAAACCCTTAACATAGAACATCGCCAGGTTTCTGGTCACTTGACTGCCACGCTACCACGCGCTCTGTGGCCGCGTGGTGGATAGCCCACTCCCTCTTACAGTGAGGAGGCCTGTGTCCCAGCAGTGGGAACGTTATGGGCTGATTATAATGGTGTAATAACTTACCTACAATGTGCTGCAGTAACAATCCAATTCATTAAGATAACACTGGCAAAACACGCAAAGGACCATAAAGTACTAGAGTTTCTGGTCACAGCAACCAAGTAGGGAAACCTCGCCGCCAAATGTGAGCTGAGATTAAGGTTGTTCTCACTCAGAGATAATACATGCTGCAAGGCGTGGCGACGGCATTTACGATCACTCTCATGCTTCTCGAGATCATTGTCTCCCACAACCGATACATAATTCACACACATTATGATGACAGCCAAAAATATTAATAAGAGCACAAAAACGATAACTACTGTGGAAGCCTTAACGCTACTAAAACCACTTTGGTTGTCATCCATTATGTTTTTGAATTTTGGATAATGTTCAACTTGATCTCTTCATTGCTGGGTTTTGTGAAACTACGCCACAATATTATCAAGGAAATTATACTTTACGATTTTACCGGTATTTTTCAGCTGAATCTGTAATGTCCGTAGACCAAGGAACATATCCATAGACAGAGGTGAGGTAATGTCTTTCGGTTTTGACAGGTCTAGGTTTAATCTCTGGTTGTCTGGGTTTGGGTGCGTTCGTTTTGCTGCCATAGAGTTTATTATTATTGTTACCGGCCAAACCCGATTTCAGGCCAAACTAGTTTGTCCTAGGCCAAACTGGTTTATTAAGCCGGGGCACGCCGATTAAATGGGTTAGGTTAGGTTAGAACTGTGACCAAAAGCGCGCGAGCCGAGCGAGCCAAACCCAATTTCAGGCCAAACTAGTTTGTCCTAGGCCAAACAGACTTATCCTACGCGTGATATGTCGCAGCCAACTAGCTTAATTAGCCATTTCGTTAACAGCCTTTGGAAGTAACGCTCGCCGGCCGCTGCCGCGGCGCCGCTCGCTACCTTTCCTTCTTCCCTTCTCCCGAAGGGAAGAAGAAACCGTGTTGCGCCGACCGCGAGTAACATTGGACGAGGGCAGGAAGATGGTGACGCTGTCACCTTTTTAGAGATTAACTCGGTTCTATCGATCGCTGCTGTCACCTGATAACGATCCATTTTTTTAAACGTTTTTAAAACCGAGCATCACATAATGGTTTATTTTTTTTATTTTTGGTGGGAAATCATCAAATAACTTCTCCCGCTCTGGGTAGAGCAGGAGGGCGTGTCAGACCTCCACCGTATGCTCCACCGTGTCCTCAGGGCGATCTTCGCAGTGGAAACACCCCGGCGTTTCCTCCCGCCTTATCCGAAACAGGAACCTCCCGAAACAACCATGTCCGGTGAGGACATGCGTCAGGCGGAAGGTGAGGACGCCGTACCGCCTCTCAAGCCACTCCTCAAAGAGGGGACTCGTACCGTCGCAATCGTGGCGTGACAATCGCACTCTCCATGTCGCCATGAGATCCCGCCGGAACTCTGTCCGCTGTGCCGCGATTTCTCGCGGCAGCGGAGTTACGCCCTGGCGTTTGGCCTCCTTGCGCCACTCCCAAATGTGCGCGAGGATCTTTGGCTCCAGATCCCATGGCGGCAATCCGGCAAGGAGGCCCGCCGCCTCACCGAAGATCGTGCGGTATCCCCGGATCACTTATTGGTTTACGGGCAAAAAATTAAAAACGCAAATGATGTTCCATCGAGTAAGGTTAATCGTAACTTTAAAATCAATGCATTGTAGCAATAAGTTTGCATGAAAAAAAAGAGAATTTCTCATTTTTATTAGTCTTCCGACAGACTTTACAGATATACAGAAGTCAAAAACAGTCTTAGTCTTACCAAAGGGTATCGTGTTACCCAGTAACTAGGTTTTGGATATCAGAGGGGCAATTGTAATAATTTTAAGAAAGTTCACAGTGATCTCAGACTCGATCTGTCAAAAATACATCGAGTTTCCCTTAACTTTTGACAAGTTTTTGGCATTTGATTGTTGCCGAGATGAGACTGTGGCTAGATTTTGAACGATTTTTATTACGAGAATTGGCCTTCTGAAATGCAGTCACTCCATTGTCAAATACTGGTAGGTATTCAGCTGCATCCAGATAGAAGTAGACCCCAACATAGTGCGAAAATGTTGGGCAGATGAGTGAGGGAGTATTTCCTTTTCCCTTAAAATAGCGTAGAAAATCAATTCTACTTGATTTATAACATTTTGAATAGACAACTTTTTCATCGCGTCATTTGCAAACCACAATGAAAAACAAAATGTCTCACAGACTTGCAATAATACACCTTACTGCATTTGTCACAAGGTTAAAAAATGCTTGACAAATCACATGGATGGAGATTCAAAGAGATATAAACTTTATTCTCTGTTGATGAAATAGAAAATAGATTGGGTGTTGTGTCTGAGGGGTCATAGAACATTATTTTATGAACCGAACGCAATCGATTCGAGGATGAATTTTGATAAAAGATATGTTATTGTTGTATAATTCTAATTTCATCAGTATTTTTAAAAGATTTTGCTTAAATAGGTACGAAGTACCAACGTACTGATACTTGAACTAACGATCCGCCCCAGGGGACCGACTCTCTAACTTCGTCAACGAATAAATGGGCCCGTCCGAACGTAAATGGAAACTTCGGAGTGAAGCCTACACACGATTAATTAACTTTTCATGTAATTCATTCGAACTAAATCTCCGTAGGTGATACGGAGTAGGAATCACCCGTAACTTCGGTTGAAACTACGGACTTTGTTGTTGTGCTTAGGGAGTTACGCACAGTTTTTGCGACTAGACAAAACAACGACATTCCTTTATTCTATGTTAGTTTAATATTTTTGCATTATATACACTCATGGCTAAGTAATAAAAGCCGCAATCGTCGATCAATCGAGGAAGCCTACGCTTGCCGCGGTTGGTTCGTCGATGGGTGATTATCTTTACATGCCAAGACCTCGGAAGTCACGCCGTTGGTCTCGGCTGTCATTCGTGGATCTTTAACAGTCGTTACGGGTCGTCAGAAGTCCGAAAATCTGAAAACCAGTGTTACCAAAGGGTGTCGTATATTTCCCAGTAACTGCGGGTTGTGGGGGTTAGGTAGGCAGTCGAGTAATGTAAAATACTGGTATTAAACAGCATCCATTACACTGGAAGCCGAGTCCATCATAGTTGGGAAAAACTAGGCAGATTGAATGACATTGGACTAAGGCAATTAAGCTCACTAATTATCTCCAAGGAGACCCGACAGACCCGGCAGACCCAACTGACCACTGTATTATCTAATTATCTGTTAACTGCAGTGTCCAGTTTTATAGCTCATTACCACAATGACGTCACCACATGGCGAACTTTCTCAATTTAGATGCAGAGGGAGACATGCGATATCTGGAATCGAATCTGAGACTTTATGGTCATCTAGTTAAGGCAAAAGCTCACGGGTTACCAGCGAAATACAAATTTTCGGTAATATGTAATTTTCTGTTCAGTAGATAACTATGAGGTTGTTTGGAAATCAAAATATTATTGGCGTGACCGTAATATTATGTATTTATAGAATTAAGACCTCTAAATCGTCAATCTAAATAGTCTCTCTAAGTTCAAATTTTCCAATCTGTATAATGTTTGTAACAACTGTTGGTGAACCTTAATTAAATACATTAAAAAAAAATATTAGGTCTCGCACATGATGGACCCATGACCTGGTGAAGGAAGTAGGAATCCGCTGAATGCGAGAAGCACAGAACCGGTCGAAGTGGCGGTGTTTGGGGGAGGCATATGTCCAGCAGTGGACATCTTTCGGTTGAAATGGTAATGATGACATACAAATTTAAAGTTAGTGTAATAAAATGATTATAAACAATATAAATTTTTAAAATTCAATAGACATATAAATTGTAATAATTATATTAATGTAAACTTAATTAAAATTTGCACGCTTGCTTGCAGGCAGAATACAATTACACTCAGGTTATAATATCTCACCTTCACCAACAATGTATTTCTTGCAAATAAAATAAACATTTGATTTGATTTGATTTGATTTGATTTGACGAAGAGATAGAATTTATGTGCAACGATACCTGGCTATGAAAATACTTTGTATATTTTTTTCGTATTACTCTGTCAATTATGTACTTCTGTACAAAATCCGCGCGGGCAACTCCGCGGGCAAAATGTAGTATTAAATAATCCCTTGTCTAAAGCTTTTCGGTTGCGCTACAGCTAAGTATCAAGTTAAACCCCTTGTTTGTTGGTCTGTCAACGTGTCTGGTTACAACCACTTTGAGATCAAACAATCACTTTGTCGTGTGGCGCATTGAACGGTTAAGACTGAGACAAAAACGCAATATTATATCGGTTTCCTTTCAAACCAAAACAGGATTTTTCAAATCGGTTTATAAATATCGGAGTTCTGATGTAACAAACAAAAAAATACAACCGAATTGAAACCTCCTTTTTTGAAGTCCGTTAAAAATGTTGATATTCCTATTAGGACATTCCCTAAGAGTACAACACAATGATAGATTAATGGATTGTAGTCTACTTATACAAACATAATCGCACGCCTTTTTTCCCCAAGGGGGGCAGGCAGAAACCACAGAAGTTAACAGAACGAACTGCTACAGTTCTTACATACTCCTTTTGCTTCGTTTATGTTTATAAAAGAAAATAAAAAAAAAGTTTTCGCGATTAAAAATACAAAACAGATCCTGGATAAAATAAAGTTGTGAAATACCACAGAAACACTTGCATCCACAAGCAATATTAAAATTTTGGCCGCAACATAAAATGCGTAGCACTCCGTAGACAGACCGTGTAGCCGTAGCAAAGTGCTGGCTACGGCGTAGCGCATGGTGTAGCGCGACGTTTTCGAGTACTTACGTCGTTTTCGATTTGAAATTTTAGAATCACAAGTACTGTAGGTATGAATACTACGACCGATTCTGAACTTAAATCTTGTTTAAATTATGTTTTAAATGTTTTACACATATATGCCGTGATTACCAAGAGGGAGTGGGCCATTAACAACCACGCGGACCCAGTGGGAGATGTCACACGTCTTCGAATTTTTGGTTCTAGGACATAACGGTTTCCTCATGGTCTTTTGCTTCACCATTTTGAGGGCAGCCGTGAATGATGCTGAAATAATTTACACAAAGTAAATACTTAAAACGCCTTCTCCGTGCCTCAGATAGCACGTTAAGCCGCTAGTCCCGGCTTTTATTCGTAGATCTTTGACAGTCGTTACGGGTAGTCTTAGGGCCGATTTTTCAATCCTCAGATAAAAGTACCAATAGCTAACTAGAGAGTAAAGTTATTAGCCTCTTTATTCGTCGGTTAAGTGGTTGTCAATTTTTCAAATGATATTTAACCAAAGAATAACTATCCAACCGAATATCTCATCTGTGAAAACGCTAACTTCAGGGAGGTGAAACAAATATACAGAATAAGCGAATGTTAGAACGGGACGGACTAAACGTGATTCAAACAGATGGCAGCGTCGTCATTTCACTTTTCAAAACGTTACGAGGTTGTAAGTTTGACTGTATGGTGTTTTTATTTGTGATTTCTGAATTGATAATAATGGAAAACAAAAAGAGGGAGCGTTCAGCAAACTTTAATAATGCTGAGGTTCAATTATTTGTGAGTTTAGTAGAGAGGTTTAAGAAAATAATATAAAATAAAAAGACAACACAAATAAACTGGTTTCTGAAACAAAATGTACTTTTTTAGTAGGTAAGGTACCGTGCTTAATTAATTACGTTGTGCAAGTCAATACCAATAAACATATGTGTTCAAGCTTATAAAAACTCATCTTTGTGTCTTGCTCTTGATTTTATCTTTTACCAACAACAGCAAATATTGCACTGATACTTTGGTAAGTCTGAATCGACGATGGAATTCTGTTAAATCCCATGCGTTAAACTGTTCGACCCTCGGTCTTACAATTCTTTCTTTTCTTTCACTTGGATTAACATATTCATTTATTATGGCTTCTTCCTTAATTGCCATGTCGTCAATACTATCGAAAATATCCATTTCTTATTATTTATTATAAACCACGAAAACAAACCTCAAATTTAGTAACGTCAAAGTCATTTAACAATGGAATAAGCGGTTAACTGGCCGTCAAAGAGGCAAATAGATTTATTCCTCAGTTAGGTGAATTATTCTACCAATAAAGCCTATCTGACGATTGAACAACAGACTTTTTTGCTATCTATCGAATAAACCCTATCTGTCTGTTTAACTGAGGATTGAAAAATCGGCCCTTAGACAACCAGTCTTACTAAGGGTATCACATGGCCCAGTAACTGGGTGGGTGATGACAAATAGGCAGTCGCTTCATGTAAAATACTGGTGTTCAGCTGAATCCGGTTAGACTAGAAGCTGAGATTGCTAATAGCTGGAAAAAGCATTTAAATAGTCGGTAGGTTTTTCTAATTAAACAAAACAATACAAAAATTAAGATATACCAACGTAATTATTAATTAAAACCCGGATTCGCACAGGTAATAAAAGTGGGGTTGGGAAGTTATTATCACACAATACTGGTGACACAGTGGTGATGATTTGTGTCTCCCACGTGACCACTGTGTCTCGGAATGCTATACCTGGCGCAGTATATTTATACCATGTGAAACGTATTTTGGGACCGCTACCATTGCTCTCTCAGATACCGATATTCCACCCATTATCCATTTAATTCCTAAGTGACGAAACATTTTCAAATGATCAAATCACGTTGGTCATGAGACTAATCAAATCTAACTGCTCATAAATATAAGTTAACTGAAGAGCTCTATCTCACAGCGCATTATTACACACTGGTAACATAGCGGTGATGACGGAGACTTGTGTCTCCCACGTGATCACTGAGTCGCGGAATGCTATACTTGGCGCAGTATATAAGGTGTTAAAATATTAATGTTCCGAATTACGTGTACTTACTCGGTATCAAAAAACTAATACCTATACATATATTGCAAAAAAAAAATGAGCGTTTTTATTTTTTCACATACAAAAAACCATTTAGTAAAATATTTTTACGTACACTGTACACAGGTCCAAAGTCTGAGCAATTTGTTAGGAAAATTAGAATCAGCAGTTTACGTAAGCTTTGACCTTGCGCGGCTGTGTGCCTACACGGTGTAGGTACGGTGCGCATGTACATATTTAATAATTAGTGCGTGGGGAAAATATTGCATATCTTTGAAACGGATTGTTGTGTATAAATAACTTTTACGTGATTATTTTTTGAATGTCATTTTAAACAACTCCTTAAATTTCGGAACATTAATTTTTAACACCATATATTATTATAGCATACGACACATAATTCGGGGCTGTTGCCACTTCTCTCAGATACCTGTATTTAAAATCCTACCATTATCTATTTAATTCCTAAGTGACGAAACATTTTAAAATAATCAAATCACGTTGGTCATGAGACTAATCAAATCTAACTGCTCATAAATATCAGTTAACTGGAGAGCTCTAACTCACAGTGGTTAACTTGCAAGTTAACGATTTATGTCGAAGGGTCGGCTGTGATCAATGGGTAACAAAACATAACTTAGTTAAATTCAGTTGGAATACGGTACTTTTAATACTCACATCATCAGTTGGAATGGATATTTGTAAAGTATCCGGACGTAATGAGGTAAAGCATGATTTAGAAAAAGTTTAGTTTTTTAGAGCGTCGTCATCTTCATCTGCCAAGCATTTTCCCATCAACTATGTTGGGGTCTGCTTCCTGTCTAACCAGATGCAGCTACCAACTACTTACATATTATTTTACATATCACGACTGCTTATCTGATGTTCTCAACCCAGTTACTGGGTTAATTACCCATTGCTAAGACTGGTGGCCAGACTTTCTTGCGTCTGATGACCCGAACTGCTGTCAAAGATCTACGAATGACAGCCGGCGCCGAAGGCGTAGCGTGATTTCCAAGGCACGGAGGGGTCTTGGTATGTAAAAATGATCACCCAGCCGTGGACCAACTGCGGCACGCGTTGCTTAACTTGATTAATTGATCCGTGTGGCTGTTACTACAGTGTTGTCTTTTGAAAGGGCCGAAAGTTAGACGCTACATAAATACCTATTTATACATAGTCTTGGGCATAAAAACCATTTTTATCTGGTGCTGGTGTATTTAAGATGATTAGATAGACTTTCAAATAAACTTAAATACTACAACATGCTGCTAACCATATTTCTATTACCATATATCACAATTAGTGTGGCCCTCGACCCTCTCCGACGGACAGACGGACGAAGTAGCGACGACTCGCGAGGGCAGCCATGCGTGGAACGGGGGATAGAAACGCGAGTTCACGAGACGCGATTGTCATTCGTTTTAGTAACTGAGTTATTTATTGTGAATGTTTTACTTAGGGCTGGTTTTTCCAATGCCAGTTCAATTGGCAAACTGGCATTGGAAAAACCAGCATCTTTTTCTATCGCGTTTATTAAAACGCGATAGAAAAAGGTACCTATTAAGTATTTTTTGGGCCTTATCCTAGGAATGATTTAAGACGAAATCATTATAGTAGAGTGTCCAATAATACTTTTGGGAGCAATCATGAGAATTATTTGAGGTTCGATAAAAAAACATCACAAAGCCAAGTATTTAGCTTTTTGGTAACCAAGGACCCTACAACAAAAATATTAAGTTCAAAAACTAAAACCCGGCTTCAGAAAAATCACGCAATTCAATTCAATAAAAAAAAAAATCCGACCATGGATCCATATAGTGTTAGTATAAACTTAGCTTATGTTAGTAAACTCACTAAATTAAAAATTAAATAACTGACAATTTATTGGCTACATGAACGTGTGCACGCACATGCCTGCCAGCCCAGAGCCTGATAAAAAAAGGTCCATCAACCTTGTCAGCCAGTGTACCTAAAATATTGTTAGGGCTACCTTGCCAGTATACTATTGTAGTCTTTGGGGCTACCCCTGAATCGCCGCAACATCGATGCACACCGTTTGCGCGTGATGGCATGAAAGTCATCTACTCGCGCTTCATGCACTGCAAAACCGAATTTATTGTTTTGTTAGGGTACGTGGCATATGACCACGGCGATGAAGAATACCCCTTTTTCATTCAAGAGTTGTTTATATTCTACCAAGTCATCGTACCGCGTACATTTGAAGCTGTATGTAAATCCCTGGTCAATGAGGCGACGCCGCTTTATCGAGGGGGCGGAGCGTGATTTAGTAGTGTCTGACTTGCTCCCCAATCTTGTTGCTATGCTGAAGATGTCTGAGATAACATTACGGGTGCAGAGCATAGAGCAGACTAGGTATAATAGGTATACACATATTTCGCCAGTAATACATATGTATCTACTTCAGTTCCTTGCACGAAGACCATATTTGTATGGACGTTAAAATATCGCGGCAGAAATTAATTGAGCACTTTTAGCGGATTTTTAAGGCACGGGGTTAAACCGAGCATTGAGATTCCAACAGAGTGCATTCCAGTGCGCCGAAAAACCCACTGTTTGATTTTGACTTTCGGCGAAGATCCCGCCGTGATATTGTTACTGTCTGGCCAACTTGGACTAACAGGGAGCGAGCCAATTGCTATCAACTCAGTACAAATAAAGATTCCCTGCTGCTACTAAATTTGAATTTAACAACTACAATTAATGCTCAACAATAAAGTTTTGTAGATGAAGTATAAAACGACTGTACGCAGCCGTTGCTGTTTGTTGAATGTTGACAATGGCGACAATTTGACATTGACAGCGCCTTTATGTCATAGCAGTGAAGGCGGTTTTAGTAGTGCAAGTGATACCGTCGATGTGGTTGACCCAACGACCATACGCCCCAGGTTGACCGTAAATCGGGCGTTAGAAAAAGTACGGCTTCGTCACTCATACCTCTGTGACTGTATTTTCTAAAACTCAATCAGCCCTATTACAAAACCTAGAGATCCAACCCAGAACTCCAAACAGCATTTCATTTCGAGCTGACGACCTCAATAAACTAGGCAGTCTGGGACATAACATACTACACAGACATAAACTCACGCCTTCTTCAGGCAGTAACTACTCTGCTACAATCCTTAGAAACTCCTTTGGCTTCGTGTAAATTCATATAACTGGGAAAAGTCATAATAAAAACAATGTGAATATCCCAAGAACAGACAACAAAACATGTCAAACTTAGAAGAACAAAATGAAAGAAAGAAAGAAGCTGTCACTTCACCATTGTGCACAAATACAACGGCGAAGTAAAATGTGCAAGCTCAGTAGTGGAGCCAGTCGACAGATCGTACTGCTTCCGCCACTTCCGGGCGTTACGTCACTACCGGGGGGCGAATATGGTTGAGGGTGACCATGAATGAGAATAATCCATTTTTAGAGACATTTACAACATAAATCTATTCTATTTTCTACTATGAGATGTTGGTAATTGCTTGACGGCAGACGACATTATCGCCATCGCGGGAGACAGCACAGAAGCGTGGAGCACAAGCAAGAGATACTTATGCCCAGCTGCTCAGCAGTGGGTGAAATTGGGCTGTTGATGGTGATGATAATGACTGAGTTAACGTCGGGAAACTATCAATTTCTGTTTTCGGAGTTTTTGGCGGGATCGGGTTGGAACATGTCGCACGAATTTTCATTTTCATGAAATTTAGTGAAATAGCGAATTAAATTGTATAATTTTGGTAGTGAATTATTCAATTTAGTTACGTGTGAGTGCACAAGTGTAGTTAAGGTGAAATAAGTGACTAACGTGGACTTTTCGTGTTCCCCCCAAAAACTCATACCTATTAGGTTGTTGTAAAGTTACTATCGCTTTACAATAACTTTGACTTGACTGACTAAAGGCGACTATGACTGTTTCGTAACTTCGTGCCCGATATCGGACCATTTACTTGATGGAAAAGAAAAATTACTTGACACTGGCTAAATGCACAAACCGTGCGAAGCCAAAACCGAAAAAAAATCTATTTTCATTAGTAAGGATTACTTATGTCTATCGTAAAAGTAAGATGAAGTGAATGTTTTTAAAGATATATGCAACCCGCAGACAGTAGAAAATTGAAGCCACTATGTTTTTTTTTTTTAAATGGTTTATAAAGCGAGTAGTATTAATAGCAGCGAGTGGAAACAATTGGGAACACGATTTTCCGTAACGTTTACACTTTCAGCCTTTTTCACAGATATTCCTGTTTGAATTTCGTTTTAATGTAATATAAACAACATAATTATTTCATTCTTTCTTATTGCATTTCAAGCGTCATCAATTATCGTCATCATTCCCCTGCCATTTTGCCTATTTATTTGTGACTAACTTACGCCAGCGGCTTCGCACGCGAGGACGTCGGAAATGATCCCACGGGAACTATCGGGATGAAAAGTATCATCCTATCTTTTTTTTAAACATGCTAATCCGTTCGGCCGCTTTTGCGTAATTGAGTAACAAACATAAAAACTTTCACTTCTTCTATATCTATATCTATACATATAATAAATCTGTAGACGAACTGTTTCTGTACATTCAAAATATTTGAAAAAAAATTAGTTGGGGTGGTAAAGGATAATCAACATATGCCATTTTAATCCTTTTTGAAATTTTTGTCTGTGTTTCCGATGTCCATTGTCGGTATTCCTGATTTCTGTTTAGATGCGTGAATAGATCAAGTATCACGTCAAAAGAACGAAACTAGTATGGTTAACTTTTATATTAAAACATTATTTATAACTCGGAGTATATTTTAGTCTTTGTTTCATCGCAATCGCTTCGCTCAATCAAAAGATATGATCAATTAAAAGTATTCAAGAAGAATTTAATTACGTAATGTTGAAACACGTAACGACATCTATTGGCGCGAAACGGTACTTACAAATGTAATATGTACTAATAACGCCTCGCGCGCATACTTAAAATAAAGCGCGCTTATATATTGCGAATAGATTATGTGGTTAGAATAATCACACCCAATGACCCAATCAAAAGTTAGGCTAATAATACACTCGAGAGCAATGAATCCGGGTCACTTAAAGAATCCTAAAAATCTCGGAAACTAAAAATGCTAGGTTAATGCAATAAATTGTATTTAATAGACAATGTAATACTCCTTAAATGAAGGTATTAAAACTTCATAGTTATTGTAAAGTTATATCATAAAAAAATCTAATTTGAAAAAGGGCCACTTTCGAAGATGGAACTACGAAATTACAGCATTTGGTTTTGCTTTTGTTTGTAATCTGTCATTTATGTGGGTACATAAACCATGTTGATAGTGCTCTATATTCATTATTCAAGCTGAAATTATGTCGCTTACGCCTGAAGAATGCACCAGAATACTTACAATGCTGGAAACCGGCCGGAGTCAGCGCGATACAGCCAGGACTGTCGGTGTGTCGCTGTCAACAGTACAAAGAGTTCTCCGACGTTACGAAGAAACTGGTTCTAACCTACGCAGACCAGGAACGGGCAGAACCAGGTGTACCACAGCACGAGAAGACCGATACTTGGTGAACACCATGCTTCGAAATCGCTTTCTCACAGGAACTGAACTCACAAATCAGTTTCGACGCCTCGGAGGAAGTAACCCAAGTGCATGGACAGTAAGACGTCGGCTTGCTGAATCTAACTTAAAACCCCTTAGACCTGCAAACGGCCCTAAACTGGAGCGTGGGCATCGTATTTCAAGACTAAGATATGCCCAGAGCCACGTAAATTGGAGTATTGAAGATTGGTCAAAAGTTATGTTCTCCGACGAATCAAAATTTATGCTCTACAAGCACGATGGAAGACACAGAGTGTATCGAAGACCAGGGGAAAGATTCAAGCAAGCATGCATCGAAGAAAAAGTAGCCTACGGTGGTGGGTCTGTACTTGTGTGGGCCGGAATTTCTTCTGAAAGTCGCACAGAGCTGGTGATAATAGAAAACGGCTCTTTAACTAGCGTAAGATATGTGGAAGAAATCCTCAATGATCACGTTGGTCCATTTATGGTCAATTTAGGTGAGGATGCTATATTTATGCATGACAATGCCCGACCTCATACAGGTAGGATTGTGAATGACTACCTTCAAGAGATGAACATTACTCGTATGGAGTGGCCAGCGCGCAGCCCGGATATCAACCCGATCGAGCATGCTTGGGACGAGCTAGGCAGATGCGTAAAACAACGAAACCCTCCTCCAATCACGCTTCGTGAGCTCAAAATTGCTCTCACAGAGGAATGGGAGAATATTCCCCAAAATCGTATAAGGAACTTGGTGTACAGCATGCCAAACCGCGTAAACGCAGTAATGGAAGCACGAGGAGGCAATACGAAGTATTAAAATTCAAGAAAATCGTAATAAAGTTCAAAAATTTCATGTTTCCTATTTTTGTTTTAAGGAGAGATCAGCAGTTTTTTTCTTTATGTAATTTTGTGTTAATAAAATGTATGGTGACTCATATTTTTTTTACTTTCATTTAAGGAGTATTACATTGTCTATTAAATACAATTTATTGCATTAACCTATCATTTTTAGTTTCCGAGATTTTTAACATTCTTTAAGTGACCCGGATTCATTGCTCTCGAGTGTAATTTTCAAAATACGTTGTCAATTAGTTTAGTTGTAGTGCTTTAGATGGCGTCACCCATCATTCAAAATTAATTAATTTAACTTGAAATGAAATGTCAATTCCTTTAAAAAATATATTTATTCTTTTAAGTATTTCTATATTTTTTATGTAGTACATAGACATAGCTTACAAACCGTTTGTTCTAACGTTTTCCCATGCGTAATAGTTTGACAGTATGACTTCGTGCTCGATAGATGGCGTTGTTCTTTTAAGGTCACTTTCTGACTCGCGGTGTTAAGAGTTTCCACCGAAGAATGACCCTCGCTCATGTATCAATTTTGTTTTGAGGATAATTGGGTGTCTGGTATTGATTGACTACTTTACTGTCGCATGGATTGTCTGTCTGTGTATTGATAAGGTGACGGCACATTTCCCACCACACAAGATAGTAAAGTAGTTTTGGTAGAGAACCTATGTTGCAAGTGTTGCAACGTTCCTTCACGGCTGGAACTCATTTCTTCTGTGTATGGAAATCCTACTGATATGGGTAACCACGCTGCTGCTTGGCTGTGCCAACGAGCTATTTTGACCCCCCACAACGATCAAGCGGCAGCAATAAATGCACAAATATTGGCACATGTTTCTGGGGAAAGTAAGCAATATACTTCGGTTAATACGGTTACGGAAGAAGAAGATGCCACACACTATCCTGTAGAGTTCTTAGATTCCCTTAATACACCCGGTCTTCCAGCACACAATTTTTTTTTTAAAAGTCGGAGTGCCAATCATTCTTCTTAAAAATTTAAGTCCTCCCAAACTTTGCAACGGCACTCGGCTCATAGTCACCAATCTCCTACACAACGTCATCGAAGCAGAAATCTTAACAGGTTGTGGCGCCGGTGATGTCATTGTTGTTTTTATTCCCAGAATTCCGCTCATTCCCAACAATTTCCCATTTAGTTTTAAACGTGTACAATTCCCCGTCAGCCTATGTTACGCCATGACCATTAACAAAGCTCAGGGCCAAACACTGTCCGTTGCGGGGGTGGACCTAAGCATTGGTTGCTTTTCCCACGGCCAACTTTATGTAGCACTTTCGCGTGTGAGCAACCCTAGCAACCTTTTTGTGCACGCTCCAGGTGGTTCCACCGCTAACATAGTATATAGAGAAGCGTTTACCTAAAAAACACAAGTTTTGTGGAGCTTTTTACTAGAAAAAACCACCAGATCTGGTCGAAAGATTCTCCCTGGAGGGGGTGGTACATTGTGTATAAGTGGCACAATGCTGTTTTACGACATCCACGCGAACGAAGTCGCGGGCACAGCTAGTTTATAATATTATTATATAATATAGATTCCGCCCGCGGCTTCGCCTGCGTGGAGGTCGGAAATTATTCCACGGGAACGTACTACCGGGATAAAAAAAGCATGATATATAAATTAATACAAATCTGTTCAGCCGTTTTTGCGTGATTGAGTAACAAACATCCATATTAGTAGGATGGTAGGATATTATATTTTACGTAGTAGGAATAGTACATAATTGCACCTACCACTGTTTGTCTCTGCATCACCCAAAGGTCGACAGGTAGAAAATGCCTTTGGCATTAAGTCCGCCTCTGTACATTTCTGTGCATGAAGTATTAAATAAATAAATAGTAGGATTGCAACATATTTCTCTATTGCCTTCAATGCCATAGTCACCCTACTAAGAACAATTTGTAACCGTAAGACACGCTCGTAAAGTTTTATTGTTAGTTATATAGCTATGTATAATATTAATAATGTCTATGTACAAATGTGCCGAGGGATGCAAGTCACTGCTCTTTGTATATATTGATTGATTAGCTCCGCTGTTGGGAGATACGGATCATTGACTCATATTTTTTCTTCAGATGTAGATTTCTTTTCGTGGCTGACTTAGAAAATTTTGGCTTGACGAGTTGCTGGTTTATTCTGTACAAATGTCACCGTAAACATAGGTGGTTGGTAACATTAGTACTTATACCAACTATAAATTATGTTCATATTCTATTGTTGGATTAATTTATAGTAGTGGCCGCCCAGTGGTCGACTAGGCCATAATTCATTCAAAACTTATTGTATTTCTAATGCATTATCGTATAAAAAAAATAGCTTTCTGCACTTCTTCCTTTTCCGTATAAACTTTAACTTGGCCAAAATACTCCTCCGTCCGCGAAATGTTCGTATAAAGGGGTTGTAGAAGTTAGCACCTGCGTGGTTTAGAACTAACTTCTGGGTTGGTTGATATTTGGTTAATTTGGTATTATATTATCTTAGAATGGCTATGGTTTGGGTGTTGGTTTACGACCACTCACTTAATGATACGAATTTATATGGTTTAAAAAGGTATATTGAATACTACAATTTATCCTAATATTAAATGGTAAATTTAAGCTAAATTAGCACTAAGATGGTTTGATTTGGTTTGGTTTGAGTTACGCGATTGGTAGTCGGACACGAACTAACTGGTAATAGTTGCGATACATGCATTTATGGAAATGCATCCAGGAAAAAGTGCATAACTGTTCGGTCGCAAATATTGTACCGAACAGGTGTTTGTTTCACAAATTAATATGTAGATAGATCCTAGATTTGAATTTTTAGATCAGTAGTTGTTTTAATTTTATTTTTACTCATTTTAATTTATCCTTTTGCTGTGCCCTAACAGAGTCTGTGTTTTTGTACCTAGCTTTGAATGACATCTTTTCATAACAGGGAATGCAATAAATGAATACCTATAAATATGGAGTTTTACAATGATTTTACAGAATAAATCAGCTGAACTTCTTTTATTAGCCGACTTCACAAAGGAGAAGTTTCTTAATTCGGATTTAATTTAAAGGCATACTTTACCACCACGCACAGTGCGTAGGTTGGACGTCACTTGTCTTTGAACACTTTTAGCTTTTAATACATATCTCCTCACGATATTTTCCATCGCCATTTTTAGAGAAAAACCCAAAGGTCTTAAATAATGATGACTGTGTAAAACAAGGGAACAATAAAGACAAACTGCTAATTATCACAGATCCCAAGATAGTCATTAATCAACTCATAAAATAAGAGACAATCATGAAAAAAACGTCATCTTATTAAACTAAAGTGATCCCTTAGCGACAGTCATGCTGGCCCATAGACAATTCTATTGTCTATGTCAAACTATAAACAATTAAAAAGTTGTTAATGGTCGTGATAACAAATGTTATACGTCCCCGGGGGTGAGCCGGGACGAATGGGGGTGAAACGAGGGGGAGAGTTTATTAACGGTTTGAGTGCAAAACTATTTATGATTTTTCTGTCTTTTGTGGTGGAGTCATTGTGAATTAGATATGCTTTGTTTATAAATGGTAAAAGAAAAATTGATCTTTTTTGTGTATTTCTAAATGCAAAAAAACACCGCATTGTGGAATATAGAAACCAGTAGGCCAGGCATTAATAACTAAACTAAAACGACATATTTAAGCACATAAGTACTACTTTTGTTTTTTCTAAATTGTTCAGTTAAGCTATGGTTAAGATCAACCGCCAGGAGCGCTTTTCAAAAACTATAGATACCGGTGTTCTACATAATTAAATTTTTCTCAAAATCATTTCCAATTTCCTTAATAAAAAAAAGTGCGTGGAGTGGAGTCCCTCCGCGCGGAATAAGTGAAACCGACTCACTCTCTTTCTCTCTCCTACTTTCTACTTTTGTGTATATTTCTTTCTCTCTCCCTCGGTAGCGTTAAACGTTTAACGGAACCTTTAGCGTTAAACGTTTAACGCAACCTTGTTGGAAGTCGCATAAGAAGTTTTACTTCAAAAGTGCGTGGAGTCCCTCCGCGCGGAAGAAGTGAAACCGACTCACTCTGTTGCGTCGGTTGCGTTAAACGTTTAACGCAACCTTGTTGGAAGTCGCATAAGAAGTTTCACTTCAAAAAAAGATGGGCGTAATGTTACACTTAAAAGATGTGAAGCAAGGTCCTACAATTTCTTTTTCATATTCATATTCATATCTTTATTTGCATTCCATAATGTTGAAACAATTGGCTTAAAGCTAAGGTACAATTACGGACCCTGTAGGGCACAGCAAAAAGTAAATTCTAAAAAGATTCTACAACCTCGGAAAGATTCTGTTTGTCATCCGAAATCTGCGTGCAAAAGTGCATTTTACCCGCTAGCGTGGAAAGAGTTTTTGAAATTCGAGCCTTTCTATTCAATAATTTTCTATACAACCAGTCTACTGAAAATGCATTACTTATTTCATGTCAGTGCGCCAACCCCATTTTTAGAATAATCGCACTGGCCAGCAGGACCACTGCATGAAAAGAAAAGAAACTTAAAAAAGAAATCGTCTCTATTCAATTCGCTTTCCATCATTTTGGTTTGTTTTTTGATAAAATCGTAAGAAATCATACAATATGAGCGAGTCCAGTAGCGACGAAGATATAAATTTAACACCTGCAGAGTTAGTGCAAGCGGTACATAATGCCGAATTGACTTATCTTCCGGTAAAATCGCGCGAAAGGCGAACTAAAAACAAATACCTAACTATTTCATGTCAGTGTGCCAAACCCTTTTTTAGAATAATAGAACTGGCCAGCATGACGATTGCATGAAAAAAACAAAACTTAAATTTTCCGTCTCTATTCAATTCACGTAGAATTATCTTCTGGAAAACTCGCGGGAAATTACATAAAAGCATACAATCATTTGTTCAAAGCATGGAGACATTCTAAAGGCGTGGAAACGTTTTCAATGACGATGCAATACTTTATGGAACTACACTAAATTAATAGGTATATTACTTAGGTTGTTTTTCTTGCACCTAGCATTTTCCTCGCTGTAGTGAGGTGAAAATTGTGTTTCGCTCGGCAGCAAAGGTATTCTGCGTCTCGTACTTTTGCAAGCCTCGCTACGCTCAGGGTTCTTTCTATATTTGAACCACTCGCTTCGTTCATGGTTCAATCCTACAATCCTTTGCTTGCTCAGCTTTCAATAGAAGTACTCGCGCCAAAAAAACTATGTAGCCTAACAAATAAATACGGTTGTACATAACTTACACTTACGAAGATACTAGATGTAATGTTACCAGTTATTTAGATTATAGCGATTAATAACTGGCTGGTTGACTTCCCGTGACCCAAGGGCTGGTTTCTACGCCGTTTTATTTCTGGGTTACAAGCCCATAAAATTTTTGCCCACATCTTTTGGTATTTTTTAAAATTAATTAAAATAAAACGGTAGCATGACACAATCGAACCCAATGCTGAAGTAGGAAGTACATAAATGCTAACAGGATTTAACTGTGCCGGATCAAAAACGTGGGCAAATTGATGGCATGCCTCAATGCACGCACACACATAAATGAGCGACCATTTGCACGTTTCACTCATGATAAGACGGGATTATGTCCATCTTTTATTAGGCCCGTGACCTAGGTTTTCAAGGTAACATTACTACTACAGTTATAAAACAGGCCGGCTCTTTTCGCATTGATGTACCACAACTTCACAACAACTTGCAAAACTCACTTACCTAACCATAAAAACAAATGAAAATTTCACCAGCACTAAAACAATTTAAGAAAATGACGTTTGTTCATTATAAGCCGAAGCTTACCGAGGGCGCACGTGATAAATAGCTCGCGAACTAAGTGGTATTAGTTATAACTGTCATAACTTGAGTGGAGGCACTCCACTTGATTAATTTAGGAGTAGGGACGTCGATGGAATAGATTTACGTCTGGTTCCTATAGTTTATGAGTGGATATATTGACAACGAATGGTAGATAGTTGGTGCTTCGGTAAGATTATGGTCAGATAGACGTCGATAGAGTCACTGTATGTAAAATACTGGTATCTATCTATTCAGCTGCATCCGGTTAAACTTGAAGTTGACACCAGCATAGTTGGGATAAGGCTAGGCAGATGCTGATGATGATTACTTAGAACTTATATACGCTTCTGCCCTCCCCCCGTCCTCCACTTCTCTCTACTTGACCTTCATCACTTTGATTTCATTTACTCAGGTACACACCGAACCCATGACAGCACGAATGATTCTAGGCGTAGACGAGCGTAGACATTTTTCGCTCTGAAGTTCTGCCATGCGGAGTACATTTAGACCGCGCAGGTATTGCACTTTTCAATGAAATGAAAGGTTTTTCTTAATCATTCAAAATCATTTACTGTATCCATAGTGCGTAGATGTCCCCCCTGCCACCCTGTATGAACACGACATTTAAAATTGGACGTGTATCTGAACGTGGCACAAAAATGGCGATTGGCGCGTTCGTTATCTAACAAAATAACAATAAAAGTGTAGTGTAGTACTGCAGAGATTTATGTCATGCGTGGGGTACACTCGGCGTGTCTCCATGCGTGAACGGAACGAAACTGAGTCTAGGAAAACAAAATGTCATTGATTTTGTATCCTATTTACTGACAATATCCATTGGAGTCGATTACGAAATGTAACGGGTTTAGAATAACTTCGGATTTGTAATTGTCGTTTCGTACGAGGTGGTTGCGTAACACACTAACAGTTGCATTTCCTTCCATTTTGAAAATTTCACAACATTTATTGCGTTGAGTAGGCAATTACGTGCGTGCACACACGTTTTTTTTTATCATCAGAATAGTCGGAAATTTTGGTGGTATTTTTGTATGATAATCTCATTAAAGACATGAAATACGTGACCACGTGGCGACGCCGGGCACGGCAGCTAGTAAACAATAAAACTTCCCCTAACATTAAAACACAAAGTCATTAAAAACAACATTTCGTTACCGCAATTTGTTGAACACAATTATAAGTCCAGCGATGCATATAAAACATGGGGGGAGATGTCGGTAAAACAAATTATAATGACTTAGGACGATTTCACCAATGACACTATGCGCATCTAAACATCGTTCAAGAGCCGTCAGTGCTGTCACTGTCACCATTGTGGTGGAATACTGACTGCTCTTGAACGCAGTTTAGATGTGCTGATCGTGTTCATGTTCACTGGTGAAATCAGGCCTAAGTAGAGTAATTTGATGCGAGACACTAACGTGCGATGAAACATTAATTTATTAGGAAATTTTTATTTTATTTGCGCGTTCTCATAACGTTTCAACTACGTAATAACAGCCGCGCGGGTCAATTGATCAGGGTAAGCTACGCTTGCCACGGTTGGTCCGTGGATGGGTGACCATCTTTACATACCAAGACCCCTCCGTGCCTCGGAAAGCACGTTAACCCATTGGTCCCGGCTGTCATTCGTGGATCTTTGACAGTAGTTACAGGTCGTCAGAATCCCGAAAGTCTGACAACCAGTCTTACCAAGGGGTATCGTATTACCCAGTAACAGGGTTGTGGAGGTCAGATAGGCAGTCGCTCCATGCAAAATACTGGTATTCAGCTGCAACCGGTTAGACTGGAAGCCGAACCCAACGTAGTTGGGAAAAGGCAGGCAGATGATGACTTTTATTTTTGCATTTAGTTGTAAGTTGAAATATCTCATTTGCTTTGAATGTTTACGTATTATACACAGAAAGCTTGCGGCATACATTTTATTTACTGGCTGTGAAAACCGCAACAAAATCCATTGCGTAGTTTAGAAGAACAACGTGGTTACACATACAGACACGGAAAGCGACTTTATGTTATGATACGTATAGATAAATCAGTGATACACTTAAAAAAATAACCAACTCAGCATTTCGCAGTCCACTGCTAAACATAAGGCACACAGTTAGGTGTGTGTACGTATGGCATGAATAAAAAAAAACATTATTGACATGAGGTCCCCCAAAACACCCGGCCATCATCTTTTGTAGGTGAACTACACACTTTGCTGCTTAAGCTTAATACTTTGATGGTAGATGATATCCAAATGGCTGTGTATTTTACTGTAGTTACAAATTGATAAAGATTTAATATGTAGATCTTAAGGGTTCTTTCAAATCCAGAAAGTAGGCAGAGATCTACATAAAACGCTATTATACTTCTAAAATACCAACCTAAAAATTTAAAAAATTACCCAATTTTATACGCACGCTTTCACAACTACTTAAAATAATAACATTCTGGCTGTACAAGTATTTTCCCTCGACACACCTCACCGGTGGGTGTATCCGAACGCGGAACTCAACCGACCAATCACAGAGCTGTCAAACAGGTGGGCGCGAATCGCCATTTTGAAAAGTTTAAATATCTTTTGGGGGAAATGGAATCATCTATTTTCCTGTTCGTTTAGCTCGCAGAAAAACAACATAGCTGTAGTTGGTGAAAGCTAGCTCGTTTTCTGAGATGAAGAATGTGCCCAGCAGCTAGGCATATTTTTAAATTAAATACTTACCATAATTATAATACACAAAATACAAGAAATTCCATTCTATTTTAAACTAAATAGGTGCCAATTAGCAATGAAAAACTGATTTCACCAAAGTACAATAAGTTTTATTCCAAGGATAAAGCTATTAGGTACTTACTCTCAGATAACCATGTTTTCATTTCACCAATACTTATCCTGAGAATAACAAAGTTATGCGAGAGTAACTCTTATACCAGCAATTTTGAAGGAATAACGGGCTTATTTCTCAGATAAAATTAAAAGCCGTGAGCCAACGTGCCACAGATAGCAAAAAAACACTTATTAAAGAATAGTTATACTAGGACTAACTTTTTGTCTTTACAAATTGGTGAAACGTACTATGAATTATTCTGAGAGTAAAATCTGCGAATAATTTTATCCCTGGCATAGTTATTCTTAGATAACGACGCCATTAGTGAAATTGGCCCTAAATAGTTTATGTATTGAGCAGTAAATATAATAAACTTATAATTACTAAAACGAAAACAATTATGTATATTCTAATAAGTATATTTAAATTGGTTAAAAGAGAATTCTATAAGTTTCTTGCCCTTTATTTTCTATAGGAGCCTACTATTTGGAATGGGCAACTAGCTTCAACATTCTAACTAACTGACAGACTCTTTGACAGTTCAAAAGTGCCTGTAAATTAAATTGTTTCATTGAAATGTAATTTGGAGTTGTTCTTCACATTTTGGTATGGATAGACCAACGAAATCATTCGTTGTTCGTAAGAAGCCTGAAAGTCTAACAAGGGGTATCGTTTTAACCAATAACTAGGTTGTGGAGGTCAGTTAAGCAATCACTCCATGTATATAGTACTGGTATTCAGCTGCATCTGAATGGACTGGAAGCCGACCCCACCCGAAAAGGCAATGCAGGTGATGATAGACAAACGAAAGAATTAACTAGGTATTTTGTAACCAAAAAATATTTGAAAGAGTCGTTTGATGTAGGTAAATGGACATTTACAACTACAAGGTCTAGGTAAGTGTTAATGCTGTTGATACTTAAGTAAATACTTACAAAACCTGTAAAAGTAGTCTTTTATTATACAACGAGTAACATAATTAACGCAAGACCTCATACACCCCCAATTACAGTATTGAGTTCAAAGCATAATACGAAGACCAAAACTATATTTTTTTAAGCTAACTGATATTATTAAGAAAAACGTGTCGACCCAAGCATTACTTTATGCATTTCAAATTGAGTCTTATTTCTTAAATTTTAAGATTGAATTTTCTTTGGCTCAATCGGTGGTAGGTATGGCAAAACACATAATTTAAAAAAAAATTGATTCAGTACCTAGTCAGTTAGGAACAAACTACTTTCAGGTCTTGCGTCTATTCTGTTACACCTTGTATAATCAATAATCACCCTTACACAGCGGAATAAAAGATAAAAACAATAATATAGTAGATATGCGAGTAGGTACATGATAGCAATTGTAACTTTTACGCGAATTTCAAAGCAGGAGCAGCCCTTTTAAATTCAAAGTTTACGAAAACTCACCCTATTTCCACGAAATACAGTTCAAAACTCATTGTGTAGCAACTAAGTAGTTTTGGCGCCACCCAGACAAAGCTTCGCCAACGAAAAAAAAATACTGCAGTAACGAATTTTACTGTGCAATTCAATATTTTCTCTATTCTGTGAGCAGTAAGGTGGAAAATCATTTGACAAAACCAAAAGTAGCACCAAAAGCATACCAATTATATTGAAAAGTCAATACTGGAGCTGCATAAATCTGCTACAGGAAATTTAACCTAAACTCTCAGCCATAGAATCCAAATTACTCGGAGAATAAATCGTGACTACTGACGTTTTAAAGTCGCGCAACTGAAAATTGTGGCGCCAGACAGGCCGGCGCCCGCCATCTTGCCGCATTTCGTTTTCCACGGAGGCACAGACATTAGCCTGTTCAGCCAGCTTCCGCCTTCGCCCTATTATGCCATCTAATTTAGTATTATGGCCGTCTAACTTTGCAAATAAGATATCTGTGGCTATTCTTATAACATTATCCGTAGTATAAGTGCTTTTACTTGAGATGTTTTTGTTGTCATTATGACTCATTTTTAGTTACTTTTGTAATTCTGCAGTTAGACTGAAATCGTGATCGAGTAGGAATTGTCCTAACCTAGACAGACACCAGAGGATCAATTTTTGAATATTTAAGAATTAAAGTTCTAATCCTCTCAATCTGGGAAAAAAGACTTCTAATTTTTAACCGACTTCAAAAAGAAGAAGGTTATCATTCGACATGTTTATATATTTTTTTAAAATGTATTTTCGGGCATCACTCCATCATCTATAGATGGATTTACTTTTTTTTGTTCGAAAGGGGTTTATTCCGAAATGGTCCCATTTCAATTTCATATAGATGCGTTTCGGAGACAGACGACGGAACCCTTCAAAAAATGACAGCAAACAAACCGCGATTGCTGCTATAGTATAAATATGCATTGTTTTGACCCTAAGGATGATGAAATTTCGAATTGTGTGGGGTAGGTACTATAACTAAAAGGTGAAAAATAAAATACTTCAAAAAAAAAAACAACCGACTTCCAAAAAAACACAACAAAGTGAAAAATTACTTTAATTTCGGAAGTCGGTGACTTGGTATATGTGTTTTTTTATGTCAAGTGTTCAATTACGGAAGTACCTCCTTCAAAGAATGGCAGCCTTTTGAGGCTGATTGATTCAGAAAGAGGGAATTCTGGAGACAGCTTGTTTTTGTTTGGAGGTCCCTCTCCCAGGAGCCCTTATAGCTGCTCCGGTAGCTCGTGGGAACTCATCTTTAGAGCTCATTTTGTGTTTAAGCTAGGTAATAAAAGGTGATCCTGAAAAACCGAAGCAAATAAGAAAACAACGTAACGTGATTAATCACTATAGTAGGAATAAATCATTTAGGTCATCATCATCACTTCAGCTGGAAGACGTCCAGCTGGACATAGGCCTCCCCCAATTTGGGAGGGGGGTTGCCAAAATCGTCACGCTTGGCAGGCGGGTTGACGATCGCAGTATAATGGTAAAATGGATTGAGAACGCTGCTGTCCATTCTCTAGTAAGTCCCTTAGTCGCCTCCTACGGCACTGATGCTATTATTTACGTCCAGCATCACACGGAACGGAATCATTTAGAAAATTGGCAAAATATAATATAATTATTGTGTAAAGGGAATATTTAAAAGTGTCAGATTAATTTTGTCTGTATAATATCGCACAGCTCGTGAAACCCTAAGGACAATTCTCGTATTTTTAGAACTCTTTTTTTTTTTTTTTTGTTGGGAAATCATCAAATAACTTCTCCCGCTCTGGTTGGAGCGGAAGGGTGTGTCAGACTTTTACTGACTAAAACCCACCCGTGTTCCCTCAGTTGCCTGTGTGCCAGGGGCCGCGGTATCTCTTTCGAAAAACCCGCACCCCTGGCAGGCATCGGCCCTTGCGGACCCCACCATTTGGTGCTGACATCTCTTTGAGGCGCGCGTGGAACACAATGCGCCGTCGACCCGGGCTTGGTCCTTACCAGACAGCGAGCTACCCATTACTCGCCGTCCGCAAGCCCGCGCCTACGGTGGCCGGGAATCAGCCTGGGATTCCCGACGCCCAGGGCGTCTCCCGCGGCGACTACGGCCGTGAGGGCGCATATACTGCATCTCCCTCACGTGCGCCGCCTCCCTCTTCGCGAGCATTACTGCTTCGCAGAAGGAGGTGACGGCTAACCATTCACTCTCGCTCCGTACCATGGCCTGAACCAGGGCCGGACGCGAGAGATCGCCGCCGCCGATCGCCTCCACGAGGACACGGCGGTGCTCCGCCCAAGCCGGGCAGACCGCCACCGTATGCTCCACCGTGTCCTCAGGGCGATCTTCGCAATGGAAACACCCGGGCGTTTCCTCCCGCCTTATGCGAAACAGGAACCTCCCGAAACAACCGTGTCCGGTGAGGACCTGCGTCAGGCGGAAGGTGAGGACGCCATGCCGCCTCTCAAGCCACTCCTCAAAGAGGGGACTTACCGCCACTATCGTGGCGTGCCCATTTTTTAGAACTCTTATTACTTTCAGTCTCAATCTGTCAAAAATACCAGTAACGTTTATACATTTTAGACAACTTCCTGACATTTTAGAAAATTTCCTGACATTTTAGACAACTTCCTGACATTTTAGGCATCTTACTGACATTTTAGACCATTTCCTGACATTTTAGACAACTTCCTGACATTATAAACATCTTACTGACATTTTTGACCATTTCCTGACATTTTAGACAACTTCCTGACATTTATTGTAAGTGAAATTAGATTGCGACTAGATTTTGTAACTTCTATACCTAATGATAGTTTTATGGGAGAGATAAATAAATAGTAATAATGACATTATTAGCTATACAAAAGCCGCCAAAAAAGCACATTTACGCAGAAGTTGACCATTGAAAAATCCTATGCCAGACTCAAGTCCATGTGTCTCTAAACTCTGTGCTCTAAACGAGGCTTTTCTGAAGAAAACGAAGAAACCTGCTTGGAACCGAAATTCTATGACAAAAGATCAATAATCTATGAAAAGCATCACTGTTTGCTTGTCACGGCCAGTCACGGCCTCTTGAGTATATGTGTTCTGTGGTCACGGCCCATAGAGGAGAGTAAATATTGTCACGGCCACTTTAATCTGCCAAAAAATTGTGGTATCTCTCCACAAAAGGCATAAATGAAGAGTTGAAATTGCGGTCACATAATTAATATAAGTTTTATTCGTTTAACCTCAACCATGGCCTTATAAAATGACCATGTCTTTTTTTATAAATTTCTAAATTTTCGTTATAAATTTAGTGTTTGTTTTCGGGGCAATGTTGTCTCGCGTGTTGCTTGTCCTGCTGGTCGTGCTCGTGTGTCGGGGGGCTAAGGGGGCTGCCTATTCGTGGTACTATGATGCAGATGAGGACGTTCAAAATGCAGATTTCTATGATAGTTATAACGATGGTTAGTAGCTAATGCCAGCAACAATATCTATTTCTATGTTTCAAATAACATACTATATAGTCAGCCTATAATGATCCCACTGCTGGGACACAGGCCTCCTCACGGTAAGAGGGGGTAGGCTGTAATTCACTACGCGGAACCAGTGCGGGTTGGTGGTGGATGTCACAAATGTCTTCGATTTTTTGGTTCTAGGATCCTCACCATGTTTTTCTACACCGTTTTGAGAGCAGAGGTGATGAAATATCCTTACTAATATTATAAACGCGAAAGTTTGTAAGTATGGATGGATGGATGGATGTGTGTTACTCTTTCACGCAAAAACGGCTGAACGGATTTGGATGTTTGGCACACAGATAGATTATAACCTAGATTAACACATAAGGTACTTTTTATCCCGGTAGTACGTTCTCGCGGGATAATTTCCGACGTCCACGCGAGTGAAGCCGCGGGCGGAAGCTAGTTATAAATAATTAATTAATTTACACTAAGTAAAGCGCCTGTCTGGGTTCGAAAGTCCGACCTGTGACTCGTAAGTCGCGGCTGTTACCACTGGTCCATACTGCTTTTCTATGTCTATATGAACTCATTATTTTATAATACATTGTAGAGAGCTTCTGGCTAAGTAATATTAGCCGCACGGTTCGATCGATCAAGTTAAGCTATGCTTGATGCGGTTGGTCCGTGGATGGGTGACCACCTTTATATACCAAGACCCCTCCGTGCCTCGGAAAGCACGTTAAGCCATTAGTCCCGGCTGTCATTTGTGGATCTTTGACAGTCGTTACGGGTTGTCAAGCCCGAAAGTCTGACAACCAGTGTTACCAAGGGCTATCGTATTACCCAGTAACTGGGTTGTGGAGGTCAGATAGGCAGTCGCTCCATGTAAAATATTGGTATTCAGCTGCAACCGGTTACACAGGAAGCCGACCCCAAAATAGTTGGGAATAGAGGCTATACGCAGCTATGATGATGATGATGAAATTGTATTCATTGATGTAATAGTGTCAAGTCCTACTGCTGCGCATGCATCCTGGGTGCAATTTCCGGGTCGAGGGTGTTCTTGAGTTTTGCTAACAGGAATTTCCCAGTAGCCGCCCGAAGTCTGGATTTGTTCTCAATTAATTGATAGCACAAAACTCGCCTTCTCTTGTATGGGACTTAAACATAACCGACAAAAGGGTGTCGACACATGTTGCATCCCACACCAAAGGCCGACCTAACATCCAAGGCATTATGATCATTCCGTCTGGTCTCTTCCCATCTTCCTAGTACGGCGGTTTGTGCTGGGGCGGCTGCTGCAGGTGCGGAAAACCTCAAACGGCGCAAATATTTCAATCTTATTGGAACCTATATGTTCAAGCCGTTTGGGGTTGAAACCTAGGGCCATGGGGTTCGAGTGCTCACTTAGTTTTCCGAGACATTTTCAAGCGGTTGGTCGACTGCTCACGTGACCAAAGCAAAGGCCGATGCCTGCCTGGGGTGCGGGTTGTTCGAAAGAGATACCGTCGCCCCTGGCACACAAGCAACTGAGGGAACGCGGGTGGGTTTTAGTCAGTAAAAGTCGGACACGCCCTCCTGCTCCACCCAGAGCGGGAGAAGTTATTTGATGATTTCCCACCCAAAAAAAAAAAAAAATTGGGCTGGCCTATTTTTCAGCCAAAGAATCAGCATTGCCATACAACGTGGCAATGCTGCCTGCCTTTTGGGCACTTTTCCCATTGCCAACGATGCGGACGTATGATTTGATGCCTTATGATATTTTTTTTCTTTTTTATATACCTGTACATATTATTATTTTAAGACCAGTACCTAGTTTTTTTTTTTTTTTTTTTTTTACTGGCGAAATGTGACCGTACGACATACAGGTAAACTTCTGTTATCAACTCAGCCTATCGCAGTCCACTACTGGACATAGGCCTATCCCAGGCTGCTCCCCAACACTCTATCCTCCGCGTTCCGCATCCAGTCCGTCCCAGCCATCTTTTTAAGGTCGTCGGTCAGCCATCTTTTTAAGGTCGTCGGTCCATCTAGCTGGTGGGCGTCCCACACTACGTTTGCCGATACGCGGTCTCCACTCCAGGACACGTCTGCTCCACCGTCCATCGGTCCTTCGACAAACATGGCCAGACCACTGCCACTTCAGCTTGCTCACTCTACAAGCTATGTCGGTGACTCCGGTTCTTTTCCGGATAATTTCATTCCCGATTCTATCCTTCAAAGAAACTCCGAGCATAGCCCGCTCCATAGCGCGCTGAGCGACCTTAAATTTGTGGACCAGCCCAGCTGTCAGTGTCCGCGTTTCGGCACCGTATGTCATTACGGATAGGACGCACTGGTTGAAGACCTTAGTCTTCAAGCATTGCGCAATAAGTTTAAATTCATAGTAAATAGAAGTACTTTGCATAAATATTTACGCATACACAGTATTGATTTTACCAACCGCAAAAATAATTCTAAATTCATCTTGTAACTTTTGTAACATATTTCTCAAAAAACTATGAAAAAATCCGTTGCGAATTTTGATTCGGTTTTCACCGTCATTAACCACTTTTTTGTGATTCTTTTTCTTTAAGATGATTTATGAGTTAAAAGATATTCTCTATTATAACCGCAGAAATAACTTTGGCTTTACAAAGTTTTTTTATTGAGATATATGAAAGTAAGCTAAAAAATTAGGTAAAGGCTTATACATTTCTCAAAAAACTTATTTTTGTGGTCGGTAAAATCAATACTGTGCAAGTGCATGCGTAAATATTCCACCTAAATACAAGAACGCTTCATTGTGCCTGGTCTGACACACACTTGGCTGGTTTTAACTTTATTTCTTTAATTTGGCGCAGAAATCAAATCTCCCCAAACTGTCATGGAGTCTACCACCCGTTTGAAACGAAGGGACCTGGGCGACCGCGACGTAAGGACGCTCAACCCTGAAGAAATCGTTGATGTGAAAGGTACCATACTCCCTCAAATAACGACAAGTAAACCAGAGAAGATTTCCGGTTCGGTAATCTTCGTGTTTCCGAATTAACACGAACGTCACACCACAGAGGCGGTGTTCGCGAATTATTTTTCTTTGGAATGCTATTAATATAGGTATCTACTATCCTTGGTATTCGTACACATATGGTGAAGTTCTCTCGTCGAACCTGGAAAATCTATCATCATCATCATCATCACTTCACCCGAAAGATGTCGACTGCTGCATATAGGTCTGCCCCGAGCATCGCCACTTCGACCGGATCGGAACATCTATTACCAGTACAAAACGAAGTCGCTTTTAATTTCTGTGTGTTCACTTAGTTCTTCTAAACTACGAGTACATCTTGAATGTCTAGAGAAATTATTCCAAAGGGTTTTTCTGTATGATAAATTAATAATATTTAACTTGGTTATAGCATAGAAATATCGATGTTTTAACAGCATTCCAAATCCGTGGATGTTGCAAGTCTAGTAAATAGTATTTACATAAAATAGCTACGTCTTTTTACTGGCCTACTTCACCAAATCTGATTAAGTGTGGGTAATCTTATAATTCAGATGTACGAACGTAAATGAGGCAAAAGGAGTATGTCAGGATCATAGCAGGTTGCGTTTTGTCGTCGCGCGTAGTTCCTGCCTACTTCCATAGGAAGATGACGTAAGTTTAGGTATGTAGGATTGTAGATGCTTTGTTATTCATTCCCCAGGTGTACTAAAGGACATTCTCCAAGGGAACAAACCCGAGTCTTTGCGAGGGCGGCGAACTGCGCGAGATTATACCGACTCTTACGATTATCTCGAAAATTCCATCAGCGTCGGACCAGAGGCCAAACTTGAACAGGACCTTGTGCCCGTTAAATGGCAGCCTACCGGCGAAGTCCAACAGGAGACCCCTACCGTCAAAGATCAAGAATATTTGGACGACAGGTCGAGCCAGGACACAGAACAACACTGGAGTTTTGTAAGTGTAAATGATAAACGATTTTATTTCTGAAAGTAGGTTTGTAAACTAGATGAGGTCAGTGTTTCCTGTATGACTACTCGGTCAAGAAAGACTGAAACAAACTCAGATGCCACTGTTTTTTGATCATATAGATTGAAGAGCCGCGGAGACGACAAACCTTCACGGACCCGGTGAGGGTTAGTCGTCTCCCCGGCTCTTCAATCCATATGTTAATGACCTCATTGCCGAGCTCAGCAGCATACGTGTCGGATGCACGATTAATGGTGTAAATTGCAACAACATCAGTTATACCGATGACATGGTGCTGCTGGGCCCGTCACCGGGGGCGATCGTGGAGGTGCTGCATGTACATATGTGAGACCTACGCTTCTTCACATGGACTGGTCTATAATGCCAAAAAATGTAAGTACATGGTCTTTGGGGTTGCTGGTAAGTACCGAGATAGTACAGTTGAACTTGTCATAAACGGCACACCTATTCGGAGGGTCAGTAAGTTTGAATATCTTGGGCATTTTCTTAGTGATGACCTCAGTGACCATGCTGACATTGAGAGGGAGCGTAGGGCTCTGGCGGTCAGGAGTAATATGTTGGCACGAAGATTTGCTCGGTGTACCTGACCAAGTTAAGATAACACTTTTTAAAGCTTATTGTCAGAGTGTTTACACCAGCAATCTTTGGGTCAACTACTCAGAAAGGTCGCTGGATGTTCTACGCGCCCAATACAAAAATGTTTTTAGGATGATATTGCGACTGCCTCGTTTTTGTAGTGCCTCAGAAATGTCTGCGGTAAACCATTCCGCTGGATTTCATGCCGTAATCTGTAAAAAAACGGCCTCATTCCTGAGCAGAATAAGAGGCAGTCACAATAGCATCCAGAAGGCCGTAGCGGCAGACAATTCTTCCACCATAATAAGCCATTGAAGACTTATACCTTAGTGGCCATTTCTCCGTATTTTTAGTTGTTGGGTAGTCTTCTCAGTCATGTCTTTAGATTAAGTTACTAACAATAGTGTTTTAAGCAAATCTGTAACTAACAATTTATGGATTTTAGTTATCCGAAATAAAATTATTTGATTTAATTTCGGAAGTCCGTGACTTTGGATACGTATTTAATTTTTTTGTCACTGCCTTCCGAAATTAAAGTTATTTTTCACTTTGTACCTAGTGTTTTTCTGGAAGTCGGTTGTTTTTTTTTAAGTTTAATATTTTCACTTTTTAGTTATAGTACACACGTACGCAACCATGGCGTGCCCACCACTGGGTTAAGACAATCGCATTGTCCATGTCGCCATGAGATCGCGCCGGAGCTCTGTCCGCTTTGCCGCGATTTCTCGCGGCAGCGGAGTTACGCCCCCGGCGTTTTGCCTTCTTGCGCCACTCCCATGTTTGCGCGAGGACCTTTGCCTCCAGATCCCATGGCGGCAATCCGGCAAAATATTTCGTATGTTAATTGCAATTTGCAAATCATTGTCAAACTGTTTGTTAATTCTATTGAGTGATTTTTTCATGAATAGAATTGAATAGAATATAATATAATTCTGTAAATACGTCCGTGTACGCGAATCATATTTTAATCAACATACGAACTGACCTGCACCCTAATTGCGTAACGCTCGATTAATCATAATCTGTTTCGTTTTGAAACAGATGGCTAAACCATTGCTTCTATGTTCGAAAAATGTGTCTGCTCAACAACGTAAATAACACAATGAATATTGTTGAACTGTCAAAATTAAACAGATTATGATTGATCGTGCGTTACGCAATTAGGGTGCTGTTAATTGCAAAAAAACTTAAGAAAATTTGAATTACGCGGGCTATCCTGGAGGTTCCAACACAAGGGGTATCACGTTACCCAGAAACTGGGTTGTGTAGGTCAGACAGGCAGTCGCTCCATGTAAAATACAGGTATTCAGCTGCATCCAAAAAAAGAATTATCGCTGTGCTGTGGGTCCCATAGCACAGCATAATGCTGAGTGGAAGCCGTCTTATCACAGTCACGGTGTACCGCTGCCGACTATTATGTTCTACTAGCTTTTGCCAGCGGATTCGCCCGCGTGGAGGTTGAAAACTATCTAACGGGAACGTAGTACCGGGATAAAAGTATCCTATGTGTTTTCCGGGTTATAAACTACCTGTGTGCCAATTTTCATTCAAATCCGTTCAGCCGTTTTTGCGTGAAAGAGTAACATAACATCCATACATCCATACTCACAAACTTTCACATTTATAATATTAGTAGGATCAGTAGGATGTCTATGTATAAACCTGTGTTATTTTCATGTTTTTTTTTTTGAATAATCTCATCTTTTTGTAAACACGTGTTTATGTGACAAATAAATGTATTATTCTTTCTTTATTTTCTTTCTTCATCCGGTTAGACTGGAAGCTGACACCAACATAGTTGGGAAAACGCAGGCAGTTGAATGTATGCTTCTCTTAATCTTGGCAGATGTACGAGCCAGAGACGTCCACCTACGGCAAAGATGACATCGTAGCTGAAGTAATGAAGATGATACCTGTGAGGAACGGGCAGGTCCCCAGGCGGTCCTCCATCGATCTCTGGAGGCCCACTCAGAAGGTCCAGACCTGGGGCACTACTGAGGAGACTGAGGAGACGGAAGATACTTTGGTAACTACAGTTCATTACAATTTATACCTTAGGTACAGACGGCACGAGAGGCGTGAGAGGCGGCACGGCGTCCTCACCTTCGGCCTGACGCAGGTCCTCACCGGACACGGTTGTTTCGGGAGGTTCCTGTTTCGCCTAAGGCGGGAGGAAACGCCCAGGTGTTTCCATTGCGAAGATTGCCCTGAGGACACGGTGGAGCATACGGTGGAGGTTTGCCCGGCTTGGGCGGAGCACCGCCGTGTCCCCGTGGAGGCGATCGGCGGCGGCGATCTCTCGCGTCCGGCCCTGGTGCAGGCCATGGTACGGAGCGAGGGTGCATGGTTAGCCGTCAGCTCCTTCTGCGAAGCAGTAATGCTCGCGAAGAGGGAGGCGGCGCACGTGAGGGAGAGGCAGTATATGCGCCCTCACGGCCGTAGCCGCCGCGGGAGACGCCCTGGGCGTCGGGATTCCCAGGCTGATTCCCGGCCACCGTAGGCGCGGGCTTGAAGACGGTGAGTAATGGGTAGCTCGCTGTCCGGTAAGGACCAAGCCTGGGTCGACGGCGCGTTGTGTTCCACGCACGCCTCAAAGAGATGTCAGCACCAACTGGTGGGGTCCGCAAGGGCCGATGGCTGCCAGGGGTGCAGGTTGTTCGAAAGAGATACCGCGGGCTGGCACACAGGCAACTGAGGGAACACGGGTGGGTTTTAGTCAGTAAAAGTCTGACACGCCCTCTTGCTCCACCCAGAGCGGGAGAAGTTATTTGATGATTTCCAACCCAAAAAAAAAAGGTACAGACGGTTTACTAATATTTGCTATAATTTAAAATGCAATAATTTTATATACCATACTTGTATTTGCCATAATTTCATTAGAAATAACGCTTCAGTTGCTAAAATCGTGAAATTACATAAAATTTAATTCGTGAAGGACTTGATTGAAAAATTCTGCTTGTGACTGGTTTATAGATGTTAACAAGGTCGCAAGGACGTCTTGTGTCATATTATATTGTTGGATCACTCAGATTCTTCCGAATTTGATTCCCTGCGAGTCCGCGGCATTTTGCAAAATACAAGTACATTTACATAAATTACTAACGCGGCACGTTCGCATTCGCGCGGTGTGTGGTCACAGTTCTAACCTTTTTTTTACGGGGGAAATCCTCATGGATGTCCTCTGCCCTGCGGAGGGTGGAGGGGTCTGTCAGACACTTACTGACTAATACCACCCCGGTGTTCCATCTCACACTTGCACCGGGGATCACGGGATCTAATGCGTCTTCCGAGATCCCCCGGCTAGTGCCGGCCCCCCTTTGCGGGCCACCTCGCGTTAAGGGGGGAGTGAGGTGTTAAACTCCTCCCTTAAATTATATAGACGCACGTGTGGAACACTACGCGCTGCCATCTCGGGTCTTAAGGAATAGGAGGCGACGGATTTCCCCAGATCCGTCGCCCCTGGACCCATTTAGAGGGCTGGAAGCGGGCGTTATCAGCCCTCCGCCGACGCCCGGTGCGTCTGCTGCGGAGCGGGTTAGCGGAAGCAATCTCCTGCTCCCTCTCCGCTGCCTCCTTCTGCGCAATTACTGTTTCGCAGAAGGATATCACCGCCTCCCAGAACTCTCGCTGCGACCGTCGACTTGACAACGGCCGGCAGCGACAGGTCACTGCCAACACCTGAGATGAGGGCACGGCGCGGCTCTTCCCAAGCGGCACACTCTGCCAGCGTATTCCAAGCCGTGTCCTCCCGACAGTCGACGCAGTGGTGACACCGAGCGTCCGGCTCCAGTTTATGCGACACAGGTACTTCCCGAAGCAACTATGCCCCGAGAGCACCTGTGTCACCCGAAACGACAAGGAGCCGTGCCTCTTCTCGAGCCAGCACTCGAGTACCGGCCGCACCGCCCCAATGATGGTGGGGCCGGCGTGAAAGCCTGTTCCGCCATTCCGCTACCAAAGTTGCGCGAAGCTGTGACCGACGCGGCTCCAAATGTCGCTGCGTCAGCCACTCGCCCTGCGCCCTCGAGTCCTCGCTTTATCATTTCGGTGGCATTTAAAATGAATCTCAAATATGTCATATATGTCTTACGATATTTTGATCCCATCTAACATACATTAATTAAAATAGACTGAAGAACAATTTAAAGTTAAAAACAATACTTAACTAAATCCTTAAAATAAAAATAAACACCGAAATGAGACATAAAACACGACATGTTGAACCCTTGACCCCTGTGATGACGAAATGGTTTAATTGAAATAAACGCTTTATATTTGAGTTTGAATGTCATGAATGAATGACGTTTAGGCACACTAGAAAGATGTCTCTCAGACTAACTCATATTCTTTATTTTAAGAAATGTCACATCTATCACCTGTATGTTTGTTTATATTGTAGATTTACCCGCAAGAAACCACGATGTACAGCAACTCTGACATGCTAGCCTCAGTGAGGAAGCTGGTTCAGCACTGGAGCTCCAGCAGCAGTGTAAATGTAAGTATAGTTGTTCAAGGACAAGGATATTTTGTAGCGTGGCCAAATTGGAACTAACGCCGCCATTTTGTTTATAATGCCTTAAAAAAGGAGGTTCTAAATTCGTTTGTATTTGTTTAAGTTGGTTCTCTGCCCTTTCGCCGAAAATTGTTTGCCAGATTTTCACTTGCCAACTAACGTTTGCCAAAACGAGCCAAACAATTTTTGGTGAAAAGGCAGGATACCGTTTAAGTTTGATACCTCAGAACTCCGTCATTTATAAACCGATTTTAAAAATTCTTCTTTTGTCGGAAAGGGTTATGGTAGATCCAGTTCTGAAATGTGGTTTTTGAGTAAGCTTCAATATTACGTATTTTTTCTTCTTAGTTTATTTTGATGAAGAAATCATCAAAATAAACTTCTTGTCACTGTGTTTTACTTAGCAAGTGAAGGTATACGAATTTGTGTGGGATAAGTACCACAATTTATAAAAAGAAACCTATTGATGATTTAAATCATTTTATTTATGTAAAGTCATATTTGTTACGGTCACAAATCATATTTAAATCAACATAAACCTTTGCACTGGCCGGCAAATTGCAAACACGTATAAAAATTTGAATTTCGCCGGCTACCCTGACTTATGGGATATTATAAATGGCATATCAAATAAATAATCGCCTATCAATACATACTCATCATTTATATTCTTATTTACATCTAATAACTTACTTCACTACAAATAAACTAAATGTTTAACAAAACTCAAACTGCAGATAATTCGAAATTATACATCAATATAACATTACTTTTTTCCTCATAATGCAATACAGTTAAATTTATTTTTGTACAAAAATACTACATACATAGCATAAATACTGACTGCACAGCAAATTTTCCATATTTCATAGCAAAATAACTATCCCAGTCGCATATTAGACAAACATACGTTTACGGATATCTGGACGCAAGAGCGAGCGAAGCGAGCTCGGGACTTGCGGCACCCCGACACGGACAGGTTAGGTTCGAAGGGGATGGCGGGGTCTGAAAGACCCCGCCATCCCCTTCATGTTAGGTTACTTCAAATCCCGCACGCAGAAATAGGAGACCCGCGAAGCGGGGCTCCGTCGAGCTATCATGGCAGGTGGTTAAGGGTAGTCTTTCCCTCCCGACGCCCTTTATTTAGAAAAACTGCTGTACATAATATAAAAATAGAAGCTATATTTAAAAGAAAAAGAGTTAACATGTATAATGTGCATTAATATTATTAGCTGTGCATTGATGAAAAAGCTTTTGCTTTAGGAAAAAACGCTGTACGCTGCGAAAATAAATTGTAGTGTGTTTAGTGATATTTTGAGTTGAATATTTTGCTGTGCAATCAGTAATTTTGATGGGAATTCGGAATCTTATTGCATAGAAACAGGATATTTTTTGATTTGCGTTTAAATACTACCCCTGACTTATTGCGGGCTTAGGTCACACAGCGCAATATTATAATAATCCGTAGTTTGTTGTTTAATAAAGTGAATATTTCTTTTCACCTCACAGGCTCGGAAAGATTCTGTTTGTCATTCGAAATCTGCGTGCAAAAGTGCATTTTACCCGCTAGCGTGGAAAGAGTTTTTGAAATTCGAACCTTTTCTTCAATAATTTTCTATACCGACATCGCCAGTCCACTGAAAATACATTAATACTTATTTCATATCAGTGCGCCAACCCCATTTTTAGAATAATCGCACTGGCCAGCACGACTGCATGAAAAAAAAAATCATCTCTATTCAATTCACTTTCCATAAGTTCGGTTTGTTTTTGATAAAATCGTAAGAAATCATTAAATTTGAGCGACTCCAGCAGCGACGAAGATATAAATTTAATACCTGCAGAGTTAGTGCAAGTGGTAACATTCTACCGAATTTAGTTTTCTTCTTCTTCGAAAAATCGCGCGAAAAGTACATAAAAGCGTCTAATTTGTTCAATGAATGGATACATTCTATAGGCGTAAAAACGTTTTCGAAGCCTACAATGCAATGAACTACACTAATTTAATATTTTATTTAGGCGGTTTTTCTTGCACCTAGCATTTTTCTCGCTGTAGTGAGGCGAAATTGTGTTTTTCGCTTGGCAGCAAAGTTATTCTGCGTCTCGTACCTTTGAAACTCTCGTTACGCTCAGGATTCTATATTTGAACCACTCGCTTTGCTCATGTTTCAATCCGAGAATCCAACGCTTGCTTAACTTTCAATACAAGTACTCGCGCCAAAAAACAACATTGCGACCTCGTAACAAATAACTATTATATTGTAGGTGCAAGAACCCACGACGACGTACAGTAACTCTGACATGCAAGCTGAAGTGAGGAAGTTGGTTCAGCACTGGAGCTCCATCAGCAGTGACAATGTAAGAATAGTTGTACAAGGACAAAGATATTTTGGTGCCTGGCTGGATTCGGAATTAACACCATCATTTTGCTTTTAACCGACTTTATAAAAAGGAGAAGGTTCTCAATTCAGTTGTTTTTTTCTTTTTCTTTTTGATACCTCAGTGACAATTAGAAGCCAATTTTGGAAAATTCTCCTTTTATTTGAAAGGGTATTTTTTTCTAGTTGTGCCATAAAAAAATTGTCAAGTTCTGATGAGTGGTTTATGAGCAAGCTTCAATAATACGGATTTTTTCCACTTAGTTTATGTTGATGATGTTATAATAACTTCCTTCGCTGTTATTTACCTACTTAGCAATTGAAGGTATACGAATTTGTGTGGGGTAGACTAAAAAGTGAAAACCGTCTTCTAGCAAAAACATTACAAAGTGCTGCTACTGCGCCCAACACATCTAAAAGAAAGATTTCATGAACGAATTTTGATGACATGGTTCTGGTATAACATTAATCGGTAGTTTGTTGTTTAATTAAGTGAATATTTCTTTACATTGTAGATGCAAGAACCCACGATAAAGTACAGGAACTCTGACATGCAAGCTGAAGTGAGGAAGTTGGTTCAACACTGGAGCTCCATTGCACAGGACGACAGCAGCAGTGTTAATGTAAACAAATTTCGGTGTAAAATATAATAAATAGTCTTGTAGAATCAGAGGGCTCGTGGCAGATCGCATCCACACCGGTCGATCGATGTTAGGCTACGCTACAAACGATCAGTTTGTGGAGCACGCCTCGGGCAATACGTTAGTCCCTGAGTCCCGGCTGTCATTCGTAGATCTTTGACAGTCGTTACAGGGAGTTACAAGCCCAAAAGTCTGACAACCAGTCTTACCAAGGGGTGTCGTTTTACCCAGTTACTGGGTTGTGGAGGTCAGATATGCAGTCTTCATGGAAAATAATGATATTTAGCTGCATCTGGTTAAACTGGAAGGTGAAACCCAACCCCAATATAAAGCAGAGAAAAGGCTAGATGAAGAACACCGATACGAGTACAGCAGGGTGAAGTACTTCGGTAACCCAGCCTACGTGAGACTGTCAGCAACACCAAAGCGTTGCTGAGCTTCCTCGAGGAGCTGGCGTGGATCGAATAACCGATTTTCCCAACCGTACGCAAAATACGCGCTATGACGTGGAGTAGCGGACACCAGCCCGTATTACATATTACCTATAAGGCCAGGCAGATATGATGCGTTAGTATTTTTTTCAACACACTTGCTTGGAAACTGACTCCTAGGGCCGCGTTTTTAATTACATTTTTTTTTAAATCTCCGCAAAGAGTTTTTATATATGCTGCTAAACGGTTTTGCCAATGCTTTTATTTACACCCGCGTGCGCATCGCTAGCGCGGCGGAAAAATACGCGCTATTTTCCATAAATATTTGTAAAACGTTTTCGTTATATTATATTATGGTTAATTATTATCGAAAATGTCGGCTTCTCAGGAACTAGAGAAATTAACTATACAAGTCTGTTTCTTCTTCGCAAGTGTGTGGAGAAACGTCGTATGAAACGCGTGTAGCATTAACTATAGTTCTTAACACATTTTTATCATAGTGTACTATTTTATCGCCAGCAAGAATCCTCTTCGTACAACAGCGCTGCCATGCGCACAGCTGTGAGGCAGTTGGTCCAACACTGGAGTCCTCATGGCAAGGTGAGCACCGTGGACAATCTATGGCAAGGGGAGAGGTATTTTCACAAAAACTGGGATTGTTCTAAAACATATTAACCCATAGATCTGTAATCGATACCAAGCACGTACAGACAGCGTCACTATGTGAGGACCCCTTGGGTTTAAAATATTATACTGCTATAACATTCAATTAATTACGATCATATAAATCATTGACTGTCCTAAAGCATTGATGAGGGTTCGAACTATGGTGTAGAGAAAGAACTAATTGTGTATCTATTTTATTTCATATTTTGTTACTTTATAAGATTTTTTTTTTTTGATGATATCAAACAAGAGTTGATGTCGTTAATACAAATAATAAAAAGTAATGGGGCGAGCAATGAACCCTGGGGGACTCCACTGGGAACAGGCACTCAACCAGACATATAATTGCTTAATACTACTGCTTGGGATCTGTTCTCCAGATAAGAAGAAAACCATCTGAGTAGTTCACCTCGTATTCCGATACCATATAACTTTGATAGTAAGATCTCATGGTCAATCCGATCAAAAGCTTTACTGTAATCAGTATAAACGACATCAACCTGCTTTTTGTTAACCATGGCGTCAGTAATAAAATCATTGAGCAGAATTAGGTTGGTGAAGGTAGACTTTCCTTTCAAAAAACCATGTTGAAAGGAACTAAACGAATTTTTAAGAGTACTATTATACACCTACAGGCTTAGCATGACGCTTCCTATTTCTACTCTACCGTAGAATTGAAATCGCTTGTCTACCTTTCTCGGTTAAAAACTATCAACTGTCTATACGGAAACGTCATTTTTGTCTACTCTTCCGTCGACAAAACGCTTCTCTACGGTTCTTGTGCTAAGCCTGCTGGTTATAGATGATCCTTTCGAAAATTTTCACCACAATACAGGTCTCGGCCTGTAGTTTTCAATCTTGGTTTTTTTAACTGAAAGCCGATTTCCAAAGTTCAGGTACAACGCAAGTATCCAAGGATTTCCTGAAGAGAATCGAGACAGGTTGGGCAATTGAAGTCGAACATCGTAAAATTTGGATGAAATATTATCTGGGCCAGCCGCTTTAGAAGTATCCAACTTGCGAAGCAAGTTAGAAACTTCTTCAACGTTCACTTCAATGCTACATATATCAGATAGGCTGGAAGATTCAGTAAAAATAGGTGGTGAAGAAATTCCATGACTAGGGCTTGTATCCAGAAGTGTAGTATGAAAGTACGTAGAAAACGCTTCGCATATTGTTTCTCCGGTACGCAACGCTTCGTTATTATAGTTTAAGGTGCTCGGAACTGCATTTGAGTTGTGTCGTTTTTTAACGAAGGTCTTTTTGGACCTTAGGACTTTCTTTAATGGATTTTCTTTAATGGATTTTTCAATTAAATTCAAATAATTTTCATAACATTGCGATTCTAGTAACTTTACCCTTTCACGAAGAAGCTTAAATGTTGACTCATCTGCTATATTGCCGTACGTCTTAATTTTTTTTAAATATTTGTATTTTTATTTTATTGTTTTAATTAATGCCGAATTTGTACCAAGTTGGATATTTTTTGCTACGATGTAATGGAATGTATTTTGTTTATAAATTGAGGATAAAATGATTGAAAAACTTTAATGAACCATCGATTGATCGTGTCGCAAACTCGGATTCTCTGTCAGTCGTGGAAATTTCTTTGTTGATAGATTCATAGCCACCCTTGTCGAACAGATATTGCGTGTTCCCTCAGTTGCCTGTGTTCCAGGGGCCGCGGTATCTCTTTCGAACAACCCGCACCCCTGGCAGATATTGCGTCCGTGACGCGTATTCTAATAGAGGAGCTTCAACGAAATCCATATTAATTAGTAGTGCTGGATGATAGGCGTCAATGGGTACAAGTGGAGTTGAACATTCACCCACAGTAACAAATTGGTTAGAAAGTACCAAATCTAAAATTTTCCCCATACTTATTAGGAACACCATTGTATTGATCAAAATCTAGGGTACATAATTCGTCACCAAGTAAAACTTCGTCAGGACCATTCGGGTTCTTTGGGACGAGCGATAAATTGTCAGATAGGACCCAGTTAATACCGCTCATGTTAAAATCACCAATGATGAGAAAGGTATCAGAAGAGTTACTCATAACTATTTGGTTTAATTTTGTGAGGTAATTGCGAAATCGTAAAGAAAAAGAAAGTCCTAAGTTTTGCTGACTTATATAAACAACACAAATATTTAAGGGAATATATTTACGTGTATTTGAATGTTTCAGTCGTATGCTGAGCCATAAATCCTCTGCTGTAGAATAGAAGGTAGGTTGGCATATTACTGAAAGTTCCCTACGTGTAGCAATAAGCACACCCCCACCACGCGATCGCCCGGTCAAAGCATAATCTCGATCACGACGCCACACAATGTACCGTTCATCAAAGAATTCGGAATTTATAATTCCATCCAATAACCATGTCTCGGTAAGAACAATAATATCAAATGAGTTTAGCAACATTTGAAGATAAAAAGTATCACTTTTAGTTTTAGGAGCCAATAAAAGCTAAGACTAAAAATTGTTTATACTTAAATCAGTATAATCCATTAAAATAAAGCATTTCATCAAATAACATTGCAGAATAAGGTACAATTGAATTAAACAAGTATAATGATGGTAAAAGTCAAGATTTGCGCGAGCGAATGAATCATACGATGTTATAGCAAACAGCGCGATAAGGAACACAAAGCATACATACAAGTAACTAAACAAAAGAGAGGTGTCGGACTCATTAGTGCGGCAGAGGTGTTAAACATTTTGCAAAAAGTTGTTGTGACCCAAATGGTATTAAGCATTTTGAGCCATCTAAGTGTCACATTAAGAAGCACATTAGACAATCTTGTTAAAATCTGACTCCTTTTTTATAATAAAAACTTTCGAATGATTATTTTTTAACCGACTTCAAAAAGGAGGAGGTTATCAATTCGTCGGAACCTTTTTTTTTTTTTTTTTTTTTTTTTTTTTTTTTATGTATGTTCCCCGATTACTCAAAGATGGCTGGACCGATTTGGATTTTGTTTTTTTTGTTCGAAAGGGTATACTTCCCAGGTGGTCCCATGATCATCAAGTCAGGATCTGATGATGGGAACCTGGAGAAATAGAGAGAACTCTTCAAATTTTATAGGCACACGAAGCGATTTAGCTATTTTTTGGAAGAGTACTTTCTCGGAGTGGTCTCATTTCAATTTGGTGAAGATCTGATGAAGAACTTTGGAGATAGGCAACGGAACTCCTCAATAAATGATAGCAAATGGACTGGGATTGCTGTAATCTCATGTCTGTCTATTGCTTACACCAGTTCATAACACATAACATCACGCCGGTATGCTGTGAAGGGGTAAGCACATGTGGACCACTAAAAAGTGAAAAATAAAAACTTTTTCCAAAAAAAAAACAACCGACTTCCAAAAAACCACTACAAAGTGAAAAATAACTTTAATTTCGGAAGGCGGTGACAAAGAATTCAAATACACAAAGACACCGACTTCCGAAATTAAAGTTATTTTTCACTTTGTAGTGTTTTTTTGGAAGTCGGTTGTTTTTTTTTTGGAAAAAGTTTTTTAAGTATATGAACTTTACCATGTTTAACCCATACTTACTCATAATGTTTTTCCTTAGCAATGCTTTTAACTTTGGTTAAAAGCTTTCTGTACTCCACGCTTAGATAATCATTAATATACAAGGTGTCTCAAAAGTAAGTTCACATTTGCTTATCTTATTACGCGAAAGCAACTATTCTGAGGGGCGCGGGGGGTATGTCAGTCGGTAGTCTGGCTCTTGGGAATTTAGTCGCTATGGAGCGTTTCTCTGGTGCGGACCGTGCGTTGTGCGTACGTGAGTTTTACAAAAACGGTAATTCGGCGACTGTAGCGCGTAGAAAATTCTGCAGTATTCGACATATTCGTCACTTAAATGATGCGCCTAGCACTCGACTCATTGCAAAATGGGTTGAGAAGTTTGAAGAGACTGGGTCAACTCTGGAGAAACCAAAATCTGGGCGGCCAAGAACAGCCGAAAACGTGGACAGTGTTACTCAGTCTATTCGAGATGATCCAAACCTCTCGATTCGGAAGCGTGCTGTTTTAACGCCTATGGATTTTTTCCTGTGGGGTTATGTCAAATCAAAAGTTTACGCTAATAAACCGACTTCCCTGGCACAATTAAAAGAAAATATCCGTCATGAAATGGCAGCCATCACGGAGACTACCTGCCGAGCTGTCATAGGCAATTTTAGTGCCCGACTAAATGAATGCCGAGAGCGCAACGGTTTACATTTGGACAATGTTATTTTTAAAAAATAAATTCCCAAACAGTGTACTTCAATATAAAATAAACATTTTTTCAATAAAGCTAAGACTTTTCTTTTAAAAAAAGATTTAAATGTGAACTTTCTTTTGAGACACCCTGTATATACGCTGAGATGAGCCTTGAAACACGATGTCGCAAGTGGATAGGTCCTTCTTGGCGTGTGCCGCCGCAATGAAATCTTCCTTTACATATCGGTTTAAAAAACTCACTGTTATTAGCTTTTCATTGGAACCAAAAATAAGAACCCTTGAAATATAGTTCACCTGGGTTTTGGGACAGCTGTAGTTAACTGTACGGCCGATAGCCTCGACAATTGAGTACAAATTCTCATTCTTCTTTATAGGAACCCCCTTAATTTCAACGTTGTTCAGCCTGGATCTCTGTTCATAAGTCGAGAGTAGATACTTCGTGCTCGCCAAGTTGGTCTGTAAACATTTCACTAAGTCCTGAAGCTTATCAAATGCAGACACTTTTGCTTCAACTTCCACAAGTCTTGTGTCAAAATCGTCGAGTCTCCCGCCAGTGCCCTCACATGTCAACTTAAGCTCAACTTACTCCTCCTTGATCGCGCGAATATCGTCTACCAAGGTCGGTAAGTTAAGTAGCTGCCGCTTCATGTCGCGTATCTCGCTTAATATGGTATCCAGCGACGCAGGTTCAGGGGTAGGCACAACTGGTAATGAGGTTCTGCAAGTGGGGCATTTCCATTGAGCCATCCTATTGGCACCCAGCTTTATCCATCCGGTTTCTGAGATTTTTGCTCATCCAAAATCTAAGTGTTTTTTGCAACTGCCACACTGGATGCCATAGTTGAACTGCACGTTACAAACTGCGCAAGATTTCATTTTCCAAATTATATAATTTGAACTGAACTGGAGACGTAAAAAGGTTGGCGATCTATTTCTTTTGAGCGGCGCGTACTATGTGCGTTTGAGTGTCTACACACGAATTGACATACACATTATAATTTAAATAAATGGACTAAACGAAGCCATAATATACCAGAGGTGGTTTGACTCCTGAGCGTGCGAGGGAGTCAATGAAACCGAGGGTTTATTAAGTTGGCGTTTAGTCTCGAGGTGCAAACTGTACTTTTCACTTTGAGTGCGAAAAAAATAGTTAATTTAGTACAAAAACATTAAATAAAATATATTACTTAATAAAATAAAAATCACAATATCTAATAAGTATGTCTTTTGCTCTTTGCTCGACGTCAAACTTCACTGTCACTGTCACTTACCCATTCTTCTCCATACGAAACTACATTTTGGAGGGGCGACTAGAATCAATTCTACTTTAATGTAAATGTTGACGTTCAAAAATGGCTTTTAAGTGCCTATTTGAAATAAATGCTTTGACTTTGACTTTGGCTCGATTCTCTCCCCCCCACCCCACAATCTCACGTGAGTCATTTCAAAATGCGTATTTTTAGTGTAAAAACGTTAATCTGTGCTTACTTGCGAAGGATGTATGCGGTGCGTTTGGCTGGCTCGACTGGCCGGTGATGGTTTCTTTGGCTCGATTCTCTCCCCCCCACCCCACAATCTCACGTGAGTCATTTCAAAATGCATATTTTTAGTGTAAAAACGTTAATCTGTGCTTACTTGCGAAGGATTTGCGGTGCGTTTGGCTGGCTCGACTGGCCGGTGGTGGTTTAACAATCGGGAACTATTGTGCTACTTTGTGGCGTTGCATAACCGCGATAAAACTAAATAAATATTAATTACGTGATATTCAACTCGACCCCCCACGAGAGATTGGGTGAGATTCGACTCGACTTCCCCCTAAAGACCTCACGTAATTAATGGACGCCCTTTTTTGGACTAGAAATAAGGACAACTACGTGTTCCCTTTCACCGGCTTCATAAGGTTCATAACTCATTTGTTGGTCTTGACCTTTTATAACAATCTTCCCTGTTCCTTGCTAGATTTGCATTTTAGTGCGTTTAAAGCTAAAGTAAAATCCACCCTTTGTTCAAAGGCATATTATTCTATCAACGACTACTTAAACGATAAGAATTGTTGGTCGCTGTGATTAACTCAAGATAATGTGTATGTTCTTTCACCAGAATTAGCTTACCTACTGACAGGTTATATAATTATGTTAGTTCATATAATTGCTTATTTTATTTGACTGTATAATTCAGTTTATTTTTATTTATTGGTGACTTAATCTACTCATTATAATATTTTTTTAATGAGTAGTATTGTAATATGTAGTTAGCTAGCGACCTCGACAATTCATATTATTCTTGCCAGTGCAACCGGCAGCAAGCTCGTCATGCTCCCTTAGATGTCACTGCTTGCGGTAGCGTCGGGGGTCGGGTTGCCTCCTTCCCTCAAATATGGCGAGGGGGGTAGTGGCTGATCTTTGCGTTATGCTCGTGAACGGGTGCTGCTTGTGGTGACTGATCGTGTTGCTGGCCATGGTTTTATTACTGTTAATTGTATTAAGTTTCTATTAAGTTCAGTCCAAAGGTCCTAGTTTAACTTTTGTTACTTCAAGTCATAGCTATATTTACATAAAGCAGTATTGCATATGTAAGTGGGCATGCCCTTTATGCCTGAAGGCTTTTATTTAAATTATAAGTTCTGTTATTTTAATTTTTATTATTTATTTCTACTTGAGTACCTATAGTTTTCAATGTTTTTATGCTATACTGGCGTGTGCTAGCTGACATAATTATGGCAAATTTAATGTTTCTTTGTGTTTCGTAATGTTAATTACCTACTATTGTATAGAATCAAGTTCTTCTAACTGAACAACAGACAGCTGTGCTACTGGAGAGTTTGTTGCGCCACTTCTTCCCAGCTAAAGCACAAGGAAGTGGTGAAGGGCGGGCGTTTTGGGGGGATTGTCTTATGTAATTTTGAAATTCAAAAAGAGCTGACTTTCAGCCTAATTTAAAATAAATGACTTTTGATTTTGATTTTGCACCTAGCATTTTCCTCGCTGTAGTGAAGTGCAAAGTTGTGTGTTTCACTTTGCAGCAAAGTTATTCTGCGTCTCGAACCTTTATAACTATTGCTGTATTCTTTTCTTTCTTTTTATAATTATAATGTTCATATCACCCAAAATGGGAAAAATATAATAAAAATATTAATTTTTAGATGAACCAGCAAAATACCGGGAAACAAACAGAAGTGAGGAACTTGGAGCACTGGAACCCTATTCTCGATTATAACCCTTCTTTTCACGTTCAGAGCCAAAACCCATCTATGAATGTTCAGCACTGGAGCTTTTCTGACAATGCTCAGACCCGAATTCCTTCTGACAATGTTCCTCACCGTGTCGCTTCTGACAACGTTAAACCCCAGAACCTTTCATTGAATGTTCAACACTGGAACCCATCATTGAATGTTCAACACTGGAACCCATCATTGAATGTTCAACACTGGAACCCATCATTGAATGTCCAACACCAGAATCCTTCAATTAATGTTCAGCACTGGAGCCCTTCTCAACCTGTTCAGCAAGGGAGCTCTTCTGAAAATGTACAGCACTGGAGCCCCACTATCCACGTTCAGCAATGGGACCCTGTTGCAGCAGATAATCAAGCAAATCTGGTGAGTCTAAAAAATCTCCCCTTTAATATAAACATAATAAAACGGGAGAAACTGACTGAATGGCTGACTGACTCATCAACGCACCGGGCAGTAAGTAAGTAGGCGCAGTTCGAGTCCGCGCCGTTTTTTTTGTGACTAATTCAAGCAATGAGCGAGCTAAGCGATCCCCCACAAGACAAGCGAGTGCAACACACAAGCATATTATATAATCGAGCGAGCGAAGCGAACCCACTTACTCCACGAGACGGCTTATAAACCAAACAAGCAAGCGGAGCTAGCCTTCTCCACAAGAGCGAGAGGAGGAAGACTTCTCTCGAGACCAGCGTGCTAAGTAAGCCTACCTTCGCCACGAGTGAGCGAAGCGCAGTAGGTGGCTTTCACTATTTCCTAAAGTGTGTACGCTTCCTTCGCTCGTAGTTAAAGTAAGCTTGTTAAACTCGGTTTTCTTGTAATAGGGGCTCGCTTCGCTCGCTCTACGCATGTGAAAGCGTGCTCCACCTACTCGGTGGGAGGTTAAGATCACTCCGCTCGCTAGTTTTGTGAGGGGTTCGCTTCGCTCGCTCTTCCCATGTAGTTACTCATTCGTAGAGTAGATTACATTGCTCCGCTCGATCGTTTTGGTAATGGGTCGCCTTCACGTGCTGGTTTTGTGAGGAGGCTCGCCTCGCTCGCTCTTGTCATGAGCAAGCGCGCTCGGCACACTTATGTAGAGCATGGGCTCGCAGCGCTCGCTAGTATTAAGGGGAACCTAGTCGCGGGCTCGAACTCACTGGTGGGCCTGGCTAAAAAGCACGCTGTCTCACCTGGTTTCGTGTCCAACAGAGATAGTATCAGTGATGACCAGTTAGACGCTAATCTATAGGCCCAACGTTACTGAGTGAGATGCAGGATCATTTATAGTAAAAAATTCGCGAAAAAATTAAAAAAAAGTCCTTTGGAAGATCAGGTTTTATGAAAAAGACAATGCATAAATCAATGACCAATAAAGTTTATTGAACTTTTCGATAATTGAACTTTGTCGGTACCGACTTGGTTTTGGAGATTTTTCACTTCTTTCATTACTTAAAAACACGCCCAAAGTTAAGTAAAATTAGCAAGAAAAACGAATCTTTGTTGGCTCGTAACTTTTTCATGGGTTTTTATTTTAGTATTCCGTTTTCGTACAGACAATATTAATAATGAGACTAAACGATATCATATTTTACTTTGGATGTGTCATGTCAGACAGTGAGTAAAACACTCCCGAAGTTTGTAAGCAAAAAATGTGGACTAGGTTCACCTTAAGAGCTGGATCTATGCCGTTGACCTTGCTCGATTGGGCGTTACTGATGAAAATGCCCCGCGCTGACCCCGCAAGCCCCTGGCAACAATTCCGCGCTGCGTGAACGATTTTCTCGCATCGCACCGAGCGGAGTGGCATACGTACCTACCTATGCGCACGGCCTCATTAGAGGCAAGTTAAGCAGTATTACGTCCTTGTAAAAAAAAAACTGCGAAATGATTTTTGTTTTGTTTGTATGTATAAAGTTTTCTTCGCAAAAGACACAAAACCGCCAAAAGTGGAGAGATTTGGAAGAGACCTACACTCAGCATTGGGTGGCCAAGGGTTGAAGAAGAAGAAGAAGAAGAAGATAAAGTTTAATAACTTGTATGACGTGATTTTTTTAATGATTAAACAAAAGTAAAATAATAAATCATTTTACACAATAGAAACATTTATTAACAATAAATCCGGATAAAAACTCAAAATGGATAAATACTCATAAATAATATCCGTTTTTACTTGAGTATTTATCCCCCCCCCCCCCCGCCCCGACGCCGGTGCGAGTAGACGTGTTTGTAAACGCTCCATAATCTTTATTCATAAAAAGTGGTCTTCATTTTTTTTTTCAACCTTTAACTTTTGTGTATAGTGAAAAACTAACTTATAAAGAAAACTGTAAAAGAATCGCAATATTCGAAGTGACTCCAACAAAAAGTGAATAATAATGCGCACTCTTCAACAATTGAAATTCGAAACGTGCCAAGGCAGGAAAACGAAAATAAGAAAGTACTTATCGACACAATCCAACAGCTTAGTTCGACATTAAGCCTAGAAACACCTATACTCCAGTCTGAGATCAGGGACATGTTTCGCTCCAAGTCAGAAGCAGTCTTTGTGGATTTCAACACTACTCCCAGAAAGGAATTAACTACTGATTTCAAAATACAAGACATACAATAAATCCAGACGCGAAAACAAACAGCCGCAATTGAACTAGGAGCATATTAAATTACCGGGAACGCTATGTACATTCATTATACATCTCGGCGTACTTAACAACTAAGGCGCGATACCTTTTCTACATTGCGCGCTCAAACGTTAAAAACAAAAAGTTTCTAGGGGCCTGGACTTCATACGGGAAAGTTTATGCTAAGAAAGAAGAGGACTCAACACCAGTTTGCATTGATAAAGAAACGAAACTTCACAAACTTATCATATAACTAGCTTTGGTTCAATTCTCTTATTTTTATTTTGTTGTCTTGGCATGCTCATCTCTAGTATTTTTAATTGCATTAGTTCTTTTTTTTGGCTTCATGCTTACACTTAGTTTATTAAGCTTTTATTGTTATTGACGGAATTACACGCACACATATTCCTCATCACGCTTACTCTTTACTCAACTCAAGACACACGGTATTCAAGCGAGTCGAAAACCATTACTCTGGTGTTTACCCTAGCCCACTATCTCCTGCACAATGTCAAATACTTGCATAAAAAGCTACTAAAGTTCCAGAACTGAGTTTATTCGACTTCACATCCACGTCACGTATTAGGCGTGACTGTATTTTTCTCATTGTACAATCAAATGACTACTACGCAAACTATTAACGAAATAAACTCTGATCTGGACGCTATGCAAGTAGCTAAAACTATAATCTGTGACATAGAAAATGAAAAAAATCATATTAAAATGAATAAAAATAGTATCAATATCCTGTAGCAAAATATTCGTAGCATTAACTGTTCCAACTGCTTACTGCTTACGAAATGTAATATGCCCAATTTCTTTACGCTTCTCCAACGATCTGAAATACCCTGGGATATTTTAGTACTTACAGAATGCTGGCTCCCGTCTGCAAAGTTCATCCCTACTCTCGACAACTACAATCATATAGCGACCACCTCACACAAAACTCAAAACGAAGGAGTTGTCATCTACTATAATAAGCTTCTTATTGTAATATCTGAAGAACCCACAGTTACTGACGCTAATTGCCTTGTAGTAAAACTGGAGCGAGAAACTTGCATTATAGGATTATATCGCCCACCTAGTCAAACCGATACTGTTAAAACCGACTCAATTAACACGCTGCTAAACAATCTAAAAACGTTTAAAAACATTTTCTTTTGTGGTGATATAAATATCAAAATTCCAAACAGTTCTGATAAACGATCCTACGACTACCTGAACACCTTGGCTAGCCATGGCTTGTTCCCGGCTCATACCTCATACCTCTCTGCTTAAAAAAGCAAAGAAGAGGAATTTGAAAATACAAAGGGTAACAAAAAACAGTTATAGGAGGTCATTAAAAAAAATGGCGGTTCTGACAAGAGGGCAGACTTCTCTTCCTCCCTTTTGTCATCTACTAGTCTCGAGGCAGACATAAATGACGTCAACAGCTTCTTTGTGAACGTTGAAGCAAAGTTGGCAAATGAAATCTCCACTTCCAAATCTACAAAACCTTGCCACACCAGTGATCACTCATCTGTAACTTTTCTAAATTATCTTGTCCTTCTTTCTATCGATGAACAAGAAATATGCAACCTCAATAAAGGCCTGAAGGAGAATTGTGCAGTAGGAATCGATCAGATTAGCAGCAAAATCATTGAGAGATACGCAAACTACCTCTCTTTTCCCATATCTGTAATCTGTCAATCTCAACGGGAGTATTTCCCGAAGCTTTTAAAATAGCTGTTATCAAGCCCATCCATAAGACTGGAAAAAAAGGCTGTATCAATAACTACCGGCCCATCTCCATTTTACTTGCTCTGTCCAAGATATTAGAACGCCTTATAAATCAGCGTCTAGTTGGGTTCTTGGAAGCAAATAATCTCCTTTTGTCCTCAGAATTTGGTTTTAGATCTGGCAAAAGTACCAATGGTGCAGTTCACGAGTTGGTAAACTCTATTGTGGCCAGCTTGGATGACAGAAGGAGATGCCTGACGGTGTTCCTCGACCTTGCAAAAGCGTTTGACACAGTCTCTATTCCGCACCTTCTAAAAAAGCTTAAACGACTCGGTATCAGAGGAATCTACTTGAAACTGATGGAGGATTATCTTACTGGCAGGAAACAACGAGTGAGGATAAACGACTCGCTCAGTGATGAGCTCCCAGTCATTTTTGGTGTACCACAGGGTAGTATAATTGGCCCAACACTTTTCCTGGTGTACATTAATGACCTCTGCCAACTTTTTCTACTAAAAGGAAAGATCATCACCTTTGCCGACGATACTGCACTGTTCTTTGATGCTGACGGATGGGAGGATGTATTCGATGTTGCACAACAAGGTTTAAATCGTGTTAGTAACTGACTGCAAGACAATGTTTTGACTCTTAACGTCTCCAAAAGAAAGTACATAGCTTTTGCTCAAAGATCTAACCGGCTCCCACCCTCAACTCTAACGATTACAGCTCACACCTGTGGCACTGTAAATACCCAGTGCTCGTGCTCTTCCCTTGACATTACCGAGAATATCAAATACCTTGGAGTCACTATTGACCAAAATCTTTCCTTTAAACCACACCTAGAAATCCTCATGACCAGGTTACGTAAAGTAATTTACATTTTAAAAACCCTAAGACGCTCGGCTGACCGAAAAACTATTAAGATGGTTTACTACGCATTATGCCAATCACTTATTGATTACTGCATCACATCATGGGGAGGTGCCGCAAAAACACACCTCATCGAAGTTGAAAGGGCACAGCGTGCCATACTCGAGGTTGGAGCTGGTCTCCTCTTTCGTTTTCCGACTACTGACCTATACAAAGAATTGGACACTCACTCTCAGACAAACGTTCATACTACGTACTTTACTTAAAAACATTCTGAAATGCAGCTTGACGCTAAGTTACTCAAAGACAACCGGCGAAAGTGTAGGGTATGTCCCACGGCTCAATTCAAAACCACACTCCCTAACAGATTCTATTGCTTCCTTGGGCATTATCTTTACAACAAATTAAATAAAGTCTTAAACCTATATCCAAAAACTCGATCAAATTGCATTATATAAATAAAAACATACTGACTGAACTGAGAATCTTTTGACCGTTCTGAAATAAAACTAATTTTGACCAACCCCAAACATACATAGCTGTTCCTCGCCTACTTGAAAAACAACGCTTGCTGCACTCAATCCACATACTATATCACCTTCACTCACTCACTGCTCATCTGAATTACTTCATACATCTCCTACTAGTCTAATACTTCACACAAGATAAACACTCACTCACACATCGTCTCACAACATGACACAAAAACTTCTGCAGAATTTTATTATAGCTAGGTTTTTTTTTTGAAGTGAAATCTTCTTTAGGCGCGTTGAGCACTTTTTGAGTGAACAAAAATCATAGAACTCGCGTCGTCGACACCGAACGCTTTCCATGAGCTTTATGTATACTGTGTATATATGTGTACTTTTTGGGAGTACAAAAATCATGGAACTCGCGTCATCGAAACCGAACGCTTTCCATGAGCTTTAGGTATACTGTGTATATATGTGTACTTTTTGGGAGTACAAAAATCATGGAACTCGCGTCATCGTCACCCAACGCTTTCCATGAGCTTTAGGTATACTGTGTATATATGTGTACTTTTTTGGTGAACAAAAATCATGAACTCGCGTCATCGAAACCTTCAACCTTCAACCTTCCTTCTTTGCTTTTCAAGAGTTATATGTGTACTGTGTATTTTGGAGGGGCGACAAGAATAAATTCTATTTTAATGTAAATGTTGACGTTCAAAAGTGCATTTTAAGTGCCTAATTGAAATAAATGCTTTGACTTTGACTTTGGCTCGATCTCCCCCCCCCCCCCACAATCTCACGTGAGATATTTCAAAGTGCGTATTTTTTGTGTAAAAACGTTAATCTGTGCTTATCTGCGAAGGATTTATGCGCTGCGTTTGGCTGGCTCGACTGGCCGGTGGTGGTTTACAAATCGAGAACTGTTGTGCTAGTTTGTGGCGTTGTTTAACCGCGATAAAACTAAATAAATATTAATTACGTGATATTCAACTCGACCCCCCACGTGAGATTGGGTGAGATTCGACTCGACCCTCTCCCCCTTAAAGACCTCGCGTAATTAATGGACGCCCTTTCCTTGGACTAGAAATAAGGACAAACTACGTATTCCCGTTCACCGGCTTCATAAGGTTCATAACTCATTTGTTGCTCTTGACATTTTATAACAAACTTCCCTCTTCCTTGCATTGAAGAATTGTTGGTCGCTGTGATTAACTCAAGACATTGTGTATGTTCTTTCACCAGAATTAGCTTACCTACTGACAGGTTATATAATTATGTTAGTTCATATAACTGCTCGCCCAACCACCGCATATAATTAACTATTTGCTTATTTTATTTGACTGTATAATTCAGTTTATTTTCATTTATTGTTGACTTAATCTACTCATTATAATGTTTTTTTAATGAGTAGTATTGCAATATGTAGTTAGCTAGCGACCTCGACAATTCATATTGTTTTTGCCAGTGCAACCGGCAGCAAGCTCGTCATGCTCCCTTAGATGTCACTGCTTGCGGTAGCGTCGGGGGTCGGGTTGCCTCCTTCCCTCAAATATGGCGAGGGGGGTAGTGGCTGATCTTTGCGTTATGCTCGTGAACGGGTGCTGCTTGTGGTGACTGGTCGTGTTGCTGGCCATGGCTTTATTATTGTTAATTATATTAAGTTTTATTATTTTTACTCCAAAAGTCCTAGTTTAACTTTTGTTACTTCAAGTCATAGCTATATTTACATAATGCAGAATTGCATATGTAAGTGGGCATGCCCTTTATGCCTGAAGGCTTTTATTTAAATTGCAACTTCTGTTTACGTTTTATTTTATTTTTTATTTTTTATTTCTACTTGAGTACCTATAGTTTTCAATGTTTTGATGGTATATTGGCGTGTGCTAGCTGACATAATTATGGCCAATTTTATGTTTCTTTGTGTTTCGTAATGTTAATTACCTACTATTGTATAGAACCAAGTTCTTCTAACTTAACAGACAGCTGTGCTGCTGGGGAGTTTGTTGCGCCACTTTTTCTTCCCAGCTAAAGCACTAGGAAGTGATGAAGGGCGGGCGTTTTGGGGGGACTGTCTTATGTAATTTTGACGTTCAAAAAGAGCTGACTCTCAGCCTAGTTTGAATAAATGACTTTGATTTTGATTTTGCACCTAGCATTTCCTCGCTGTAGTGAAGTGCAAAGTTGTGTGTTTCACTTTGCAGCAAAGTTATTCTGCGTCTCGAACCTTTATAACTATTGCTGTATTCTTTTCTTTCTTTTTATAATTATAATGTTCAAATCACCCAAAATGGGAAAAATCTAATAAAAATATTAATTTTTAGATGAACCAGCAAAATACCGGGAAACAAACAGAAGTGAGGAACTTGGAGCACTGGAACCCTATTCTCGATTATAACCCTTCTTTTCACGTTCAGAGCCAAAACCCAGCTATGAATGTTCAGCACTGGAGCTTTTCTGACAATGCTCAGACCCGATTTCCTTCTGACAATGTTCCTCACCGTGTCGCTTCTGACAACGTTAAACCCCAGAACCTTTCATTGAATGTTCAACACTGGAACCCATCATTGAATGTCCAACACCAGAATCCTTCAATTAATGTTCAGCACTGGAGCCCTTCTCAACCTGTTCAGCAAGGGAGCTCTTCTGAAAATGTACAGCACTGGAGCCCCAGTATCCACGTTCAGCAATGGGACCCTGTTGCAGCAGATAATCAAGAAAATCAGGTGAGTGTAAAAATTCTCCCCTTTATTATAAATATATAAAAGGGGAGAAACTGACTGACTGGCTGACTGACTCATTAACGCACAGCCGAAACTGATACTAATACTTAAAACAAAAATAATAAAAAGTAAGTAGGCGCAGTTCAAATCCGCGCTGTTTGGTTTCGTGAAAACACTTGGTCACAACTGTAACCTGACCTAACCTAGTAAGTGAGAATTTCCCATAATAATCCTTACTCAGTTTTGCCAGGCACAATCACGCCAACTATAAATGAAAGGTCACACTGACATCAAACTAATCTGACTTAACGATGGGATTCTCTAACTCAGCCCAGTGTAGCGAGCACACTTTCTGTGGTGCGAGCGAATCGAGCCCACAGATTACACGACTGAGCAGAAGATTAATTCAAGCAATGAGCGAGCTAAGCGATCCCCCACAAGACAAGCGAGTGCAACACACAAGCATATGCAACACACGAGCTAGCGAAGCGAGCCCACTTACTCCACGAGACAGCTTATAAACCAAACAAGCAAGCGGAGCTAGCCTTCGCCACGAGAGCGAGAGGAGGAAGACTTCTCTCGAGACCAGCGTGCTAAGTAAGCCTACCTCCGCTACGAGTGAGCGAAGCGCAGTAGGTGGCTTTCACTATTTTCTAAAGTGTGCACGCTTCCTGCGGTCATAGTTAAAGTAAGCTTGTTAAACTCGATTTTCTTGTAATAGGGGCTCGCTTCGCTCGCGTGATCGAGGTCAAGAACGGGCCAATTTAGAAAAAAAACCGATATCAACAATAATTTCACTCAATCTTGAATATATTCGTCAATCACTGGTGCCGTTATTTTTTTTTTGTTTTGGCTTCGCAACGTCGTTACTTGTTTACCCAACACGTAAATTTTTCAGAGTCCGAGGCGCGCAGTATGCAGCCTCGAGGTAATTTATTATGAGGGATTTTTCACTTTTTGTATGGAAAATATAAACATTATTACCTACATGTTGAGTGTTAGGGGTTTTAGAGTGTTATTAAGAGGGTCGAAATTGCCATTAGATACAGTACTTTTTTTGCACTTGAAGTCGAGGTATTCATGTGAATTTTAGTTCATGACAACTAATTTTATTTCACACCTTTAGGCCTCTCCCAAGCTGCGCCGCAACACCCCGTCCCAATGTCCCCCTAAGTCGGTAACTCCGGTTCTTTTCCGGATAATTTCATTTCTGATTTTATCCTTCAAAGAAACTCCAAGCATAACCCGCTCCATAGCGCGCTTTGAGACCTTGAATTTGTGGACCAGCCCAACTGTGTTGTTTGGCACTGTATGTTATTAAAGGCACGACGCATTAGTTGAAGACTTTAGTCTTCAGAAATTGCAGGATAGGCGAAAAAGACTTGACGAAATTTCCCAAACGCTGCCAAACCGAACTGAATCCTTTTGTCTGCTTCTTCCTCAAAGTTGTGTCTACCAAGACGGATGAATTGCCCTAAGTAGACATACTCCCTCACAACTTCGAGAAGCGACCTTTCGATGTGAATTGGACTCGGCAAGACGTGCTAGTTGTACATGACTTTAATCTTGTCTAAATTCATGCCGAGGCCAACCCGCCGAGAGGCTCTATTCAGGCTACGCAACATTTGGTTTAACCGTTCCAGCGTATCTGCCAATATTACGATGTCATTGAATTAGGCAAAGCGAAGGTGTTAGATTTACTCGCCGTTAACGTTGAGACCCTGTCTACCAACGCATTGGTAAACAGTTTCGGGTATATCCCATGATGTGATATCTCCCTATCTCACTCCTCTGAGCAGTTGGTTGGTTCTGGTTTCCTGATTCCGGATCGGAACAGTCATCGTGGCAGCTTCACACAAGCATCTCAACACTTCAATGTCATCATCATCATTGCAGCCGAAAGACGTCCACAGCTGGACATAAGCCTCCCCCAATTTGGGGGGGTTTGCCATAATCGCCACTCTTGGCAGGCGGGTTGGCGATCACAGTACGGTGGTAAAATGCATAGAGAACGCTGCTGCCCATTCTCTAGTAAGTCCCTTAGTCACCTCCTACGACACCCACGGGAAGAGATGGGATGGTGCTATTCTTTACGTCCAGCACCACACGGAACACTTCAATGTAGCGCCGTTTAATTCGACATCGTCGCAGAAAGGCTTTCTCGTAGTCCATAAATGTTCATAAACACAGCGGCTGGTTTGGTTGTACTACTCGGTCTTCTGTTTAATTTGCCGTACAGTATGGATGTGGTCTACGGTACTTCAGCCTTTTCGAAAATTGGGTCTTCTGGCGAGACAGTTTGTCACGACTTTCGAAAACAGGCTATATACGTGGCTCAGAAGTGAAGTAGTGAAGGCTCAGATGGGTTTATATTTCCTGAGCAAGATTCTGTCACCTTTTTTAAAGAAGAGAACCGCCGCACATCTGCTCCATGCGACGGGCGTGGTACCCTCTTGGATGGCGGAGTTAAAGAGACTTGTTAGCTCACTCAGGTTTGGAGCCTCGCAAGCCTGGCTTGAAACCTTTTCATGTTAGTGCACCATGAGCCAGCAAATTAACATTGCGTGCTGAGCAATTTAAGGCTCAACATCTGTTACTAACTGAAAAGCCGTTCGCAGGTTTCTAGCGTTGTCACCAACGACAACAATGGGCACGCCACGATAGCGGCGGTAAGTCCCCTCTTTGAGGAGTGGCTTGAGAGGTGGCATGGCGTCCTCACCTTCCGCCTGACGCAGGTCCTTACCGGACACGGTTGTTTCGGGAAGTTCCTGTTTCGCATAAGGCGGGAGGAAACGCCCGGGTGTTTCCATTGCGAAGATCGCCCTGAGGACACGGTGGAGCATAAGGTGGCGGTCTGCCCGGCTTGGGCGGAGCACCGCCGTGTCCTCGTGGAGGCGATCGGCGGCGGCGATCTCTCGCGTCCGTCCCTGGTGCAGGCCATGGTACGGAGCGAGAGTGAATGGTTAGCCGTCACCTCCTTCTGCGAAGCAGTAATGCTCGCGAAGAGGGAGGCGGCGCACGTGAGGGAGAGGCAGTACATGCGCCCTCACGGCCGTAGGCGCCGCGGGAGACGCCCAGGGCGTCGAGAATCCCAGGCTGATTCCCGGCCACCGCAGGCGCGGGCTTGCGGACGGCGACTAATGGGTAGCTCGCTATCCGGTAAGAACCAAGCCCGGGTCGACGGCGCGTTGTGTTCCACGCGCGCCTCAAAGAGATGTCAGCACCAAATGGTGGGGTTCGCAAGGGCCGATGCCTGCCAGGGGTGCGGGTTGCTCGAAAGAGATACCGCGGCCCCTAGCACACAGGCAACTGAGGGAACACGGGTGGGTTTTAGTCAGTAAAAGTCTGACACGCCCTCCCGCTCCACTCAGAGCGGGAGAAGTTATTTGATGATTATGTTCCTACGTCCCAACTACAACTTGCCCCACTCGCAACTCATCATCGCTTCGTTTGCCCAGTTTCGCGTTGACGTCCCCCATGACAACGGTGAAGTGAGTTTTGGAACCATGTATGGCTTTGGAAATATCCTCATACGTGGTCTCCACCTCATCGTTGGAGTTTCAGGAGGTCGGGGCGTAAACCTGTATGACCTTCAGCGAATACCTTGCGGATATTCAGAAGTATAAGGAACGCCAGCCTGGTCGGCACACTCTCGATCTTTACCACGTTGCTCACCAAAGACTTATGGACAATAAACCCGACACCACCTTGGGTTTGCTGGTCGCCCTCCCGGAAATAGAGCAAGTTACCGGATTTGAGGATTATCGAGTTCTCCCCCTCTCGTCGGACTTTAGATAACCCTACAATATCCCATCGTAACCTGCTCAATTCTTCCTCGACTTCGATGATCTTCTCGTCGGTCCGGAGTATACGCGTGTTATATGTTGCCAAGTCCAGTTTTCGATGATTATGGTAGCCGGATCTCGTCCGGGGAATGTTCGCACCCCATGCCTCACCGTGTCCGCCTTTATACCTTTTTTTTGTATGCAAGAAGTTTAACTAAATAAATACTAGCTGGCACAACTATGTAAAGTGTGCTGCTACCGATTTATAACAACCTGGTACTTCAAAGGCATAAAGCGTTTTCTAGCTGACACAAGTATGTTAGGAGTGCTCCTTCCGAGGCATGATATCCTGGTACTTCGACGGCGTGAAGCGTTTTCTAGCTGATACCACTGTTAGGTATTGCTCTTACCCAGTTATGACAAGCTGGTACTTCGGCGGCATGAAGCATTTAAAAAGCTGACACAATGAGAAAATGAATTGCTCAATATTTTTTTTCGTGATATTTTTCCATGTTTAATAATTATTTTGCTATTCGGGGCGGAGGCAATAGAAAATCCTAATATTATAAATGTGAAAGTTTGGATGTTTGTTACACAATCACGCAAAAACGGCTGAACGGATTTGGATGAAATTTGGCACACAGATAGATTATAACTTGAATTAACACATATGATACTTTATATCCCGGAAATATGTTCCCGTGGGATAATTTCCAACCTTCACGCGCGCGAAGCCGCTGGCAAAACCTAGTTATTAATAATGTTCAATTAATCACACTTACCATAACATATACAATGCAATGGTGACAATTGAATAGTTTTCTTTGATCCAATTCTGTAATTGTAACACCTTATAACATTTCACACGACTCAAAGCCACATATAACCCTGGCTTTTTGCAAAAGCTTTTGTAACTTAGTTTTTTTTTTACAAAAATTAAATTTCAAAAACCCCCAACGCAAGACAGAAAAGCAAACATTTAAAATGTCAAAAATAATACCTATAGCCATCAAATTCGATTGAGTAAATTGATCGATGGCACTAAGGTTTCCTCGTTGAAATGGCGCTCTGTGCTATAATGTCGCGTTGGGGTACTATCACTATGGAAACTTGTTGACAGACACGTGTAAAAAAGGACTCAGAGAACAATATCTACACTAATATTCTATACAGGAAAGATTTGTATTTTTGTATCTTTGTAACGAATAAACTCGAAAAAGACTGGACCTCTTTCTCTCTCTCTCTCTCTCTCTCTTTGCCTAGCCTAATCCCATTTCGATTGGGGTCGGCTCTCCTCCTCAAAAAAGGCTAGACCAATTTCAAAAATCATTTCACCTATGGAAACATACATTATTCCGGAGCAAAATGAGCTATAGATTTCACGCGAACGAAGTCGCGGGCAAAGTGCTAGTTAATAATAATAATTTTAAACCTTATTTCCCATATTTTTTTTCAGCCGAACAATGCCTCCATGACCGATCTACCAATAAGAGAGAAGAATGAGACTGAGACCGATACAGTCGGTGACACTCAACAAATGTGGAATAAAAGCTACAACATTGAGGAGCCTAAGCTGCCGGTAGTAAACGTTTTTCCAACAATTTCCATACAAACCAAGCACAGTAGCTACTCACAGAAGCTGACGACCCGAGTCAATTCTGACAATGCCTGTCTTAACCGAATTTGCTCTCAGTGCTAAAGATGAAATACGTGTTTTCGTTGTATTCCAATAAGATGCTGCGGGGCGAGCATGGCCTACTGTGACATCGCTTGGGTCGCACAATTTTTCATAGTTTGGGCGATAAAACCGTTTTGTCTTAATGCTAGCACGGCGGCGGCGGCGCGGCGTGAGATTATTTATTGACATGTGACATAACTTCTTGACCTTTAATTGGCACCATGTGTAGGTATATGGTGCCGACGGAACCCTATTACTAAGCCTCCACTGTCTGCCCGTCCGTTCGTCTGTCAGCGGGCTGTATCTCATCATCGGTAATAGGGAGACAGTTGTAATTTTTAGTGTTTATTTCTTTTGTCGCTATAAAAACAACAACAATAAAATTTTCAGTCATGGGGACTGCCGACAAAACGGAAAACATACTTTGAAAAAAAAAAACAACACGACACATTATTAGCATGTCGGTGACGCGGTCTTCATTAGCATATCGATGGCGCGAGCCCATAAGATTTGCTCCTAAGTACCAAAACTCGCTCAGCGCGGTTAAAGAAGTAGGTATTCACTTCATTAAAATACAATTAATACATTCTCACAAAATTAACAAACAAAATGAACTCGTGTGTGTGTCAAAAGTTAATTACTTTCCATCAAAATTAAAAAGTTGTTTAGCTGTATGAACTGCACTCTTTTAGACATATTCCTTAATTTGGTCGCATTTTCAAATGGACATAGACATTAGATTTTTTTTTATTTATTGAGGGGCTTGTGGCTAAGTAATAACAGGCGCACGGGTCGATCGACCAGGTCAAGCTACGCTTGCCGCCGTTGGTCCGTGGATGGGTAACCATCTTTACGTACCAAGACACCTCGGTGCCTCGGAAAGCACGTTAAGCTGTTGGTCCCGGCTGTCATTTGTGGATCTATGTTCTATGTTATTTGGTTTGGTTTCCGCACTTAGTCCTTTAAGTGGACCATTGTGCGTTAGCCATGGTGGCCGTCAGTGGTTATTCCAACCAGCCCACCTCCCTCCAGAAGTTAGCCATTTGTGGATCTTTGACAGTCGTTACGGGTGGATCGTCAGAAGCCCGAAAGTCTGACAACCAGTCTTACCAAGGGGTATCGTCTTACCCAGTAACTGGTTTATGGAGGTCAGATAGGCAGTCGCTCCATGTTAAATACTGGTATTCAGCTGCATCTGGTTAGACTGGAAGCCGACCCCAACATAGTTGGGAAAAGTTTGGGCAAATGATGATGTCTTACAATTTGTGAGACAGGCGGGCTCCCCGTACGCCTTCAAAGGTCCGGGACCCCAGGGTCCCGAGATATGTAAAAGACAAAACTACAATGCGGTCCTTTATTGATTGACCCAAAAAAAGCATTAAAAGTCAAATTTACCTACAGTTTGTTCCTCCAAAACATTCTACTACAGTTCAAACGTCCGTTAATCGCGGCCATGATGTGACGTCATCATCCACGATACTACTTTTTACATTTCTTTCTTAGTCCCAAGACATGCGCTTGGTAATCTTTGTGTATCCAAATTAATTAGCTCTAGCAAATGTTGTCACGAATTTGCGCCACAGAGCCTTTATTTATGCCTCTAGATAAAGGCTCTGTGGCGCAAATTCGTGACCCTATTTTTCTTTACTTCTTTCTAACTTTGTCATCATTCCAGCAGGGCTACGAAAGGCAAAGGAAGAAAGGTGTGACCAGAACAAGACGTAAGTACACCACCAGCACTACCACCACCGAGCCCACCACGACCAGCACCATGCCCACGACGACCACCCGACGAATGGACATCGACGCCATTATGGCTATCATCTCCAACCTGACTTACGACTACGAATGGAATCTCACTGATCAGTTCAACAAGACAATTATTGAGTAAGTTAGAAAGTCGATAAGTTTCAATAAAATATAATTTTAAATGATAAAATAATCATGGAACGTACACGTTCAAGGCTACGGTATGATTGGGCATGCCGTGTCATTGAAATTTCAAATGTATTGTCATATACTAAGTAGGTATTAAGTTAAACAACATTAGTTATAGTATATGTGAAACATGAATATAGTTTGTTTAGTTACACAAAGCTGACGTCACGTGTGGTCACGTCATAAAAAAGTCATCGTAAGGAGCGTTTTGGCGGTAAATTCCAAACATCGAAAAATAAATTTGATTTTAATCGTTTTTAATTGAGAAAATGGATATAAATTAACTATTTTTTATTTTGCTGATAAATATCTCGTCCCAATCTTCAATTTAAAATAGTTTTTAATAAATTGGAAAATACCCTAGTATGAAGTCTGTTATTATTATTTCGTTATAAATAACGTCAGACGAATTTCAGTTTTTTAACCACGACGACACGGCCCGACGCGACGCAACAAGAAGGGTATTATAAGTTTGACCACTATGTGTGTCAGTCTGTGTGTTTGACTGATTTTAACACAATAATTCACAACTCTAGGTGCTATGACAACATGTGCATCGGACCGAAGTCAAGACTAGAATGCCCGGTCGCTCTGCCCGAGCATAAACAAGTTGAGTAGTGGGGGAGGTGGGGATGGCGACATCAACTGATCGGTCCGGTGCACGTGCCGTTTACAATAGTACGATGACGTAGCGCCGTCCTATGCTATTGCAGCAAGGATAACATTGACACTAGCCGTCTCCCGACACGACGATCCTTTGATCAAAATGTTATAGGACCTACAACTTTTTATTAAACTTAAAGTGCCAAAACATTTTTTTTTTACTTTTTAAAGGTTTTTATTTGGGTCAGGGGTTTTTTTATTATTTTTAATTTAACTTTTTGAGTGGCGGCCTCTGGTGGCGCCATTTTCAGCACTTTCCATAGAAACTAATGAAGTTCATTTATTCTCCTGCCCTTATCTCAATTTATTTGTGGTCGGCGCAACATTTATTTTTCTTCTGTACTTCTGTGTCAGTCGTGATATCGGTAGTCGCCCCCTATTTTAGCTCCTACCATCGTTCACACAATCCATCCATCGTTTGTTTGGTCTCCCCCTACTCACATCGTCGTTGATACTGCAATACCGCGTGCAGTGCATTACAAAAGTATCAAAATTGAGATTTCGCGGCAATGAGCTTACGATGCCGATTGGCTACGACCACATTCACAGTTCGACGTCTCGCTCATTGAATATGCGAGCAATCACAACTAGTTAAAACCGCGAGAGCTAACCTGTCAAAATAATTTGACCAATTTCGCGTATTCTCGCGATCTTATCAAGAAGACATGATATTTTAGTGTAATACAAATCTCCGGACAATATATTTTTATAAATAGTAATACGAAGCTGATCGGTAAGTTTTGAATACTGTTTTAATGCTTGTTTCTCAATCAATTTGGTTACTTATTAGAATCTGTAAATTCGAAGAGTGTCAAATATACGGACTACCGTATCACAAATGCAAAAAGATTGTGCAACGTACCTCCAAAATTTGACCTTGAGGCACGCCCATCCTAACTAGAGACCCCGAGGATGTCGCCCCGTTAACGTTTACTTTTTGCTGCCTGTTTGATAAGTAGGAAAGTACAAGATCAGCAGCTTGTCCACGAATTCTGTAGTGGTGTAATTTACAGATCAGTGTATTGTGGTCAACGCAGTCAAACGCTTTTAAGAGGCCACAGAAAATGCCAATCGCATCTTGGGAACTCTCCCAGGATTCCAAAATGTGACTGATGACTTTTACTCCCGCGTCAGTCGTCGACCTACCTTTCGTGAAACCAAACTGCTGACTATGTAAAATCCCATTTGAGTTAAAATGTGACAACATCTGGTCTAGCATGATTTTTTCATAAATTTTGCTCAATGCTGGAAGCACATATATAAGTCTATAATTAGAGGGATCACTCTTACTACCCGATTTGAAAATTGGTACTACTTTACTATGTTTCATTAAGTCAGGAAACATACCGCTGTTTAAACATTGATTAAAGATGCCTGTTAGGACAGGGGCAATTGTGTCAATGATATTTTTAAGAACCTTAACGGAAATCCCCATAAGTCTTCAGTGTTTTTTTATGTTAAGACTTTTAAATGCTGTTTTAATTGTGGCAATACAAATGGGTTTGAATTCAAAACATGGAATGTCCTTTCTGAAGTTTTCTTTAAGAAGAGATTCAGCTAATACAGATAGATGATGAGGGGAGAGATTTCGTAACCTCTATTGGGATGTTGGTAAATAAATTTTCAAGAGTCTCAGCAACTTTTAACTTAACTGAAATGGTTTCAATAACAATTTTTAGAGCTAACTCATTCTGATCTCTTATTTTTGTATAACTGTATTTTTTAACGTGTACTACAATGCTTTGTTTTTTTTCAAGTAAATAAACTATTATTAAATTATAATCTGTAGTCGTCATTAATTTTCTTTGCTTTTATATTTAGTATGTATGTTTAGAAGTATCTACTATACAGCATATTATATCTATGTATCTATTACAGTAAGTTGTACCTAAATTATGCACCAATTACAACCCCATGTTTATGTCCATGCAATCACTGTCCATTCCAAGGTTGCCTGGAAGAGATCGCAGAAAGCGATAAGGCCGCCCGTTATATGTTTTAGTTTTTAAATGTTTTATGTTTGTTATATATTTTCTGGTGTACAATAAAGCATATACGGGCTGATTTTTTAGTCACCGTCCAAATTTTTCAGGGTGATAGTACCCGTTAAATTGAACAACTTTCTCCAAGGAACATGGGTCGAAATATGACAAAAAAAATCGGACCTCCCATACAAAATCGACCAGCTAACTATTGATTTTGCATGGGAGGTCGATTTTTTTTTCTTATTTCGACCCATGTTCCTTGGAGAAAGTTGTTCAATTTCACGGGTACTATGACCCTGAAAAATTTGGACGGTGACTAAAAAATCAGCCCGTATAAATAAATAATCTATAATATAAAAATGAATCGCTGAATGTGTTGCTAAGCGCAAATCTCGAGTGCAGCCGAACCGATTTCGCTAATTCTTTTTTTGTTGTGTTTGTTAATGTCAGGAGAAGGTTCTTATGAAAGAAAAAAATAAAAAAGTTGCGAATTCCAAAATTCATAGTTAAGACAGGACAACGTCTGGCGGGTCAGCTAGTAATAAATAAATTAGTTAAAATAATAATTATTTCACATTAATGTTGACTATTGGAGAGAAGTGTATTTGTTATATAAGTGGTTAAATTCTTAATATATTTTGAAATGGGGAGGGTTATGTTCAGGTTACATATTATTATGTGTGTTTATTTGATAATTGATAACATAAAAATAATACAAACCAAGCAGAAAATTAAATTTGATTTTCTCTTCCGTCAATGACCCGAACGCAATATACCTTCCATTAGGCATTTACGCTGCATTGTGGCATGTCCAAACGCTAGCATCAGCTAGCTCGGCGCGCGGCACGCGCTCGCTGCGTCTTTACGCTCGATACATACCTATACTGTGGGGGGGTGACTAAGCGTTTTCGTACCTGCACACCGCACAACAAGACGGCTTTAAATACTATATATTTGTAAATTGACTTCAAAATATAGTCGTATCTATCCCTAGGCACGGTGTTCCAACTTGCCCTTGGGAAAAGTGGGGTCCAGGTGGCGTGTGGACACGAGTCATCAATGGCACCACGGAGTTTCCATGGGACTTCGAAAACACTTCTGTAGTCAGCAAGGTATGATAACATTATTACTACATTATATAGTCATTAGATGTAGTAATAGTGGCGACATCTACACCGCCACATGCGAACCACGCATCACACTGACGCCCGCACTGACGCAAAGTCCTGCATCGCGCAAACTGAGTTTACCGCGCAACTAGCATATGTATCCCGACATCCATCGTCGGCAAACAGCCCACCAGACACGACACCCGTCTGGTCGGCGGATCCTCCCTGCACTATGGAGGTGGAGTAAGCTTTACACCGTGTTCCTCATGCCTCTATAGTAATGACTGAGTCGCAGATTGTATCCAGTGCTTCGTCTGCGGGCTGAAGACGCCTGAGATCCCGCGCAACGCGTACTGTGCTGATGCATTCGCCGGCGACTTCCTGCCACTGATGCCTATCGACGCGCAGTCCAGAGGGAAGATTGCAGGCTTCAGGAAGTACTGCCGGTATATCGATGCGTAAGTATTATGTTGGTCTTCCAAAGGCCACCGCAATCGTAACCAGCATCGTCACCCAATCGCTGTGACCGCAGTTGGTAGCACAAAAAGAAATCTTCTCGAAAGTTCTTTTCGACTTTGCAGTATTTTTTTGGAACTGGTTCGTCTTGTATTTTTTTTTTTGCGTATATCCTCCCGAAATCTTACTACTAATTTGTAGTCGTACCTATTGTAAATTTGTAACAGCAGTAACATAGACGAAGAAGATGAAATACGTTTTTAATAAAGTTCACTCAAAAACCACTCATCAGAACTTGACCAAAGTCTTCATCTGCAAAAAAACGGGCTCACTCCTGAACAAAATAAGAGGCACAATAGCATCCTCAAGGCTGTGGTGGCAGATACTTCCAAGTGGCCATTTCTCGGTGTGTATAATTGTTGGATGGTCTTCTGCTTTCTATTTCTACTCTAACGTAGAATAGAAATCGCTTGTCTACATTCCTCGGTACAAAACTGTCAATTATCTACACGGAAACGTAATTTTTGTCTACTCTTCCGTCGACAAAATGCTTCTCTACGGTTCCTGTGCTAAGTCTGCTGGTATTTGAAGCAAACCTGTTACTAACAATTTATGGATATTAGTTATTATCAACTAAATCTAAATTAACTTAATTACCTACTAAGCACTTTTCTGTACGGAACATCATTCCACTCTTATCTGGAGAAAGGCGTTGTTAGATGCGCTGCAGTTTTTCTTGTTGTACTTAGTCTTGTGTTATTGTTCCGAAATAAACTTTTTATTTATTTATTATTTAGTGTGTTTTGTGTGCCTTTTAGTCTGTGCTAGTGATTCACGCAATTTTTATTTTTCTTATAAAGGCAGAACTATTTAGAGAACCCGGACGAGCCGCGAGCCATATATGGCCGGTTCACAGGTGGCTGTGCCGTGCGCTGGACTGATATCACCGGGGTCTACACTCAGAGAACCTGTCGGTCCAAGTTCAGACCCTTGATGGGCAAACACTTTGCCAGTAAACGGATGGCCAAATTGGAGCTAGCACTCGTGGTAAGCGTCTACCTGTATATTATGTCCAAGTGCAGTGGTGGCCCAGTGGTAACGGCCGTGACTTACGAGTGGTAGGTCGTAGCTTCGAACCCAGACAGTCGTTTTACTTTGTGTTAACTATTTCAACACCACTGCCCTGAAAACTGTGAAGGAAATCATTGTGAGGAAACCGGCATGTGCTTGAACCAAAAATTCGAAGACATGTGACAAGTACCAACCCGCACTGGGCCCGCGTGGTGAATTACAGCCCTCTCCCTCTCACAGAGAGGAGGCCTGTGTCCCAGCAGTAGGAATGTAATAGGCTGATTATGCTATACTATGCTATGCTATGCTATATTTATACATTCAGCTTTCCAAAGAGAAGTATACGCTCCGGGATTCGTTATTTTTCATGTAAAGTACGAACCGAATGCGGACTTATAAGATATTATTGACGGACGGAAGCTAAGCGAAGCTAGTAATAGCTAGCTTTTGCCGGCGGCTTAGCCCACGTGGGGGTCGGTGTATTACACATATAAATCTTCCTAAAGAAGTCCGTCAGTAGTGTTCCGTGTGGTGCCGGACGTTAAGAATAGCACCATCACATTTCTTCACGTAGGTGTCGTAGAAGGCGACTAAGGGACTTACTAGAGAATGGGCAGCAGCGTTCTCTATGCATTTTACCACCATACTGCGCTATCGCCAACCCGCCTGCCAAGCGTGGCGATTATGGCTATCCCCCCATTTCTTTGGGGGGGAGGCCTATGTCCAGCTATGGACGTCCATCAGCTGAAATGATGATGATGATGAATAAAGAAGTCATCATTTCCTAAACATGTTAGGGTCGACTTCCAGTATAACTGGATGCAGCTGCATACAAGTATTTTACATGGAGCGACTGCCTACCTATAGTCAACAATCTAGTTTCTAGGTAATACGATATCCTTTGGTAAGGCTGGTTGTTAGACTGTTCGGCTTTAACGTCGTTTCCGCGGCACGTGAAAACGTATTCCGCCGACCCAGGAAGATGATGACTGTATAATCTTCTTTTCTATTCCCAGAATGTTGAAAATGGCTGCATCATCAGTCCGATGGCGACTCTGCTGCCGGTGTCGCGCGGTATTTCACTATACGCGCGGTTCCACGCCTGCGTGTGTAACACCAACTGGTGCAACCAAGCGACAATTGAGCAGGCTTCCCTCAACACCCTCGCGACCATCGTGCTGGCCTACTGGCTTGTACACTATCCCTGACCGAAGCTAATTCCCGTATTTAAAAACGTTCATAATCTACAATCCTTTCACAGGTTTTTTTACCTCTGATTTTGCATCATTGGCAAAATCGTAATGATCTTTATTTTGGTTGCAATAAGGATGCTGCTTGGGTAAAATAACTTTGAAAGGACTGAAATCGAATCTTTTCTATGCGACAATCAATGTCAAAAACTTAACTGTCTTTAAGAGTATTTTTGACAGATTGATACTGAGAATTAGAAGGCGTACGTTCTTCTAAATACGGGAATTTCTCCTCAGACCTGCCGCGTCATGAACTTAAGTAAACTCTCCATTTTTCTCATGCTAGTATGGGATAGCGCTATACGTCCTGTATGGCTCCATCTTTTGCACTGGAACAATGATGGCTGCAAAAACTGATAGGTAAGTATTACGCCTATTCAACATGGTTCAGAATAGATAGAAGGAGAATGCACATCAAGTGTCGTGTCTGTCACGTATACCTATACCTGTGTGACAGACTCTTTTTAAAGCTCGCTCGGGTATTGTATTTGATTTGTTTTTGACAATTTGTTTTGTTTTTGTTGTAGTGGCTTTATTTTTTGAGTACATTTTTGTTTTATGTTTCCTTTTAAACAGTTTAATCATGGTTTTATCGTTTCATTTTGTTTTAAGCTTCTTTGGTTTGAAGGTTTTTGGATTTTAGCAAACACACTATAGCTACTTACTATGTCTAATATCAGCATCACGGATGCTATATTGGGGATTTTGCCTTGCGCTTTGTGCAATGCTGCATCGGGTTTTGTCGACTCATTTTTACGTCGCCACAGCAAAGTCGCGCCGTCAATACTGCACTCCGTTTGTGAGTGATCCGCCCACTGCGTTTGAGCGTGATAACTATCAAAAGTGTGCATTTTCAATCAATGCTGCATCGTTTGGCACTGGACTACGTGAGTCGTGCACTGTTCAAGATTTTAATAACCGGCATCACTGACGTTGATGACTGATGCAAAAGGCAGTATATCGATACCCCTTAATTGACATTAAAAAAACTGAAATTTTCGTGAAACTTTATTTGTAGAACTTAAATTTATTTGTTAAAGGGGTAATACGGCGAATCCTTCCACATGGTAACAGGGATAGTTCTGTAGTTTCTTTCGTACGACTTCATGACATCTCTCTCCTGCTGATTTAATTGGAAGTCGAAGACTTCAATGTTGGCTTCAATGCGCTTCTTTGTCACTGACTTTGGTATCGGAATCACTCCTAGTTCAATCTGAAATTAAAATTTGTATCAGTGCCATCTGTTGACGAATAGACGAACGAAATGTTGTATGGTTGTATATATTTTCGCAAGAACATTATTTTATTTCGATTGGGCAGGTATAACATTCTATAAAAAAGTATGCCTACACAATGTAAGTATATCATTATCTTACAACACCTAAGAAGCCTAACTCTACGGCAAAATAATTTATCATCAGCGCCATTTCGTATTCATTAGAGATACTTACAAACTTCCCAAAGATTTTCAACATAATTATATAATTAAATGTGGTGTTTATTTATTTGTTAAAAATTGTAAAAAAAAAATATCGTACGAAAGAAACTTTACTTACAAGATATCTCAAATTAATTTGGGCGACGGTCTTGTGGTGCCTATCGGCTATCTTCAACAACGCTTGGTCGTCGGTTCTGGGAGGTGGGGCATCCTTGGCCGCCTTGTTGTGGAAGATAGATCCGAAGGGCGTGTACCCGATGACGGCTATGTTGTGCGTCTTGCAGAATTTGATCAGCTCTGCTTGCTGCAGATTTAAATTCACCTGGGATGGAAGGTAAGAAAATATTGTTACACTTTTATACCCGACTGCGCGATTGCAAAGACAGGGGTTGTACATTGTTTTATATAGCTAATAGTTTTATAGAATTTCGTTTCACATAAAAAAATCTCATATTTTCGTTTCATATAGTAATCAATACGCAGAATACTGAAGATTTTTTAAATTTTTGAATTGATTTTTGTTTTACATAATGTATATTTGTATAATGTTAGAATAATCATATCATAGAATAACAAATCAAATATTCTTGATCCTCATATTGTTTATTTAATATAAAACTTATTAGGTACCAAAAATAACACTTTATTATTGTTTATTATTTTATTCTTATTATTGTTGTTGGTAATTTCTGTTGGGGGTCTCAGTTCTAACCAAACCTACTGCTTGCGTGCCGAAAGAGAGCATGCAGCATGCAGCGTGCAAGCAAGCTTGCAGCATGCAAGCAAGCATGCAGCATGCAAGCTAGCATGCAACATGCAGCAAGCATGGAATCTGTCACGGCTCCGGCGCTGCGGGGCTCCGGCGGGCAGTCCCACGCGAGCTTATCGTCGCAGATGGTATTCACGCTCACCACCGCAGCTTCGGCTTGCTGACTGGCATAGCCGGCCAGCCTCAGCCACGGCGGCGAGCGTTAAAACCACCTACTCCTCAGCTCGCGGGCCGCCTCGCCCCTCCGCGGATTTAAATTACACTCTAGAGGTAGGGCAAACAAGACTACATGGAGTCGGTTTTGCAGCGATTCGTTTGTCACGGAAGAGAAAAAATACTGGAAGTGCACTTGAATGCTGTGCAATAGAATTAATAATACATAACTTAATAGTGATTTGCATCTACAGACCACCCAAAATTAAAAATGACTGTTTGGAACAATTTTTTTGCTAACTTGGATGGTATTTTGCGAACCTGTAGCCACGGTAATTTAAAAAAAGTGGTTATATGTGGTGATTTTAATATAGACACTTTGACACAATCAAAACCATCTAATAATTTTCAAACTCTCCTTCTAAACTATGACTTAAAAATTGGAATTCATCAGCCTACACGATTAGCGAGTGGTAAATGCATAGACAATATCGTTCATAATATTAGAGGTAGTAAGTGTACAGTACTTGATCTTGCGCTATCTGATCACACTGCCCAAGTAATCAAATGCCCTGTGAAAAAAACTTGTTTAATTAAGCATTGGTATGCTCTGAGGCGGGACTATAGCCAAGAAAACTTGTCTAAATTCATTAATTCTCTTCATAATCTTAGTTTTAGTGAAGTCTATCTACATGACAATCCTGAGGAAGCATTTAACTGTTTCTATGACCTATTTATGCTTTTTTATAACCTCTGTTTCCCTTTAAGGAAAGTAAGAATCTCTCAGCGTAAAAAATCTAATTGGGTTTCCAAAGGAATTAGGCTCAGTAGTAAACGTAAAAGAGAAATGTTATGGCAATACAGGCGAGCCCCTACTTCTAAAAATAAACTTTTATTAAAGCAATATACTGCTCGGTTAAAGAAAATTATAACATTGACCCAAAAATCTCAGAATGACTTTCACATAAATTCAGCCAGGAATAAATCAAAGGCGACTTGGAGGATTATCAATAAAAATAAGATCAACTACCCTAGAGAAAATATACCTGATTATCTATCAATAAGTGACAAGAAAATACATGAGCCTCGACAAATTGCACAAGCTTTTAATGACTATTTTATAGAAGACATTCAACCGTATAATTCTACTCCGTCCTATAAAAATATTGAAACTAATTGTAACTCCATATTTATTCCTCCTACAGTACCAGCAGACATAGTGGCAATAATTCGCTCTTTAAATAATACCAATAGCCATGGATATGATGGCATCATTACAAAAGTAGTTAAACATGTAGCACCATTAATAGGACCTGCTATGAGCTATATCATCAATCTTTGCATCGAATGTGGCCATTTCCCGGACAAATTAAAAATTACTGTTATTAAACCTATTCATAAAAAAGATGATAAAAGTATCATGGGTAATTATAGGCCAATAGCACTTATTCCTATTTTTTCCAAAATAATAGAAAAGGTGATATATAACAGCCTTTCGTCATTTTTTGAAAAACATGATCTCATTTGCAGGGAACAATTCGGATACAGGAAAGGTAAATCCATTAATATGGCGATTTATGACGTGATAAAGAGAATTGTTTCTAGTGTTGATACTAGAACTCCAGTCGCGGCTTTGTTTATGGATATGTCTAAAGCATTCGACCATGTAGATCATGGTATACTGCTAAACAAGTTAGAGCGTTATGGGATTAGAGGAACTGTATTAAACTTATTAAAATCTTATCTCTCTAATCGCACTCAAATCACATCGCTTGATAGGCTATGTGCGAGCTCGAAAGTTATAAGAACATACTTGTCACGTCCTAGAAAGACCACTTATGGTGTTCCCCAAGGTAGCATTCTTGGCCCTCCATTATTTAACATCTATATAAATGATATGCCTAAGGTCAGTAAGCATCAGATGGTCTTATTTGCTGATGACAGCACTATTTTATTTTCTAGTAATGACATAAGTATTCTTGAAAATGACATAAATGACGATCTCAAAAATATAATAAATTGGTTAGTTAATAACAATCTAAAAATAAATCTTGACAAAACTAAAATAATGACATTTAATCAAAGAACAAATAAACCAAAACTGAATATAAGATATGGTAACGTAGCAATCGCTGAAAGTGACATCACAAAATTTCTGGGCCTATACATAGACAGTCATCTGAATTGGAAAAATCATATTGACGCTTTGTCAAAGAAGCTTAGTCAATTTGCGTATGCTCTGTACAAACTATCAAAAACGGTTAACCGCATTACAGTACAAATAGCTTATAATGCTTATGTGGCTTCTAGCATTAGGTACGGAATCATCTTCTGGGGAAACTCTACTGACAGAAACATTGCCTTTAAAGCTCAAAAGAAATGCTTGCGGTCGTTTACGAAATTACAATCGATTGATAGTTGTAAACCATTATTTAAGGAACTTAGTTTACTCACTCTACCGTCTATGTACATTTATGAAATGGGAGTGTTTGTGCGCTGTAACCTGCATTTGTTTGGAAAACTGCGCTCTCGTCGTTATCAGAATACTATTAATGTTACCTCTCATAAAACCGCATTTTTCGGCAAAAGTGTCCTAGGTATGGCCCCAAAAATATATAATAGTATACCAGCAGTTATTAGAAATAAAGAGTGTCTGGGATCCTTTAAAAGGTCCTTGTTTAAATTTCTTCTAGATAGATGTTACTACTCCATCATTGAGTTTACTACTGATAAACAGAGGTATGACGATTCCGACTTGCTAATTAACTCATATGATTTTTAATTATTGATAAGTACTAATGTGTTTACCTATTTATTTAAAAATTGTAATGACCTGTGTACCTACTGACATATTTTTTAAATTGATTTTTTTGTTATGTATTGGCATGCCACCTACTAATTATAATTGTTTGTTTCTGTAAATTTTGTACGCCATTTAATGGCAAAACATAGTGCACATTTTTTAAAATACTAACTGTAACCATACCTATGTTTAACAAAATAAATGATTGATTGATTGATTGCAATGCAACAAAATTACTATAGGAACCGCTGTCGCCAAACTCACACAAATAAACCGATAATCATATAATGCACTACAAATAAACAATTCTTTTGATTTGTCTTTTTACTTTTAGTCAAAACTAGCATAAGCCACAGATCCTACGTCTGGAAATAAACCTTCATGCTTACTTATTTTGCTATAACTCAGAAAGTATTTACAACGTTTTGTAATCAAAGTCAAACAAGATTCGATTGCCGAGTAAATTCTGCTACTCGACCGTAGATGGTAGTATTCTCAGTGGTCCCAATTTTAAATTTAATTGTGATAACCATGAGGTTGGCACTCGTGTCATAGGTCGATATCTAGTGCTACTCAACGAAGGTCACACCAGTGCAGAATACATTGAATTCTGAACTACATTATCGATATCGATGGATACTTTTATCGAATTAAACAAGAAATCGGGTAAGTCTTATTGGGAATTCAGTAATAAAACTGTAGGAAGAATGACGTAATATTATTTGAAAATATAATAATTACGTTATTAAGTAAAAGTTTGATTACATTTTTGCTATAAAGAATCTATGCAACCTAATACACTGCTTAAAATAAATGAAGTGTATGAATGTTAACGATGGTACGAAACACCTCCATTTTTAAGATTTATTCTCCTACTATAATGTTTGCGCTCCAAAATGGAACAATACAGTATAGCTACGGAAAAATAAATTTGTCGCGAGACTAGCAACTCGACGCGATGTTAGAACACGACTGGGACCAAGTAAGCGTAATAACGCTTATTTGGCATGCGTGCCACGCCTACTTTGCACTTCCAGTGTTTTTTGTCTTCCGTGGTTTCTGTCACTAACTTTTGTAGCTCGTTGAATTATAATACCATGAAAAAATAATTCTACTGTTTGATAAGTTTGTTAAACAAAAAAATGTGATTAAAAAATCAATAAATTGTGTTTCTGTGAAATATATCGCTCAAGTAAATAAGTCTTTGAAACAATAATATTCGAAATATAAATACAAGGATCAAATATTATTTGAAATATTTTCTGGGAAACGAAATTCTATGAAATTTCTGTCTGCGAAACCAGGGGACACCCAAAGACAGGGTTATATTTTGCACGCGTGTCCATGAATCTTTGTTTGTTCTCTGTGCTTCTCTTTAAGGGTCCCAGGTCCAGTTTCTTATCAAGCCAGAAGTTAGCTGAGAAATTTTCAAACTCTTCTAAAGTCATTTGATTGGCTTTTTAGATTAATTAAAATGTTAATTCAGCTAACCATAACAGATGTTTGGCTATCAATCAGCCTTTTAGAAACCAGATGCTGGTCTCGGGAGATGGATTGCAGTTATTAGTTTAAACTACCCTTTGGTATAATAGTTCCCTGGGTCAGATGTAGGGAGATGTTTTATTTTGTTTTTACAAAGGGAAAATAAGGTCCGGCTTTCTTCCAAATTCAAAACGTTTAATGCCCGTTGTCGTTTACTCTGGACCACACCCAAAAGTAGCTCCCTTAACAAAAAGGCACCGTTCACTTTCAACGCCTGGCTAAGCGCCGAGAATCGAAAATGTAACAAGCCGGTCTAACGTTGCATTTTCGCGAGCACAACTAAATTATAAGTATTTATCTTACCTCAATCTGCAAAGCGGCAGGCTTGACCTTGCTCATAGTGATGAGTCTGTCGAGCTGGGTCACGTTGAAGTTGCAGACTCCGATAGACTTCACCAGCCCGATGGCCTGAGCTTCAATCATACCCTGCCAGGTCTCCACGTAGTCTATATCGGCGTAGGTGCCGTGTTCCTGCGAATCCTAAGGGAGATTTTCATTCAGACATGCTGCTGCGGGCTAATTGCGTTACACACTAAAAGTAGGAATGGCTTAATTTTAACTGTTCAACAGCATTCATTGCGTTATTAAAGTTGTTGAGCAGACAAGTTTTCGAACAATGATGTAATGGATTAGCAGTATCCACGGAGAAAAGAAAGAAGCGGAGATACCGCAAGGCAATTAGGCCGAGCGCCTTCAGTTCGGCTATGACGTCACAGTGGGCGGAGCCGAAAACCTTAGTTTTGAGTGAATCGTCATCGCGTTGTATTTTGATACTAACTTTTATTCTGACTATGTATTAGGAACTCAATTACCTACTTTAACACCTACACTATACCAATACTTATTGCAAATAAATGATTATGATTATGATAGTTTTTAATTGTTTACCTAATAGTTTTAATAATGAAGTGCGCTGTTTTTGGTTGCAAAAATTGTTCAGGATTAAAACTGAAACAAATTGATGGCATAACATTTCTGAATCTTCTATTGAAGTTGGTTAAAAACTATCAACTGAAGTTAATAAAATTGATATCCTCACGGAAATTATCACAAAAATGGTCCCAAGCATTTCGTAGGAGTCGGTGATAAGAAGACTCCGTGAATGCATAACCTTCTTTTAGAAGTTTGTGAAAAATCTACTTTCAACCTGTGCTATCGGCCAGTGTATCAGGTAGAGGTCCAGGTATTGGAGGCCCAAACGAGCGAGCGATTCCTTGAGGGCCGGGACCACGGCATTCTTGGCGTGGCGGTCGTTCCACAGCTGAAAATAACGTGAAGAATATTAATTGCATGGTCCCCATTGATCACCAAAATAACGTCAGGACTTTTAAAAAGACTATGAACTTTCTAGTTTGTTTTGATATTTCTTCTCAGAGTAGTCGGGTGGGAAACACCGACCTAATCTAGTTTAAAAAATATAATTCATGTGTTCGTTTATATCGACAAGTGTAAAATATTTGCCAAAAATGAACTAGGGGAAGTACGTACACAATTACATAATATGGACAAAATGTCACAGCGGGCTTTTTTCAAAATTGGCGGGCTATAATGCTGCAGTTGTCATAGCATTACGTGACGCCGTGCCGGTCATGGTCGAATACCTGTCAAGTTTTTAGCGCCATTGACTCGGTCAGAACGGTGTAACTGGTTTTTTTTTTATTTTTTTTTTTTTTTTGGGTGGGAAATCATCAAATAACTTCTCCCGCTCTGGGTGGAGCGGGAGGGCGTGTCAGACTTTTACTGACTAAAACCCACCCGTGTTCCCTCAGTTGCCTGTGTGCCAGGGGCCGCGGTATCTCTTTCGAACAACCCGCACCCCTGGCAGGCATCGGTCCTTGCGGACCCCACCTATTGGTGCTGACATCTCTTTGAGGCGCGCGTGAAACACAACGCGCCGTCGACCCGGGCTTGGTCCTTACGGGACAGCGAGCTACCCATTACTCGCCGTCCGCAAGCCCGCGCCTACGGTGGCCGGGAATCAGCCTGGGATTCCCGACGCCCAGGGCTTCTCCCGCGGCGACTACGGCCGTGAGGGTGCATATACTGCCTCTCGGTCACGTGCGCCGCCTCCCTCTTCGCGAGCATTACTGCTTCGCAGAAGGAGGTGACGGCTAACCATTCACTCTCGCTCCGTACCATGGCCTGCACCAGGGCCGGACGCGAGAGATCGCCGCCGCCGATCGCCTCCACGAGGACACGGCGGTGCTCCGCCCAAGCCGGGCAGACCGCCACCGTATGCTCCACCGTGTCCTCAGGGCGATCTTCGCAATGGAAACACCCGGGTGTTTCCTCCCGCCTTATACGAAACAGGAACCTCCCGAAACAACCGTGTCCGGTGAGGACCTGCGTCAGGCGGAAGGTGAGGACGCCATGCCGCTTCTCAAGCCACTCCTCAAAGAGGGGACTTACCGCCGCTATCGTGGCGTGCCCAACGGTGTAACTGGTACGAATGCGTTTTGAACGCGTTAAAGTTTTTTGTTTTGATGGAATTCGTCTCGTTTTTGGTCAGTTTTACATGGTTTGTATTACATCTTTTGATGTCAATTCAAAAAGTGTAGCATTACACTGTATTATTTTGTAAGTATCGATTTATAAATCTCATGTTTATAGAAATTATGACTTGGTTATGATAACCTGTAGGGCAAAATGGCATACTCACATTCGGGGCAAAACGACATATTTTTATTCGATGATGGTTCAGACTACGAAAATGATCTTTAAAAGCAGTCAGGAAAAAGGTGAAGACAGATACAGAAGACCCTTTACGATGAGGAACCAAATGTAGAAGATTTCCACCTGCGTCATGATGACTGCGCGTGCATTTACTATAACGACTTTTTTTTCGTTCCAAGCCCGACGAGTGCTGACTACGGTACAACAATATTGTTCTCTTTGTGCACATAATATGATATACTGATATACCCAAGCAGACGAAAAGCTTCGTCTGTGAAATATGTACTTCATAATTTATGTGTTTATTTTGTATGTTATTTTGTCCGTCCTATCTGGACAAAATGAATTTTCTTAGAGGCTGCGATTAATTTAAATTATATTTTTTACATGGTTCCTAATAAATTACGAGTTAACGTAGGTTAAAACGAACGAACCAAAGATAAAATTATTAAAACTAAAGACCGATTGTATCTATGTTAATTAAAAATATGTGATTAAAAAACAAAACCGTATGTCATTTTGGACGTACTTCCCCTAACATAAAAAATAATTGTTAGACCATTTACTGGCACTTTTGTATTGTCAAGCCTTCCCGACTAGGCCTAAGCTACTAATAAACAATCGTATTTTCCTTTTTCTAAATGTCTAAAATGAAAATAACATAACATATCACGTCTTGCTTCTCTGAAAGGTTGGACTGGAGTGAAATAAATTTAGAAATATAAATAAATACAAAAAACAAAACGAACGAATGATGATGAATGAAATGAAAATAATAATTTTAATATGTGAGAAGTACCTACTTTGGTTGTAATAAACAGATCTTCTCTAGCCACAGCCCCTTCAGCTATCTTATTCTTTATCGCGACGCCAACCTGTAAACATAAGTGTTCAAGTTTTAGCAATGTAGGTAATCGAATCTAGCACTATTTTCTTCGGCAGGAAATCTGTTTTGAATACATTCAACATATTTACATAGGTTAGACAAAATTATTCAAGACCCTATTAAAATAATGAAAATATAATCAAGAACTTAAAGCTCGATTGATAAGTGCAGTCAAAAAGCCAGAATGGTCCAGAAGGTACAGTCAGGCAGCCGTAATATGGCACAACGAGTTCTAAAACATTTAGTTTTTGCATCACATTGGTAGTTGCTGGATTTAAAATCGCAACTTGGGGCTTAAGATGCGGATCAGCTGAGGAACGGGCCACCACGACATAAAACGTCTAAATGGAAAATAACATAAATTGAATAAGGTTCATAATCGTATGGGACAGTTACTTAGCATAGACATAATGTGATTTGTCAATTTTGCTCTGTGTCACTCAAACCTGTGTGACAGTAATCTCTAAAGGTCGAGGTGTCGGGAACTATCGGGCGGTACCTGTTGTTCCGTGCTGTAGATGGCTGCTGTGTCAATGTGTCTGTATCCTGCGTCGATGGCTGCTTCCACCGCCTTCTGAACGGAATCATCTTCTACTGGCACACGGTCTCCCTGTGGATACAAATTATTTATTTAATGCGATAAGCTTTAATCATTGATCACTTATTTATTACTGAGTAATAAACTATCTGAGGTACATTACATAATTACCTACACGTTCCAAAAATCCTACAAGTCTAGTAAGTAGTATTAATAGTCACAGCAGCCGCCAGGAAAAGGCTACGCTGTCTTAAAAAAAAACCTGACCATGATTTTGTTTTTTTAGTTACCGTCGTCGCGACGGTAGCTAGATAAAAAAAACAAAATCATGGTCAGGTTTTTTTGTCGGGTAGGTAAAAAAACAAAATCATGAAACAGCGCTCACCATAAAAGCGGCCAACATCGAAACTTACAACTAAACTACAAACCCAAGCAGTACAGCCACTCGTCAACAGATGACGCTGTCCTAAACTTACCGATTTGCTAAGTCCAAGCCAGGTACCAATACCAAGGCTGGGGATTTCCTTGCCATCGTTCAGCTCAATCAGAGGCGCCACGCCGGGCCTGGTCACTGCTTCCTGTGGACAAAGATAAACCAATGTATCTCTATAGGACCCTAAAAAATATGTAAGCATATTCTAAACTGTTGGTATAAGTTCACTGGCGTAACTAGGGTGTGGCTGGCAGGGCAAAAGCCTTGGGCGCCTATCGAAGGGGGCGCAAAAAGATGCCAATAAATAATTTAAAAAAAAACATCAATAAACCATTCCATACTGTTACCTGTATCTAAGAAATCTGAAGAGCTAGCATATATGTATTGTGCAGTAGGAGGATAAAAGCGTATTTCCAAATCTGCCTATTTCTATTCAAACTCTCTTTACTCTCTTAAATTTGCAGGGTTGCAAGCAATTTTTTTGCAAGTTGAAATTAATACCTTCGTTATTGAAGGCTATAATTGGTCAAGACAGGATACGCGACCTACTATAGGTCTGCTCAGTGTAGACCGAGAAGATCATTTACGTGGGGCGCAAATGTAATGCGTGCCCTAGGCGCCTTTTTCTATTGATACGCCCGCGCCCCTGTATAAGTTATATTGTTAGAATTTATTACCACTATGTTAGCAGCTTTAATAGAATATGGACGAAACCTAGTTTGATAAGTTAGCTGTTGACAAGCTGGTACCAAAACTAGTAAAAGTTAGTTGTTTGTTAGCTTAGATTTGTAGATTGATGGATCTATTGTCTTTTTTAAAGCGGAGCTAAGCAACGACGGAGATTAAAAATAAATAATTTATCTTGATTTTAACTCCTGTGTCTCATGATCACATCATTTGTCTAGCCCAGAGGTCGGCAACCTGCATCTCGCGAGCCACATGCGGCTCTTTGGATGTAAAGCTGCGGCTCTTTAAGCAAATATTATTTATTTTCCATTCACCTGGCGAGCCATCAAATAAAAAAAATGGCGAGTTTGCAAATGGCGTAGATTAGGCCACGCCCCTTTTCGGTCCCCTTGCGTTTAAACCCCGATTTCACGCAATTTTACTATGAAACCTATAATGACTGTGACTTGTTTCGTAATCTATTTAATATTTAAAAAATATGTGGCTCTTTATAAACTTAATTTTTTTGTAAATTGTAATTTTTGACTCTTCCGACTCAAAAGGTTGCCGACCCCTGGCCTAGCCTTTTCCAAACTATGTTGGGGGCAGCTGAATACTCGAATTTTACATGGATCTACTGCCTATCAGACTTCCACAACCCAAATTGGGAACTACTGGGTAACACGATCCCCCTTGGCAGATTGGTTGCCACACTTTCGAAAACATGGACTAACGAATGAGCGTACTTTCCGAGTACGGAGGGGTCTCGGCATGTAGCTGGGTACCTTTTGGGCCTCTAACTACCCGTCACGACTGTTGTTGATGGAGCTACTTAATGATAGAAACAGCAACCTGACAACAGCACTCAAGCCTAGGCTTTTTTTTCTTGTATTTAGTGTAAGTCTGGACCCTGTCTTGGATCTCAGGAGTCTCCACCACCGTCTGCAGCAAGTCTTCCTCCCAGTCGGGGTTTGGACGAAGGATCTTGCTTGTCCTTTTAAAATCTTCCGCGAATTCTTTGCCAGTACGGTTTGGTAGACTTGGCATCTTTATCTAAAGGTCTGATTTAACATTTTGGTTAGAAATATTAATAATAATGGTAGATCACTATTTCAAACTTGCTACATTTTTTCATTAATGATTTTTATGTTTGGTCTGCACTTTTGTAAATTCACCATTTTAGAGATACTTTTCAGTATTTACATGGTTAGGTTAGGTCTCCCATTGTTATTATTATACTCTTTGGGTTAGGTACAGTTTGACAAAACGAGAGTTTACCACGAGTTTACACAAGGATGAATTGACAAAATTAATGTCATTTTTTTTTGTAAAAGAAGGATTCATGCGAAAACCTCAAATGGTTATCGGGTCCAGAAAGTATGGGTGCAAGCAGTATTCTGCTACTGAGGAGTTGCTAATGTTGAAAAAGGCTATATTTTCCCCGAAGATAATCCCAGGACCCTACAAAATGTCACTTGCGACCACCACAACGACAGTCTATGTGTGCAAATACGAGGTTTTTTTTATTACTTGGGACCCACAACATAACTGGCTAAATGTAGTCGCTTCGAGAGATAAAATACTTTATTACATGAGGTTTTTAAATATTATGTACATTGCATATATTATCATCAACTACAATCGAAAGATTACTTCATTCAAGGCAAACTGCACACTATAATTAACCTGACCATCTACTTACTTAATTACATTTCCTTAACATAAACATGGACTAGTAGAAGAAATAATAACTTTTAAGTTATTATTTCTTAATGAACATCCACATAACATCACACCTGATTTCTACGGAGGGTTAGACAGTGGTGTACCTCACAGTACACACACATTTCGCGAGTATATATTAGAGCCCCGTGTAATATAAACACAGTAGCCTACGGGAGAGCCCTCGTGTGTATGCACAGTAACTGAGAAGTGATGGGAAAACTCAATCAAACTTTGCCCCACCTGGCAATCGAACCCTCCTGGGTTCATGCTCATGCTCGGCAGTTGCGCTTGCGACGAGTAGACCAACGAAAACTGAATCTAATTAATAACAAATTTACACTCACTGACAGACAACGCACAGTCCTAAAGGAACTGCTGGCTCTATTGCACAAAAGTTTCACATACAGAGTCAAATTAGATTACCTAACAAAACTCCGCAGAAATGATGAGATGTAAACACGACCGAAACAATTAAAAAATATTTGATGATTGTTTTGTTTGGGATCAATGACCGCTGTTAGTATTTTTACCTGGGTAAGGTAATCGTTTTTCTTTTGTTTAGGGGAGTTTCTTCCGCCACTTCTTCCCAGCTAAAGCACCAGGAAGAGGGCGGGCGTGTTGGAGTACTGTCTTATGTAATTTTGACATTCGAAAAGTGCTGAATCTCAGCCTAATTTGAATAAATGAAGTTTGATTTTGATACCCGTAAAGTGTGTGAAGTTTACACAAAAAAAAAACAGATTTTTAAATTGATATTTCAAGTTACTACACTAACTGCGGTCGATGACCCCACAAATAAAACCATCAAATTAATTAATTTGTTTTTTAGGCATTTCTAAATATCGATACCCATCACGTCTAGCTAGCTAATTTAATTTGACCCGCTATAGTGAAACTGAGAACTAAGGAAGAATTCATGAAAATGTATCTCCTAAAAAAGTTAAATAGAGGATTAAACTTTTTTTTGTCTGGGAACTCTCATCGGGTACACGACTAGATCATTAAATAAATCCATAAACTTACAGAGTATACGGCCAGCAACACGAGAGCGGTGAACTTTAGTAGAATCATGGTCACTTGACAGCCGGAGCGACACTGAGCGATGTAAGCTCAACTTTGATATTTGTATCACAAACCTAGGTTTGAGGTTGAAGTTGTGAAGATACGGCAGTAGGTAGAATACACACCAAGATCTTTTAGTACTCGTATGACGTTGACAGGGGGCGCTATTGGTTAACATTTGCGCAATAGTTTGGTGGAATGACACCAGCAATGTAGGTATTTAAAAAAACAATATGGCGGTGTTAATCTACGTTCGCACAGACGTAAAAACATCTCAGCGGGATTTTCTTCAACGCACTGTTAGTTGTACATTAACCCCCATAAGCACATTAACACCCGCTAGTGCGGAACTTCACAATTTTATAGCGTATACATGTCTGTACGTAAAACACTTTCGCAAAATTTCACACTGTGCAAACACCTAAGTTTTTGAGAAATAAAATCTGAAAGTTTCAGTTCGTCGAAAAAACACAGTTCGAGGAAGCACTTCGTATTAGCACCCGGCACTTTTTTATAGAAACATTTTTTTTTTGGGGAGAGTAGACCCTTTTAAGGGTAAATTTGAAAACCCCAAAGTGTGCAAAATCTATGGAGTTAGGTAAACTCGCCGGAGCCCCGCTTCGCAGGGCTCCTACTTCTGCTTGGTTAAAAAAAAATAGCCACGAAGAGGATCTCTTCTAATCTAAAGCTACTCGTAGAAGACAGGTATGATTCTTGATAGCAAACGTAGGTACTTACAGCTTTAAGTCTGTGCTACTATTCCGAAAATTCTTTCACTGATGGCATGTTACTGTACTGCCGAGTGTCATAGTAGGATATAAAATTATTTCACTGATGGCATGTTACTGTTACTGTACTGCCGAGTGTCATAGTAGGATATAAAATTATTTCACTGATGGCATGTTACTGTTACTGTACTGCCGAGTGTCATAGTAGGATATAAAATTATTACACTGATGGCATGTTACTGTACTGTACTGCCGACTGTCATAGTAGGATATAAAATTATTTCACTGATGGCATGTTACTGTTACTGTACTGCCGAGTGTCATAGTAGGATATAAAATCACGCAGATAATGTCGCGAGTAGAAGCTAGTTGACTATAATATAATACGCCATGTAGGTATAAATATTACTTTTGACGAAAATAATTAATCTTTGACGATACGTTTTTGTAATACATAACACAATCACTATGGGAACCGGTTTTATAAGAGTATATAATGACTAATCAACTACGAGCCAAACCATTGCAGAAATATCATGTAAACATGGGCCTTTTGAAATGGCTTTATTTCCAAATATGTAAGACCTAGACTGCTGTACATTTTTGGTCGAAATAGAGGTCTCCTTAAAAGGTTATTATTCTAAACAGAGAGTTCATTGTGAATGCCTTATGTAGGTAAACGTAAAGAATCAGTAATTAACTCAAATGCAATCAATCCCTTTGTTGAATTAGGACAAGTTTCCGGCAATTCAGCATTTCATTCTAGAACCCACAGCGCAGAAATTTTGCGTCGGTTATACAAAAAAAAACAGCTTCTCCGTACATTTTGACCGCGTAAGTATTGCACTTTTCTATGAAACAGCAGATTTTTTTTTAGCTGACGAAAAATTTCATCGCTGGGGGTCTAGAATGGTATGCTGATTTCATGGTTAAAGTTTGCGCACTGAATAAAAACTTTTCCTGTATAAGGACTATGGTTCTAAGGGGCTCGTGGCTACGTAAAAACAGCCTCACAGGTCAATCAAAGGTTAAGCAACGCTTGTCAAATTCAGCTCGTGGATAGGTGACCATTAGTGATGTGCCGGATATCCGTATCCGTTTCCACGGGGAATAAAGATCCGTATCCGAATCCCTATGCGTTACACTTTTGACATATTTTTTACGGATCTTTTACCTTTTAATAATTCCAAATTGCACAAAACTTCTTTGTGGATTTTTTTTTTTTAGCTCGAACCTACAACAAACACAAACGTTATTTATGCTGCCCGTCACACTAAACTATATAAACAAAATAAAAAAGACAGACCCGCGCAACGCAAGTCGAAACATGTTCTGTCACGCAAAGCGTCAAGTGGCGTCAACTATCGTTTTAAGGTCACGCGCACCGACACCGATTAAGTAAAAAAATTTAGATCTGTATCGGTATCGGTATCCGCGGATCTTGACGCCGATTATCCAGATCCGTATCTGCGGATCTACATTTTTAATGATCCGGCACATCACTAGTGACCATTTTTACATATCGAGACTGCTCCGTACCTCGGCAAGCACGGGTCCCGGCTGTCATTTATAAACTTGATAATGGCGGGACCAACTCTTGTAATTGAAAGTTTCTGCCATGTATTTTTAGTACCCATTTCCTACTATTTTGTACCAGTCCTGAAAAATTTGTACCTCACACGGCATAAACGGAATTTCACGATAACACTGGTCCCGCCATTATGATGCGTTATGATGGCGAGACCGCATGCCTGTCAGTACTCCAAAACAATAACGAATTACATCATACTGGTCGAACTAGTATTTAGTACCGCCAAAAATCAACAGTGGGTGACGGAGATCTTAGTAGATCTTTGACAGTAGTTACGGGTAGTCAGAAACCTGAAAGTCTGTCACCAGTCTTACTAAAGGGGTATCGTGTTACCAGTAACTGGTTTGTGGAGATCAGATAGGCAGTTGCTCCATGTAAATTACTGGTAATCAGCTGCGTCCACCATAGTTGGGACAATGGGAACAGGCAGATGATGAGATACAAACTAAGTAAATAATGATAATCATCATCATTTCAGCCGAAAGCCGTCCACTGCTGGACATAGGCCTCCCCCAAAATGGAGAGGGGGTTTGCCATAATCGCCCCGCTTAGCAAGCGGGTTGGCGATCGCAGTATGGTGGTAAAATGCATAGAGAACGCGACTAAGGGACATACCAAAGAATGGGCAGCAGCCCATTCTCTGGAAGTCCCTTAGTCGCCTTCTAAGACACCCACGGGATGAAATGGGATGCTGCTATTCTTTTACGCCCAGCACCACACGGAAGGAATAATAACCAATTAAAAAATAACCAACCTACTATTGTCTTACCGCAGGGCAATGACTCTGATCTCTTACAGAGAAGGCAAAAGCATTGAACACCTCGCTTGCTCAAGACGAGATCCATTACCTATTTGTTTTTAATCGTTTGCCTTCCGTTGACCCCCAAACTAGTTTTTGACTATATTCTATTAAAGCTGCTAAATATACGGTGCTAATAAATGCTAATACACAAAACAAAACAACAATTATAACTGGTTTTAATAGCGGGCTTAGGTTGTTGAAACATATTTTAGGGTCCCATCCGTAGAAATAAAAAATCTTTCATATATCTATGGTCCCATCCAAAATGATGACTACCTCGTTGATTGGTCAAATGCATGGTTTCCTGGGTTCGATTCCCTGTAGTTGTTATTGTTGTAGTTCCAGCGAAATTTGATGATGTAAAACCGGTGAATAATGTATGGTTTTACTTTACAGTTAAATTAATAAGTAGGAACACTCTGCGACGCGACGCTTGGGAAATACGCGCGGGCGTAGTGTTTTGAACATCGATATCTTCGGATCCTACTCCTACTATGGCGACGATTTTGATGTTTAACTTTAAAAATAGAATTATGTAGTTATCGTAAGCCCTCTTAGCATTATGTAATTTTGATGTTTAACTTTAAAAATAGAATTATGTAGTTATCGTAAGCCCTCTTAGCATTATGTAATTTTGATGTTTAACTTTAAAAATAGAATTATGTAGTTATCGTAAGCCCTCTTAGCATTATGTAATTTTGATGTTTAACTTTAAAAATAGAATTATGTAGTTATCGTAAGCCCTCTTAGCATTATGTAATTTTTGTCGGTTGTCTTTTTAGTGGTTATTTTCACTTTGTAGGATTTTCGCGTTATGTTTTTTTGTTTTACTTACTGGACTTAGATTTTAAGTAAATAGTGTGGTCTCCTGTAAAGTGCACACTTGTACCTACCTATTCCTGTATAGGTACCTACTTGCTTGTAATTGTGTAGCCTTTAATATAGATCCAATAAATAAATACACATCGAAACGTGTAGTAAGTAGGCACCTAAGTAGGTATTCCACTTGAGGTATGGAGCTACATAACAATAACTTGATTAAGCTAGCTAAGTCAATATCCCCTCCCTCCTCTCAACTTACACAGTCCACTCGCCGTGCACGTCGCGCGGTCGCTATCAAGAGGTCAAGCAAACAAACAACTTTTATCAAAAATACCTTTTAATTCCGCGATTATAACATCAAATCGAATAAGTTGTTAATTACAAGTCAACCATGGGGACTTTCAGTAGTGTTTCTGTGTTCATTTTCGCGTTTATTTCGGTAAGTAACAACTAAGTTGTCAAATTAAAGCCTTCTGCCTGTCTCCTACTTTTTTGTGCCCGACCGTGGACCCTCCACGATTACTCATGAGTCTTTGTAAATGGTCCCTCCTAAGTTCACATTGTACCTACAAAGCAAAGAATCTATTGACTGGTTTGGTTGTGTTCCTTTTGTTTATATACTTTGTATGCATGTCTGCTGTGTGCTAAGCTAAGAGAAGTTTTGTTGAATTACCGGTTTAATATTTTTGGCATTAGTACTTCTAAAAAGACGGTTCTTTTGGTGTATTTTTGGACTAGGTAGTTATGTAGATATTTACCAGCATCCTATTTGCGAAACACACTATTTATCATAATCTGAATCATTGAAGGATATTGCTAATCCATTGCTTCTTACGTTCGAAAAATTCATCTGCAATATCGCAATTAATGTTGTTGAACTATCGATATGAAAGCTATTCCTGCTGTTACTGTGTTATGCAATTTGGAAAATAAAGCTAAAATTATTTTTGTGACTTCTATTTACCTAATTAATTATTTTAATTATTTACCTTAATGATGTTTTTTTTATTGATGTCGTTATACCTACTTTGGATGCAAATTAACAATTTTTCGTGGAAATTAAACTACGTTTAAGAAATAGTTACCTAAGTACTAATTACATTTGATTTTGCTTAACATGTGGTAAATATAAATGATGTTCCGATACTATCTAGATCATGATGTTATCTTAGTGGAGGACACATTCTGTTATATTATATTCATAGATGAATCATGAAATCAGTTATTAGTGCCGAGCTCTCATTGGTAATATAGGTATGTATGTATGCTCGTGACTACAATTTAAGGGTAAATTTAAATAATATTATTGTATAGCTTAACTAACTAGGTCCATTTACTGAATTTTGCAAAGATATTTTCTGTAAACGTAGTAAGATTGTCTTCTTATTGTGCCCTAACCACTACCTAACGTTATTAATTAACTTTTTCCAGTTTGTCGTAGCGACAGTACCGACGCTAAAACTTCACGATGGCAAAGATATCCCAGCCCTCGCCCTGGGGACTTGGCTGGGAAACAACACAAAGGTAGGTACTTATTTGGAGAACAGTTGCGACCCAGAGGTGACGGCCACGACTTACGAGATGTAATTAAAATTTCATCACCAGTGATCTCAAAACGGTGAAGGAAAACAACGTGACGAAACCGGTATGTCCTATAAAGAACCAAAAGTTCGTAGAAGACATGTGACATCTACCAACCCGCACTGGGCTCGCGTGGTCCACCACGGTAATCCATTACCACAACCACCCACTCCCTCTAAAAGAGTGGAGGCCTGTGTCCCAGCAGTGGGGACATTATAGGCTGATTGTGTGTGCATGTGGCAGAATATGGAGCTATATTTTTATAAGTGTATAATTATGTTACCGGTAATCTGTACCTATAATTCAGGTATTCTATATAATATCTAGGCAATGTATAGAATACCTGAGGCGTCCAGGCAATGTTTGAAATATTCTGAATATTATTGTCCGTTACATACTTTGCCTAGGTAATGTATACATTTCCCAGGGATTGTATTGTATAGAATACCTGCTGGTTCACCGGCAATGTGTAAAGTAAAGATTTGGTCTATATTTATCAATGTTACGCAGCCGCCAATGTGTGAAAAAATTGATTGATTATGTTACCGGCCAAACCCGATTTCAGGCCAAACTAGTTTGTTTAATTGAAATATGTAAATGCTTTGAGTTTGAGTTTGAAGCTAGTTTGCTGTGACATATCACGCGTAGGATAAGTTTTCACACATTGCCGGCTGCACATTCGGTACTGTATAGAATGCCTACGCAAGGTATAAAATAAAAAATATTTCATACATTACCTAAACGTTTTGGGTATTCTATATATTGCCTAGGTATTGTATAGAATACCGGATTATACAGATTGCCGGTAACATAATATACGTATATAAAACAAATATCAAGCTTTGAATATCAGAATGGTTACTGCTTATTTACTGTATATGAAGGTTCTTATGAATATCGTTTGTAGGGAAATGATTTCATGAAGTAAATAAAGCACAAAAAAAAACATCCAAACTTTCACATTTATAATATTAAGTAGTAGGATTGTTAAAACTCATGTTAACTACTGTGGTTAGCCAGTAGCAAAAACAACAGTCGTTCAAATCACTTGCCATCAGCTTGATTCGTAGTCCGTTAGAACATCAAGTCTTTCAACACTACTGGCGAAAAGAACATGAGGTCCTTCAACACAACTGGCAAAAAGTCCAGTCATTAGGTACACACCTCTGTCTGTTTGATATGGAACAGACAAATAATGTTGACGTTTCCTCCCAACATGGTCGCTTGGAGCCCGGAGTGAACGAGGTGGAGCAGGCAGTGTCCTGGGCCATCGACGCGGGGTACCGCCACATCGACACCGCCTTCGCCTACAGGATTGAGGACCAGGTCGGCAGGGCGATCGCTAAGAAGCTCGGAGAAGGAATCAAGAGGGAGGACCTGTTTATTACTACTAAGGTTGGTTCAAGGTTTATTATTGGATAAATCCCCCACAAATAGGGTTACCATTCCGTTTCAAAAGTTCTGCAAAAATTCCGGACATTTGCAAAAAATGTCCAAACATCAGACACTACTTTCAATCGTTCCATTTACAGTACCTAATAAGTACTCAAACTTTTTTTTATTGTCTAAGTAATTAAAATCCTCTTTAGTCAAAAACTCCCGACAAGCTCCTTTTTAGGACGACTCCTCTTTGTAAAAATGGACCGACGGGCCTGATGAAGGTCGTAGGAATCCGCTGGTTGTGAGAAGCACATGACCGGTAGTTGTGGCGACGCTTATGATGAACCTCCTACTGGGTCCAATCAAAATTAATTCAGCGGTTTGACATAATAACGTACCAGACGGACAGACACAGTTACTTTCTTTAAATGATATTTACCTATGTCTGTAAATTGGTTCAAAAAATACTTACACGTCAAAAATAAATTATTTAAATTTTATAACTAGATGAGGTGTTTCCTATCTGACTGCACAGGAAAGAAAGACCAAAACACACTCAGACCTCACAGTCTCTTTTAATAAAGTCCAGACTTAATCTTGCACCTTCTTCTTACATAAGGCAAGTATAAATGGCCAGTATTTAAATAACCGAACCCTGTTTCATTCTGCACCCACAGCTATGGAACAGTGAACACGCCAGACACGCAGTGGTGCCCGCACTGCGAGCGTCACTCACGAGTCTGGGTCTGGACTATGTGGACCTTTACTTGGTCCACTGGCCTGTTGGACAGTTCGTAAGTATATCCTGCTGACTCCGTAACATTCCAGAAATAAATCCCGGTGACTGTTCAACAGTTGTTGTGGTATTGAAGTCAATGCTTTGTCAATAGCAGAGCTCTAGCTTATTAGCTCCTTGTCAAAAACTTCTCTTCATACGCGAGATTATCTGTTGTATTTGCGCCTGCCTGGGTTCTGCCAGAGCTGCGCGAGTTTCTTAAAATAAGATAATTTCTTGAAGTTATAATACCTATATCTTTAATTGGAATCAGTATCCATCTACCTCAATCGGACAACGTAAGAGCCATGGAAAATGTTCTTAATTTTTTTTAAGTTCGTATGTTCATAGACATATTATTATTCTATAGTACCTACTACCTCTACAACTACAGAACCCATTTCTGCTATCAAGCTGCAATTCTGCATTCTGTTAGAACAGACCCCACAAATGATAACAAAACCAGTATAAGCTGGTCTCGTATTCTATTGAAACACCATACACCTACGACGCTATGCCTGCTGCAGGGCAGTGTCAGTGTTACCACTGACGTATGGTCGACTATACCGGAGATGCGTGGCGGTGATACTTCTCGTTTCCCTTTTACATCATTATTCTCCTTGTTGTTGCAAATGTTCATTGGTGTCAGCAAAACCACCAGTCTGTGAACACCTGAATAATTTAATCACCCCAGTGGGGACCTAACTTGTAGACCTCTACCGAATAAAATATTACATTACTCCTTCACACCTTCCTTCCCTCTTCCCCTACTCCTCGTCCCTTCCTTTTCTTCCTTTGGACTTAAGCATAACTGGCAACATGTGGGTGTACTGTAGATACACCTTTGCCTATCCCTACGGTGAATACAGCCATGGTGTTATGTGTCCTTACGTATCGCCAATTGTCGCTTGTGTAGATACTCACCAAGGCTCATAGTTCTGAATCATTATTCAAAGTTATTATTAGAGATACAACTTCCCTTACCAGAAACAAATTAATTTCCAGAACAACGGAACTTACGACTACACAGATTACGCGGACACCTGGCGAGGCATGATAGAAGCCAAGAGCCTGGGCCTGGCCAAGTCCATCGGAGTGTCTAACTTCAACCAGCAGCAGATCGACAGGCTTCTAGAACTGGGACTGGAGAAACCTACTGTGCTGCAGGTTGAAGTAAGTAACATAGGTGACGTCATAACACAATGATGTGATGCCAAACGAGATAATTTATCAGGGTCGTCAGATATATTAGAAGTTTAGTAAGTAATCGAGGGATGGTTTCAAATTAAATTTAATTTCATAAATGAACAGTTTTTTTTTTTCGAAAACAGCCATCGATTCCTAACTAAACTTTTGCTTAACGGCGCCAATGAACCAGCTTTCGACGTGAATACACCCTATGAGAGTACTACGCGGGGTAATGTATATCCGACGACTCGATGTTTACTTTTCACTTATGGTGACCGTAGGTATAGGTACATGAAGTTTTAAATAAAAGGTCCATTTAATAACAACAAATCCGCCACCTATTTTATAAGACTTAAACATAAAAACTGGCGAAATTTAAGTGTACCTACTTCACACATCTGCCTACCACGTCGAGAAATACAGGCGTGATATTACGTTGTTTTAAAGATAAAGAAAAATGTAATGTCGTCCACAGATCAACTTAAACCTCCAACAACCAGAGCTGCTCTCCTACTGCACCCGCCAGGACATCCGCGTGATGGGCTACACTCCCTTCGGCTCGCTGTTCTATAGTAAGGCAAAGTCCGACGCTCCGCCCCCAAGGGTCGATGACCCTGCGCTTCTGGAGATCGCGACCAAATATAAAAAGACCGTGCCGCAAGTCTCATTGAGATATCTGGTGAGTACTGAACAAAGCATATACCTACTAGTAATACTTTCTACCGAGAGGTTTTGAAGCAGTAAACATAGTATCTATTAAATATTGAATAAAATATAAACTAACAGTTAAGGGGAACCTTGTCGCGGGCTCGAACTCACTGGTGGGCCTGGCTAAAAATCACGCTGTCTCACCAGGCTTCGTGTCCAACTGAGATAGTATCAGTGATGAGCAGTTCGACGCTAGTCTACACGCACAACGTTATTGAGTGAGCAGGATCATTTAGAGTAAAAAATTCGCGAATAAATTAAGAAAAGTCCTTTGGAAGATCGGGTTTTATGAAAAAGCCAATGCACAAATCAATGACCAATAAAGTTTATTGAACTTTGTCAGTACCGACTTGGTTTTGAAGATTTTGCACTTCTTTTATTACCTGAACACGCCCAAAGTTAAGTAAAATTAGCAAGAAAAACGAATCTTTTTGGGTCCTAACTTTTTAACGAGTTTTTATTTTAGTATTGTGTTTCCGTACAGACAATATTAATAATGAGACAAAGCGATATCATATTTTACATTGGATGTGCCATGTCAGACAGTGGAGTAAAACACTCCCGAAGTTTGTATGCAAAAACTGTGGACTAGGTTCACCTTAAATGATCTCTTCTCTTTCCCAGATCGAGTTGGGCGTGATCCCGATACCGAAATCTCTAACAAAGTCCCGTATCGAACAGAACCTGAATGTTTTCGACTTCAGCCTGACACAGCAGGAGAAAGATGTGCTGAAAAGCTTCGATAGAAACTACAGGACGATTCCGCAACTGAAGTGGCTCGACCACCCATACTATCCTTTTGAGAAGACTAAGGAATGAATAGCGAATTTAAATAAATAAATGTTTTTAAATTTATAAATTAACTGCTGCCCGGGTCAATGTTGAAAATTTGTTTTGTTTATAAATTTCCACCTCCTATTTCGTCACTTTCAGTTTTCTAAAATCCTTTCGTAGCTGAAGTCTCCTACTCATAATCTACTTCCGTGCCAAATCTCATCTTCGTAGGTCCAATAGTTTTTGAGATTTCGTGTGTGAATGAACGAGTGACTTCGCTTTTATTATAGGCATTCGCATTACATAAAGAAGATTGATTTAATTGGAATGATGTATTTTTATTTTAGTTACTGCCTCGTCTAGGATTTTTTTTAACTGAAATAAATGCTTTGAGTATGAGTGGTTAGCTTAAACTGCCGAGGATCATAACTTAAAAGACCAGAGTTCGAACACCAGGTTGGATTCTTAATATTGAGAGTAACAGTCAGCCTGAGTCATGCGTGTCTAACTCGAAGCGTTAGGCAGAGGTAGTACACCCACATTTCGTATTTATTTAGTTAAATCCCATATAATAGAGGGACCCTATTGCCATCTCTCCACTTCGAAATTCCTAGTGGAAGAGGGGGTATCAATAAGAAGACATATTTCTATTTCTAAAACCTGTTAAAATAAAAAATCTTTATTTACACTTACAATCTATGACTATTTTTTATCACTTTTATTTTTATAACTCAACATTTGCCAGGATGTTGCAGTTGGTAGCACGTGAGTAGTAACACCTGAACTGCGAAGATCACCCTTACTACTACGAAATAAAGTCTCTGTGGTGGCGTCTAGCCCTCGTGAAAATGGAGAATGTTTTGGCAGGGCAACACTATCCATTACATACAGAGACACCCCGCTCTTCGGGAAGCACGTTCACCGGTTGGTCCCGGCTATCATTCGTAGATCTTTGACAGTCGTTACGGGTCGTCAGAAGCCCGAAAGTCTGACAACCAGTCTTACTTAGGTTATGGAGTTCAGATAGGAAGTCGCTCCATGTAAAATACTAGTATTCACTGGAAAACGAACCCAACATAGTACGGAAAAGGCTAGGCAGTTCCTGGCTCTCAAGGCTATAAATTCTTCAATTCTTTAACCATTAACTGTTTTTTTAATCCCAAAATAGACATCTCCATCTCATGCTTCTCTCTCATAAACTGTTTCTCCAATTCAAATAATTCTTTTTGCTTCTTCAATTCAAATTCTACTAATTCTCTTTTCAAATCTTCAACCGTTTTTTTCTCTTCCGTAATTTGTATGGGGTCCGTGACGTCATGTTTTAGAGTCGCTATGATTGGTTTAATGTCAGAAGGGGGCAGGGTTATGTGTTCTGTGATTGGTGACGCTGTGACTAGGTAGTCTTGTGATTGGTCGTCAGCTGTATCTAGGCCTCCGCTGTCGTCAATTTTTCTGTCGTTATCTGATATCTGTTTTAGTAGACGGGTGTTCTGTAAAAATATAAACTATATTTTAGTATCAGCTAGTCAACGGGCACTTTCACCACAAATCACTAAATACTCTTATGCTACGGCAACATTGTCAGCGTTATCTAGAACCTCAGTATAAATATGGACAGTACCGAAACTACGGTGGAGTTTCTTGCCCATTCTTCTCCATACGAAACTACATTTTGGAAGGGGCGACTAGAATCAATTCTATTTTAATGTAAATGTTGACGTTCAAAAGTGCCTATTTGAAATAAATGCTTTGACTTTGACTTTCACTTTACGGATAAACGGTCGAACCAGCACGCTTTTTTTTTTGGGTGGGAAATTTTCAAATAACTTCTCCCGCTCTGGGTGGAGCAGAAGGGCGTGTCAGACTTTTACTGACTAAAACCCACCCGTGTTCCCTCTGTTGCCTGTGTGCTAGGGGCCGCGGTATCTCTTTCGAACAACCCGCACCTCTGGCAGGCATCGGCCCTAGCGGACCCCTTCAATTATTGCTGACATCTCTTTGAGGCGCCCGTGGAACACAAAGCGCCGTCGACCCGGGCCTGGTCCTTACCGGACAGCGAGCTACCCATTGCTCGCCATCCACAAGCCCGCACCTACGGTGGTCGGGAGTCCGCTATGCACTCCCGACGTCCAAGGCGTCTCCTGCGGCGGGTAGGGGCGCGAGGGCGCCATCCTTGCCTCTCCCTCACGCTCTCCGCCTCCTCCGTAGCGACCCACAAATGGCGACTCTTTATCATACTAACCGGACGATGCACCAAACGACCGGATAATTTAAGCTTGTTTTTTATTATGTATTAATATTGCAATAATTCGTATTATTAAATAATTCTAAACTTAGACTAATTTCTGTTTAATATACCTGTGCGGTCGGGAGTCCCCCGTCAGGAACAAAGTTACTTCTCACGCGAGCGCATCCACGATTAAAAGCTAGTCTTTAAGTAAAGGAGGATGACCAAAATCAATCATCACCAACATACCCCCGTCCCCTTCAAGGGATAGTGCAGCGGATGATAGCTCTTCATCTGATGGTAGACGGACGCCGTGGGCAGCAGGTTCCCCTCCTCATCGGTCAGGACCTTCACGATCCTCTCCTCCAGGGGGTTGAGGTGGACGGAGCAGTGGGTGCCCTCTGAGTGACACTTCTGTATGACGGCGTACTTGCGGCGGATCTTGAATTTGAGGTCTATCCAGTACTGGGAATAAAAGAAGGCCTTTTTAATTATTTTTTGAGGAGTAAAAGAGATGGGCGAGACTTACGAATATCAACTTTACTTTTCTGGTGATAATGTCCATTTTTGTTTAAGCAAATGTGAAAAAGCGTCTTTCACTCAGTTATCTCATTAATTTTATGTGAACAAGCATTTCATACGAATATAAACATTAAATGTTCCAAATAAAATAATGTTCATAAGTAAGTAAGTAAGTAATTTATTTGCCAAAATGTAGGTGTACAAAGTAGTATGATATTATTATAAAGGATATTCATTTAAGATGCTTACTTTTACTTGGCAAAGTAAATCCAAAGTGTGGTCTGTGAAAACCCACCTTATCAAGTCGAAATAGAGATGCTTTCCAGGTCAAACTGTTACTATTATTAATAACAACCTACCTATTATTTCGCAGCCTAGCCTAACTAAGGTTAATAGTCTGTTAACCTTAGGTAGGCTGTTCTCGCCACAGTTCTTACAAGACTGCAAGAACCTAGACCAGTATAGCTATTCAGAACCATACAAAAGGGTGGTTGGTGGTGTACTGCCTCTTACAATCTCATTGACAAAACACTCTGCTATTACTCAAAATTCTTTACTGACAACACTCACTCGAGCCCAACTCCGACCACTCTTGGTAACACTCTCATCTATCCTGTTCAGTGTCCGCGCTATCTTCTCCCACATCCGTTTGGACTGCAGGTGGCCCTCTCTGGAGCGGGCACTGGCGAGGGCCAGGGGAGGATAGCGCTCCATGTACTGTGCTAGAACTTCGAGGTGCTGCCGGGACACTTGGCGACGGTGAAACTGTTCTTCGGACATGATTCTGGAATTACAATGAGGAGAATACTTTGTAATAGTCAATACAATTACAAACTCCAAACATATTTTCCTCATCCCCCAATGGGATTAAGTAAAAAACCCTTCATAGTAATCACTTTCACTATAAAAGGAGCTCTTGTGAAAATTCCATGCTTCTAGATCCAGCGGTTTAGGCGGAGTGATATGTCTGCGAGTGTATGAATGAATTTAAGATTTTTATTAAGTAGATCATGTTTTTTTTAAGCCCTTCAGTAAGCCGTAGGTCTCGGCTGGCATTCTTAGATCCAGGTAGAAAAAACCCCGACAGTCTGACAACCAGTCTTACCAAGGCATCAACTGCATCCAGTTAGATATGAGGCCGACCCCAACACAGTTGAGAAAAGGTTAGGCAACTAAATGTTTCTTTTAAATGACTGCCTCCTTGGGCTAGGTTGCAAGCGTGTTGCATTAGCTGTACTGCTGAGTGTGAGGTACGGGACTCGATACCCAGGTTGGGCAGTGATATTTATTTATTTTATTATTTATGTACACACAGTAAAATACATACAGATACGGCATAAACAAACAATTGGGTACAAAGGTGTGTGGTGGTGTTATTGAGTTTTTCCGTTTTAGGAATTTTATTAGTAGCATGTCGCGACGGTCTAACGATTATTTCGTGTGGGAAATCAAACCCACGCGAAGTCCAGTCATTTTGTCAGGCGATGCATCTACCTCGACGAATAAGTTTAGATATACTTAAATATTTAAACTTAAACTTCATGGTATAATTTGATAACATCCCACAATAAAAAAAAATAAACAATCATGGTAATTTCTACGTTCTCTTATTCATATAAATACAGCTAAGAATTGTTCTAGTATTCAAAGTACCATAAAAATAAGCTCTAAGTATAAAATACTGACTTCTTATCTGAATATTATAAGAAATATGGAGCGAAATGAAATCATAACATACGATAAGTTTGTTTATATACGTTAAATGCGTAGTTTCTAGTTAAAACAGGAAAATCATTAATGGAACTTCATACCTACATTTATTTGGTGCTCTAAATTATCTCTAAAAGTGCCATTCATTGAACAAAATAACGCATTATTTCAATTTATGAAAATAAATTTTCAGTACTGCTTGCCGATGCCGATAGTTCATCATATAATTTTGACATTGACATTGACAATTAATGAAATGACATTTACTTTTTTTTTTGGTTTTGATGAGGATATGTTAGGATACACAGTGGTAGCAGTTTATTGATAATTTTACGTTTACAAACGACATGTTTTTTAGTAAGCTTGTAAAGGTAAAAAAAGCAAACAAGCTTGTTAAGAAAAAAGCGTGTGATTACACTTACAATAAACAAATAAGAACGACTATGAAAACAAACTGCAATCATACTCATTCAAAATGTATCTGTTATAATCATAATGATAGACGAGACAACCACAAACATTAAAAAAACTCCCAATCTGTTAATGTGATCGTTGTATCCAAACGAATCTCAGCTGACAAATCACGGTCGAATACAGCGGAATACAGCCGACAGCGATCAACAATTTTTTTTTTAGAGTCTTGACGTGTGCGAGAACGGTTGCCGTTAGCCGTCGATATGTCGTCGATTAAATTAAATTTAGTATTGTGCAGTGTGATATTATGCATTTTGGTGTGCGTTAATACCCAGTCCGTACACAGACGTTTCGAATACAAATTTTCGTTCAAGCCGCCGTATTTAGCGCAAAAAGATGGATCTGTTCCGTTCTGGGAGTACGGAGGCAGTAAGTATAACCTAATTTCTCATTATCCATCACTGATAAATTGGTTTTACTCTCATCAATTATACTTATGGACTCCTTATCTCCGTTTGTATGTTCATAAATATTCATGTTAAGTTATAAATATCGAATAAAAAGCTAAAATCGTTTGTTGTTTCTTACCGTACGGTTTGACAGCGACACGTCAGTGAAATCTGTCAAGTGCGAAAGAGACAGCGCTATACAGTTCTTCCTGTGTTGGATAGAGAGATAAAATAGTTGCCGATATCATGTTTTTTGGTTCCACGAAAGCAGTCGACACGGTTAAAAAACCTTAAATAATTTATTATAATATTAAATTAAATACTCGTTATTGTTATTATAACTAGTTCGGTAATCGTTTTATTAATTAATGAATGTGAATTGTTGAATGACTTGCTATTACCAGAGTATTGTTAGGAAATGTACATTCATTTCTTTCTTTCTCTTATTATTTTTGATAACTTTCTATAAAAAACGTGTCAGTGATGCGCTGTAGGTATGGCTGGGCTGTAGGTTATTAATATAATTATTGCAATTATTTGAAGCTACATAGCGTAGCTTCACTTGCTTATTCCTGTTTCAAATCAATCCTTAAAGGTTTTTCATTTCACATTTTTATTTATATAAGTGTATAAATGAAACTGTTACGAGGTTTATAAACTAAATAAAAAATTAAGATTATAAATTACTATGTAATAACTTCCCATCCCCAAGACTTTCCTTGTCTTTATAAAATGATATCATCCACATAGCCATTGTTTTGAAAAGATCAATAGACTCATAGCAATAATTTCAATTAAAACATTTACGTGCACTTTTGAATTGTCAAGTAATAATGAATATTCTTCTATCCAATCTTAAATTTTTGTTGTATATCCTGTCAATGGACCTGTGTTATTGTGGCAGACTATCTTTTACACAACCTTTTCATGGCATAGCCTTTTAACATCATTCAACAAAGCCTGAGCTGCCTCTGGCCGAGTGGGACTCAACATCTGCCGAGTTGGACTCAACATCTGCCTGGTGTTTTCCCAACAAGTCGGGGTTGGCTTCTAGTCTAGCCATCTGCAATTGAATATGAGTATTTTGCAGTACCAGCTAGATGGACGTTAAAACGCAGCTGGTACAGACTGGATGCAGAAAATCAGATGTTGTACATCAACTTGAGTGAACCCTATGTCCAGTTATATGGAGTATCTAAACTACCTTTTTGAAGGGGCGACTAACATATTTTTTTTATGTTGACCTTGAAAAGTACCTACCTTTTAATGGACTACTTGAAATTAATTATCTGACTTTGACTCTATGGTTGTAGGACTCATTTTTGGTTAGCATAATGTTGTGGCTAACCACAACAGCTACATTTTCTGCTAGCTTCTGCCAGCAGCATAGCTTGTGTAGTTGTTGGAAATTATCCCAGGAGAAAGTGCTGCAGAGAGCAAAAAGTAGCCCAAGTCCTTCCCCAGGATGCCATCTACTTATCTCCTTGCCAAATTTTATTAACATTCATTCATTTGTTACTGACTCCATGCCATGGTAACAGATTGTGCGTCGTGGCCCCGCCACCCTGTATTCTTACATAATCTCACGCCTTCTTTCCATTCCATGGGGGTAGGCAGAGACTACTTGATCCTTACACCATCTGTTATGATCCTTATGGTGGCACTTCACATTGTTACCTATTCGTTTATTTGCCCAAATAAGGCAAAGTAAAGTACTATATTTGCCTATTTTTCATGAGTAAGACGAATACGCGAATACACGAACACTCGTTTCCAGTCGACTATACACAATGTGACAGTGTGTTCCGAGTTTTTCTCACTTCTATATGTTTAGCCAAATAAAAAAATTGTAAAAACGCGAATTCCTAACAGTTATGTAAAGTGCCACAATTACATACTTTTAGATAGAAACAGAAAAAATATGTTAACTTGGTTTAATATTTTTTCTGTAATAAAAAGGTAGTATGCTAATTCAGGATGAAAAAGTGTAGTTTATATGTTAACATTATTCTAACAATGGATATGACAGTCCTAGATAAGATATTATTGTTGTAATCTTTGCAATATTTTAGTAGCAAGGGTTTATAATAGACCCTCTGTTGATAAGCTTGTGTTATCATTCGGTCAGTTTATTCATCATACAAAATTAAGTTGCGAATCTCATTTCCTACAAAATGTTTGAGAAAAGATTTTTGATTTCTGACCTTTCTACTACTGAAACCTCAGTAGGTCCTATAGAGTTTCTGGTCCTTATAAGAAACAGGATCGATTGGCATCAAAAAAAGTTTTTCTGAAAATTGCCCATTTTCTAGGTGTCTGTATTTTTGTTCAAGATCTGTGAAAGCAGATCTAAATGTATCAAAAACTTAAGGACAGTCTTATAAGACCGTTTTCCTGTAGCAAAAACGGCTAAAAGAGAAGCGCCTAAAAAGCCCGCGAAATGCAAATTTTCTTCCGTTTTTGCAATTTGCAGTTGAACAAAATATGATTCGCGAGCCAAACAAATATGGCTACGTGTTACGGTTGCGAATCGAATGGCCCCCAAAGTGTATGCACTTCGGGGGCCAAATTAGCGAAATGTGGTTGTACATTTGGTCCACTTCTGCCTAACCCTTTGGGGAGAACAAGTGTTAAGTTACGTTCTATGATGTAAAAATATTGGAGTAGAATGACATGGGCAATGCATCTGTGATACTTCTGGTATTGCAGATGTGCATAGACGGCGGGCACTTACCATCAGCTGGACTGACATAATAGCCACCCAATAACATTTAAAACAAACATTTAGGCACCATCGTCGGCAGCCTTGTGCCCCCCACTGCTGAGTATAAGCCTCCTGTCTTTGGTGCCATGCTTCGTTAGTCTGTGCAAGTCTCTTTCAGGTCCTCCCCGCGATCTTCTGTAGATCGCCCACGAATTTATCGATTGATCTCCCCTCGCTCCTTCTACCCAAGATGTACCATAATCAACCTATAATATTCCGACTGCTGGGACACTGGGCTCCTCTCTGTATGTGAGCCATGATTCACCACGCGGGCCCAGTGCTGGTTGGTAGATGTCACATGTCTTTGAATTTTTGGTTCTCAGACATGCCGGTTCCCCCACAATGTCTTCCTTCACCGTTTTGAGAACAGTGGAGTTGAAATAATTTATACAAAGTAAAGCGCTTGTTAGGGTTCGAACCTAGGTACGACATTTCTGTTTTTTGTTTTCTGGGGTATACCTTCAAAGGCGCCCGGACTTTGGGGATAAGACCGGGGAGTGTGGGATTTTTACCTCACTAGAACCACCCCGGTGGTCACTATCTACCACTGAGTTATCTACACATGACAGGGGTACCGTTACCTCTCAAAAGTTCGATCCGAAATCCCATCCGTGCAACGCCTATGGACACATCTCTGGGGAGACTGTAAAGGGATCTCCCCGAAGCCTAAACCTGCAAGTGTGCGAGGCAGCACGTCACCACTGTGCGCCCTTTTTCTTGCGGTCAACAACACGTAAGTTCCGGCCGACAGCACTGCACCTCCGCTGCTCGAAGATGAAGGCATTCAAAAAACATTAATTAAAAGTAAAATCATATTGAATTTTATTCTTCGAATTCCTATCAAGTTCTCTGATAAAAAACGTGTTTAAAAGTCGATAATTCCGTAGGAAAGTACACGTAGGAGTCGGTTGAACACGATTTTATACAAACATCGATATCGGCGAGCATGCACGAATGTTTACGAATAATTACGAAACGCTTACATCATTGATTTTCATAATTAGCACAAATTTTCACGCTGTTGTGCTAAATCTGCATGTTTATGTTTAATTACTTCCTATTTCTATAAATTCCAGTTATTATAAGGCACCGCAGGACTGCCTGGTTGGTCTGGTGCTCGCAAGCGCTACTGCTGAGCAATGAGGTCGTGGGTTCGATCCCCAGGTCGGTCTAAGCGTTATTGAGTCTTCCATTAGGAATTTCTCTCTATTAAGCCCGTAAGACTACTGGACAATAGCCCCCTTACCTTCGTACCTTAGCTCCGTACCTTATCCACACGTCTCTCCTCTGCCGGTGCAGGCCAGTCCTTCCGGTAAGACTCAAGGTAGTCCCTCCATCTTCGTCTTACATAGCTATTCATGACCATTCGATATGCTTCCGTATCAAATCGAACACCAATCAATGTTACCGTAGGAAAAAAAAACGCTGTTCACAAATCCAAAGCCTGAAAATTGTGTCAGTTTAAATTCAAATAGACGGCTGATATTCTTCCGACAATTGTTTGCTGTCTGGGGCAAGACAAATAAATGTGTCATTTTCGATACTATAGCCAGGCAAATGGTTGTGAATAGCGATGCTGGTCTGCCGCGATGTTGTCTAGCATTTCATATTCATAGGTCCCAATCGGTGGTCCTTAAAGCCAACTGCTCATCAGACGTGCGGGCAGACCAAACAACATACAAAAAACAAAATCTCGACGAATTCTTCCTCCACCTATTCTCGAAGTCGCTTAAAACAAACACAACACAACATACATTGACCAAGAAGGAACCTATGACCTCACAGCAGGCTTACCCACTAGACTATAAAGTTGTCAATAGTGTTATCAGTAAAATGCGCCGGATTTAGATTAAATTAATAACATAATGACAATGGTTTTATCATTTTATCAAAGCAAGAAGCAATGACTGCCGGTAACGTGTCGTATACTCGTAAACGGTTTTATCCGGTTTTCCCCATAAAGTAGACACCCTCAGTGACAGAGCTGGAGCAGTGGTGGCCCAGTGGCCCCGACTTACAAGTTAGGGGCCATCCATAAATTACGTCACACAAATTTTATGGTTTTTTTTACCCCCCCCCCCCCGTCCTTGTCACAGGTTGACACACTTGTGAAACCCCCTCCCCCTTGTGTGACGTCACATATTTTTTAATTTTATATTTAGAAGTAATTAAATTTAAACGGCAGTTTTTCATATTTTTTTTAAATTTGTATTAAAAATAATCTTTAACAAAAGCAAACATAAAGTCAAATATGTTAGATAGATAGAAGAAGCCTTATGAATATAGATCGAGTAAGTAATATTTTAAAATTTTCTGTTTACATGTAAATTTCGAGTTTTAGTATTTTCGATTTTAACATGTTGTGACGTCACAAAGCTTCTAACTCCCTGTCCCATGTCACACAATGTCACATTTCGTTGAACCCTCTCCCCTTAACGTGTGACGTAATTTATGGATGACCACTTATAGGTCGTGGGTTCGAACCCAAGCAGGCGCTTTACTTTGTGTAGACAATTTAATCACCTCTGCTCTCAAAACGGTGAAGAAAAACATCGTGAGAAAACCAGCAGTTACATCTACCAACCAGCACTGGGCCCGCGTGGTAGATCACGGCCCACTCCGTCTCGAGGAGAGGAAGCCTGTGTCTCAGCAGTGGGAACATTAAGCTGATTATATCTCAGTCACATGTAATAGGGGGCGGCCTTGTTGCCATTGCGGGCAATGCCTAGATGAGGCTGGCACAGGAGCGTGAGGATTGGCACAAGAAAGGGTGCTATGCCCAGCAGTGGGAGAGGTTGAGCTGCGGTGGATGATGGTGATAGGGGGCGAGCCTATGGCCAATGTTCGGGTACAAATCCCAACTCTGGACTGCTACTAATGCAGCTTTTAGAACTCAGGAGCTCAGTTGTCGCGGCCGAAAGAGGCAGTCAATCGTGATAATACGATACGGAATGAAATGAAATTGTTTATTCTGTATATAGGATTAGGGATCACTTTTACACGCCATATTACATATATAAAAATAAGCTATATGGAATCGACATAATTATGCTATCTGACTGCCCGGCCCCGGAGAAGAACTGGCGAAACAAACTCAAATTTCAAAGTCCAGACATAATCTTGGTCAGATCATGTGAAGACAAAGTAGGTTAATGCCCGAAATGGCCTTTTGAGGAAAGCACCACACACATTGAGTGGACCAGTCCGATGTGTCTCTGCCACCCTGTATTTTGTAATAGATATAGAAACACTACTATAAAAATGACGATTAGATACAAACATATAACATTACACATTGAAACAGTTCAGTTAGCTAAAGTTAATCTTTATTACTCTTTATCATAATTTATTGAACATACCTAGTCCTACCTATATGTATTATGTTTCAATTATAGCTTTCTACAACTGGTTTAGTATTATTGTAGCAATCAATTTTGTCAAACAGACGAGTGAAATAATTTAAAAAATAGAAATACTTAGACTGCCTCGGTGGTTTCGTGGTCGGTAGCGGGAGTGAGCTACTGGGTTCGAACATCGAACCCCCGGTCAAGCAGTGTTTTTGAAGTGAAAACTTCTTTAGGCGCGTTAAGCATTTTTTGAGTTGGGAAAAAACAGTTGAACTCGCAACACCGTTACCGACACCTCTGTTTTTTTTTAGTAGAGGTATTTCAATAATTTAAGTCTCAAAAGATAGGTTTAGGCCCAGAACTAATATTTCAATTAGAATTATGAAAATCGGATAACCCGTTTAGAAGATAAATTACCAAAATTATGATTATGAATAATGTGAAATCTGTATTGACGATTCAAAAAATACACACGTGATTTTCACTTCTGTCGGCACCCCGGTGTCCCATTTTTTAGGGTTCCGTACCGAAAGGGTAAAACGGGCCCCTATTACTAAGACTCCGCTGTCAGTCCGTCTGTCACCAGACTGTATCTCATGAACCGGTCTAATTAGACATTTGAAATTTTCACAGATGATGTATGTATTTCTGTTGCCGCTATAACAACAAATTAATACTAAAACAGAATAAAATAAATATTTAAGTGGGGCTGCCATACAACAGACATGATTTTTTTTGCCGTTTTTGTAGATAATGGTACGGAACCCTTCGTGCGCGAGTCCGACTCGCACTTGGCCGGTTTTTTTATTCTGTCTGTCAGTGTGGAATCTGGATCTGTGTGTGATTAATTCATTTATTTCTTCACATACATAAACTCATGCCTTTTCCTCACGGGGGTAGGCAGTAACTACAGAACGCCACTGCTACGATCCTTACATACACCTTTTGCCTCGTTTACAGTCATACACGCACGCCGGTTGCGAGTACCACGCTCCTGACGTTTCTAAGAACATCACCAGGTCACTATACAACGAGTAACATAATTAACGCAAGACCTCATAGCTACACCCCAATTAGAGTATTGAGTTAAAAGCATAATACGATGACCAAAACTATTTTTTTTAAAGCTAACTGGCATTATTAAGAAAAACGTGTCGACCCAATCATTACTTTATGCATTTAAAATTGAGTCTTATTTTTTTATGAAATAAGATTGAATTTTCTTTGGCTCAATCAGTGATCGGTATGGCATAACACATATAAAAAAAAATACTTATGTTAAAAGTTATTGAAATCGATTCAGTAGTCAATTAGGAACCAACTACTTTCAGGTCTTACGTCTATTCTGTTACACCTTGTATGTCCTCCGAGGACGTCCCCTCCCGTCTCCACTCACCATCTGCCTTGTACATACCTTTTGTTAGCCGCCCTTCATTGATCCCCTCAACATGATCAAACTATATAAGCATACTCTTTTAAATTTTTGACACTACGTCTTCGTCCTTTCTTTTTCATAAATAGCAAGAAAGAAATTAATATTGTGGATTTCTCACCTCTTTGAACATAGGAATCGTACAGCAGTTGATAGAACAGCTGTTCTCTTCAATCAACAAGTTGGTGTTGTTGATCGAAGGCTGTTCTATTGATCTATTCAACTTAATTTTCTGTTAGAAAGTTCTCAGTTGTAGTTAGAACAGCCAAGTGTGACCACCATCCATTCCAACAAGCGAAGTTACAAACATGAATATTAATATCAAACAATGTACAATTATAATAATGACTTGAAACTGGTTAACATGACAATTTCAACTGTTACTAACTGAATTTGCATTTTACCATTCAGTAACGAGTCTCAAATATATAGCACATTGAATTTCAAAACAAGTTCGACTTGGTCCCATGTCGTCTCTGTCATACTTGTATGAAAGTCGTGGGCATTATCAGCCTATAATGTTCCCACTGCTGGGACAGTGGTCTCCGCTCTGTGAGAAGGAGTGAGCTGTAATCTAGCACGCAGGCCCAGTGCGAGTTGGTAGTTGTCACATGTCTTCGAACTTTAGGTTCTAGGAAATGCCGGTTTCTTTTATCCATCAAGAGACAAGTCTAACTCAATGACTCCCTACTTTCCAGACGCTATAGCTTCGGGCGAGAGCGTCCGCCTGGCGCCGTCGCTCCGCAGTCAGAAGGGCGCGATCTGGACCAAGCAGCCACTCAACTTCGACTGGTGGGAGATAGACGTCATGTTCAAGGTCACCGGTAGAGGCAGGATAGGGGCTGACGGGTTGGTAAGTAATCGGCGTCGTTAATTATTGGGCGCAGTATCCTAGCAAAACGTAATACACTAATAATAAACAGAACAGTTTGCTTGTTTGAACGCGCTAATCTCTGGAATTGCCAGATGGATTTGAAAAGTTAATTTTGCTTGGCACGGTTGGCGCAGTGGTTAAGCGATTGACTGCTGCGCTGCGTGTCGCGGGTTCGATTCCCGCACGGAACAAATATTTGTATGACCTACAAGTAGTTGTTGCGGGTCTGGCTGTTTGTGTATGTGAGTTTAAATGTTTGTAAACGCACCCACAATACATGAGAAATTTCTAGTGTGGGGCAACGTTTTTAAAAAAGAAAAAGAAGAAAGAAAGAAGAATAGCACATATCTCGACGAAGGTTATAATAGGTAATTTACCATCACGCGACGACTCTTAGGGGCCCAGAGAAAAAAAAGACAAAGTACGCTAAGCGAATACGTAGAGCACGGGCGAGCGATGTGATGCGACGGGGGAGTCTGAATCGGTCGGAGGCTGAATTTACACGCGCACAAACTTGTGGACAGAAGCTAGTCTATTCATAAAGAGGAACAATCATCATTTCCCTGCCGTTATTCCATTTTATTAGTGGTCGGCGCAGCGTTTATTCTACTAACACACCTATTAGTCGTCAACAACACACACATACACACGCAGTCTAGTAGCTATAGAGTTCTCATCTTATACTATATACCCTCTGTATTCTATTATAAAGTTGTGCTCTTTCAAAAGTAAGCATAGTTTGTTCTAGTTTTTGATAAAACTAGCTTGCTAGCTCGCCGTGTGCTACGTTGACTAACGTGTTTGTATTGAGTGAGTGTTACGTTCGTGTGAATGATCTTAGTGAGAATTTTCCTGATGACTATGCATGTAGATATTGTAAATATATGGTTGCTTGATATTCATAATTTTTGTATCTCTAAAAATTTTAATAGTTGATGTTAAATACGGATAGTTGTATGCAATTTACCTTTCATTCATCCCATTCTCAGATATATCTCTCGTAATATCAATAATACCTCGTTCCCCAGGCCTTCTGGTACACAACTCAACGCGGAGACTACACGGGCGAGGTGTTCGGCTCCTCAGACCGGTGGAACGGTCTGGCGGTCATCTTCGACTCGTTCGACAACGACAACAAACACAACAACCCCTACATCATGGCCGTCGTCAACGATGGCACCAAGGTCTTCGATCATAAGAGGTTCGTACATATACTTATGTTTCTACACCACAAGTGACGCTCACAATGGGCCTCATGAGAAGAATGAAAGTCACCCAAAGGGCAATGGAGAGGGCTATGCTTGGAGTTTCCCTACGCGATTGAATCAGAAATTAAAAGATTCGTAGGCGAACCAAGGTAACCGACATAACCCGAAGAATAGGGTATTACATTCATTTTTGAAAAGTGTCTTAATTAGATTCTAGAGTGCTAATAAACCACTAAAAAAATCACAATATTTTTATTTAATCGATTAGTGCTATAAAAATGCATTTAAATTTTTCATTTTCAAATTTCGCGCGTAATCTGACGAAAACGCTGGACGCAGTAGACGCCTTATTGGTCTGTGGGTATGACGTCAGTTTGCTAAAAACAAATGCGCTGATATTTTGTACGACAATTGTTAATAATTAAAAAAATTAGTAACTTTTCTACTTATCGTTGGTTTACTGTTCCTGAATGCAAAATATTATTTAAATAAAAATTGCTTTGGTTACGAAAATAATAAAAGTACAAAGTTGCTCAGTTGACATGCCGTATGATGAAATAACATGGCGGCTACTATTTCATGGTGTTCAAAAACAGATTTAAAAAACTGAAATATTTAAATTGTATTTAAAAAATTATTTCGTTGTTTCATGAACTAAAACTAACATTTTCCGACTGCATTTTGGCTAAGCTATCTGAATAATATATTTTTAGATTTTTTCTCGTATAGAGTAAAATACCCTATTGCCAAAGTTTAGTGGCAGTACATCTGGTCAAACGTTGGTGTACTACGGGTACATCTCTGCCTACCCCTTCGGGGCACCAATGCGTGACGTTACGTCATGTTATAGTAACACACAACCTCTCTCTGCAGTGACGGCTCCCAGCAGCTGCTGTCGGGCTGCCTGCGAGACTTCCGCAACAAGCCGTTCCCGACGCGCGCGCGCATTGAGTACTACCTCAACACTCTCACTGTGTACTTCCACAATGGTAAGTCAAATCTTTGTTTCCAATTGACATTATTTCCAACTTTAGGATAGTGTAAATTAAGTTAATTCTACAAAGACAAATACTTGAATTTTTTATCGTATTCAGTAAATTGTCGATACCAGTGCCGGACGTAAAGAATAACACCATCCCATTTTTTCCCGTGGATGTCGTAAAAGGCGATTAAGGGGCTAACCAGAGAATGGGCAGCTGTGTTCTCTATGTATTTTACCACGATGCTGCGATCACCAATCCGCCTGCCAAGCGTGGCGATTATGGCAAAATGCCCCTTTTTTTGGGAGGGCTACACTGCTGGACATCTTTCGGCTGAAATGATGTAAATAAAATAAATCCTCCTTCCCCAGGCATGACAAACAACGAAGCAGACTACGAGCTGTGTTTCCGCGCGGAGAACGTGGTGCTGCCGCGCGGGGGCTTCCTGGGGCTGTCTGCGGCCACGGGCGGGCTGGCCGACGACCATGACGTCATCCACCTGCTCACCACCTCGCTGCACACGCAGCAGCAGCAGAGCGGTAAGCCTCCTCACTTCTATGAGAACCTGGTACTTTGTAATCACAGCCAAACAGTAGCGAGGAGCGATTCAAATGAAAAATCAAAAGTCCTTTATTCAAATTAGGCTGAGAATCAGCACTTTTCGAACGTTAAAATTACATAAGACAATCCCCCCGGCCCTTCACCACTTCCTAGTGCTTTAGTTGGGAAGAAGTGGCGCAACAAACTGTCCAGCAGAAATGAAATCTCGTTTATTCTGTTGCTGGCACTAACATGTTTGCCAATATCAAAGTGATCTTGATTCCTGTTAGAATAAGGTTACTATTGGGTTTCTGCTGTCACTGCCGTCAGGGGTAAAATAGTTGTGAACAGATTGTACATGGGACTTGAACATAGCTAGCTTAATGTGTATGTACATACTATACACCTTTGATTATCCCTTCGAACAAAGGCGTGATGTCATTATCTTGCTAATCCTGACCCCTTCGGTCCCCAGGAGGTCAACAAATGAGTCAAGATGAACAACAGAAGCTGTCGCTCGAGTACCAGGAGTATCAGAAGAAGTTGGAGCAGCAGAAAGAAGATTACAGGAAGGAACATCCTGACGAGGTTTGTAACCAACCATCAGCCATCGTCATCATCCTGTTGTGGTTTTGTCCTTATCCCAGTTTATTTGTGGTACACATTAATATACAACAACCAAAGATACACAATCAGCGTCTCAAAAACGTCCGCATAAATAGGGCGCAATGTGCGCAGGTGTCAAATAGTATCGTCAGTCATCTTTCAGTCAGTCTTTTTGGACTTTAAGTCATGCGTGTAAGGTCGAAATTGCAACAAAAAATGTGTTTTATCATAACTTTAACCACTGACGTATAATTGGGGACAATTTTGAGTATTACTTTTGTTCGAGACTGTGCATCTTAAGTTTTTTGTATGTGGTGGTACATCTTTTTCTTTCATACATCTCATTTGTTTCCTTTTGTGATTTTCGTGTTAGTTTTTAATTAAATGTTATTATATTGTCCAACTTACTGCCCCTAGATTACAAGTAAATGATGTGGTCTCATAAAATTGTAAGCGCACAAAGTATTTGTCCCTGTTCTATGTATTCTTGCATGTAATTGTGTAGAACTGTTAACTCTGTTGGTGATCCAATAAATAAGTCTCCATTAGCTGTCATCTCAGTGTATTCTAAAGTCAATCGCATGTCTTTGGTGTCAAGAACATGGGCAAGTAAACGTCAAAATCTATTCTAAATCGAATCTATTGAAAAAATCATAAAATGTTTGAAGTTGTAGCACAGTAAACTTTATGTGTGTGTAAAAGTTAAACCACGAAACATATCTTCATCTCCCTCTCACCCACTAATTCCCCGTTTGTTCACAGGTGCGCGACAAGGACGGTGAGTTCGACGACTGGTTCGAGTCAGACGCCCAGCGCGAGTTGAGGCAGATCTTCCAGGGTCAGACACAGATACATGACATACTGAGGGATCTTAACAAGAAGGTTGACGAGGTAAGGAAACTATTATTATTTCGTTTACATAATATGACGTCACGCATTGTTTCCCCGAATTTTCGCCAATCATGTTAAGTCCCATGTTATAGCGGGCGAGCCCATTGCCACCAACTAGGCACAACACCACACTCCGGGCTGCTACTGAGAAATTCCAGATAGACAAACCCAATAACACTGCCCGACCTGGGAATCAAACCCAGGGTCTCAGGCTCAGCAGTAGTACTAGACCAACGAGGCAGTATTTCATTTATTTCATTGTATATCATCTACTGAATAGAAATCTTACAAACACTGACTTCTAACGCACAGGCTAAGCCGCTGGATCTAGAAGCCTGAACTTTTGCACAACAGTTCCTTATACAGGTGGCAGGGACATCGACGCACAGCCTGACACAATAGATTCAGTACTTGATGCCGAAACAATATGTTGAAATTTTTTCGTTGTTCTTTTTACAAGTTTTACCATACATTTTGGCCGTGTAGCGTTGCACATGAAACAGTAGTTGTTTTTGTTTTTTTGTGAAGTTCGTCATTTATTTTCGACGGGAGATCCCGTCTGTTATTCGGTTTGTACTAATAAATGCTCCTTCCCCGCAGGTGATAGGCAAGCAGATGAACTCCCTGTCCATGCTGACGGCCGTGTACGGGCACACGCAGGGCCAGCCCATCCAGCCCGGGGCCGCGCCGCCCGCACAGGTACACATACATACTGTCCAGTACTGTCCATCCAGCCCAGTACACATAGACACAGAAGGATGCGCGAAGACAGCTCGCAAAATAATAATTTTCTAAATTTTTTTAGCAATTTGTATGTCCGTGTCAGACTGTATGTTGATTTAATTAGCGCATCCTCCTTAAGACAAACCCGTCTTCTATCTGACATAGTCGGGTAAGTACCTATATAAAAGAAAAAGACCGGCCAAGTGTGTGTTGCACTACAAAGGGTGCCACAGTTGGGATGAATATTCATGCTTGCACAGTATTAATGTTGTAAGCTGTAAAAATACGATTGTATTTAATAATAATATTCATGCTTGCACAGTATTAATGTTGTAAGCTGTAAAAATACGATTGTATTTAATAATAATATTCATGCTTGCACAGTATTAATGTTGTAAGCTGTAAAAATACGATTGTATTTAATAATAATATTCATGCTTGCACAGTATTAATGTTGTAAGCTGTAAAAATACGATTGTATTTAATAATAATAGTATTTAATAATAGCTATGAAAACTGTAAGTCAGTTCTGCGGTTGTGACCGAAACCATGACATATTTCACATACTATAACTTAAATAACTTGACGTCACGTGTAGTCACGTGATAAAATATCAGCGTAAGGAGCGTTTTGGCGGTAAATTCCAAATAACGAAAAATTAATTTAATATGAATCGTTTTTAATTGAGAAGATGGATATCAATAAATTTATTTTTAATTTTCTGTTACATATTTCGTCCCAATCTTCAAATTAAAATAGTTTTTAATCAATTGGAAAACACCCTATTATGTACTGAATCCGTAATAACAGATTCCCTGTCGATATCCCTGCCATTCCGCCTGCCATTCTGTGTCATTTGGAAAGACAGACATTACGAAATTATACGGGTTCCATTTGTAAAATTTAGCTACAGAAACCTAAAAAGAGAAGAAAATTACAATTTCTGTGTTAATTACTAAATATGGGTATAATGTTATGATTCCAGATGCCAACCCTGCCCATCGGCCGCCACGACTGGGACGCGCTGGTCGCTAACAACCAAATCATGATCAACACTATCGCTGAACTCAAGTAAGTTTATTGTTTCTTAAATTATTATTTTTGTGAAATATATATAAAAAATATAAGAGCAGAAGAAGGGTGTATATGTTAGTCAGAGTCAAAGTCAAAGCATTTATTTCAAATAGGCACTTAAAAGGCACTTTTGAACGTCAACATTTACATTAAAATAGAATTGATTCTAGTCGCCCCTTCCAAAATGTAGTTTCGTATGGAGAAGAATGGGCAAGAAACTCCACCGTTACTCTTTTAAAATGTTTCAAGTACAATATTTACATTCATTATATGATTATGTGTGAAAACGATGCACCCAGAATAAAATTACCATACCAAAATGGGTAAAAAGAATCAAATTGAAGCAATACAGATAAATTAATTCTGTGATAGATACATGGTGTTCACACATTTACAAACATTGTAAAAGTAAGTATAGGTATGATTTTCCTACAATATTAACAAGTAATGAGTCAGTGTGTGAGTTAAAGTAATCACTGAGTGTAAATCAATGTCATAAATATAATTAATTATATGTACAATTCAATTAGCAACCAGTTTGATTTTGTCTAGACTCTAGATTGTCCTATGGAGCAGGACCAGCATGTTTCCAAGCATTCTTATCTTGGATATAATCCTCTAATTTGTAATACGCTAGTTTACAAAGTTTACTTTTAATGTGAGCTTTAAATTTCCTTTCATTTAATTGCAATATATCACAAGGTATTTTGTTGTAACATTTAACACAGTACCCCATAAAAGATGTATGTACTTTAGCTAATCTGAAATCTGTTACCGGCCAAACCCGATTTCAGGCCAAACTAGTTTGTCCTAGGCCAAACTGGGCTAATTTCCTACTTCCGGCTAATTTCCTACGCGTGATATGTCGCAGCCAACTAGCTTAATTAGCCGTTTCGTTAACAGCCTTTGGAAGTAACGCTCGCCGCCCGCTGTCGCGGCACCGCTCGCTCGGCTCGCGCCCTTTTGGTCACAGTTCTAACCTAACCCATTTTATCGGGTTGCCCCGGCTTAATAAACCAGTTTGGCCTAGGACAAACTAGTTTGGCCTGAAATCGGGTTTGGCCGGTAACATATATATGGCACACCACTGCCTAACCCTTTGGGGAAAAACATGTGTTCATTAATGAACAGACAGAAACCAATAAGTGTTTTACAGCACGATTGATTTGGGCACTATAGTTATGAAAATCACAAGAATGTATTTACAGCTTACAACTTGAGTCTTTCGTCAAATTCAGATAATGAGGAATAAATATTGCGGATTGACAACTTTTGTATAGAAAATATATCAAAGTGTCAGATTTATTCTTCAGATGTAGTTATCTGACTATTGAAAAAACAGCCTTAAATAAAGTTTTAGGACTGGAATTGCCATTTCTATACAGGGTGGCAAGGACGATCGATATTGACGACGGACATGGAGGCGCAAACTGAAATCATGAATCAGCACAAACATGATTCTAGACACTAGTTGAATAATTACGTCCGTAACATTAAAAAAAAGCATAGGTATCGCAATTGTTTTTTCTATAACCGACGAAAAATTTATGGAACAGCATTTTTTTTTAATAACCGATTTCTCCGCATCTATGGTAACAGGTTGCGTGACACTGTTTGTGCCACCTTGTATAATCGATATACAGCAAAAGTTTTTATCCAGTGCGCAAACTTTTCCATAAATTCAGCATACCATTCTAGAACCCCCAGCGAGGAAATTTATCGTCGGTTTAAAAAAAAAATCAGCTGTTTCATAGAAAAGTGCAACACCTACGCGGTCAAAATGTATAGAACCGCTGTTTTTTTTTGTGAATAAGAACTTTTCCTGTATTTATAACATCGGCACCGTTCTGTTTTTCTCAACCGTTCCAGGATGACAGAGACAGAATGATGTTTCAAATACGTTTAGCGCTAACGAAAAATCGATTACGAATCAAAGCACAGATCAAATTATCGTATGACTCCATATATTGCAACAATCGACTTTATTTCTATTAACAGAGGGTTCATAATCGATGTGTCGCGCAAGTCGGACTCGCTGGCCGCGGCGACGGGCGCGGGCGGGCCGGCGGGCGCGGGGGTGAGCCCGCAGTTCCTCAACGAGATGAAGGACAGTCTGCAGCAGGTGCGGGCCACGGTCACCGGGGTGGCGCAGAGGTATGTACAGGGAGAACACTAACACGGTGATACTTGGTAGCTTGCAGAGAAAGCTAACTGAAGTGGCAGTGGGCTGGACATGTTGGTCGAAGGACTCATGGCAGGTGGGCAGACCCGAGTCCTGGACTGAGGGCGCGTGTCGGCACGCGTAGTGTGGGCGCCTCCCGCGACTGGATGCAGAAGGCGGAGGGTAGGGTGTTGAGGCGCAGCTTGGGAGAGCCCTATGTCCAACAGTGGACTGCGACAGGCTAAGTTGATTGAATGCATGGTAGAAAGAATGAAGACATTGTATTTATTTCGGACACTAAAAAATTAAAAAAAAAAAACCAAAATTGTGGGAGAAAACTCTCCACAAATTGGAATCCTCTTTAAACCTGAATACTCTTATGGTAGAAATTCGTATACAGGTGATACTCTCAAGAGAACAAAATCTGTTTTCATTACCTACAGGCACTTGTGGTGTGATATTACGTATATAGTAAAGGTGTGTGTGTGTGTTTATGTTATCTATGATCATTGGTTTTCAACTCCGATCAGGTTAATCTTGAACTTCAATGTAACCTATAAATTATAAAACGTTCATAATTTATTGCCTTCTCCATTAACGCTGCTTTTTCCCAGTGGTAGACGCTTCCCTTTTCTTTAGCTCGTCTTTTAAAAGTGCTACACTCCAATCGTCACACATATTTATCTAATTTTCGTTTAACTTGTGATGGACACCAAAGTAAACAAACAAAACAATGCCAGTTTGTAGACGTTGAACAGTGCTGCCACCTATGACGAGCTGTCAGTTTTGGAACCCATTCTCTATAACCCATCGGGGAACATAAGCGTGGTATTGATACTGTTACATGTATTCCCAGGCTAGCGCAGGGCGCTCCGCAGGCCCTGAACCTGCCGGCCTGCCCCGACATCAGCTGCGTGAGCTTCACGGGGCTACTGGTCGTCGTAGCCTTGCAACTGGGGCTCATGCTGGTCTACGCCATGTACAAGTAAGTAGCCCACTGCTGGACAAACAAGCATTATAATCCTATAATTGAATAATTAGTAGCCTGTCCTATTTCTGGGATCGTTTGCGTCAATACGCGATCGCGTGCATATCATAGGTCACTCATTAGAAAAACATGTAATATTTATCTATCTATTTGTTCGGAAAACTGGACGACGCCCTCTGTCGGCGCGACGTCGCGTTCGGGTTCGCCGAACAAAATAAACGTGACGGTTGCGTGTTGGCGCGATCATCGCTTTGGTTAGGACACGTTCTAATAGTACTATTGAAAAAGCCTAAACCTAGTTACTTTATCCCGGGCCAGTAAATACAAAACTTCGAGGAGACCTTTGTTCGGGTCGGCACATTCGGTTCGGTAGTATTCGTGGAACAACAAAGCTGACTCGAAGCAATTACTACACGTATGCGGCTTACAATCGGCTCCTGCCAATCGGCAAACGCCGTTCAGCATCTACTATCTCTTAGGATCGGCACAATTCGAGCTAAGCCGAGAGACTTTCCCGAACAGACTACATGTTTTTTATATTCGATTCTGGCGGCCGGTTGTCCCGAACTATGGCGACCCGAACAATAGCAAGCCTTAGAAAGAGAACTAACAGAAACCTGGTACTGTAAAGGCCATTATTAATTTGATGATTCTTGTTCACAGAGAAAGAAAAGAAGCGCAAGCGAAGAAATTCTTCTAAGAAGTTGTTATTAGAGATGTCGCCACTAGTTTCATGATATTGCCAACAACCACCGAAAGATGGCGTTATCCACAAAACTTATAGATATTTTTATTCAATATTTTTTAGCAGCTTTTATTTGACAATACTTTACGTTTTCGTGTAATAATACTCAATATCTTTTAATGACAAAAAGATTATTGTAACATAAGGGTTAGGCCACACTGTTGTACTAAGTATTATTTAAGTTTCTCATAATAGTCGAGCCTAACACCCGGTGTCTGGAACAGAAACCGACACAAAATCTAGCTAAGAAATTGCCAAAATTTGCTGAATATCTTTACAAACATAGACCCCTCCGTGTCTCGGATAGCACGCTACACCGTTGGCTGTCATTCGTGGATCTTTGACAGTCGTTACGGGTCGTCAGAAGCCTGAAAGTCTGACAACCAGTCTTACCAAGGTGTATCGTGTTACCTAGTATCTGATTTGTGGAGGTTGGATAGGAAATTAAATGCAACCGGTTAGACTAGAAGCCGACCACGACATAATTGGTAAAAGGCGGGCAGATGATGTCCGCTGTGATTGGTTGAATGAGTTATGAACAGCCAATCAGGTCACTTGACATGAGTATAATTCAGACACATTGTTTTTTGCCTCAGAAACCGGTTGGACACCGTTTTACCGGTCATATTTCGAAGCTGTAGAGCTGCTATTGAGAATGATTTCCTTATTATCAATAAAAGACGTTTCTTTATAATTGCACCATCCTTGCATTCAGACAGTACTTTGCCTTTGCTTGGTAAGTGATTCATACGAGTATGAACCTTATACTTATATGTCATAATGTTCATATTCGTAAAACCAAATGTGAACAAGCGCTTCTTAAGAATATGAACATTAAAGTTATAAAAATAAAGTATATATTCGAATGAGACGCTTAAAGTCGAAGACCGGTCTAATAATGCTGTCCTTATTTTTAACGTAAAGACCAATGAGACATATCAAATTGAAAAAAAAAATTATAAGAATGTAAACAAAAAAATGTATATTTAACATAATTTTATTTTAAAACTCATCTTTGCTTATTTAATTAAATCCCTTATAATGAAAAAGGATGTTAATTGAACTATAAACAGGAAATTGCAAACTAAACTCAAACTTCACTAGTATTTTCAACACACAAAATAATTCTAAAATCTACCTAACTATTAAAAATATGTTTTTTGTAATTACTTTACTACATTATTTACAATGTTGTAATAATGATCTCATAATTTCGCCAAAACTCGAAAGAACTTCGCTGAAACTCGAAAAATGTCTCGAAAAATCAGCAATAACATGAAACTAGTGTATTATTAGTTTTTTACCAATATGAGTGCGAGATACTCAAATATCTGTACATAATAATATTTATACTGTTTTCTGTTCCTTGATGTTTTTTTTTATTTTTATTTTTTCAACAAATTGTTATTTTTCTATGATGTGTTGGTTTCGTCTCGCCGTGAGTGTGTGAACGTGTAAAAAATGGTTGTCTAAGTAAAGATTATTTTTTGAGATTATGTTGTTGTTTCATTTAAGGTATAACTTTATAACACTACCCGACCTGGGCATCGAACATGTGACGCCAGTCCTGAGGACATACAAAACTCAAAAAAACTCAAAGCATTTATTTCAAATAAACCATACAGGCACTTTTGAATTGTCAAAAAGTCGACCAGTTGGAAAGTTGAAGCTAGTTGCCCATTCTAAAACGTAGATCTCTATGGAGAAGAACGGGCAAGAAACTCCATAAAAAGAACAAGTTGTGCTATCACAGGTACATTATTTTGGTCTTCAGCAATTTCTTATCAGAAACATTATCACTGCCGACATCGTCGAGAATCATATTCAAAACACCGAGTTAGTGCACGAAAAAATGCCGCCGCGAATATATTACGGCCGTGTGAACGTCGACTACATGTTAAAGACGCTGTCAAACTGTCAAATTCAAACCGTTGCCATGCACGTGCCGTTGAACGTAGGGGAATAACGTACAAAATGACACCCCGGGCTTTCATCTTAATCAAAATCAAAAGTAATTTATTCAAATTAGGCTGAGAATCAGCACTTTTCGAACGTCAAAATACATAAGACAGTCCCCCCAAAAACGCCCACACGTCACCACTTCCTAGTGCTTTAGCTGGGAAGAAGAAGTAGCGGAACAAACTCCCCAGCAGCACAGCTGTCTGTTTAGTCGGATAGACTTGATTCTATACATACATAGACAAAGTAATATAAACATTACGAGAATAAAAAAATAAAAAAAATTAGTCAAAAAAAAATATATATGAACCCATATAACCTGTCACTGGTTACGCTAATTCTGGAGAAAGAACATAAACATTGGCTTGAGTTAATCACAGCGACCAACTATTCTTGTCATTAAAATAGTCGTTGATGGAATAGTATTATAAGCCTTTAAACAAAGGATGGATTTTACTAAGGCAAATCTAGCAAAGAAGAGGGAAGCTTGTTATAAAAGGTTATACCAAGCCCAACAAATGAGTTATGAACCTTATGAAGCCGGTGAAAGGGGCCATTCAAGTATTACGTAAGCAGATTTGTTGCAATTATTGACCCCCCCCCCCTCCCCCTCGTTAGCAAAAGTAAGCAAAGCTCTAACCCCCCCCCCCCCCCCATGCTCACCTAAACATTGGTAGCAGACACGTAACGTGTCTGCTCACTTCGTGTGATTTTGGAATATTTTCAGTTTTCTTCGAGCCTTTCATAGACAAGTAGGGTTGCCATGTGTTCAAACCAAAATCGATAAATTTTGTAGAAAATCCAAAATTTTATGAATAAATTCTGCAGACGTCATCACCATTCAAACCTCCATCCCCCATGTCATCAAAAGTAAGCAAAGCAACGACCCTGTATGGCTTACGTAATACTTGAATGGCCCCAAAGGGAGCACGTACGCAACTATTCCCAGCTAAAGCACGAAGTGGTGAAGGGCGGGCGTTTTGGGGGGACTATCTTATGTAATTTTTACGTTCAAAAAGAACTGACTCTCAGCCTAGTTTGAATAAATGACTTTTGATTTTATTTTCGAAATTGGTGGGCTATAATGCTGCAGTTGTCATAGCATTACGTGACGCCGGTCATGGCCGAATACCTGTCAATTTTTTAGCGCCATTGACTCGGTCAGAACGGTGTAACTGGTACGAATGCGTTTTGAGCACGTAAAAGTTTTTTGTTTTGATGGATTTCGTCTCGTTTTTGGTCAGTTTTACGTGGTTTTTATAACATCTTTTGATGTCTATTCAAAAAGTGTAGCATTACACTGCATATGGTTCAGACTACGAAAATGATCCTTTTATAAGCAGTCAGGAAAGTAGGTTAAAACGAAAGAACCAAAGATAATTATTAAAACTAAATACCGATTGTATCTACTTATGTTAATTAAAAATATATTATATATGATTAAAAAACAACACTGTATGTCATTTTGGACGTACTTCCCCTACCTACACCACTTACTTACCGCAACGCGTGATAACAATGCAAACACGTGTTACAATATCGAGTGGTTTTATTATAGATCGCAATGTCATAATAACGTCAAATGGCTGCGGTATGTAAATAAATATTATCAATAACATACTTCACTATTACAAAATCTTCTTGATAAAAACATCCGTGTTCTAAATATACCTACTCAATCTAAAATTCTTTAATCTAACAGGATGTGTACATGTGTACCTATCGTATGTTGCATGACTGAGCACTTTATAAAAGTACTGAGGCCAGCACGGAAGAGAAAAAACAGGGGCCAGCACATCAAGCTACTCCAATCTGTCAACTTTCTTTGATAGATTTGCAACTTTAATGCAAGCGGAATAGGACTTATGTTCAATTGGGAAAATTTTACATTTTGGGGTAGCTTGATGTGCGTCTGTTCTTGCTTCTGCCCGCGACATCGTTCGCGGCAAATGTCTTGTCCCCCGGTCCAGCGCGTGGCATCGCCGGCAATCGCCGGCCGCGCTAATAGTCGACATTCACACGTGCGCGTGCGTAATAAACACTTTGTTATTTTGACGCGCTGGGGCTCTCTCGCGTTGCACTCTGTTGGATTCTCAATGCTCGGTTCAACACCCAGAGTTGCAAATCCGGTGCGCGAAAAAATCCCGCCGCGATTTTATTAGGTACGTTCGTACGAACATCGACTTACTTCGTTTTCGCTTAGCGCTATTTCTGTTTTTTCTCTTTGGTCGGCTCCTAAGTGTCGTAGCGTGATGTTTAATAGCCTATAACTTCGCTCAAGAATTGGATTATCAAATGCAAAAATATCTTTTCAAATCCAACGTGAGAGTAGTTCCAGGAATCGAGAGAGAAAGCGTTCCAACAAAAACCTGCGCGGTCGGGGGACCGCATCAGGTACGAAGTTCCTTTCGTGATAGGTACCTACTTTATACTTTCGCACACACATCATCATCATCATCATTTCAGCCGAAAGACGTCCACTGCTGGACATAGGCCTCCCTCAAGCTCCGCCACTTAGACCCGTTCTGTGCTTCCCGCATCCAGCGGACTCCTGCGGCCCTCACAAGGTCATCGGTCCACCTTGTGGGAGGCCTTCCAACTTTACGTCTTCCGGTGCGCGGTCGCCACTCCAGAACTTTTCGACCCCATCGGCCATCTGTTCTGCGAGCAATGTGCCCTGCCCACTGCCACTTACCTAAGTTTGGCAATTCTTCGGGCTACGTCGGTTACCTTGGTTCTCCTGCGGATCTCTTCATTTCTGATTCGATCACGCAGGGAAACTCCAAGCATAGCCCTCTCCATTGCCCTTTGGGTGACTTTAAGCCTTCTTATGAGGCCCATTGTGAGCGACCACGTTTCGATTCCATATGTCATCACTGGCAACACACACTGGTCGAAGACTTTCGTCTTGAGACACTGCAGTATGTGGGACGAGAAGATATTGCGAAGCTTCCCGAACGCTGCCCAACCGAGTCGGATTCGACGATTGACCTCTTTCTCGAAGTTGGACCTACCTAACTGGACAGTTTGTCCTAGGTAAACGCATTCGTCCACAACTTCGAGTGCAGCGCCTCCGACCGTCATGAGAGTGGGTATTACACGGGCATTAAACATGACCTTTGTCTTGTCCATGTTCATTTTAAGACCCACTCTTTCGGAAGCTCTACTGAGGTCATCAAGCATTGTACTGAGGTCCCCTATGGTCTCAGCCATGACATGACTATGTCATCGGCAAACCGAAGGTGAGTGATGTACTCGCCATTGATGTTGATGCCAGCCCCCTTCCAGTCCAGAACCTTGAAGACATCCTCCAGTGCAGCAGTGAAGAGTTTCGGAGAGATAACATCTCCCTGTCTAACACCTCGCTGCAGAAGGATAGGTTTCGAGGTCTGGTCCTGGAGTCGGATTGACATAGTGGCGTTTTCGTACAGACACTTCAACACCTCGATGTACGGATAGTCGATCTGGCACCGTTGGAGAGACTGCAGTACAGCCCATGTCTTGATCGAATCGAAGGCTTTTTCATAGTCCACAAACGCTAAACATAGAGGCCAGGTTATACTCTTCGGTCTTCTGTACAACCTGCCGCAGCGTATGTATGTGGTCTACTGTGCTAAAGTCTTTACGGAACCCGGCCTGTTCGGGAGGCTGGAAGTCGTCAAACCTGCGCGCTAGACGGTTCGTGATGACTCTGGAAAACAGCTTGTAGACATGGCTCAGAAGTGAGATGGGCCTATAATTCTTCAGAAGGGCATTGTCACCCTTCTTGAAGAAAAGTACCACCACACCTCTGTTCCATGCCTGTGGCGTTTTGCCCTCGAGTATGACGGAATCAAACAGCTTCTGGAGGGCCTTAAGAACGGGTTTTCCAACGGCCTTTAGGAGTTCAGCCGTAATTCCGTCATCACCCGGCGCCTTGTTGTTTTTGAGCTGCTTCAGAGCCATCCTAATCTCGTACAAGCTGACGTCCGGGATATCTTCAGTATAGTGTCGGGTCAAGGTCAACGTCGCAAGGTCGCACACACATTCGTATATAATAGAAAGCGAGAGAGTTGCATGGAGGGGGCACAGGCATAACGCTTTTTCCTTACGTGACGTTTTCTACCAGTCAACTTCTACCACAAGCCGCGGTATGGAACTTCATTCCAAAAATAGCTTACGTCATGCAGAGATACAGCGTAATTAAATAAGTAACCAAGGAGTTTCAATATATTGATCTGCATATAGGTAATTGTACTAGTACTATTTATAAAGTACATACAAATTTACTTAAAGCTGGCAGCTTCTTAATCTTCTTTTACTGACTAAGAAGCTTGAAGTAGTACCTACGCAGGTACCTAATTTCATGCTACAGATAGTTCAACTATTTTAGAGATACGTAGGTTCATCTCATTCATTGAGCTTGCATATAATGCAACATTTCTGGTGCATTTCTTGTTTTCTACGCATCTTTGCATTGCATTTGACATTAGACTGTCGCCACCTTCGACTTAACATAAATGTCTACTTCCACGGTTAATAAATTTGCCAATATTTCGTCAAAAAAGCAATGTTATTTACGAATTTTAAATAATTTCCACAGTTAGGCACTTTTACTTCTTGCATGGAACATTAGCGGTAGACCTCCTTTAATGCTCTGCACTATGTTGGACATTGGGTCTACGATGGGATGCCTGATAGTCTCCGGCGCTGGCTCCACTGTGAACATGGACAGGACAGCCGCTAGTCCTGCCAGTGACTGCGTCACGCCTAGACGTTCACCTGTAAAAAATAACAGGTATTTTAATAGGTCAGAACAGGTGCAAAAAGTACCATATTGTCTTTTTTTTTGATGTTGGGATATCATCAAATAACTTCTCCCGCTCTGGGTGGAGCGGGAGGGCGTGTCAAACTTTTAATGATTAAAACCCACCTCTGTTCCATCAGTTGCCTGTGTGCCAGGGGCCGCGGTATGTCTTTCGAACAACCCGCACCCCCGGCAGGCATCGGCGCTTGCGGACCCCGCCAGTTCGGCGCACCAGGATACATGGCACGCCGTGACCACCCAAGGAACCAAGTAGCTTAAGGGCCCCAGACGACCCCGTGTCTGGCACCCTTGGTCCCCCTGCGTCGGGTCAGCGCAGTGGCCCCGCCGCCTACCACTTTTCGACCGCAGGGGATAGGGAGAGCGGCCAACGCTATACCGACACTCCTCTTCCCCTGCAGCCCCACCACGTCCGCCAACAAACGGTGACGGCCCCGTCCAGACGACGGAAGGGAAGAGCGCTACTCAGAAGTCCCGGCACTCCTCCTCCGCCGCAGCCTGTAACCCTCAGCTGCGATGCCATTTCAAAATCGCGGCCCGCCTCATTTGCGGTGCACCTCACCGCAACCTACTTTTTGGCTGCTACGTCGTCGGCTTGGAGGCAAAAGCCCTGACGAGCGGCCCCACCTTGGGTTCCTCTTCGCTTCACCGTGGGAGGGTGACCACGGCTACTGAGCCCCCCCGCAATGACAATGCGGGAACCCACTGGGGGTACAGGTATTGTCTTCAAGTTAGAACTGTTGCAAAATAACAAGTATTCGAATTGTTGTCGATGAGCATGTTTGAAATTGGAAGGTGAAGGCTTACTGGGCTTTTTAGTTCTCACGCGTTATCAAGCAAAAGTTAAGATTTTTTTGTTGAACTGTTTCCTTGAAATGAGACAAAATCATGAGCGTTAGGAAAATACGGACCAGAATACGCGAAAAGGTACCTAAATAAATAATAACTTTGATTTTCTTAGTCAATTGGAATTTACTTACTACACAAATCATATCAATAACAAATAAAAGCCACTCACCAATACAAGCCCTCGGTCCTGCACCGAACGGTAAATATAAACATTTAGTGCAGTTATCATATGCTCCGGGATCGAACCTCTCCGGTCTGAACTCTTCAGGGTTTGGGAAGTACTTCGCATCTTTGTGGAGCGCCTGCACCGGAACTACCACTCGTGTGTCCTCTTCTATTGTCATATTCAACTCTGGTACGGTATACGGCCGAGTACATTTTCGTGCTAGAAAACCTAACGAAGGGAACATCCGTAAACCTTCTTTGAAGACCATCTCCAAATAAGTCATCTCTTTGATCGAGTCGTACGATAGCTTGCCGTCGTGTTTGGCTAAAACGCGATCCACTTCCTCCTGCGCCTTCTTCTGAACTTCCTGGTTAAATGCTAACTCGTGGAGAGTGTAGCTGGTGGCTGACGAGGACGTCTCGAAGCCGGCTGCGAAGAAGATAAACACTTGGGCACCTATCAATCCATCGTTGAACTCTAAAGTTACAGTCTCAGGAGTACCATCAGAGTTTTTCTTCTGTATTGACTCTCCTACCATAACGCCCTTCTCTTTGCACTCCAACATCAAATCTATGAAATCCCCTCTCCCACTAGGTTTATAGTTCCTCTTCTTGAGAATCTCTCCCACCAGCTCATTGATATCGTTCTCCACACGAGTTAACACTTTCAAGTTTCTTAACATATCAGGGAACAAATTCTTTGCAATTGATGTTACAATTTCTCGGGCTCGTATTTTGAAAATATTAATTCCGAGTTGTCTGAACGCCGAGTTTTCGTCGTTCAGTGAGTCTGAATCCAGACCGAAGCCACATGCTCCGATAAAGTCGGTAGTATACCTTGCCATTAAATCACGAGCGTCTATGGACTTGCCCTCAGTAGCCACTGTCAGCGCGCGAGTCTTCATCCTCTCTGCTCTTTCAACTATCAAAGGAAACATAGCCTTTAGCTTTCCAGTTGTGAAGGCAGGGGTCATCCTTTGCCTCAATAGTTTCCAAAGATCACCTTCAGCGAAAAACAGGTTCTGCAGCAGAGGTTCAACTACATCATCATCCTTATGAGTAGTAAATCCTCTGCCAGAGAAATGTGCAAAGTCAGTGATCAGTATCCGCTTCACTATTTCAGGGTCTCGTATCACCAATTCCGGCCGAAAAAAACGGTAGAATCCAACGACTGGTTCGTTGGGATATCTGATGTACAACTCGTTAGCTACTTGTGATATACTCCTCTTGAAAGTAATTGCTTTAAAATTGTTTCCAACGAAAGGGATAGGTTTATCGGTTTTTATACCTCTGTCCTCCCAGTACCTGTAGTTCTTCGTACCGTAAAAGTACAGGGTGATCAAAAGAACCACTACTATAGTCAGGGTAATCATCTTAGAGTGCCGGATCTAGATAATACTATGTGGTACTTGAATTGTTCGAAGATTAGCGAACCAGGATCCAGTTCACAGCAATCTGTAAGATAAGAGTGCTTAATGATAAAGTATCTAGGTATACCAACGCGCCGTTCTTCAGTATGTCTGACAAACGACAAAAAAACTGTCTCAGGAGATATAGGTACAGCGCGAAGTTCACATTTTCTCACGTTTTTTGTAATTTTCAGGTCAATGAGCGGTGTAATTGCGTAAACTATCAGTAGCCGTATTAGTAGTTTAACCTGTAAATTGCAATTGCCTGTAAATTACAAATAAGGTAAGCCGCGAAATTCAAATGTAGGTACGTACCTTCATTTGAATTTCGCGGGGTACCATATAGCATTTAGAAAACCGGTCGAATAAAAGTCCACGTGCAGCACCGTACACGTAATTCTGATAGAAGTGAAACTTGACATAAAATAAAGAATGTGAAAGATTTACTGCGAGAGACAGAGAGAGATAGAGAGAGAGTTCAATTCAGCACCATAATAGCGTAATACACGATCAATCATAATCTGTTTCATTTTGACAGTTCAACAACATTCATTGCGTTATTTACGTTGTTGAGCAGACACATTTTTCGAACATATGAAGCAATGGACTAGCAATCTGTTTTAAAATGATTCAGATTATGATTGATCGTGCGTTACGCAATTAGGGTGCAGGAGGGAAGATTCATTAAACTGATAAAAAAACTGATATCTTCATAAAACTGATATCCTAATAAAAATTCACATTTAGCATCGTACAAGTGATAGCAATGTAACTTCTTAAAAAATAAAGAAAAAGAATGTGAGAGGCAGAATAGATAGGTTAGGCAGATAGGTTCTTCTCTCATGTACCTAATGAAACACTCTCAATTCTAGGCCAATTATCGAATCGCCACCTAAGAAGTTTCGCTTCAATAATTATAACTCACCTACGCACAGTCAATTTGCTTTTACTAAAAAAACACACGAAACACGACAATTTAGAACAAAACTTCGCAGTATATTCGCAAAACAAATAGGTATGTACTCCAAAACAGATAAGCTTTCCAGATTGCAGTTATCTATTATCGAACCGGAGCTAGATGAAGAACCCAGAGGCGTAACTAGTGGGGCAGGCAGGGCACGAGCCCGGGGCGCCTATCGAAGGAGGGCTCGAAAAGTCGCCAATGATAATATATTTTTTTTTAACTTCAATAAACCATTTCATACTGCTTTATCTAAGAAATCTGAAGAGCTACTTGAATTTATTGTGCAGTATGAGGATGAAAGCGTATTCAAAAAATCCAATCCCAAATCTGCCCAGTTCTATTCAAGTTTTGCTTAAAATTGCAGTATTGCAAGTTGCGAGCGAATTTTCAGCAAGCTGAAATTAATACCTTCTTTATTGAAGGATATAATTGGTCAAAAAAAGTTATGCGACCTAGCTTTGCTCAGTGTAGACCGAGAAGATAATTTACGAAGGGGCTCAAATGTCATGCGTGCCCTAGGCGCCATTTTCTATTGGTACCTACGCCCCTGGAAGAACCCGTAACATCAGTCCCAAGAGATACCTACTTACATGCTGGTCCTGCTCCATAGGACAATCTAGAGTCTAGACAAAATCAAACTGGTGCTAATTGCATGCTCTCATTTGTACCCTACCCATCAAGAAAATAATTTTCGAAATTGATCCATTAATAGATATCGCGTAAATAATATAATTTAACCAGATGAATTGAGAAGCTCCTCCTTTGAAGTCGATTAAAAATCTTTAAAACATAGTACATTTAAAACTGCGTATAATCATCATTATAAATAAACTAATTGATCTTACGATGAATGAGCAGAATTTTTGGGCTCCATTATGTAATGAAATGACGCACTGCGATAATAAATCATGTTATAAAAGTAATTGGGGTACCAACACAATGGTGCCGATTCTGTTGTACACCGAACTAAACTAACTAAACTATCACTAAAATTCCTTACTTTTGGCTATGAGAATCTTAAAGCTATTCTGCAAATAAAAATCTCTAAACTAAAAAATTATTTTGACACAACTAAAATCGAATTTGACAATCGTGACTCCTGCAGGCTTAGCATGACGCTTTCTATTTCTACTCTACTGTAGAATAGAAATCGCTTGTCTACATTTCTCGGTGAAAAACTGACAAGTGTCTACACGGAAACGTAATTTTTGTCTAGTCTTCCGTCGACAAAACGCTTCTCTACGGTTGTCGTACTAAGCCTGCAGGTGGTATTTTTTTTTCTTTTGACTTCGCAACGTGGTACTTGTGTGCCCTACGCAATGATTTTTTTAAGAAGAGCTGAATGAAGCGTGCGCAGGGGCCAGCCTCGACGTTTTTATATGGAATTTTGAGTAATTCCACTTTGCCCCACCAAGCCCGCCACCCTGGTGTGGCAAAGTGGACTGCCTAAAATTTTGCAGTGGAATATGCCCCACTATTCTGATTTGATGGGGCGGATAACACTAGCATAAACACTTTGTGGATTCTGCCCCACTAGGGTTGGCAGCTCAGGATTTACGAGACATTCACCGCCTCATCTAACCCAAATGATTCACCAAAAATAGAGGGGATATGGCGCTCGGCGGCCGCTGCCGCGGCACCGCTCGCTTCGCTCGCTCGCCGTCGCGCGTTAAGGGTCACTGTTCTAACCTAACCTAACCCAAATGATTCAAAAATACATGTTAACCTTCATACACAAATCCTGAGCTGCCAACCCTAGTGGGGCAGAATCCACAAAGTGTTTATGCTAGTGTTATCCGCCCCATCAAATCAGAATAGTGGGGCATATTCCACTGCAAAATTTTAGGCAGTCCACTTTGCCACACCAGGGTGGCGGGCTTGGTGGGGCAAAGTGGAATTACCCGGAATTTTTCACTTTTCGTATGAAAAAAAAAAAAAAAAATTACCTACATGTTGAGATTAAGGGGCTTATGGGTTTATTAAAGGGGGTCCAAATTATCATCATTTTTGCGATAGGACACACCATTTTCGAGATATAAGCAAACGAAAAGAAAAAAAAAGATTCAATATTGTTTTTGCACCTGAAGTCGAAGTGTTGGTGTGAATTTTAGTTCATGACCACTAGTTTTATTCCACACGTTTTTAATCGCGATTAAAAATAGTCAGATTTAGTTAGAAAAATATTAATATAGTCAAAATTTTTAGTGAAAAACGGCAAACTCAGAATAGCAAAATTACCATCTTCACTAAACTAATAATTCAGTGCAATCTTAGTGCTGTCAAACTAAATTATAGTTAAGTTGTGTCACTTTAGTCAATTTCAGAATGGGAAATCGTCGTTTGACAGGAATAAACTAAATTTTGGTGATTTTTAGTTTAGTTTAGAGAATTTTGTGCCAACAGAATCGGCACCATTGTTTAAATTCCTGACTTAAAATTGCAAAGTGTAAAAAATGGTACAGTAACTAAGTACTATTATTTGGGAGTTTGGCATAGTAAATAGGAGTATTATGATCAGTGATCATTACTGATCATCTATGGCAGGTATCATTTATTTTTCAGGGTCGTTCACATTATTGCCACAAAATACAAGGGGCCCATCTCCTGAGGGCAGCCAGCTGATGCTATAGCTTTCACTATAAATGAGTTTATTAACTCACTAGCCTATAACTGCAATTACCTACCTGTAGTTATCACTGAATGAAGTTTCATTCAGTGATAACTACAGGTACTGAGTTCAGCATTATGCTAAAATCAAAATTGGTTTAGTAGTTACGGCTACTGAAAACGCGGCCATACATACTATTACATACATAGCCATAGAATACATAACCTCCTTCTGAGCTACAATATGATACCACACATCCACAGCACACACCCCTGCTGATCATGACTTCGATTGATGATTGATAAAGCCACGGTTAAGCCAGACTAGAGAACACCTACTTATTTGGAGGTTGAGATATCTATACGATTATCCACAATCTAGCATAGGTACTTATCTTGTTTAGTCGGTTCTATTTATATCTGGGCGTTGTTATTGTGACATGCACTGTCTACCTACTGGTCGACTAGTACGTGCCCAAACTTCATTGCGGGCAGTCGTGATTGTCGTGTTAGGGTCTTCTAAGTCATAACAACTTGTTTGTGTTTTTGTTTACGTTTTTGTTGGTGAGTGCTTTTTTTTATTATGTAATATTGAGATAGATATTTCAATGTTTTGCAAGTCTATCCGGTAGGTAAACTGGTGTAGAAAAAAAAACCTGATTAGTTTTGTTGGGGTCTCAGATTATAAAACAAAGGCAGATAGACCGCGTGGAACACCAAGAGTGAGGCCAAAAATCAAAAAAAACAAATACTAAAGCGTCGCGCTTTTAGGTGTATTAAGTTAAATTTTGAATCAGTAGATATTTGTTTTTTTTTGCTTCACTCTTGGTGTTCCGCGCGGACTATCTGCCTTTGTTTTTTTGTAACATTACTAGCTCCGCCCGCATGGTGGTTGAAAATTATCCCACGGGATTCGGGAATGGACTATTGGAATAAAATGAACCTTAGTGGTATTCCAGGTTACAAAATATCTGTGTGCCAAATTTCATAGAAATCCGAACAGCCGTTTTTGCGTGATTGAGTAACAAAAATCCAAACAGTTAAAAATTTATTTGAAGTCGACAATAGCAAAATAACTCCATATATCGTGTCATATCGGCCGTAAATATGCTCAGAAATGAAAAAAATCCCAATCGAAGAAAGCTTGCATCAAAACGAATGTAATTAACTAGCCTAAAAAATCTAGTAGGTACCGACCAAATGTAATACCTGCGGCAGTGCCTGAAACCTTAAGAAAAGTTGTTGAAAATAGGTAAATAGTTAAGATGTGTATCTGCTCAAAACTGAAAAAAAAATCATAACCGGTGAAAGCTTGCTTCATAAGGAACACAATAAGCCTACTAAATCTACTATCGCGTGAATACAACGGCTACAGCTGTATCGGAAACAAGAGGAACATTGGTTACCAAATCCTAAGTAAAACATCTTGTATAACGTTTTCACGAAAATAAACGGCGCGGACTCGAATTGCGCCTGCTTCATTTTTTGTTTTGAGGTTTTTTATCTAACAAACAGCAAATTACTAAACAACATGAACTAACCTTGAACCTCGTTGGTTAAAGTCTCAGTAATCAGCAGTATTATGTAACCTAATTCGGAAGTTCCTAATGACATAATACTTATGAATCATAAATGTCAATGTACCTACCTAATTCATTAAGTATGTACCTACATAAACATTATTTTTTTTCAATTTCAAGTAGTTAAGTACATAATTAGGTAGGTAGGTCTGGCTTTATGATACAAATAAACGAACTTGTTCTATGACTATAACTATAACTACGAATAAATAAATAAATAATAATAATAAATACCTAGGTTATAATTTTAGACGATGTTTTTTATTAAAGTACTTTTATGAATGTCATGTAAGTACACCTTTAATTGATCTATATAAGGTCTATCTATTCATACACGAAATATCTGAAGGGGTCATCGTATTGTATTCATCATTGTACATCTTTTACCTACTATGGGGCCAACAAACCTGAAATCGCGGAAAAAAAATCAGCTGTTCCCTACATTTATGTTCGCATAACTCGTTAAAATGTAGGGAACAGCTGATTTTTTTTTGGCAATTATGAAGTAAAACGTTGGGAACTGTTACCAAAGTATGGCAGATACTTTAATACTTACGGTACCTATAGGTACTTTTCGACATTGATTAGGCGGTAGTGATCATTCATTCCACATATAGGTAAGGTGCAGAGAGAAGCCAGCACATCAAGCTACCCCAATCTGTCAAATTTCGTGGATAGTTTTTTAACCTAATAAAGTTAACAAAAGACAACAAACCAAACAACTGGAAAGATAACAAATAAGGTTCATGTTCAATTGGGAAAGTTTGACAGTTTGGGACAGCTTGATGTGCTGGCGGCATCTGTTAGGTACCAAATCGTCGAAAACGGGTCTAAAAAAAAGATCGAATAACCTGTAGTACCTATTTACTTTTCTATCAAACGATAAGGACTTTATCTTCGACTTATGCGTTGTTACGTAAAGAGATAAGACAATGTTTTGTTTGTTTATTTAATTAATACATTATGAAGATACTTATCAACACACGCATTCTTATCTTACAGGTAGCTGTTAAGGACATCCTGGTTCGTTAAATCTTCAACCACAAACCAGCATTATCTAGAACCACAACATGATTACTTTGGCTATAGTAGTGGTTCTTTTGATCTCCTTGTACTTTTACGGCACCAGAAACTTTAAATACTGGGAGGAAAGAGGTATAAAATCTGATAAACCACTCCCACTTGTCGGAAACAATTTAAAGGGATATATGTTCAAAGCTAGTATGACTACGCTTGGGGACGAGTTGTACTGGAAGTATCCTAACGAACGAGTGGTTGGGTTCTTCCGATCTTCAAGACCAGAATTGCTGATACGAGATCCAGAAATCGTGAAGCGTATTTTAACCACAGACTTTGCACATTTCTTCGAGCGAGGTTTCACGCCCCATAAGACTGTGTTTGAACCTCTGATGCAGAACCTGTTTTTCGCTGAAGGTGATCTTTGGAAGCTACTGAGACAAAGGATGACCCCTGCCTTCACAACTGGAAAGCTAAAGGCTATGTTTCCTTTGATAGTTGAAAGAGCAGAGAGGATGAAGACTCGCGCGCTAACAGTGGCTGCTGAAGGCAAGTCCATAGACGCTCGTGAGCTGATGGCGAGGTATACAACCGACTTTATCGGAGCCTGTGGCTTCGGTCTAGATACGAATACACTAAACGACGAGAACTCAGCATTCAGACAACTCGGCATCAACATATTCAAGATACGACCTAGAGAAATTGCAATCGCTATTGCAAAAGAATTGTTCCCTGAAATGTTCCAGAACTTAAAGATTTGGACTCGTGTGGAGAAAGAAATCAATGAGCTGGTGGGAGAGATTCTCACGAAAAGGAACTATAAACCTAGTGGGAGAGGGGATTTCATAGATTTGATGTTGGAGTGCAAAGAGAAGGGTGTTATCGTCGGTGAGTCAATACAGAAGAAAAACCCTGATGGTACCCCTGAGACTGTAACTTTGGAGTTTAATGACGGATTGATAGGAGCCCAAGTGTTTGTCTTCTTCGCAGCTGGCTTCGAGACGTCATCGTCAGCCACCAGCTACACTCTCCACGAATTAGCATACAACCAGGAAGTTCAGAAGAAGGCGCAGGAGGAAGTGGATCGCGTTTTAGCCAAACACGACGGCAAGCTATCGTACGACTCGATCAAAGAGATGACCTACTTGGAGATGGTGTTCAAAGAAGGTTTACGGAAGTTTCCTTCTCTGGGCTTCTTGCTAAGACAGTGTACTCGTCCGTTTACCTTCCCAGAGTTAAATTTAACGATAGATGAAAACATCCGAGTAATGATTCCTCTGCAGTCTCTCCACAATGATCCCAAGTACTTCCCGAACCCTGAAGAGTTCCGACCGGAGAGGTTCGATCCCGAAGCATACGATAACAGCAACAAATATTTTTATTTACCGTTCGGCGCAGGGCCGAGAGCTTGTATAGGTGAGTGACATTCCTTTGTTAATTCTTCGAAACTAACATTACTACTTTATTTTTTTTGTACTTATTTACTTTTAAATTAAATAACTTTAAAATTTACTTTAAAATTTTCAAAGCACTAGACACAAAGATTCAGCTCGCCTTTTCCAAAGCGTAGTACGTGGATTCCTGTTGAGAGGAACGGGCAAGAAAGGCTTTATCAAGTTCTTCTAAAAATGAATTTTATGATACACAAGCTGACAAGTTGCCATATTTTTTTTTACGAAGACCCTGTTACTTTTTACAGGTGAACGTCTCGGCATTATGCAGTCACTGGCAGGACTAGCAGCAGTCCTGTCAATCTTCACAGTAGAACCAGCGCCAGAGAGTGTCAGACATCCAGTCGTGGACCCTCTGTCTAGCGTGGTGCAGGCAATCAAAGGTGGTCTACCGCTCATGTTCCGTGCAAGAAGTAAAACTTCTTGAAAAGGATGAATTAAAACTGGGATCTTGAAAGTCTATATTATAGGTAGCTTGTTTTGAAAGCCTTAGAATAATTTTCATTTAATAGTATTGTCTATGACAATGTTGTAAACATAGTTGTTGACTTCTGTTTATCAATTGTATGTTATGACTTCATGACTATGACCTTTGAGATTTGGGCAGACCGCCCCGCAACGCAACGCATTGTGTAAACCTATCGCGTGAATGTACAATCCAGGCGGGCCCGTTGGCCTGGCGTTTTTGTTCTGCAATGCAATGCGCCCCAGCCTGTCTTGCCTGTAATATGCGCTTTTAAGTTAATTATTTTTTCTTGTAGTTTGAGGTTTACTGCAATTACTGTGTAAGAGTGAGAACAAAACAAACCTACTGATTTCAATTAAATTTGTTTTTTATGTATTGTAGGTAGTTAAAACTGCTTCGTCAACATTTGGGCATTCCGTGAGATTAAGAAAAATACTTAGGTATCAATGTTATTCGACAAAGAGATAATTGTATTATTACATGTACTTAAGTTTAATGATTAAAAGAAACTAAAAAGGAAGGATTCATGCTATTTAATTTAGTAAAATGTAGTATCAATGTAACCGCCAAAAGTGGAGAGATTTGGAAGAGACCTACATCTACACGTATTGGGTGGCCAAGGGCTGAAGAAGAGAGAGAGAGAGAGAGTATCAATGTTACGACTAATAACTAATAAGTAACGACTGACGACTACAGTCCATTCACAATTAATTTACCTCTGATAGCGTTGATAGCAGCAACCCAAAAGCAACGTTATTGTAACATAAACAAAGATCACTTTGATTTTAACAGTGACGCAAAATCAGAGGTAAAATAAGTACCTATGTACGGTCTATGCCCAAAAACGGATCGTTAGGTTTTTAGGGCGGGTTCATTGCTATACATTTCTACTATCTTCATACGATAGTGAGCTCCTTGGTCCCACTAGACCTAACGGAATATTTTTATTAGTGTCCGATTTTGCAATGAATAAATGTTACAATTCCTACAAACATGTTCCTAGCAGGAAAAGTTAATGTGATTTCCAACGGTCTACATCCATTAACATAGGTACATGATAACAAATTGCTATCGCGGCATTGTCAGTGCCTACCCGTAATTCAACACCCTAATAAAAGTGTCTGTTTCAAATGGCGCGGCCACGGCGATATTTCAAAAATAAAATCTTACTAAGATTTTGTAAAAGTTGATTCCCAAAACCATACATTTGTCAAGGTTTGAACGTGGCTGCGCCACTGGAACGCGGAGAACCGCGCGGCCATGGAGATCTTTAAAACTAAGTGTTGGAATATACCTAAGCTTTTCTGAAATACTTCGTTTTGCAAAATATCAGCATGTGACATAGCAGCTAAAGAATTTTCAACAACTGCTAACGAACGATTACGTTCAAATTTTTTCAAAACATCATTAGTTTCGAACTCTACAAAACCTGGGGTAGAATTATGAACCTTTTGTACTTCAGCCCAGTCAGGCGAGTTAAAATATTGCAATTTGTTATGCAATTCGAGATGCTTATTATCTGTCTGTACTGTCTGCGACTTGAGGGTAGTTTGAATTTTAAAATCAATCCCTTTTTCTTGATTTAATCATTATCCAGTTTAGTAGGGCTCGGAATATATAGAACAGACTCACTGTCAGACATGCACGACTGAGTATTATAAAAATAAGATCTTGCAAAGAGGTTACTTTTTCAGTGAGTTTTACAAAAGCGTCCTCCAATTTACTTAGCTTTACATGGCGGCGCCGCGCGCCGCTCTTTTCGCATACGACGTCTCCTTTTACGCGCCGTGGAAGAAGAATTGCTGCTACTACTCGAACCACAAGATTGCGACCGAGCACGTGGGGTATTGTTCATGGCTACTAACATTATTATTTTCGTCCAAAGAGTTCATTTTTAACACAAATTAATTTTATATCAACACTCAAAAGTAGGACGGGACACCCTTTTTAAAAGTAACGAGTTACTTTTAAACACGACTACACCGTTCGGAAATCCAAAATTTACACTGTGGGAAATCCGAACGCCAATGAGATTCATGGATATTGTCATGCGTTGCGCAAACGCATCCCCACTACCTGCTGGATTGGGGCGGATATGACGCTGCGGGGCTTAAACGCTTCACCGTACCGGAACCGGATACGGCTATCTCAATTTATGGCTTAGAGAAAGGTACAGTCAAGCCAAAGACTACAATAGTATACTGGCAATAGACAGGCAGCTCGCAACTTTTTTTAATATTAGGAAGTGTCAAACGTAGTGCCATCTAGGTTTTCGTTAACGGAACTAATGAATATAAATATGTATGTATAGATAGGTAAGGCGCTGTGTAATAAAGCTACTGTACTGTACGGAGCCTAATAGGTCCGTACGTACTTATATGTCATGTGGTGCTTAGGGGAAGAATTTTAAAGGAATTCGAAAAGCAATACATAGTTGTATAAAATTATATTCGTTTATTCATTTAAATACATATTAAATTACATTTTTAAATATTTTTCTAAAATAACCTTATAAAAAACATTTAAAAATATAAAAAATAGTGGTCCATCAGCATCAGGAATAGGGTCCAAGATGTCGGTGGTCAGGGCTCTAGAGAAAGGAACCTCCTGACTATGCGTGCCGTGTCTAGGAGTACTGCTTTCTGAATCAAGCCCTTGATCCAGCCGTGCAATGAGAGCCTCCTGAGGTGTTGGTCGAGGCTCTTCGCTATTAGGCCATTTACTGTAACGATTATCGGTACAATGATTGCCGAGTCCACGTCCCACATGTCGACAACCTCGTGAGCTAAGTCAAGATACTTGATTTCTTATTTTTTTATATATTATATAAATTATATTTATTATTACAAAAAATACACATTTAATACACGATTTTGTGTTCTCATTTTTCTCCCTTTATGCTTTAGGTAGTGTCGATTAACTGACTCTCCATTTAGGTACACAGCAAGAATTTTGTGACATGGTTGAAGTTCACTGTTCACTATTCACAATAATTACAAGTCCAAACTCTAAAGAGTGCATAAGTACGCGTAGAGTCCACAATTACTTCACAAGTTCTGGATATTGTTCACAACACGAGCGAACGAACGATTTGTAACGCGGCACAGCAACACGGACGAACGGCAGCTGACCTCAACGCGGATAGCAGATGAGCAAAGTTGCAAAACAGCAAGAACTTTATTGCATTTGCAAAAGGAAAATAAATGCGCACGAGCAATTAAACACTCACACACAGCTAGCCATTTGCAATTTAAGTGTGCCCATACAAAAACAAAATTTTACACGTTTTATATACCAAAACATAACTTCTGTATTATTGTGCTGCTAATAAAAACCTCTATAAGGTCGAATTTATATATTCTGTTATTTCTCAATATTTACTACAAGAATAACATGTGATCATAATTTTATTTCTTGATTTATATTTTTTCATTCGAAAGGAAACTCCCAGCATAGGAATGATATATTTAGCCATAGCAACACCGCAATCATTGAATATTTTTTTCCCTTAACGTAATGATAGATTGCGCTGTTTTCAATAAAAAAACGGAATTTTGATTTTACTCCTAGTTGCCATCTCCGTTAGGAGTATATGTGTTCCAGTGTTGCCAACTCGTACGATAATTATGGGGGCGTACGATAATTTGGCCAATGGTACGATGTACGATAACGAATGTCTAATGTACGATAATTTTGTACTTTTGCTCTACATGTATACTCTTCTGCAGTTGACAGATAAAATAAACGCAAAAAATCATCAAAATCTGAATGGCAAATGTGTAGAATGACAGCTTCAATAAGTAATTGTCCCTCTCTCTTTCCCTTACATTAATTAGCGCACAATTTTGAAAACATTCTTATGTTTTCATCCGCAATAAGCACAATATAGTCGTAAACGAAACGTCAAATGGCTTTTAGGTGAAAAACTTAAGCGATGTTTCTGTATATTTTCTGACTTTTTATAATTCTACGGTGAAAAACATTAAAAAATATATTAAGTAAACACTATGACAAAACATAATTACGGTTTGATCTGCTGCTGAAACTTGGCACATACTCTCCTTTGACTCTAATCTTGTCGTTTGTTATGAATTGAAATGAATTAGTTAGGTTTTTTTGGTGATTTTGCTTTTGTACGATAATTTTGCCTGGACTACGATAATTTTCAGGTCGGAACTCGATAATTTAAACTTTTGGAGTTGGCAACACTGATGTGTTCTGTGGTTGCCATAGCATGAGTCAAGCTTAATATGACTTGTGATGATGGTTTCTAAAAAAACACGATATTGGCATAGTTTGAACGTAGTAAGATTCCGCGGGGAATCATTATAACTATATAGAATTAGGGCCCTGCTAGGAACATACTGTAGGAATTGTAACATTTTGTCATTGCAAAATCAACTCAGAAAGGTAAAAACAAGAATACGTTTTAATTATTCCGTAGAATTATTCTATTAGTTTAACCGGTAGGTACAGTTGGGGCCATTACAATAGATAATTAATTGTGTCTCATTAGCTGGTAGTTGACCAGTCAGTGACGGCAATATTTTCGCTATTTTCGCATGGCATCTGACACTCAACCGTCAACAACCTGTCACTCGTCACTGTCAAGGAGTCATGTCAATATGGCGGCAATAATTTTTTCAAATCTTTTGTAACTACCTACGAAATCTGAGTTAAACAAGACAAATTTATTTGTTTGCATAAAATTAATGAGATACCCGAGTCTGTCATTACTTTTGTAGTTTTGTTGTGTTTGGAAGTGTTACATATAAAAGTGTTTTGGTAACTTCTAATCGAAATGGCTTCAGGTGATAAGTCGGCAAAAACGCAACTGATAGCCATTTATAGATTGGAATTCTATAAAAACAAAAAGAACTGGAAGCTGTACGAGAACGCGAGGAAGGAGCCGCCGCCATCATCGAACACATCAAAGTAAGTGTCATCAAGGATACGAGTTTTCCTCATCAGACCAGAGTTAGGTGCTTAAAAAACATCATCAAAAACTTTGTTTTATGTGTAAGTCTCAAATAATTAATTTATATTTAATGATTAACTGAGTACTTATCCTGTGACCAACGTGGACACCAGACAAACTGCATGTAGGTAACTAAAAAAAAACATTGCTAGGATTCACATTCACAAACTCAAACTCAGACTCTTTAAACTTTTCAGTGACTTGAACTTTATAGACCTGAACTGACACTCTGTAGACCTAAATATATATCTGCTGAAATCATAGGTTCATAAAAACAGTTGAATTTCAGGTGCTATAAAATGTGAAACTGCAAGATAGATAGCCTATCCATTTCAAAATTTATTAATAATTTAAAAATTAATTGGCACATTATATCTACAATAGCACATTGTAAGGAGATCCCCAAACTTAAACAAATTATTATCAATTTTAACATGGAGCTAGCCTCAGCTAGATCTACAATTAAATTCAGGCAGATGCTGGTGTCTATATCTGTAATTCCATATCAACTCTACCGTACCTATTTGAAAACTCTTTGTGAAAGAGTTTGTCTGGGAAAGTATTGCTATAGGTACCTAAATCACTGAAGCGTGGCAATAGCAGTCATTGGGCAAACCCTTTCCAGGATCATTCAGAATGAACATATATCATGATATTCAACATGTTCCAACAATGAAAAACCTTGGAGCAATATTACTGAAAAGGCAATGACCGCTATGGCCACTCTAAACTGATATAGGAATACCACTTAGTGTCAATGTTGTGATGCACTGGTGTAATCAGGCACATGAGAGCTGCGAACTGTACCTTTATGATGGCAACACATCTACAATGCATCTGTCGTTACAGTCTATACTTCTATAAAGGACCAATCTACTGGGTAAATCCCCTATAATGCGTACCTTGCGTGTACTCAATGACGTAGCAGACAGCATAGATATTTTTACTTGTTATCTGAGTGAGTTCACAAAAACCATGATGTACATAATATGTTATGGTAAATAATAAAACTGTAATTATGGCCACACTATTGAATTAGGAAATTCCTCTACTTAATGATAGTGATGATGAGTTAATAAATAAATAAATAAATCTTCAAGTGTCAAGTAATTACCACAATTACTTTTCTATTGTTATCAGACTCAATGAGTCTGCTACACAGCCGAAGGGATAGGTAGCTGTGACTACTTACCATTGAATGGTCTGCTTCTGTGCCATTTATACTTCAATACACAATCTATACAATGCAATGAAAAACAACTTGTAATGTCTAAATAACAGCCTTTTACTAAATGCATATGAATGTAATACATTACTGACGGTACGGTACATAGAACAAAAAAATATATAATTATCTGAAGTTTTCAAAAGGAATTCAAAATATCATTAATGTTGTTCACAGTAAGCTCAACATGACGTACAGTGTTGGCGAGGAGTGTCCAGAACCGGAGTATGATGTGGAGCAGGTTTCTCCACACAACAAGGCTTTCTTGGGTGAGGAACCGGGTAAGTATTCTGTGTTTTTGGTTTATTAGCAGATCTTAAACAAACATTAATTAATAATTCGCGCGCACGAAAAAATGTCGCGGCGGGATTTTATCGCGCATTGGATTTTCAACTCTCTGTGTTGAACCGAGCATTGATAATCCAACAGAGTGCATCTCAGCGCGTCGTAAAAACTCACTGTTGGATTTTCAACCTTAATCAGTATTCACGGTAAACACAAGTTGTGCTTTTTCCCGCATTATCCCCAGGCGTAAAAAGAGGAGTGTTATTAGTTTAACGTGTGTATCTATGTGTCTGACTTCGTAGGGCCCAAACAGCTGAACCGATTTTGATTATATTTCTGTTGTTTGAAAGGTACTTCGGTGGAGAGTGTTATTAGCTACCGTGAAACGGGGCTACTTTCCACAGGTTTTGGCATAGTATTGGTAATTACTTTTTTTAACAACCAAAATTTACGTTTTTTTTTATTCCAACAGAACAATTGGCTATTTGGCCTTTGGCTATCAAACTCATACTAATATAAAGCCCCACAGGTCCCCCAAAGTTTTTTTTTTTTATATTGTCAAAGTTACCCGTGGAAGTGGGGTTTCTTTGACAAGGCATTAAAATGCAACTTATGTCAGAGATTTCAAATGTAAGGGTTACTTGAACATCATTTTGATTAAATAATTCAATACTGTATACAAGAAATTTAAATAAAAACAACAAATTTTAGAGATCAATAAGTCATTTTTATTATCACATAAGTAGGTTACAAAATTCTAGGCACTTAATCATCATAGACACACTTTTAAACAGTATCTTAGCGCACTGTTTAAGTAGCCCCATAAACTGTCAAAATTACCCTTACTGTTAAAGTAGCCCCGTTTTACCGGTATAATTTAAGAAAATCAGTTCAGCCGTTTAAAGGTTAATGTAAAAAGTTTAAAAAGCAGGCTGTAAGAATTAAATGCAAACTTTTTAAAACCCCCGACAAAAACATAAAACTCTAAAATGTATATATAAGGTGTAACAGAATAGATTCAAGACCTGAAAGTAGTTGATTACTGAATCGATTTCAGTAACTTTTAATATATTATGTTTATATTTCTTTTTAATGATGTATTTTGCCAAACCTACCAGGATTGAGCCAAAGAAAACTCAATTTTATTTCAGAAGAAATAATACTCAATTTTAAATGCGTAAAGTAGGTAATGCTTGGGTCGACACGTTTTTCTTAATAATATCAGTTAGCTTTAAAAAAAAAAATTTTTGGTCATCGTATTATGCTCAATACTCTAATTCGGGTGTATGAGGTCTTGCGTTAATTATATTACTCGTTGTATAAGTATTGGTCCTTAAGGTTTAAAATTAGTTGTATGTAATATTTTGACCCAAGCGTCCTGGTGGGAGGACAACTAATGAAAATAGGAACATTACCCGCAGTACACACGAACGTAGCAATAAATTCGCGGCGGGACTTTATCGCGCACTGCATCTTCAACGCACTGCTCAGCGCCGGCCAGTGCGTTGAAGACCCAGACCTAGGCAATAAGCCTTTGAAGCCAATGTTCCCTGAAATTGCAGTTACATACAGCCACCAAACAATCGCTTGACAATATGGCCGACTAACCAACCAGCTGTATGCCCCACAGAGGACGGACCTGACCCGCAGCCCCCAGACGAGTCCCCGTCGGTTCCAGCCCCCGAACACAATCTGTACAGACCGCACTCCTGGCCAGAACAGCCCTGGGGCGGGGAAAAGACTGAGGCGCTCTGCCAGGATGTTCCGCAGGTGAGGGTATCAGCATATGCTAGATACATAGGGTATTCTCAGACCGGCATGTCCTAGAAACGAAAATACGAAGACATGTGACATCCACCAATCCGCACTGGGCCCGCGTGGTGGATAATGGGCCACTCCCGCTCACAGTGGCCTGTGTCGCAGCAGTGGGAACGTCATAGGCTGATGAAAAGGCGCCAAGTGAAATGATGGCAGCTTGATTGGTCTTAATTAATGTTTGTTCGACGTGGACACCAAATTTGTTATTTAGCTTTACTTAGGAGCTTACTTAGACTAAAAGATTTTATTTATTTTTTACCCGACGACGGCGAAGCAAAATGGGGGTTATAATTTTGACTGGTATGTTTGTATATATTTACGTATGTATAATTATATTCATCTGTTCCCTTCTACCTTCTAAACTACTTATCATATTTTGACAAATGAGGTATCGTTGGAACCGTCTTGATCGACCGCTGGTTATAGGCTAAGAGACGTCACAAAAGTAGTAAAGAAGAGGTGTGTATAGCACACCTACATTTCGCCAGTTTAATAGGGGGCGAGCATATTGCAATTAACTGGGCAGGAATCCAGACTCCGGGCTGCTACAGACAAATTCCTGATGGAAACCCCCAATAACACCTTGCCCGACCCGGGAATCGATACTAGGACTCTCTGCTCAGCAGTAGCGCTTGCGAGCACGAGACAGACGAGGCCATTTGCTGGGCTTTTGTCGGCAACTTCACCAGCTTCCAACGTAGAAGTCGGGAAGATTTATACAAGAAAAGTTTTTATCCAGTGCGCAAACTTTAACCATGAATCAGCATATCATTCTAGACCCCCCAGCGAAGACGTCGATTCCAAAACTTTCTTCATGACATCCCCTATCTGGCCCAACATTCTGACTCTTCTGATTTTCAATTTAACATCAAACTTCAATCGGATCAGTACTTTCGAAGATAACCCTATAACTACATACAAATTCAAAAACTATACCTATATATTAAATTATATACATATACGCGGAGCTTGGGGGAGGCCTATGTCCAGCAGTGGACGTCTTTCGGCTGAAATGATGATGATGATGACGTGAAGCAAAAACTTTGTACCCCTTTTTACGAAAATTAGGCGCACAGAGGAGTATGAAATTTAGCACAGTTAGTTTAAATGGAGGAGTGCAGAAAGCTTATTTATTTATTTATTTGTTAAATGCACACTGTACACAACCATATTTATAAGCTAGGCTTAAAACTAGTGAGTACATGACCCTGTTAGGGTTAGGTTTATATTTTTGGATAATAAATACTAAATATCTGGTGGTAGTGACCTTTGCTCGGTTTTTTTTTTGGTTTGACGTTTTCTAAAAATCGATTTATCGCCCCCGAAACCCCCTGTAATTGAAAATGAAATTTCATGAATATCGTTGGAGCCGTTTCCGAAATTCTGATTATATAATTATAAATAACATGAATTGCTCGTTTAAAGGTATTAGATAATGCATGAGAAGTATAAGTTTTAAATGAATTTCGAACACTTCTTCTCAGAGTAGTCAGATAGGAAACGCCGACCTCATCTAGTTTAAAAAAAATATGATTGACGTGTAAAAGTATTTTTACAAACCTACTTACAGAAATAAAATCGTTTATCATTTATCACTGGGCGAGTACTATGTAGTTTAAATTAAAGTTAAAATCTATTAATAAAAATCAACAAGGCTTGTAAAGCAATGTTGAATTCAAAAATTTGTGGATTGATTTCGTGGCGTTCCATAGCGCTAACATTGAAACGGCCAGCTTTTAAGGTGAACCTAGTCCACATTGTTTGCATACAAACTTCGGCAGTGTTTTACTCCACTGTCTGACATGACACATCCAAAGTAAAATATGATATCGTTTTATTTATTATTAATATTGTCTGTACGGAAAGAGAATACTAAAATAAAAACCATTCAAAAGTTAGGAGCCAACAAAGATCCGTTTTTCTTGCGAATTTTACTTAACTTTGGGCGTGTTTAAGTAATAAAAGAAGTGGAAAATCGAATGCACCCAGACCAAAGGTTAGATTATCTTAAAACTGTGACCAACTTGGATGTTCTATAATAGCCGCACGGATGATTCGGTCAGGTTAAGCTACGCTTGCCGCGGTCGGTCCGTGGATGGGTGGCCAAGACCCCTCCGTGCCGGCAAGCACATTAAGCCGTTGGTCCCGGCTGCCATTCGTGGATGTTTGACAGTCGTTACGGGTCGTCAGAAGCCTGAAAGTCTGACTACCAGTCTTACCAAAGGGTATCGTGTTACCCAGTAACAGTAACTGGGTTGTGGAGGTCAGATAGGCAGTGTCCATGTAAAATATTGGTATTCACCTGTATCTGGTTAGACTGGAAGCCGACCCCAACATAGTTGGGAAAAGGGCTGGGGAGATGAATGGTGATGTAGATTACAGCTGATTAAGTCAACGGCCGTGGAAAGTGCTACACTTGCCGTACATGTTAATCATACTTTTTGGTACACCAATCTTATAAATAAGTGCATAATAATTCATAATACGCCTATAATGTCCCCACTGCTGGGACACAGGCCTCTGTGATAGGGAGCGGGCCATAATCCACCACGCGGGCGCAGTGCGTGTTGGTGGTTGTTACATGTCTTCGAATTTTTGGTTCTAAGACATGTCGGTTTCCTCACGATGTTTGTCACCACCGTTTTGAGAGCAGTAGTCACAACATATTATAAAACAAAGTCCCTCTCACCACCGTGGGATGGTTCTTACGTCCTGAAAAAAACATGAAAATTTCTTTATTATAAATAACTTATTAGTTTCTTTTTTATATTGATGGTCTCGTGGTCGGAAGCGCGACTGCTGAGTGTGGGGTCCTGGGTTCGTTTCCCAGGCCTGGCAAAGTGTTATTGGGTTTTCCATTAGGAATGTCTTGGTAACGGACCGGAGTTTGAAAGTTAGCGGTGTGAGACCCCCGCGCCTCGGTGCGCACTTTAAGCTTTTGGTCCTGCGCCTGATCTCACTCCGGTCGTGTCGGATTGCCGTCCCATCGGACTATGTGAGTGAGGGAAGAGATATTGCACTTGTGTCTGCGCACACAGTTGTTCACTATATCTCCCGCACCGATGGCTATATCTCTGTGTAGTTTGGACGCCATGGCCGATTTACGGCCTGGAGGACTACACATAAACTCTCCGAAATATATTCTCTAAATTATAGTGTAAACCGCATCAAAATCCGTTTGGGAGTGTCGCGGTCACATAGCCTGACTTGAAAAGAGACTTAATTTTTATTATCTAAGAAACACCACCCTGCGCTCCAGAACTCAAGTTTGCGGATGTTGGAAAAAAAACAGCCCGGCTGTTGTGGGAGTGGGCTGGACACGTCTGGGCAGAGATCGACAGTCACTGGACGCCTGAGGAAGGACATCGCCGTCGAGGTAGACCACTGTGCAGGTGGTGTGACGATCTAATACAGTCTGCAGGGCCAACATGGTCAGAGAACACATGGGGCAGGGAGGTTTGGAAGGACAAAGGGTTGGCCATCGCCCAGCAGTAGGACACAGTATATGCTAACAAACAAAAAATGGATAATAATGTAATTAGTATGTGTTGTAGGATTGGTCCGGGGCAGGGGAAGAACCCGGGAGCTTGCCTGAGCAGCTCGCGTATGACCAGTGCGACGGACCACGCCGTCAACACAACCTGTGGACACCAGGTAATGTTATATTTGTAGTTTTGTCGTCTGCATACAATTATCGGAGGGAAACGTGAGATGAATTTTTAAAAGAGTATCCATGAAGTTTCTTGCAGACTCTTCTCCATAGAAAACGACCAAATGGATCCGTGTATCTAGCTTCTGACGGTTCATAAGTGCCCGTGTATTATAGGGATTTTACTGAAAAATGTGCTGATTTCGTGTTAACCCAGTGACGGGGTTGTGGTCAGATAGGCAGTCGCTCCATGTTAATTACTGGTACTCGGCTACATCCACTGCTGCATCATTGTTCAACGAATACTTCGCCACGATAGGTTCCCGTCTAGCGAATGACATACCTAGATCATTTCATGATGATTATTCACATGCTTCACCAAAAACTCCTCCCGGAAACACTCCAGTGTTATCAACTCTTGATCCATGTTCTGCAAGTGAAGTTACAAAAATTATATAAAATCTCGACCCTAACTGTAGTACTGGATTAGATGGAATTACTACCAAAGCAATTCAAAACTCAATTAGCTGCATATTTAACGACAAATTACACCTTTTCTACAAGCTAAATGCATTGGATGTGTGTATCATAATTACTGCAATGACGTCTGTGACGAAATTTGAAACAAAATAATTTACTTTAAGCCTTGTTCTCATGTAAGTGACTTTGTGTATTTTTTAAGAATAAATATTTTTAAACCTATCCGGTAAGACTGGAAGCCGACTCCAACATAGTTGGGAAAAGGCTCAGCAGATGATGATGACGCAGTATTTGTACAACAGTAAAAGGCTCAGCAGATGATGATGACGCAGTATTTGTACAACAGTATGTTCGGTAGTTTTTGTAAAAGGCTCAGCAGATGATGATGAGGCAGTATTTGTACAACAGTATGTTCGGTAGTTTTTGTAAAAGGCTCAGCAGATGATGATGAGGCAGTATTTGTACAACAGTATGTTTGGTAGTTTTTGTAAAAGGCTCAGCAGATGATGATGAGGCAGTATTTGTACAACAGTATGTTCGGTAGTTTTTGTAAAAGGCTCAGCAGATGATGATGAGGCAGTATTTGTACAACAGTATGTTCGGTAGTTTTTGTAAAAGGCTCAGCAGATGATGATGAGGCAGTATTTGTACAACAGTAAAAGGCTCAGCAGATGATGATGACGCAGTATTTGTACAACAGTATGTTTGGTAGTTTTTGTAAAAGGCTCAGCAGATGATGATGAGGCAGTATTTGTACAACAGTATGTTCGGTAGTTTTTGTAAAAGGCTCAGCAGATGATGATGACGCAGTATTTGTACAACAGTATGTTCGGTAGTTTTTGTAAAAGGCTCAGCAGATGATGATGAGGCAGTATTTGTACAACAGTATGTTCGGTAGTTTTTGTAAAAGGCTCAGCAGATGATGATGAGGCAGTATTTGTACAACAGTATGTTTGGTAGTTTTTGTAAAAGGCTCAGCAGATGATGATGAGGCAGTATTTGTACAACAGTATGTTCGGTAGTTTTTGTAAAAGGCTCAGCAGATGATGATGAGGCAGTATTTGTACAACAGTATGTTCGGTAGTTTTTGTAAAAGGCTCAGCAGATGATGATGAGGCAGTATTTGTACAACAGTATGTTCGGTAGTTTTTGTAAAAGGCTCAGCAGATGATGATGAGGCAGTATTTGTACAACAGTAAAAGGCTCAGCAGATGATGATGACGCAGTATTTGTACAACAGTATGTTTGGTAGTTTTTGTAAAAGGCTCAGCAGATGATGATGAGGCAGTATTTGTACAACAGTATGTTCGGTAGTTTTTGTAAAAGGCTCAGCAGATGATGATGACGCAGTATTTGTACAACAGTATGTTCGGTAGTTTTTGTAAAAGGCTCAGCAGATGATGATGAGGCAGTATTTGTACAACAGTATGTTCGGTAGTTTTTGTAAAAGGCTCAGCAGATGATGATGAGGCAGTATTTGTACAACAGTATGTTTGGTAGTTTTTGTAAAAGGCTCAGCAGATGATGATGAGGCAGTATTTGTACAACAGTATGTTCGGTAGTTTTTGTAAAAGGCTCAGCAGATGATGATGAGGCAGTATTTGTACAACAGTATGTTCGGTAGTTTTTGTAAAAGGCTCAGCAGATGATGATGAGGCAGTATTTGTACAACAGTATGTTCGGTAGTTTTTGTAAAAGGCTCAGCAGATGATGATGAGGCAGTATTTGTACAACAGTATGTTTGGTAGTTTTTGTAAAAGGCTCAGCAGATGATGATGAGGCAGTATTTGTACAACAGTATGTTCGGTAGTTTTTGTAAAAGGCTCAGCAGATGATGATGAGGCAGTATTTGTACAACAGTATGTTCGGTAGTTTTTGTAAAAGGCTCAGCAGATGATGATGAGGCAGTATTTGTACAACAGTAAAAGGCTCAGCAGATGATGATGACGCAGTATTTGTACAACAGTATGTTTGGTAGTTTTTGTAAAAGGCTCAGCAGATGATGATGAGGCAGTATTTGTACAACAGTATGTTCGGTAGTTTTTGTAAAAGGCTCAGCAGATGATGATGACGCAGTATTTGTACAACAGTATGTTCGGTAGTTTTTGTAAAAGGCTCAGCAGATGATGATGAGGCAGTATTTGTACAACAGTATGTTCGGTAGTTTTTGTAAAAGGCTCAGCAGATGATGATGAGGCAGTATTTGTACAACAGTATGTTTGGTAGTTTTTGTAAAAGGCTCAGCAGATGATGATGAGGCAGTATTTGTACAACAGTATGTTCGGTAGTTTTTGTAAAAGGCTCAGCAGATGATGATGAGGCAGTATTTGTACAACAGTATGTTCGGTAGTTTTTGTAAAAGGCTCAGCAGATGATGATGAGGCAGTATTTGTACAACAGTATGTTCGGTAGTTTTTGTAAAAGGCTCAGCAGATGATGATGAGGCAGTATTTGTACAACAGTATGTTCGGTAGTTTTTGTAAAAGGCTCAGCAGATGATGATGAGGCAGTATTTGTACAACAGTATGTTTGGTAGTTTTTGTAAAAGGCTCAGCAGATGATGATGAGGCAGTATTTGTACAACAGTATGTTCGGTAGTTTTTGTAAAAGGCTCAGCAGATGATGATGAGGCAGTATTTGTACAACAGTATGTTTGGTAGTTTTTGCGTTAACACAGGCAAAGCTTGCCTATTCTGTTTTGCGTGCGTTCCATTACACGTATGTATGTTACATTTACACACCAAAAATAAAAGATCTATCCCAGCAATGTTTATCAGTGGAAACTTGTAAATAGCCTTCAGTTTCATATTGTTTAATAACACTGTTTATGTTAGCTGTAAGTTTCCCGAATGGAAGAAAATGAAATAAAATAAAATAATACATTTTTGTTCAATGTTACTTAATTTGATGGACAGTATGTGTAGATAACGGCTAAGTCTTTTTACTCCCTGTATTTGTCCCAGCGCCCCAGCCGGAGCTGCGGCCCGCAGCAGACGCGCTGGACCAGCTGCTGCAGTCCACCGAGCACTGGATGCAGCGCCACGGGTACCCGCCGCGGAAGGGGGGTCCGGCCACGGCTGACGAGTACGGGGTACGTACCACACACCAGATCAGGTGTGCACTTCGGTAAACAACTGTTATGTTCGGAAATACGAATGCACGATTATCCAGATTGTCCGACTTCAAGATGAACCCTGCAGTAGAACTGCAGGAGTGTCCTGCCCCGATGCTGCAGCAGCACGGCTACCCACTGCGCCAGTAGTGTGCAGCTACGAATGACTAGTACGGGGCTTTTTGGATACTGGTCACCAATTTCTAACCACTTGCGACCATCTATAATCCATAGCTGTTTGAATATGAGCTGACCATTTCCATGTCAGTGTCAGGACCTGTTTGACCGCATCTTTGGCCTTTTTTCTGAACTTGTGTCTCTACTGGCCACCTACTGTGCCCAAGTCATTCTCACAAGACGTACTGTCTCTTTAGTCTAGTGGTCAAAGCGCTACTGCTGAACGTAGGGTCCTCTGTTTGATTCCCGGGTCTTACAAATATTATTGGGTTCATCCATCAGGAATTTCTGAGGCCGGAGTCTGGTTTTGTGTCTGGGTGTGGGCAATAGGCTCGCCCCCTATTACATGAGACTTAAACATAAGTGGCGAAATCTGAGTGTACTATAAGAGTACACGTCTGCCTAAACCCTCGGGGATTACAGGCGTGATTGTATGTTGTAGTTGGTGGACGACATCGCCGACTTCATGCGCGGAGCTCACGAGGCCTCGCACTCCTCAGAGGTAGACCTCAGCGTCACACCAGGTAACTAGCAGTTATTTATTTAAACTTTTCGCACACACAAAAAGGTACAAAGGCGGACTTAATGCTTTAGGCATTCTGCACCAGTCAACTAAGGGTGGTGAAGAGATTAGAGTGCTAGTTCCCAGCTTGGCTTATTTATAGCTTATGGTGAACCTAGTCCACATTTTTTGCATACAAACTTCGGGAGTGTTTGCAGGGTTGCAATTATAACTTTATATTCTGCCGCACGCTATAAGACCTTATTAATTTAAAAAGTATGACTGATGTGTAAAAGTGTTTGAACTTACAAAAATAAAATCATTTCTCATATGTTGTAACCAGGGACCGAATTACCGGTATTTTTTATGTAACGTTACCAATTACCGTTATGTTAACGATAAAAAAAGTAACGTTAATAATACCGTTACCCAAAGTCAGTTAACGTTATCTATATTCCATTTGAAATTAGATTAGACATTTAAACCAACCTTTTTTACAGTCCGTTCAACTGATTTTGACTTCTATTCCTGAGGCACAAGGTTGGCATTAAATGCAAAAAAAGTGGTTACAAAACCAACTGTTTACTGCAGATGCCATTTATCATGCTACTAACACAATAGAGGTCAAAATCAGTGGAACGGACTGTAAAAAAGTTGTATTTAAATGTCTAATCTTACTGCAAACGGAGTATAATTACCAGTATTAGTATCGGTAAAAGTAACAATTCTTATACCGGTAATTTATACGTCTATCTCTTTCTAACTATGACGGCGGGGAGACTAGCATCTTTCGGTGTGTGCACAGAACTAATATTACATACACGCCGAACGTGCGACTACCTTCGGCGTGTCTACACACGCTACACATCAAGCTATACATTTCCAGTTTACGCTGATCTCGCACTGTACGGAAATCCTATACAATGCGAGATCAGCTTATACTGGAAATGTATAGCTTCATGTGTAGCCGTGTGTACAATATTGTTTCTGTGCTGCAGAAAATTCTAATAAACAGGGTGGCAGGGCCATCATCGCGAAAACTGAAACCGTGAACTGAACCTGTTTCTGTACCTTCGGCGTGTATACACTATTGGTGCAGATTCTCTTGTACACCGAACTAAACTAAGTGATAGTTTAGTTAGTTTGTTTAGTGTAGGCTATGAGAATCTTAAAGCTATATAGCCAAGGAACTTTATTGGGTACTCTTTTTTACTGCGCATACCTGTGTGATATTCAGTCGTGTTTCAAATCCGCAAAAGATCTCATGTACGTCATGCACCAATAAAGCTTCTCGTAACCTTGGTTTTGTAATGCGTACTTGTAAGCCTTTTAGAAATTGTCATAGTTTAGATTATATACTTTGCATATGTGCGTAGTATTCTGGAGTACTGTAGCCCAATCTGGTCATCCCAATTCGAGGTATATACTAAAAGAATGGAAAATCTTCAGAAAATGTTCGTAAAATTCCTAAACTACAAATCGCGGAAACGTCATGATTCCTATGCCCGAGACTGCAAACACTATGATAAATGCTTCCCCTTGTGGATAGGCGTAAGATGTTGGATATGCTTTTTCTCTTTGATATCTTGCGAGGTCGCTTGGACAGCAGTGATTTGCTATCATGTATAGATTTCTGTACCCCTAAAACACGTACCAGACACACTAAATTATTCAGTATCCCGGGCTGCCGTAAAATACGGGAGAAATGCTGTTCTGACCCGACTGCCTCGCATCTATTCTGAGAGTTTCGAAAATATCGATATATTTCATTCATCCAAACAATCATACCGGAAACAAGTCAAGCAGATATTGATAAACAAATTGTGCCATAACTCACTCTTAAAAAAAAAATATTTATATATTTCATCAAGCACGTTCTAATTGCTAAGTGGAAATTTATTTACAATGTTAAACAAAATATTTTATTTTATTTTATTCTTCCGTTGTTTTTCCTTTTGTTAACTAACATAGTCATAGTATTTAGGTTAGTACCTACCTACACACTTGTAATTTCCAATTTTGATTCCAATTTTGATGCTAGCAATGTGTCAACAATTGTACATTACCTATTTTGTTTACCTATTTTGATACTTGAATTTGTATAAGGTTTTTCTTTTTTCTTTTGCTACTTCTAGTTAACCTAGCTTTATCAATGCCGTGAAACTCGGTTATTGACTTAAGAGATACTTAATTGTTTTTCATAAATCATGTAAATTAATTATGCGATTACTCACAGCGTGACGTCAATCGCTGTTTTTTCCGCGTGTGCTTCAACCGTCCAGTGATTGTTTTCATAATGACGTACGAATACTCCAACGTCGAGTATCTTGCCATGATGAGGTATTATTTTTTTGTCTGGTGAAAATTTAAATGGTGCAAGGTGAATGTACGCCGACGAAGAACACCTACCCCTTAGACGTAACGGTATCCCTGCCCCCCGTATCCCCAGCACAGACTAGATACTCTGCACTTATCAGCGGTTACTTGACTATGGCCAGTTTCACCTTCCCGGTTATGCCAGAGGCAGAGGCCGGCCACCCTTGTCCATACGCGTCGAAGACGCCATCCTGGAATATTTCCAGCGACACCCGAGGAGGAGCAAGGACCCGGCAAGCAGCTCGTCGATTTGGCGTAAGCCAGTATGTGGTATGGAAGTTACTCCATTCAATGGACATGCATCCATACCATTTCTCACGCGTGCAAGCTTTGCATGCTCCGGACCCTGGACCTCGTATTGAGTTCTGTCGCTGGCTGCAGAACCACCCGCAGGCGAACTTTCTATGGAGCGACGAGTCCATATTTACCCGCGTTGGTATCTACAACGTACACAATGGGCACTGGTGGAGTTTTCAAAACCCACATAAAATAAAAGAACACGCTCATCAAGTTCGATTCAGTGTGAATGTTTGGGCCGCGATAATACACGATCGCATAATTGGTCCAGTTTGGATCGAAGGTCGGTTGACAGGGATACTGTATCGTGAAATGGTACAGTCCGTTATCGACACAATGTTGGAAGACGTTCCTCTGCACTATCTGCGGGACATGTACTTCCAGCACGACGGATGTCCAGCTCACTACGAGCGATCTGTGCGCGCGTATTTAGATAGTGAATTCCGTGATAAATGGATAGGTCGCGGTGGACCTTCACCAAACAAGCCGTCTTTCTTATTCTTACCGTATTTTTAGGTAATTCGCTTAATCTACTACGCATTTTTTTCAATGGTTTTAGATCAAAATAATTATTATTAGTACTCTTTTTTTATTACACATCAAGTTAAAACCCTCGAAATACAGATGAATGTGAGTGATTGTTATAAGAATTTAACATTAACAGGTTTGTTTACATTTCTATCAAAGCTTTACTGATCTTACAAGACGTAATTTATTTGGTTTACAGTTTCAAGACACGCGTCACTCAGTGTCTCGAAATTATTTGCCTACTAAAACTACATACAGCAAGGTGACGTATGTAGGTGCACGCGCAAATGTGTGCGTGAATGTGTAGGGATCAGCCGCAAAGATGTAGAGCGAAATTAATGCTAGCGTTTCGCTCACACTCGTCATGCTCCATTTATGGGCCATCGCAGCTTACGCTATTTTGGCTATTATTCGTTTTACGCGAGTGCCGTAGGATGTATTCTTTTTCATGAATTTTAAGGATATTCAGAACTTTTCTATTCTGAACTTTGTATAGTTGGCGATCGTTAAACTAGATAAGTGAAAAGCCTATTTTTTTGTATCTCAGCAGATTGTCCGTGCACATACGATGGTTTGCTGTACATGTTGTCAGAGCGTCAGCTGGCGCGGGCAGTGCAGCGACACCACTGCGCGCTCGTACATCTGCTCGGGGAGCAAGCGCTGAGAGAGAGACCGGTGAGCACTACACACACACATACACACACACGCACACACATACGTGCAGCGACACCACTGCGCGCTCGTGCATCTGCTCGGGGAGCAAGCGCTGAGAGAGAGACCAGTGAGCACTAGACACACAGATACACACACACGCACACACCCCCTCAGACAGATACGTGCATTGAAACCAATACGCGCTCGTTCATCTGCTCGGGGAGCAAGCGCTGAGAGAGAGACCGGTGAGCACTACACACACACCTCACACACAAACACACATTATTGTCGAATACGAGGCTATTGAATCAAACCAAATCAACTACTGTGCCACCACCACTGTGGCCACTGTGGTTTTAATTGTCAAACAAGATAATATTTACACAAGCTAACCGTCTTAAAATAAGAAGGGAACGAATCATAGAGTATCATAAATTTCGTCCGCATCACTGTCAACACGAAAAGTGCAAAAAAGGCTGTCGGCATTGCCACGTTGTTTGCAGATGTCGTTGAAGGCGAACATTTTCGTATTGGGAGTTAAATGATGTTCCAGCCGTTTAGGGTTCAAACTCTTGGGCCATGGGGTCTGAGTGCCCACTGGTTTTTTTAAAAAGTTGCCAAGCGGTTGGTCGACTCTACACGTGGCCTACTTTTTGGCTATTTAGGCTATGTATGTGTATTTTCGTATGTGCGAATGATTTGTGCAGAATACAGATTGTTTTCTCTCTTTTAAAAAAAAACAGTTTTGTCCACAGTACACCCACTCACACCTGCACCATCCCATCCCCTTCGAGGACTGCCCGACCCGCGACACAGATCCGTTCCGGCCAGACGTCGTGCTGTCCGGCTCACAGTCCACGTCCGGCTCGCACGTCGTGCTGCCCGGCTCACAGCCCACGCCCGGCTCGCATGCCGTGCCCACCAGTGGGCGCGGGCGCGGCCGTCTGCAGCAGGCACACAGGATCATCGGCATCGGTATGGGGAGGCCGTATAGACTGTAACTACAAGTAAGAAGAAACGAAACGTAGGATACAAACAAACATTCATAAACTCACACATTTCTGTCTATCCCTATAGACAAAAACCGTGAGTTTATGTATGTAGGATACAATATGTCTACGATAAATTAATTGGCAAAACTTAACAGACCTGTTGGGTATTTAATAGCAATAAAAATGCCCTCGCGCCCTACTACATGGGACATATGTATACATAAGCTTAATGTGGGTCTCGAGTTCAACGCCCTCGTGATCAGTTACATGAAGATTTCATAAAAGTAATAACTTTTGGTCTGTTTATAATTGTACCCATGGTCTGTGAAGTTTCGCTAATTAATAAAAAATGTGCCAAATACTGCTGTGACAAATGCGATATAAATAGCTCTATATATGAGAAATGGCTGAGCGATTAAGGTTATTAAATTATGGGTTTTAAGAGATTTGCAGGAAAAGGGTTGTGAGTGTACTTAACTTATTTTATGTCCAAAACAAATATGGCGCATTGGAAATTTGATTTGTATAAATTTGAGTTTTACTACAAAAAACTAAGGCTGATAAATTAACCTATTTCTACGACCGCTGTGCCGAATCATGCCGACCCGAACTAGCGTGTAGCACGCCTAACATAACAGGACAAATATTATGATAATTTATCTTTTAAAAGAACATTGTTGTAATAAACAAAACCAGCCAATTATTGTACGTTCGCAGGGCACGGACCCTCTTCTTATAAGAGAAGGAAACTTTTGTAGCATGAATATTATATTAAAATTGTGTAAGATATAACTTAAAATAAAGCTAATATTTATCCTTTTCTTATCTTAAAAGAAACAGGTTTAATTATTTTTAGGCTCTTGTAATATTCGACATTTTGTATATTAATACTCGTATTTTGTATGAGTCTGATCTGATTTGTTGTTCCTACTACATATAACTGTTGATCGAAGCTGTGTCTTTCTCTTCGTCTTTACCAAATTGATGATTTTTGTCAAAAATAAATGTGTTATTAGTTTTATAAAATACTATGCTTATAAAAATATAAGATCTAATTAAATTACTTAGCAAAACTTATCTGTCGTGATGGGCATATCTAATAAAAATACCAGCCCATTATTACGCAAATGCCTCTTCTCAAGGCACGAGGATTGATCACCACGCTTGCTCAAGACGGGTTGGCGACTTGGCGATTTCAGACTTATAGTAACTATAAGTCCAGATTCCCTCACGATGTTTTCCTTCATCGTTGTCAATATTATCCAAGCTAAAGATAAAATTAATCAAAAAAGGCGTTCTTGAAATTGTTTGAATTATTCGTGAAGTTTTGCTAGCTAACTTAATTTGACCGTGTTGTATTTTTGTGTCTTGCATGTGATGTTAAATGAGTGCACATTGCACTCTTGTCAAGTTTACTGTATGAGTCTGTCTGTTTTTTTTTTTTTCTAAAATAAAACATGTTGTTTTTGCAAATACTTTTCAATAAATCCCGGTGCCATCTCTCCATGGGATGCTACTATATCAATCTGCCTGCCTTTTCCCAAAATATGCTGGGGTCGGCTTCCAGTCTAACCAGATGCAGCTGAATAACTACATACTGCCAATCTGACCTCCACGACCCAGTTAGTGGGTAATAAGGTAAGTGTCGGACTTTCGGGCTTCTGACGATCCGTACCGACCGTCAAAGATCCACGATTGACAGCCGGAACCAACGACTTTACGTGCTCTCCGAGGCACGGAGGACCTTGGTTTATAAAATGGTCACCCTATGTACGGACCAACCGCGGCAAGTTAAAGCTACGTGGGGTACTACTGATGTTACAAATTCGACCTTTCGAAAAATGGTGGAAAGAAACCGGCATAATCTAGAATGTAAAATTCAAAGATATGTGACATCCATCAACCCGTAGGCAGGGCCCGAATTACCGGTATTTTTTATATAACGTTACCAATTATTACCGATATGTTAACGATAAAAAAGTAACGTTAATAATACCGATACCCAAAGTCAGCTAATGTTGGATTGAGATCCACATACTTAGCTATATGTATACGTACTTTATTTTCCCTTTAAAAGCATGTCTTATTATAATGTTTAGTTAGTCGCCAATACACTTGCTTTCAAACAACACGTATTTAATTTATCAAAATCCCGAACAAGCAAAAGTGAACCTTAATACAACCACCATATGGTCGCAATCGAGCCGGATCCATCCAGCAAGTGCACCTGCAAGAGAACAAAAGGCTCACATTCCACAGGAGCGATAAGCCGACCGTTTTTTGTGCGAATCGTTTTCTAAGAATTAACAAGTTGTTTACTACGAGGACTGTTATAGAAATAATTACGTAACTACTTTACGCATTGGATATCAGCTGCATTCAAGCGTGTTTTAAGTGAAAAATGACTACGACTGAGGAACAACAGACACATCTCTCCGTGTTAGAAGATACTGCAAACCTGCTACGGAAAACACAAGTTAATCTAAGGAAATGTCCTAAAGCGCGCTTAACAAGAGGTTATATAGAAGCACGTATGAAAATCATCGAAGATTATTGGAATACCTTCAAATGTGCGCATAAGGACTTAGTAAAAGTAACACCGAAGGAACAGAAAGGAACTTTGCCTTATTTCTTGAATGAGGAGTTTTTTATTTATGAAGATTTGTTTAACGTGCTTCAAGGTGACTTAAAGGACATGGTTATTTCGCTATCTGAACCTTCCGTAGTGGTATCAAATTCAGCAAATAGTAGTTTCGGCGGTGCAAGTCCACAAAATAGCCTCGTGCACCTACCGAGGATCGAGATACCGAAATTTTCCGGTAATTATGAATCATGGCAAACTTTTCAAGATTTGTTCACATCTTTGGTGCACGATAACACTTCGCTTAGCGATGTCCAAAAGCTTCACTATTTGAAGACTAGTGTTACTCAAGAAGCCGAATCACTTTTGAAGCATATACAGGTTACCGATAAAAATTATGTAAATGCATGGGATATTTTGAAAAAGAGATATGGCAACAAACGCTTACTTATGAATCATTCTATGAAAAGGTTATTTAACCAAAAGAAGATGTCTTCTCAATCAGCTTCTCAGTTAAAGGGGTTGTTGAATACAACCACAGAGTGCCTAAACAACTTAAATAATTTAAATATTGACGTCGGCTCTTGGGATCCAATTCTTATATATCTTCTAGTGCAGAAGATGGACTCAGAGACGCACAAGAACTGGGAAGAACATGCATATAAAGAAGAATCCGAAAACTTACCTACCTGGAGTGATTTCAAGAAGTTCTTAGAATCAAAGTACCGTACCCTAGAATTAACAAATCAGAATAATACATCAAAGGAAAATAAAACAATAAAGGAACGTTCATGCCATGTTGCCACACCAGTTACGGAGAAAGTTTGTGTGATGTGTAAAGATAGTCACAGTTTAAGTCATTGCAAGGAATTCAGCAAGAAGGAACCTACTGAAAGAAGAGAGTTTGTGAAAAACAAACAATTATGTTTTAACTGCTTAGTACCAGGACACTCGGCATTTAAGTGTAAAGTGCCAGTATCTTGTCGTCTTTGTCACAGGCGCCATCATTCCCTTTTACATGAAACGAAGGCCAAGCAGCTTGGAGAATCATCAGTCACGTCACCTCCAGCTGTAACACATGTAAAAGAAGAGCAAGAATTACAAGTCAATACAATGATAGCGTCGCATTGCAATACTAAGAAGAAAGTAGCAGCACTTTTAGCAACGGCAGTAGTGGAAGCAACAAGCGAGCAAGGTAATACCATTTTACTGCGGGCGCTGATAGATCAAGGTTCCGAGGCAGCTTTCATTAGCGAGAAGGCGACTCAATTGTTGAAGCTCGAACGACAACCAGTAAAAGCAAGCATTACAGGGGTGGGGTCCCAGAAGACTGAAATAAAACATGTGGTACAGCTACAAATACGATCACGATTGGACCGAAACTATTGTTTACCGATCAAGGCATACGTAATGTCCAAGCAACTGACCGCAAAGATACCCACCAAATCAATCAATAAACAAGATTGGGCACACATTCAAGATCTCAACCTGGCTGATCCAACTTACTTCAAGCCAGGGTCAATAGATCTGCTCTTGGGTGTGAAAGAATTTGTGGAAATTCTGCAAAACAACCTAATCAAAGGTCCACCAGGCACACCAAGCGCTCAGGAAACCAGCCTGGGATGGATTCTTTTTGGAGAAGTTAATACAACACATCAAAACCAGTATGTTGTCATGCATCATTCAGTTGACGTAGAAGACCTGTTGAAATCAATATGGGAAATTGACGTAGACAATAAAAGACACTTAACAAAGGAAGAACAACTGTGTGAAGAAATATATGAAAAGACAACTACTAGAAATGAAGAAGGAAGATACATTGTTAAATTGCCATTTAATACATACAGTCCACAATCACCAGATGGTAATACAAAATCGATAGCAACACATAGATTTACACTATTGGAAAATAAATTCAGGAAATCGCCAGACCTGCAAAAAGAATATAGTAAAGTTATAAATGACTATATAGAACAAGGACACATCGAGAAGATACCTAGTAATGAAAAGGATAAAAGAGCTGTCTACTTACCTCACCACGCTGTTATCCGAGCTGACAAGGAGTCCACGCGAACACGCGTTGTATTTGATGCGTCGTGTAGAGGATCAAACAACGTTTCGTTGAATGAGGAACTACTTGTGGGTCCTCAGCTGCAAGAAGACTTGAGAAACATCTTAATGAGATGGCGCATGAAACAAGTCTGTTTTATGGCAGATACAAAACAGATGTTCCTGCAAGTGTTAGTGACCAAAGAAGACGCAGAATTTCAACGAATCCTGTGGAGGCCACAGGAATCTGATAACCTGGAAGAATATCGATTGCTCAGAGTCACCTTTGGTACAGCGTCTGCACCATATTTGGCCGTTAAAACGCTTCAACAGATAGCTAAAGACGAAGCTAAGAATAATACTCTTGTTGCACAAACTATAAACGAGGATTTTTACATGGATGATCTTTTATCTGGCACAGACTCAGTAGCTGAAGCTATGACACTTTCTAAAGAATTATCAGACACACTAGAAAGAGGCGGTTTTCAACTTATGAAATGGGCATCCAACAGTATCGATTTAATGAAGTATATAGAAGAAAATAAAAGATCTGCAAAGGCACAGTTTGATTTAAACCTCGATGGAACTCTCAAAGCATTAGGAATAGAATGGAATTTAAAAACAGACCAGTTTCAATATAATCTTAGATTTACACCACTAAACAAGTCCATAACAAAGCGAAGCATATTATCTGATATACAAAGAGTGTTTGATCCCCTGGGCTGGATAGCACCGAGTACTGTTATGGCTAAAATATTAATACAAAAGCTTTGGCTTGAAAAAGTTAATTGGGATGAACAAGTTAGTAATACATTAGAACAATAATGGAGAGAAATAAGATCAGACCTCGTTAACATAACTGAAATACAAATAGAGAGATGGCTTGGTACGATGACAGTTAACAAAGACAAACTACAAGTTCACGGATTCAGCGATGCTTCAATGCGTGCATATGCAGCGGCGGTCTATTTAAGAATTGAAACTCCAGACAACAAGATTAAAACAAAATTGATAGCTGCCAGAACAAGAGTTGCACCATTGAAAACCATTTCGTTACCTCGTCTAGAACTTTGTGGTGCCCTACTTCTTTCAAAATTAATGAAGCAGGTTGGAGAATCAATGAGAATACCCACAAAACAAATGTACGCATGGACTGACTCTTCAATTGTTATCGCATGGATTAGTGGTGAACCAAACAGGTGGAAACCCTTCGTTGCAAACCGCGTAGTCGAAATTGTTGAAAACATTAATAACAAGCACTGGTTCCACGTTCAGTCACATGAAAATCCCGCTGATTTGGCATCTAGAGGAATGTTGTTATCCGACTTGATGAAATGTAACTTATGGTGGCACGGACCGGGCTGGTTATCTGAAACAAAAATAAATATTAAACATGAAATAACAGAAACAGACTTGGAAATGAAGAAAACTAAAATCAATACTTACCTGAATGCAGAACGGATTGAAGAACCTGAAACAAGTTTAATATCACAATTTGAGAATTTTGAAACATTAACGGAGTTTAAAAGCGATTACTTACTGTAGAAGATTTTTAAACTATAAGAAGAATATAAACAGTGAAAATCAGAATTTAACAACGCAAGAATTAGAAGATACTCTACAGATCTGTATTAAAAAGGCTCAAGAGGAAGAATTTAAGGAAGAAATAGATAGAATAAAAATAGGAAAACAAGTTAAGAAAAACAGTCAGCTGCGATGTCTAAATCCATACCTAGACGAGAAAAAAGTACTCAGGGTGGGCGGTCGCTTAAGACATGCTAACTTACCTGATAATAAGAAGAATCCTATGATCCTGGGAAATAGAAACGCACTGATACCGTTTATAATTGCTGATACACATGACAAAACACTTCATGGAGGAGTACAGTTGATGTTATGTCACTTGCGTTTTAAATACTGGGTTGTAAGAGCTAAATCACTGGTGAAGAAACATATTCATAAATGTATGAAATGTGCTCGAATGAATGCCACAACGAAAAGACAAATAATGGGAGACTTACCGGTGGAAAGAGTAACTCCGACTAGACCGTTTCTGCACAGCGGTGTAGATTTTGCAGGACCGTTCCAAACACTAGTATCTAAAGGAAGAGGCAACAAAACTAAGAAGACGTATGTTGCAATTTTCATATGTATGTCTACTAAAGCAATCCACATAGAACTAGTTGGAGACCTCACTTCAGAGGCATTTATAGCAGCCTTCAGACGTTTTGTTGCCAGAAGAGGTAAATGTGTCCACCTGTGGTGTGATAACGGTAAAACCTTCGTGGGTGCAAGCAGAGAACTTCATGATTTGTGGAATGAAGCACAGATGGCAGGTGAAGTTACATCCACGCTAGCTACAGATGGCACACAATTTCACTTCATCCCACCATATAGTCCAAACTTTGGAGGATTGTGGGAAGCAGGCGTGAAGTCGATTAAATACCACCTAAAACGTGTTATTACAAGTCACCTGACGTTCGAGGAAATGACTACAATATTATGCCAGATAGAAGCCTGTCTGAATTCACGCCCGTTGTGCCCTTTAGATAACACCGACCCAGAAAACTTAGATCCATTAACTCCTGGCCATTTTTTGATTGGAGAACCACCGATTGTAGTACCTTCACCTGATCTGCAAGCTGTGAAGGTTCATAATTTGTCACGCTGGCAACATACCCAAAAGGTCCTTCATGACTTTTGGCGACGCTGGCAAGAGGAATATTTGACTAGGCTTCAGCAGCGTCCTAAATGGATGAAGAAAGAAAGGGAATTCGCAATAGGGGATATTGTGTTGATCAAGACTGAAAATCAACCACCCAGCAAATGGTCCTTAGGACGCATCTCAGATAAACATCCAGGCATGGATGGTAACACGAGGGTGTATAGTGTGAAAAGTGGAGGTTCTATAATTAAGAGAACTATTACCAAGTTATGTGCATTACCAGTTGATTCTACTTAGTTTCTCTTGAATTATTGAGATATTGTGAATTATTTTAGTAGGTATAGTTAGAATTTCATTTAAAATTAATTTACGTTTGTACTATTTTGTGCTTTAGAAGACAATTTGAAGTTAGGTACTTGATTGTTTAGAAGATAATTTGTTGGAATTTAATTGTGATTATAAAAGCACTTAAAGTCCTTTTGGTGGGCGGTATGTTGGATTGAGATCCACATACTTAGCTATATGTATACGTACTTTATTTTCCCTTTAAAAGCATGTCTTATTATAATGTTTAGTTAGTCGCCAATACACTTGCTTTCAAACAACACGTATTTAATTTATCAAAATCCCGAACAAGCAAAAGTGAACCTTAATACAACCACCAGCTAATTTTACCTAATGGCCAGTATTAGTATCGGTAAAAGTAACAATACTTATACCGGTAATTTATGCGACTATCTTTTTCTAACTATAACGGTGGGGGACTAGCATCTTTCGGTGTGTGCACAGAAACAATTACACGCCGAACGTGCGACTACCTTCGGAGTGTGTACACACTGCTACACATCAAGCTATAATTTCCAATACAAAGCTGATCTCGCATTGCATAGGATTTCCGTACAGTGGGAGATCAACGTAAACTGGAAATGTATAGCTTGATGTGTAGCCATGCGTACAATATTGTTTCTGTGCTGTAGAAAATTATAATAAATAGGGTGGCAGGGACATCAACGCGAAAACTGAAACCATGAATGACTACCTTCGGCGTGTACGCACTATGGTTTCTGTGCTGCAGAAAATTATAATAAACAGGGTGGCAGGGACATCAACGTGAAAACTGAAACCGTGATTGACAACCTTGAGCGTGTATACAATATTGTTTCTGTGCTGCAGAAAATAATAATAAACAGGGTGGCAGGTATATCAACGCGAAACCCTCTCAGAGGGTACATCACACCGACATCCAACGGCTGCAGTTTATGTGTACAGTGTGGTGGTAAACAGAGAATGGTAATGTGGTTTTCCCGAGCTTTTAAAATCATGTCTAAATTTTTAGTATGAAACAGATGATCATCTACAATTAACAGTACGGGATCTTCTGCAGTCGGCTTAGTGTGGTGTAAGAAATGGTCAAACCACTGCGTAAACACTTCTAAGTTTCATCCAACCTGATTCGTTGCACGCCCATATGGATCCTGGTGGTGCACCGTCCATCAACTCCATCTTCATGCGGATGCGCTGAAAAATAAACAAGGGTGGCACGAAAATTCCAGATGCGGAAGTGCAAACTACAGCCGTTGTAGTATCGCCTCTTTCAGCAGATGTCACTCGTGCTACCTGTTTAAGTCCAGTTGCCGCGAACACTTTCGTATTTTTCGTCGGTACAGTACAAACGCTCGTCTCGTCGACGTTAAGGATCCGATGAGGTGGAAAAGCATTTTTCTTCTGAATGTCTTTCATGAGAGCAAAAAATGTATCAACCACTGGTTTGTTAAAGGCGCGTGCTCGTGCTGCCGAAGTGGATTCTGGAGCACGTACGGTAATATTTGGGTTTCGTGGACGAAATCCTCTTAGCCAGTCATTACCAGCTTTCTCCCTGTCGGTCGAAAACGGATGTGGTATATTGTTTTTTTTAGCCAGTTCGCTAATGATAGAATGTCATGTTTGGATAGGGTATACATCCTGGTTTCCATATTTTTAAGATGTCTGACAAGTTCACGTTCTTATTCCTGAGCAAAAACTGATTATTTACTGCCTAAATATTTCACTCCACCTAAAGCTTGTTTATTTTTACCTTTTGCACGCCTTTTTAATGACATCAAAGGTACATAAAATTCTCTGCTCGCTGACCTATAAGATTTTCCAGCTGTGACAGCCTCTAGTGCCTTCAACATTGATCCTTCATCCCACTGTCCACGTTTGGTTTTCCTTTTGTAGATACGTGGCATTGTTCTATGAAAAAAAAAAAAACGTATAGTTAATACATTGGGGTAAGATGATCCACGAATCATCGTATACACAAGCAGACGAATCACCTTGACCCATAGCTCACTTTTTATTTGAAATTCTCTAACCTAACCTATAAATATCCTACAGTTACCGAAACACGTTTGTATCACAAATGTACATATTTAGAAGCTATAAATACAATAGTCATTACATAAAATCGAATAGGTACGAAAAAAGTAAAGGAGTTTCACACTCAGGCTTAGCTTAGATAAGCACTACACAATTTTTTTTTTTCACAAAACAGCAATCGTCCTTCGCGCAGCCATGATGGTTTGACTGGTGTCAGTGGGGGCGGGAACCTACACTTTACTCGAAAAAACAACTAGATGGTGTGCATAGTATCGTCAAAATCGAAAAGGATCGTCTTACCTCAGAGGATCATCTTGTACACCTTTCCCTACAGGTTTCGTTACCGACGACGTAAAGTAAGCCCACGTTTCCACGGACGTGATAGAATCGCGGCGGGGATCTTCAACGCACTGCTTAGCGCAGAGTGAAAATCTAACAGCAGGCTTAGCATGACGTTTTCTATTTCTACGAAGAATATAAAGTGCTTTTTCAATACAAAGTGTCATTTCGTTTCTCCATTTTTGACATCGCACTGTAGATATCCTTCTACAATCTGTCATTTTGTTTTTCGTTTCTAACGATCTTTGTCTAGGTCCTTATAAATGTAGACTATTTCTGAAGAATATTTCTTCCCAAATTGTCAAAATCACACTGACAACAAACTTTCTACTCGACGGCCTATCTACAAAATCATGATTCGTTTAGAACGCATAACTGTGATAATTAATAGAAAAACATAGCTATCTTCTCCTATTGTACATCATTTAGTTAATAGTCATGTCTATTCTTCCGTCGACAAATCGGTGCTTGTGTTAAGCCTACAGGACGAGGAATGAGGTTAAATAGTAAAAAACTTCAGTGTGGGAAACATACGCAACGTTGCGCAGATTTAAGCGAGACATTAAGTTTAAAAAGCAGGAAATAAAAGTTAAATTCAAAATTTAAAAAACCCCCGATCAAAATCAAAAATTCTAAAAAGTAAAAATATTATAGCTATTTATTGGCCTTTTAAGTTGTAGGTAATATTTTGATCAAGGCATTGTCAAGTCGGGGGACGGTTAATGAAAACGCGAAACAGAGAAGGCATAGCATTTCCATCCGCCAACGTGACCAATCGCTTGATCAAAATATTACCTACAATTTGAAAGGTCAATATTTTTTTTTTTTTTACTTTTTAGAACTAGAGTGAACAGGCATTTTCTGGGCACGCTCTATCCATCATAGACCTCATCAATCGCTCTCATCAGGCGTGATCCAGGGCAAGAGCAGGCCCATATAGTAATAAAAATAAAAATAGAATTGTTTGGGTCGGGGGTTTTAATTTTTTAAATTTTATATGGAATTTACCCCTTTTTGTATGGAAAATATGAAAAATTATTACCAACGAATTATTAAAACGTTAACAATAATTCAATCTCAATTAGGTATTTAAATAAAGGCGTGGTACATTTTGATGGCAGGAGAAATAAAGAACATCTATAAGCATGTAACACCTTATTTATTTCTAACCGTCAATATGTAACACACTTTTATTTAAATAATTGAGAATAAATTATTTTAATAAAAGTTGGCGTTGCCGCTGCGGCTGCGGAAAACCTCAAGCGGCGAAAGTATAACAATATTATTGGTAATTATATTTTCGAGCCGTTTGGGGTTGAAACCCTCGGGCCGTGGGGTCCGAGTGCTCATGCTCTCTACAAGGAAATCTCCAAACGGCTGGTTGACACTTCCCGTGACCCAAGGGCTGGTTTTTACTTTGGCCAGAGGCTGAGCATTGCTATACAACGTGGTAATGCCGCCAGTCTCTTGGGTACATTACCAGTCGACAGCGATGCGGATAAGTTTTTTGACGCTTTGTTTTAGTTTATTCGCTGTAGTTAGTTTAATTGAAACATACCATATTGAATTCTTAATGTATGTACATTAAAAATAAAATGAAAGCAAGTCTATCCACAAAAAAAAAAAAAAAAATTAACGATTTACTTCGTTTTATTAACAAGTAATAGTAAAAGCTTGTTTTTCAAAAACTTAGAAGAGCCGATCGCAAAGCGCGCGAGGCGCTTGGTTCGGTTTGGCAACATCGTACAAAATGTTGCTTCTTGTTAGATAACGATATTGGTAACGCTATTTAAATACCGGTAAATCCTATGATTTAACGGTAATTTTAACGTTATATGTATAGTTAACGGAACGGAACGAAATGTTTTGGTAGTTTTGCCGGTATTTTATTGGTAACGGTAACCGTGCCTGCCCGTAGGTACTGTACTGTCTGCGTGGTGGACGTAGAGTGTGTACGGCCCACTCCCTCGCATTGAGAGGACGCATTAGACCAAGATTCACTTAGCGCACTTTGACTATGAAGTAAGCGATTCATACGAAAATTAACTTTTTTACATTATTTTCATATTCGTATATGCATTAGCTTTATTTAAAGCGAATGTGAACATTAATTTTATGCGGATAAATGTCATTTTCGGATGAGGAGCTTGCCAAAGACGTTCTATGAACCTTGGCCTCATTTCTAGGATGGCTCGTTGGTGTAGTGGTAGAAGCGCTAAGCATGAGGTCCTGGGTTACTTTCGGGTTGGGCCGTATTATTGAGTTTTTCTATCAAGAATTTGTCAGTCCGAACACTGGATTTGTGTGCCTGGTTGATGGCAATACGCTCGCCCCTTATTACATGAACATTTACATATAATTGGCGACATGTGGGCGTACTCATTATAGCTCTTCCTAACCCTTCCAGGACACAGGCGTGATGTTATGCGATGTTAGGGTTAATTGAATAAATTAAAACACACAAAGAAACAAACATTCGTATTTATTACTTACAAATAGTTTACCTTTATGTACAAACTTGTCTTGCCTTTAACTTAATAACTTGCGAATTCTCAAACGCCACTTTAATAATTAACAGAGACAATAGACTGAGCATTCCGTATTCAGTTGAACAGTCCGAGAGAGACAAAGTGAATGATCGGCCAGTAGTTGTCTCTTTCGCTAATTCTGATTGGGCCACGTCACTGGCGGTCAGGAGTGTATCGTTCTGCGCTGCATGTACAACTGTCAAATCAAGAGTCGGGTATCGGCCGTAGTCGCTTTGTCTCTTTCTAGTGAGTGGTCACTTTTGTGGCTTATTCCACTTTTCCCCGTTGGATGATCCCCATTGATGGGGATTAGTGAACTTTTTGTTCACTATTCCCCGTTGACCCAAAATTTTTATTTAATGGGGATAAGTGAACTAAAAAGTTCAATAATCCCCATTAGGTAGGTACGTTAAAAAAATAAAATATATGAATCATGTTACGGGTAATTCCACTTTGCCCCACCAAGCCCGCCACCCTGGTGTGGCAAAGTGGACTGCCTAAAATTTTGCAGTGGAATATGCCCCACTATTCTGATTTGATGGGGCGGATAACACTAGCATAAACACTTTGTGGATTCTGCCCCACTAGGGTTGGCAGCTCAGGATTTACGAGACATTCACCGCCTCATCTAACCCAAATGATTCACCAAAAATAGAGGGGATATGGCGCTCGGCGGCCGCTGCCGCGGCACCGCTCGCTTCGCTCGCTCGCCGTCGCGCGTTAAGGGTCACTGTTCTAACCTAACCTAACCCAAATGATTCAAAAATACATGTTAACCTTCATACACAAATCCTGAGCTGCCAACCCTAGTGGGGCAGAATCCACAAAGTGTTTATGCTAGTGTTATCCGCCCCATCAAATCAGAATAGTGGGGCATATTCCACTGCAAAATTTTAGGCAGTCCACTTTGCCACACCAGGGTGGCGGGCTTGGTGGGGCAAAGTGGAATTACCCGTAACATGATTCATATATTTTATTTTTTTAACGTACCTACCTAATGGGGATTATTGAACTTTTTAGTTCACTTATCCCCATTAAATAAAAATTTTGGGTCAACGGGGAATAGTGAACAAAAAGTTCACTAATCCCCATCAATGGGGATCATCCAACGGGGAAAAGTGGAATAAGCCACTTTTGTGGCTAATGCTCAGTTCATTATTGAAATGAGAATTTGACAACTTGTCTAACTGTGGAGATGATTCCTTCAATGTAGCCCCGGAATTCATCTTCGCAAAAAACGTAAGACATTTTTGAATTTTCTAAGCTTTTTGAAGAGCTCACCTTAGGTAATGCTAAAGAACACTTTGAAAAGTTCTAAAGTTGAAATTCTCAATGCAGAAAGCAGGTCTTTTTGTTGTGTTAAGAACTTGGACTGACTTGAACTAAAGTTCATAGTTCGAAGATTTAACCGAGGAACATTTTAGATACACCTCGCAATGTAATAAAATTGTGAGAGACTTATTATGAATTTCAATCATTAAGATCGTTTAACTGAATATTTCGTTGTAGTTGTAAAAAAAAAGATTTAGAATGTTTTCAAATACTTTTTTATAAGTAAAGTTTAATAAGCAGCCCGTCCCTGCTTCGTAGGGTTTATACGAATGCACTGGATAAAACATCGAGATTTCTTTATTTTATGATTGTTTAATATGAATGTATTATACGGATCAACTTCTCGGAATAAATTCTCTAAATTATGGCGAAAACTGCTACACATCAAAACGTGGTCACGTGGACACACGGAAAGCTAATTCAATTCAAAATATGTATAGATAGAAATGTATGCACCCTCTTAATGGGGATAAAACTAAGTTGCGTTTGAGAATACGGCCGTAAAACACATAAAACATTATTTCTTAAAAGCTTAGAACAAAGTGAAAAGTAAAATACAATAAAATGAAGCCCTCTTAAAACATGGTAGATACAAATTTCATTCTTACTGAAATAATAATAATAACCTAATTCCTCTCTCTGGAGTCCTGACCCGGCAGCTTGGAACCTGTCCCTGTTACCGATAGGCTACAATTTTCAAAATTCTTTCTTTCTTTTTTGTTAAATTACACAAACGGATCAACTTGTTTTTGTATGCCTATCTCTTTCTGACCCTTGCGAGTCATTTGGCTAGAGCTCGAAATCTGCCCGTAAGCATGGCAAGCATGCGGATGCTCATTCACATTGAAAGTGCTTTAAAGTTCGAATGGACTTCTCGCTCTAGTGAATTGCTTTACTTTTAGTCAGAAAGAGACCGAGATACAGGACCATGATGTGAGCGAGTCCAACTCAAACTTAAAACATTTACATATTAAACCATTTTCAGATACATACTTTAACCAAATACGAAACTACGAGTAGTTGCCCGTTTTAATGCGTAGGTTCCTATGGAAAGGAACCGGTCAAGAAACTTCATGGATACTCTTTTATTTGAATCAAAATATTGTGTTATAATATTTTGGTCATAATTTCTACCCATGTTCAAAAGTGGTTTTGGTATTTCCACTTATAATAACGCTAATTCATCGCAACAGCTATAGCGTGAGGAAATGTAATTATTAACAATCTCAACAGTAACCGGAAATTATTGTTTTATTTTATCGAAAGATAATATTTTTTTTTTTAATGTAGTATATTAATTTCCCGTGAATTTGCTATTACGGTGTTCGATTCTAAATCTACCATGTTATGGGTGCTTTTGTAGATATTTCGCCAATTTCTAGATTATTATTGGATACTTTACAAAATAAAAATGGTTATCTGAGAAATAGCTTATTCAATCAATGACAATATCTAAACCAATATCCGCAATTCTTATTATTGACATTCTTTTACCATTCCTTAGCACATAGTTAGAATGTTATCAAGTTAAAAAGTAAACAAAGAGGAACATTTCGAGTAGTAACTAAATAGATACTTTACAATTTACAACACTTCACTATTATACATAATAATTTACAATAATTTGGCCCCCGTACTCACACCTTGTATCATTATTAGGTATTATATTTGACCGTCAATCTGGTTGTAGGTAATGTAGACAAACAAATTACTAAAAAGTACCTCTTAGGCGGTCATTCGATAGTTGGACTGTAATGATTCAGAGTGAAATTTCAAGAAATCGTCACGTTTAGGCACATTTCGTTACATGAGACAGAAGAAAGATCTCCCTCAGACTAAATCTCTCTTTTTCTTAATTTTCTCAGAAGTTTCACTTCCATCACGTGTACGGCGTTGTAAGAGCATTTTTTTTAGGATATCAGTTTTATAATATTGAATCGAGATCAAAACACATTAGATAATAATAATAGCAATCTGGTAAATTTGATACCAATACCAAATATTCAAAATTAATATAATAACCGCCGCAGTGGAGCAACACTAAAAGTCTAAACTACTAAAATAAAGACAACTTTACAGACTAACAACCGTTTTCTGAAAAGCAACAATCTACATTTGCTATCAAATTGTCAAACACATGTCAAGGGATTTGATTGGCTGTCGTTATTTTAGTCAGCCAATCATGGCAGTTAACATAAGTTTAGAAATATTCCAGCTAAGCCAGGAATACAAATGCTAGTAACTGGCACAAAACTATGCAAGTGCTTGCATGGGATCTTGCCGTTTGGGCAAAATTATTTTGACAAATTTCCATTAGCCAAACAAATTTTAGCAATATTTTTTATTCCAATGCATTATTTGGAATGATTTTAGTATGCACATTTTCATTTGGTCAAATGTCATTAAAGCATTTTTTTTAAATCAAATGATTTATTACAACAAACAATCTTTAGACAATAAACATTTAGTAATTTTTTTTTTTGGGAATTATATAAACCAGCTGGTGAATGGTTACGAACGACGAACGAAAAACGAACTGCTACCAGAACTGTAGGCTAGGTTAGGTTAGAACTGTGACCACACAACGCCAGAAACATATTTTTTAAATGTAAAACTAGAAACTACTGCCAGAATTAAGATTATACTAACTAAAATATTTGGCTACATTAAAATTGGTAAAAGTGCTAGTTGGTAAGCAAGTTATTGTTAAAACGTTTACTTGCCAAACATTAGCTTTGCGTTACAATTATTTGTGAAGAGTTTATTTGCTAAGTAATAATTTGGCAAATTAAATTATGCGGAAAATTGTTTGGGAAGTGATTTAACAATTTTTTTTGTTGTTGATGAAACAAGGGAGACCCGGCTTGCATGCCATTGTGCCAGAACAACAGTCTTATTGGTGATAAGATAACAGGTCAGTTACCATTAGGGTTAGGTACCATCCGTCCAGTTTTGTCCAGATGTGTCCAGCTTTTTGACTCCCCGTCCGGCCTTGTTATGACTTTTCTACAGGTTTTTTTTTGGAAAACATAAGTTAAAGGAATACTAAAGAAAGATTAAAGTAAAATGTCCGGACTTTTTTACTGAAGTCCGAATTATTAATAGACTTTTAAAATTTCGAAATGGCATGCAAGCTTTTTGCAAACTTTACTGCGAGTTACTTGTATGTTTATTTCTGCCCTATTATCATGATTATTTTTTTCAGAACCCGAGCGTAATCATAAATTAATATTACTTAATTATTTTACATACAATGATACAACACAACGCCGCAATTTGGCGGGATTTAATAATACAGATGAGGACGGAGTCTTTATATTTCTTACTTATATTACATTATATTATGCTATGTGATTGAGCTTCACAAACAAACTCTTACTGACCCGTGTTAATATGTCTCAAGGGAACGATTAATAACTCTTAAAATGTTGAAATGTTATGGGCAACTGAAGCGTGCTACACGCATGTTCGGGTCGGCACGCAGCCGGGCGACAAAATCAAATGTAAAAAAATATGTTCGGGACAAAGCCGCTCGGCTCAACTCGATTTGCGCCGAGCCGACCCGAACATTATTCAACTACGGCAGATGCCGATTGGCACGAGCCGAATGAAAGCAGTTTATATAATTATGTGTAGTAATTGGTGAGTCAACGTCAGACTTGAGACCGTATCAAAACGGGCCGTATTAAGCATGTCAATATAATTATTCCACTGTTCTCAAGCTAGAGATCAGTTCATATTGAGCGATACGATATGTCAATAATTTAAAATATGTTATGTAAACGCGAAAAGTGAATATAATTTAAAATTCCCTCTGTTGGCACTAGTGCCAGCAGAGCGAGTATTAGAACGAGACAAACGAAAGTGGACTTGAGACAAAGTCGACAAAGGTATTTCGTTCAACGAATTATAATGAAACTAGCGGACCTGCTACGCACGGTTTTTATAACTTGACAAAACGTTGAGACTTCACATAAACCTTCCGGTATAAACTCTCTTAATTATGTTGCAAACCGCATCAAAATCATTGCGCAGTTTAGAAAAACGGGTCACACCGACAGACAAGAAGACTTTTTTTATGTATAGGTATAGATAGTAGCATAGATGGTGGCTCAGTGATGCCGGCACTGACTTACGAGTCGTAGGTTCGAGCCTCGGCAGGTGATTTACTTTGTGTAAATAATGTCATCACCACTGCTCTCAAAACGGTGAGATATGTGACATCCACCAAGCGCACTGCGCCCACGTGGTATATTCTAGCCCATTTCCTTTCGAAGAGAGGATGCCTGTGTCCCAACAGTGGGCACATTATAGGCTAGGAGATCCCAATGCACAGCAGATTTACTAATATTTTGATACTTCTCATACTCACTTAGTGTCAAGCTTATTCTCACATTTCGCGTTTACAAGTGCCTTCAAATACAAATTCTAGCGTCTCTATAATAATTATAAAAATAATAAAATGCTGCCAACATCGACAATGGACGGATTCCTGTCAAATCTATCATAAATGATAGTTTTTATATAAATACCAGACGCTTCACTTGAGTGAATTACAAGTGACTGTTCATTTACTTCTGCTCACCCTTAAATTACATAGGAATGAATGTTTATCTGCTCCTTTTATTAATTTTATCGATTATTCAGTAGGCGAGTGGAACCCAACATCATTGGTTCAGTTCACGAAATAATTAATGTTTCACTTTTAATTCATTTTGTGTTCACTTGGAGATAGACAAAAATTAACAAAAAGTGAAGAGTCTGATATCTGCTTTAGAAACATCGGAATGAAACCAATGTTTCGGGGCATGGCGCCCAAATACACTACTGAAGTAGAATTTCATAGCTTTTATACATATTATACAAGATCAAATAACATTAACTCGAGACATTTTACAGCCATGGGTATTGATATCTAAACAGGATAAAACAAAAAAACAAAATGTCGTAACTCTTAATTTCAACTTAGTTGTAGTTACTTAACATTATGGGACTGAAAATATTTTCTATTCTATTATATTTTTAACCAGCTGACCCGACAGGCGTTGTGCTATCCAAATCTCTTCGAGTTCACACAACAATCCTAGAGAAAAAAGCACTTTCAGTTTTTCCCGAATTTATTGGACAACTTTTCCAATTTGAGTTTCTCTAAAAACCTAATTCGGACTAACATTTTAAAACAAAAAAAAACCATTTCGGTCCAGCCGTTGCAAGTGATGCGCTTACCAACGACCAGCATTTAATTTATCTAAATACGAGTAGATCATGGCAAGCAAAACCGATGTCAACCATTAAGCCAATGCCTAAAGACAACAATCGACTGGAGCCGAGTATACCCGATTCAGTGTCACCGACCGACTGGAGCCGAGTATACCCGATTCAGTGTCACCGACCGACTGGAGCCGAGTATACCCGATTCAGTGTCACCGACCGACTGGAGCCGAGTATACCCGATTCAGTGTCACCGACCGACTGGAGCCGAGTATACCCGATTCAGTGTCACCGACCGACTGGAGCCGAGTATACCCGATTTAGTGTCACCGACCCGAACATGACGTTTAGTGTCGATCACTGTTCAAAAGGAGTGTATAGTGCGCCTGAAGAATTTATTTACCCATCAATTCTGCGAACTTTTTATAGCTTATTTTATTTGACCATAGGTTTAAACTTTCGTAAATATAAAAATATATTAGGTGCCTAAATATACAGAGAAATCCATACAGGCTACAATTTTAAGTATTATGCATATTAAGAAATCTATGTTTTTTTATTATACGATAATGGAAATATATATTTTTATCAAATTCACACGTCATTTGAAAATTAAATTGTCAATATAATCAAATCACAAGTGTCATACTTTGACAGTTGTATGAAATGGGTATGACATGACAAAATAACGTAGTGTGACAATTTGATGAACAATTAATTTCCCTGACATTTCCTACTCCAATTTTATATTCACCATAATAATTATTTATTTTCACTGTCCGTGCATAAATGTAGAAATTGGACTTTATGCTAAGGGGATAGAGTTTATTTTTGCCCAATTTGTCTACTGCACTATCTTGTATATGTCTGGCTCCCTCAATCTCCGCTACTATCAGATGAGCTGCCAGATTGTGACGTGCTGTGCTGGCCCGAGTGCGAATGTTGTAAGTTTTGTGACGGAGTGGGCGTAGGGGACTCTCGTTGAGTCCGCATGGGGTCGGGCTGGCGCGACGACTCGTTACTGCTGTTCGTGGGGATCGCTAGCTCGCCGAGGAACTCGTTACTGTAATGGTTCAAAAGTATTTGGTTAGCACCGGGGAAAACATTGTCAGCTCACCAGAGGTTTGCATTATAATCTACAAGGCCTGCAACGTTCTCACATTCACAAAATATAGAAGAATCTACATAAATTTAATACTACTCAAGCAAACAGTCCAACTCGCTTCGTCAGGGCTCACCGTCGACGAACCTAAAAGGCGCAAACCTCGTATAATAGTAATAGGAGTTCCCACATCAAAGGCCGAAAATGAGGTTTATGTATTTATGAACAAAACTTGGCCGACAAACTGCCTACTATATCCCTAGATTACAAGACCGCGTTTTCATAAATTGGACGTCCTGCCCGGTACGAGACTTCACACTAGTAACGAGATGTTACAAGTGCCAGCAGTACGGTCATGCAGCCAAAACATGTAAAATTGCTGCTTCTACGTGTGGACATTGCGGTGAAGAAGGACACACAATACAGGACTGCGCAAGAAAAGCTGAAGCGCCTAAATGTGCTACATGTTTGCGCTTTAAAATACAGGCCAAAAAAGCTGCCGAAAACAGGTACATCAACTCGATCGATTATGTAGGCGCCTAATAGCGCCACATACTTTTTTAATATTTTAGCCGTTTAGGTTTTAATTTTTTTGTTGTTATTTCTTTAATTTAGTGTAGATATTAACTTATTTACCAATATAGATAACTCATGTTTAACTGTGTCGAAAACATGTGAAGTTGAGGACTGCAGACAATATCTTTCCGATTATCAAAAGTCACTAACTATACTGACCCAATACATTCGTAGTATTTATAAGAACATAGATAGCTTTAAATTTTCCTTCATGGACTTAATTTTGATTGTGATATAATTGTACCAACTGAGTGTTGGCTAGCTAACCGCATAGATAACCTCCCACTCATACCTGGGTATAACTTATTGCATACTACAATAAACCGCAATCAAAATGATGGTGTGGTAGATTTGCCAAAGAATGTTTAAAGGTCACAGTCGAGGAACCTACTCTTCAAGACTGTATGAGTAATTGCTTAGTTATCAAAATTAGCGCAACTACAGCGATAATAGCTATGTATAGGTCCCCTTCCGCTAGAAACATAGATTGTTTTCACAATTCTTTAAATCAGATTTTTCAAGCACTAAGCTCTTTTAGGAATGTTATACTAACAGGTGATTTAAATATAAATATTGGCGACCGAAAATTACCTTAATATCTGTTCATAGCATGGCTTTCTCATGGCTCACACATTGCCTACTCACCAAAGCGGTTCCTGTCTCGATCATTTGATGATCAAAAGCAGCTTATCATACATTACGCTTGTTACTAACGCAACAATTACTGACCAACACGCTGTCCTACTTAGCGTAAATTTAACGCTGCCTAAGCAACATCGTCCCCTGACCAAAAGCAAATTAAACACATCGTCCCCTGACCAAAAGCAAATTAAACACATACAAACTCGAATATGAAGTTAAAGTCAAAGTCTAAGCATTTATTTCAAATAGGCACTTAAAAGGCACTATTGAACGTCAACATTTACATTAAAATAGAATTGATGCTAGTCGCCCCTTCCAAAATGTAGTTTCGTATGGAGAAGAATGGGCAAGAAACTCCACCGTTACTCTTTTAAAATGTTTCAAGTACAATATTTACATTCATTATATGATTATGTGTGAAAACGATGCACCCAGAATAAAATTACCATACCAAAATAGGTAAACAGAATCAAGTTGAAGCAATACAGATAAATTAATTATGTGATAGATACATGGTGTTCACACATTTACAAACATTGTAAAAGTAAGTATAGGTACGATTTTCCTACAATATTAACAAGTAATGAGTCAGTGTGTGAGTTAAAGTAATCACTGAGTGTAAATCAATGTCATAAATATAATTAATTATACAATTCAAATAGCAACCAGTTTGATTTTGTCTAGACTCTAGATTGTCCTATGTAGCAGGACCAGCATGTTTCCAAGCATTCTTATCTTGGATATAATCCTCTAATTTGTAATACGCTAGTTTACAAAGTTTACTTTTAATATGAGTTTTAAATTTCCTTTAATTTAATTGCAATATATCGCAAGGTATTTAGTTGTAACATTTAACACAGTACCCCATAAAAGATGTATGTACTTTAGCTAATCTGATAAATGGTTGATCTATTTTGTCGTTGTTTCTAGTATTAAAATTATGTCTATCACTTATTTTATTAAAAAGATGTAGATTTTTTCTTACATACGTGACTTATGCAACCTCGATTTTAGCTCCGTTTACAATACTGCTGACGCTAATTTGGCTATATCGTACTTAATAGAACATGTCCAACAAGCAATATTACGTAACACGACAGTTTCTACAATGGATAAGAAACGTTATAATATTAAACCACGGATTACTCCTGGACTAATTCGATGTATAAGACACAGAGATAAACTTCATCAGAGAACAAAGAGATACCCTGATAATCTAATAATTCAAACCACCTATAAAAGATCCGGAAATTCTGCAACAATCTACTAAAGAATTTCAAAAAGAATTACGATAAAACTAATTAAATAGAGCAGGTAACAATAGCAAGCAACTTTGGAAACATATTATAAACGTTACCAGTATGTCTAAACAGCGTGAATCAAATTCGAGTTTACTGCTTACTGATCCCTCACCACTCCTTTCTGCTAACAACGTTAATAACTTTTTGTCAATGTTGGGAAAACTCTTGCGGAACAGATTCCGAAACATTATTGTGACCAACCTTCCCAAAAATCAAACAATTGCTGTAACCTGAAATCTTTTGCTATCCAGGACACTGACTGTGCAGTTGGATGGGATAATATAAGCAATAAGATTCTTAAACTCTTTAAGCATATTATAGTACCACCTTTAACACATAGATTTCGAATCTGTCTTTCCAATGGAATTTTCCCGAGATTTCTAAAAAGAAAAATTTGTAATGCCTGTCTTTAAATCTGGAAGTAAAGCTTAGTTAATAATTATAGGCCAATATCGTTACTCCCATCAATATCAAAAATATTAGAGAAAATTATAAATAGTAGACTAGTGAACTATCTAGAAAACAATAATTTCTTATCCCCTGCGCAATTTGGTTTTAGAGCCAAATTATCCACAGCCGATGCGGTGCATAGCCTGACCGATTACATTTCAGAAGAACTCGGCAAAGGGAACCAGACCCTGGGCCTGGGAATCTGCCTTGATTTAGCCAAGGCCTTCGACACGGTGTCCGTTTCTGTCGTTATTTTAAGTTTATTAATAAGTTAGAGACTATAGGTATAAGGGGAACGCCGCTGAGACTATTTGCTGACTACTTACATGACCGATACCAATGCGTTAGAATAGATAAAACCATGAGCGATGAGCAGAAAAGTACGGGTTTTGGTGTGCCTCAGGGAAGACTTCTGGGCCCTACCCTATTCCTGATTTATATTAACGACCTGTGTAATCTTTATATTAAAGACGGGAAAATCATATCATATGCTGATGACATGGCGCTAATATTTACCGCTAAAACCAGTACCAAACTGTTCGAAATCGCACAACTAGGTTTTGATACTGTGACTAATTGGTTTCAAACAAATTTACTAACATTAAATGCTGACAAGACAAAATATATTCACTTCTCCATGCGCAAGCCTCAACTTAACATTACTAACCCACAACTATATGCACATCAATGTTGAAACCGTTCAGTCAACATGTGTAATTTTGTCCTTATATCCTCAAAACGAGCAACATAAAATACCTCGGCGTAATAATGAACGACACTCTATCTTTCAGAAAACATATTGAAAGTCTCGTTAACAGATTGCGCAAAGTAATATTTGTTTAAAAAAACTGCGATCATTTGCAGACTCAAAATTAATCACACAAGTTTATTTAGCCCTATGTCAATCAATAATTCAATACTACATCACATCGTGGGGTTGCGCACCAAAAACTAATCTGCTTCCTCCTGAAAGGGCACAGAGAGCAATTGTAAAGGTTGCAAACTTCCATCCCTTTTTCTTTCCGAAGATGTTTTGAATTCTTAGGCCCATTTCTGTACAATAGGTTAAATAGAAAACGAATTATCTATAAATTAAATTACTTTAGCTGTAAGAAAATATTTACTAACCATCGCTTATGCACAGACAGAAGATCTACTTGTTGTCTGCAAATAGAACGACTAACATGCTATTTTATTACTTTTATTTTATTTCCTAGTTTTAATTTACCTTTACCTTATACAGATTGTTAATTTATTACATTAAGTATTTATGCACTTCATAGTCTGACACACAGGTTCAACCTAGTTCAGGCAATAAGCAACTGTGTTCTATTTTAATAGTTAAGATACTTAGTAAATACCTTTTTATAAATAAACGATTATTATTATATTATATTAAAGTTATAGTTGTTCAACTCACTGTTTTACTTCGAACGAATTAATTGTGTAAGTCGTGAAACCCACGCGCTTACACTTATACGCGGTATATCCTTATAAATAAATATATGTTAGTATTCCAATCCTGAGATTGGAATGCGACTGATTGAGGTTGATCTCAATCAGTCAAAATACCTCTAACTAGCCCAAGATACTCGTAGTACTAAAGGTTATATACTGAAGCTATTGGTATATCCTTATAATAAAGAAATACGTTAGCTTTCTAATCTCAGAAAAAAAAAATCCTCTAGTTTCCCTTCATTTTTGCCAAGTTTTTGACATTGATTGTCGCTGAGATGAGATTGCGATTATATTTCGTTAGTTTTTAATAACGGGAATATGTCTTCTGCTCACTTTACCCGGTGTGGTTTAGGTAAGGAACCTCTTGCGATGGCGGCACACCATCCGACTGCGAACACCCGTCGTACCGAGGCAGTAGCAGGCATGCAGTTCGTCTTAGCGCAGCCTCTAGCACCCTGGAAACGATCGAATTTGTCCAAGTTTACGCGTTTGTCAAATATTTGTACAAGTTTGATTGGAAACTAAATGGTGAGTTTGACAAACTTTGATCGTGTCCAGGGTACTTTATGGCTGATTTTTGTAGATTTGACCAGAGTGTCAGACAGAAACACGATTGCGAAACCATTGAAATATCACCGTGTATAGTCGCAAAGAAGCAATGGAGAGGGCTATGCTTGGAGTTTCCCAACGTGATCTAATCAGTGATGAAGAGATCCGCAGGAGAACTAAGGTTACCGACATAACCCGAAGATTTTCCAAACTTAAGTGGCAGTGGGCAGGGCACATTGCTCGCAGAACAGATGGCCGATGGGGCCGGAAGGTTCTGGAGTGGCGACCGCGTACTAGAAGACGTAGAGTTGGAAGTCCTTCCACAAGGTGGAACGATGACCTTGTGATGGCCGCATGATGCGGGAAGCACAGAACCTGTCGAAATGACGGAGCTTGGGGGAGGGCTATGTCCAGCAGTGCACGACTTTCGGCTGAAATGATGATGATGATGATGATAGTCGCAAAGAACAGCGCGCGTTTGACGTTGAGTGCTTTGATTTGATAATTTGTAACCCTAAATTGTAATGTTAAGACATCGCAAAGATTTTTTTAATTTGATAATTGTGGTCAATTTTATAACCTGAATTTTCTACTGGTATTCAGGTGCATCCGGTTACAACTTAGTTGGCAACAGACTAGGCAGATGATGTCATAGTCGAAGGTGTACTCACACGAGGTCACTGGTGGCTCTGTCCTTCCACGAGAAGAACTCGTCTCCGAGGTTGAAGGTCAGGTTGCTCTTCATCACGACCTTGACGGGCGTCACCTCGCCCGAAGACTTCCAGTGATCTTGGCGCGGCTAGAACGATATAAGGTAAGGAGGTCAGGCAAAGAAGGTACATAAACACAGCCCTTTTTAATTTGTCGAATACTAGGCTTTTGGCCGTTAGTATTATCCTACTAATATTATAAATGTGAAAGTTTGTGAGGATAGATTCGATGGATGAATATTTGTTACTCTTTTACGCACAAAGTACGGATTTGGATGAAATTTGAAATAGAAATAATATTTATTTGCATAAAACATGGTATATAAAGTTGTTTTAAGGTACATTATAGAGCATACATGTTTAGCTTATATCATAGCATGCAAATATTGTTGGTTACATTTAAAAATGTTTCCCGTCAGTAAATTATTTAATGCTGTAAAAGTTATTAGTTTTTAACCATTAATATAGTATTTTTTTGAACAATCTAAGATTTAAAGATCGGTGTCGACAGGGGCGGCGCGCAAACGAAGCCAACGCAAAGCAAGTTACCTCAGTCGAGCTCACTTTGTGTTTACTGCTATACGCGTGTCGCCATTTTGTCTATTACATACCACACTCGCTTTGCCCACGGACCCCGCTGCCTACTTGTTACCTCAGTCGAGCTCACTTTGTGTTTACTGCTATACGCGTGTCGCCATTTTGTCTATTACATACCACACTCGCTTTGCCCACGGACCCCGCTGCCTACTTGTTTAACTACTTTGCTCGCTTATTGGACTGTGTTTTGCATCTGATTTAGACTTGGTTTACTTGGAAGTGTAAGAGATGAGTTACACGTTAAGTGAAATGCATTATTTTTATGGAGTTGCACGAGCAAACGACCATGAAACAGCGCGATTGTATCGCGAACAACTTCAACGTCGTGCTGGGCCGCAACCTGAGCGATATCCCGACCATCGTGTTTTTATTAACACGCAACAACACTTTTAATGGCAGGCCGCATTCCTGATCGACGCGGCCGTCATGAAGGAATCCCTAGAGCTGACCCTGACCGCAGAGAAATGGTGCTGGAAGAAGTTCAGCGAAATACGTCCACGAGTACGAGAAGTATGGCTCGTGCTCTCCAGAGCACGAGTCATAAGTCCTTGGGATGTTCACATCCCAAGGACTTCTATCAAAGCCATGCTTCACGATGAAGGATACCACGCGTTCCATATCCGACGAATCCAAGCTTTACTGGCTACAGACCACCAATTGCGCGTTGATTTTTGCCAAACCATGTTACGAAAAGAGCAAGAGGATCCTGGATTTTTCAATAAAGTTTTATGGTCAGATGAGTCACGATTCGAGCGATCCGGAATGTTCAATATTCATAATTACCACACGTGGGCGATTGAAAATCCACTCGAAGTGTGAGCTTCAACGTTTCAACATCGTTTCAGCGTTAACTTGTGTTCTGGTATCCTCAACGCCGAACTAATTGGTCCGTTTTAACTGCCGTCTAGACTTGATGGAGAAACCTACAAAAATGAACTTCCATTGTTGCTGGAAGATGTGTCTCGAACTTATACCCCATTTGTTATAGCTTTAGAAAAAAGAGGCTCGTAGAAGCAGGAGTGCAAAACATTTTATTTCAAAGTTAAGTTCTAACTTTTTTAGGTAGATTTAAGACAGTACTAAATACTGAGATAAACGAAGTAAAAGTAATGTTTATTTTAGATAATGTTCTATTTACAATAACATCTTCATCACACATTACAAACCTACAACAAAATGAATGAATGAAACAAACAATCACATGATGATTTAAATCTAATTAGGGTTATAAGAAAATAAAATATATATTTTTTACAATATTTTATTTTAAATAACAACTTCGACCCACAATACGTTTGGTAAAACTTCGTCGTCATAAACTAATTTAGTTACTCGGTGTTGTTCACTCCTGCTTCTTTTAGGTTTTTAGCATTGACACTTTAATTTTTTTGGCATAAATCGTAACTGCAACACGTGTAATGTAATTTTGTTACGAAGTTTACATTAAAAAGAACCTTTTTTAACTTCTGTCTAATGCTATTGTAAATGGAGTATAGACAAATCATGGTTTTAGAAAATGACGGCGCCCCGTGTCACTACGCAACACAGGTCCGAAATTACTTAAATGAAACATACCCCGACAGATGGATCGGACGCAGTGGACCAATTAGGTGGCCTCCACGCTCACCTCACCTCAACCCTATCGATTTCTTCATTTGGGGCTATTACAAGGAAATAGCATACGCCAGAGACTGTTCAAGTGAACAAGAGCTGAGGCAGTTGATTGCAGAAGCTGAACGTGTTGTGAGACAGAACAGAGAAGCTTTTAGACGATAGCCAGACAATTTCTTAGATATATGTAGAATGTGTATTACTGCTGGAGGTGGCCACTTTGAAAACCTTTTGTAAATGTTAAAAATAAATTAGGTTTTTTTCACATAATCATCTGTGTTTTATTAACAAAACACTACTTACTTCTTACCCCACCTCTGAAATTATTTGTAGGTTAGTTTTCAGTATTATTATCATTAATTAACCTTAGGAACGAGAAAATGGGCAATTTTTTTTAATTAATCAGATGGCTAATTTTAAGAATTTTCCACCTCGCTGTCTTTGACGGCCGATTTTAGCCAAGGTAGTTCTGTTAAGTAGGTACAACTTTTTTTAATGATTATGAAAGCTCAGTCTGGCGCATTCTTGAAGCCTACTCAGGAACCATGAAGTCACCTGTTTAGATTTTCAATTTAAAGTTGAAAATTTATATTATTCATAATTTACCGAACGGAAATGTTTCACTTTAGACCAACATTTACTTAACTTTCATCACAGTTACGAAGCTGATTATTTTATGCATAAAACTACTCATGTAGCATGTGTGCACTTGGAAAAAAGAATCTCGTAAGTCTTCTACTTTTTCTTTTTGATTTTTTTAAATTGGTCAGGTAGGAAATTGGTCAGGTAGGAAATTGGTCAGGTAGGAAATTCTCAAAAATTCTGAAAAAAAAACTTAACTCGAAAACTATGAAAAGTCGCGGAACATACATGGGGGTGATTCGGATACCCCACGAAACGAGGGACCTACGTTTTATTTTTGGACGTCAATGTTCCGGCCACCTTGTATGTCCCCCTAGGGCGTCCCCTCCTGGCGTTTCCACTCACATCTGCCTTATAAATACCTTTTGTTACCCGCCCTTCATTCAACTTACTTTTTTAGAATATTCAATGTCATTTTCCTTCGGTCGCTCGCCGGACGAGTCACTCGCTCGCGCACGGCCGCGCTGGCTCAGACGCTGTCCCTGCGAGGCGAGTGCTGCACTGTCCCGATGTCCCTCGGAGCCGAGTCCTACATTCGAGCGCTGCCCCTGCGCGACGAGTTCCTTCTCACTCGATTGTGAGTTGATGTTGTTGTCGTTTCGAGGTTGCGGTCGATCTTGTGACTTGCGACGGAAACGGGACTCGCCTGGTGGGATGTATTGTGTTATTAGTATTTGAATACAGAAACTAGTGATAGTCCTGCTATATAGGCCGTCATCCGTGGGTCTTTGACGGGTACCTAGACACAAGCACGAAAGTCTGACAACCAGTGTTACCAGGGGGTATCGTGTTACCCAGTAACTGGAGTGTGGAGGTCAGACATGCAGTCGACTATGTAACATACTGGTATTCATTTGCATCCGATTAGACTGGAAGCTCACCACAACAAAATTTGGATGATGAGTATTTCGATTCCGCAACGAGTGATATTTAAGGACAATTTAACTCCCGAAATGTTACAGATCGTTTGTACAGTTTCGTCAGTGAATTCGTAAAGATATGAGAAGCTGGAGGGCTAGAGGGTAACGTTGACATAAAGTACGGTTTCCTACAGTATTTTTATCTCACGAAACGATGCACGCTTTACTTGTGCTTACCAAATGTACAAACACGCTGAGAGTGTGTGTGTAAGAGCAGGAGCACTCGGTACCGTCCTAGACAATGGCGAAGTGTGTGTGTTATGTGTGCTGGCGCTACTCTCCACGCGCATATAGAGGTATGAGGAACAGTGTGTAAAGTTCGCTCATACTCTATTGAAAAGGGAGGAACCTCCGACCAGACGGGTGTTGTGTCTGGTGGGCAACTGCCCGACGGTTGATGTCGGGATGTTGTACCTATGCGAGTCGCGAGGTAAACTCTGATTGCGCGATGCAGGATTCGTGTGACGTGAAGTCTTGCGTATCTCGCATGTGGCATTGTAGATGGCGCCACACCACTTCTTGTGTTTTTGAAGTCTTTGATTTTGTAGTTCGCATGTGGCATTATAGATGGCCGGCATTCACACCGTGTTTGTACACTTGGTTACCACAACTAAAACGCCAGAGACAACATCACCTAATAAATATTCAGTATTAGACTTCAATGCTCAATAATATACGGGTCAATGTGAAATATGTGTGGAGTAAGTGAGTGTTCGAGCTCATGTTGAAACTTGAATACACGATCTTAGATAATTTACATGTCTCTTCAGTAAATCAACTTTAGCATTAAGGCTCTCCCAGACGGGTGCGACGCGACACTAGTTTAACAATTTCTATGAAAACTTCGTGGAATTTGTTCTACCAGAATCGCGTCGCTTCTATCTGTGGGAGCCCTATGTAGTCTCAGTTGATTTTTAATCGAAAGTTCATAATAAAAAAGGTCTTTAAAAAAATTGGGTTGCATTGGAATATAAACTTTGTCATGTACAGCATTCAGTTTGTCTGGAGATAATGAATTATTATTGTTGTACTTACCGATGGCCCAGTCCTCCTTGCCGGCGGAGCGGTCCATACTGTCATCTAACTGATTTTCCATAGTCTCCATGCCACCTTTATCACCTTCATCTACGTTGCCTCCATCTTTGTTGCCACTATATTTGTTGTCAACTATAGCTTCCCGTGATTCACGCGGTCCCGACCTGTACATTAATGACATATGTAACCGTAGCTGTGGCTGCCTCACCCAGCATTCTACAGAGGGTGTGTAGTTGCCGATAAAATGCAGATAACACGTGCGTTAAATAGATTCTTACAAATACCGACAGCCAAACATACGACCCAAAACCAAGTGCACAGATTACAAAGTCATCTGCGATAACTACACATGTTTCTAAAAATGTTCCATACGCCAACGGGCAACACAAACCAAGCACACAACCATCAAATCGTGACAACAACCTTTAGGTTACCAGATTTTGACTACATTAGGTTCTGAGATTAGGTTCTGGTTTACCAGATTTTGACTGCATATTCTCATTTGACCAGAGACTAGGGAAATTAGAATCAAGGATTATTAAACATCAATAAAATAATAGCGTGGAATACCAACGGTGCAGCAGTTCGTTGGTATTCCACGCTATTATTTTACACCGACATAAGTAAGCAATAAGTCTTGGACACAGAACATACTGATGTGTGTTTGATCTCTGAAACTCACTTCACTAAAAAGTCTTTTGCAAAATTGAAAGACAATAATATTCCTTATAACTCGATTCACTTTAAGAACGCGGCCAGAGGAGATAGCGCGGTATTTATTGAAGAAAATCTGTCATAATAAACAGTATGAATACGAGGAATCAGACACACAAGCTGAGGCGATATCAGTTAAAACAAATAAATTTAATGTTGCAGTAGCGTCCGTATACTGTGCCCCAAACAAAAAACAATACGTTTAGTTCTTCAGGCTTCTTTATCGCTAAAAATACTCATTGAGGACCGGGATTAACTACAACAAAGGAAATAAAGTTTCAAGTGCAGTGAAAGACATGCGCTGCGAGGACATAAGTACTGGAAAACCTACAGACTGGCCGACTGACCAGCCAAAACTAACAGACCCAGGCGACTTTTATACCAGATGAAATCTTTTACCGTCTGGAAAAAATAGGGTATAATAGGTAAACGGAGTAGAACGGAGCCTATGATACAGAAGTCTCACTTAAAAAAAAATCTAAAATGAAATTAACTTATCAATAAATACTACATATTTGTAGTAAACTTTTCATGTTAAAATTGAAAAAAGAAAATTGGCAAATAATATAAAAATCCAACTTAAAGGCAACCGACTCTACGGGCAGAAATGATCAATGAATTTGTAGCGACAATAATAATATAAAAATAAGTTCTACTGAAAGTAACTGAAACCTTCAGTAGTGCCATCAGGATGGATTTCGGTGTGGACAAATGTGCGGTCATGCATGTAAAGCGAGGGGAGATTGTGGAATCCGTGGGTACCCAACTCTCGGATTCCATACACCTAAGATCCCTCTCCTCAACCGAAACATACAAGTATTTGGGTATGTCGGAAGCTTTAGGCATAAACACTGCTGACATGAAACAATCGTTGAGAGAGCGCTTCTTTTGCCGCCTGAATAAAGTTTTAAATAGTCTTTTATCAGGCGGAAACAAGGTGCGCGCTTACAACGGTTGGGTCATGCCGGTTTTGACGTGCTCTTTCGGCATACTCAAATGGAGTCAGACGGAACTGGCCGCCCTGGATAGGAGGGTCCGCACACTGTTTACCACAAATCGGATGCATCATCCACGGTCATCGGTGATGAGACTGTATATCCCGCAAAAATGTGGAGGTCGAAGCTTCTTAAATGCTATGACGCTTCACAATCGCGAGATATGCAGTCTCAGGGAATATTTCCTAGAAGCCGACGTGGGGATCATCGAGATGTGGTGTCAGTGGACAAGGGCCTCACCCCGCTCTCCTTGGCTAACGAGAACTGGCGCAAACCTAAAGTATTAGATACTAGTGACCGCAGGCAGGTATGGCAGAGCAAAGAGCTTCACGGGCGCTTTTACCGGGTATCCTGGTTACGATTCGGTGATCTCTTTGGAGAAACCGAGTTATGATGACGAACAATTACCGGAAATATATTGTGAAGGATGGCACGGTTGACATCTGTCGGGCATGCCACCGTCCGGGGGAATCAATCCGACACATTATTTCTGGCTGTTCTCGTCTGGCTAACGGAGACTACTTGCATAGGCACAACCTTGTAGCCAGGATTACCCACCAGCAACTTGCTCTGAAATACAGTCTTATGGACTCGGAAGTACCGTACTAAAGGTATATGCCCGACCCAGTTCTCGAAAATGGCACTATCACGTTGTATTGGGATGGATCTATCATCACTGACCGGACTATTGTTGCCAATAAGCCGGACATACTTAGTGATAGATCGATTAGAGCGTCGCACAATGATTATTGATATAGCAGTCCCACATAACGAGAACCTCGTGAAAGCTGAAAAAGATAAGCAGATCAAGTATCTTGACCTAGCACGCGAGGTTATCGACATGTGGGATGTGGATACAGCAGTCATTGTACCGATAGTCGTGACGGCCAATGGTATTATAGCCAAGAGCCTCGACCAACACCTCAGGAGGCTCTCGTTAGGCAGCTGGATCAAGGGCTTGATCCAGAGAGCAGTACTACTGGACACGGCGCGTATAGTAAGGAGGTTCCTCTCTCAGCAGCCCTGACCACCGGTAGCTTGGACCCTGTTCCCGATACCGGTGGGCTACTATCTTTTATATTTTGTTATATGTTTTTATATATTTTATATTCTAATATTAAAAAATATATGTATTATATATATATGTATTTTAAGGAATAAAGATAATAATAATAAGTTTATTTATTTTCTCACTGCACATGTCTGACTTACTCAGTTTGTGCAATGTGTCGTGCAAACCCTACTGTCGTGAACAGAAATGAGTATGAACTCACCCTGTGTCTTCTCCCAGTTTATCAGAGAGTTGCTTCTGCAGCATGTCGCGCGTGTACTCCACGCTGTGCGGCGCGGCGTGCGCGGGCGCAGGCGCGCGGTGCGGGTGCCGGCGCTTGTGCTGCGACGGATTACATTACTAGTATTCAAATGATTACGTGTTGGCTACGCCGTGCGGACGATACAAGTACGAAGTAGCATACCAACCTTACTGTCCTTTGCAGGCGACGGTAAACTAGCACCTTTCGTCTCCACAAACTCTTCGACGATGATCTTCTTCTTGCTGGCCCCGTGGCCTTCACCGACCTGGCGCACCCCGCCGTAGCCCCCGCGGGCCCCGTGCTGGAGCACGATCCGGCTGAGCCCCTCGGGCCCGCCCGGCTGCGACATCGCGTCGCTGCTGACCATTGATGAAGAAGCCGATTTTTGTTTCCTATTGTGTTGTTTTGACGGCTGTGGGAGAATTTATGTTTTAGCACAACGATTTGGTTGAAGCTGTAGTAAAAGGTTTACTACGGGAACCCAATGCACTTGAATTGTTTGTTTATACTTCTCCAACTTACTTTTTTATGATGGATTGACTGGCTGAGTGGCCGCCACAATAAATACTGGCCCAATACTGGGCAAAAAATGACCTCAAATAATTAAGAACGTTTAGACTTGTATGGGAAAAGTATAAAACGATTTCTGACTTTTAAAATAGCCAGTTTATTCATCATAAAAAGTAAGTTGCAATTCCCATTGCCTACGTTTATGAGAAGTTTTTTGTGATTTCAGACTTTTCTAGTATGTAGAGCCGCCAGCACGTCAGGCTACTCCAATCTGTCAAATTTCTTTGATAATTTTTCAACTTTTTTACAAAAGAACAAGGTTCATGTTCATTGGGGTAGCTTTATGTGCTGGCGGCTGGACTTAAACCTATGTTAGTTCCTTTTTGATCCTTGTAAGAAACAGGATTAAATGGCGTTTAAAATAGGTTTTATTGAAAATTGCCCATTTTCTTGCTGTCTGTAACCTTTTTTTCAAAAACTGTGAATACAGCTCAAAATGTCTCAAAAAGTTAAGAACAGTCTTCCAAGACTTTCCCTATAGCTACAACGGTTAAGGAACCTGCACTTCCTGCCCCACCTCAAAAATGCACTCTGTAATCGTGCGGACAACTATGCTTGCGCACACGATGCAGGATTTGTGTAACGTCAGGTACGCATAGTAAGCATCTGGCGTTGTAAATGTAGTCACTTGTGAAATGTTAGTTCAAAAACAAGATGGCGGCGTTACTTTCGTAAACTGGTAGCGTATTAGTGGTTGTTCTCACCCCTTCCCTGATGCTAGACTTGATCTCTTCGATTCGGGAGGGTTCGAGATTGTTCGAGCGGTCGATGTCCATCTTGTTGAGCACGCGCTGCGGCGAGTGCGTGTCCAGTTCCGTTACTTTGTTGCGCTCGAATACGCGCCCGTTGTTGATCACCTGGGGGAGGCAGTTGGTCAATCGAAAGGCTTATAAAGTGGAATCATTTAGAAGTCCGAAAGCACGGAAGTAACTGCGCAAACGCTTTGAAATTCTTATGATTAAGTATACAGAGTCAAATGAAATTAACTAGATAAACTTCAGAGATCATCGTCTGTGATGTTTAGCCGTTCTTTTTTACTGCTTGATTGGCCTTTTCTTGACCTCGACCTCGTCTGATGCGATGCAAGCGATGTTTTAACTAGACTTTATAGTGACGCCTTTACCTTAACATTCTTCTCATTGAGTATGGTGACGAGGTCCCTGACGAACGTGTTGTTGGGGTATAGCTGCCTGTGCTTGCAGTGGATGTCCACCTCCAGGTGTTCCTCCGTGCCGTTCATGAGCGTGCGCAGCAGCTTGAGGATGAACTTGTTCTTGGTCCTCTTCTTGTTGGAGTGCTTGCGGCCGTGGCGCTTGTGGTGCTGTCTCTACAGCCGGACAGATAATGAACACGTTTTATGCTGCAGTTGCAAGATCGATTGCTCAAGGACATTGACGCGCAAACTGTTGCCATGGGTTCAGCACAGGCTTGAGCTGCAGCTTCAATGACTGATGCATGCATGTCGTCTGCTGCTATGCTCTTACACAATGGCCGCATTGTGTAGCTCCATTGCATCCAAGAGCCATTGCTAGACTTACATCAAATCCTAATAATATAATGTTTGGACTTTAAAAGCGACCATGTCCTCTGAGTTTGTTTCGGCATTTCTACTCAGGAATCAGTCAGCTAGGAAATGCCAGCGCAATCAAGTTTTAAAAGCGCAATTATTTGCCCGGCTAAGCGCATCTTTAGCCAGATAGATAGAACATTGTTTATTGCACACCAAATAAAGGGGAAAACAAAAGCATTTTAAAATAAGGGTATTGCAGTGACGATCTTTTCGTAATCAACTATTTGTGCCTGAAACTATGATATCATTGATTTTTTTCATTCAAGAGTTGGCCTTTTATACAATGGGCAGGGGATAAAGATGACTAGTTCATCGTACCTTGTGCGTGTGTCGCCTCACTGTGCCATTGGCGCTGTGTCTCCGCAAGTCTTGTTGCAGCGCCGGCAGCTCCGCGTACGACAACAGCGAGCGGGAGATACGTCTGAACAACAAGAATGTCATATCATAATGCAGCATCACTTCTGGGGGGCTGGGCAAGTCGCACGGGTCAATTGATCGGAAGACGTGCTCCACATTTGTTCGGGTCGGCCAAACTCGGCACAGCCGGCCGATAACATATACGTATTTTCGAATGGCTTTTGCCCGTGGCTTCGGCCGCAAGGAGGTCGGGAAGACGGAACGAGAACGCACTCCAGGTATAAAAAGGATCTTTGTCCCAACCCAGGCTATGGTCTACCTGAAATGCTGTAAAAGATATAGTTGTGAAAGGGCTCGGCAGATGAGAATACATCATCTGGTCGGTATTCCTCGCAAGTGTATATTTAGCCAATAACAAAACAAAACAATAAAACAAACTCGTATAATATTTAAATAAAACAAATAATCAAAAAACACACCTGCCATGTCTAAAAGAAAGCCTGAAACGGGAAAAACTAGTTGAGTGGGAACAACGTACAACATCTACAGTTTACACTCCTTTCTGCAGGCAGTGAGTTAAAATAACTTCTCATTAAAAAAGCGGCCATGTGAAGGGTACCACCGTACAATATTTAACACTACATTTTTAATACTTCATTGACAGACACATTTTTTGTATGAGGACCCCTTATTTTTTTACTTTAAGTTATTTTTATTATTTGTAGTTATAGCGGACATAGTAGTACTATAAAAGGTCAAAATACAACCCTGTGACTGACGGACGGACGGTGAGCAGAGCCTTAGTAATAGGTCTCGTGGGCACCTTTGGGTGCGGGACCCTAGAGAGAATAAGTAGAGCAGGAATGCCGAACATAGTATAACAAGGATTCTAGCTGAGAACTTGTCAGTTTTGAGTAGGCATATTAGTCCTTCAGACCGTATTTCGGGTATGGCGGCGAAACTCAGCGGAGCCTTATCAATCCACGCGGTAGTCATTTAGTGCCCTCCCTCTTCCCACTCTTTGCTCGAACTGGGTATCGAATCCAGAACCATGCCCAGCAGTCGCGCTTGCGACCGCGACAAAGACGGCAACGGCGGTACGCACCACAGTACACACCGATTAGTCGCTTTTCGTGCAAAATACTGAGCGCTCTGTTGTGGCGAAGGCCAAGGTAAACGCTCTCTTGGGTCACAAGGAGTGCCAACCAAACCTTATTTCTTTGCCGACATGTAGCACAGTACTAAATAAGGGTATTAGATATGCCTAAATGCAAGTGTAGGCTAGTTTAAAAAACAATTGTTTAATAATTGGTAAATAGATGTACGTTTTAACATAAGTTTCTAAGATATTTGTATACTAACCGGGCAGTTCTGAAATTAAAAATGATTAATTTAGCAAAATCACGTGTAAAATTAAACTAAGTACAGACGAAGATATTAATTTCCTGTATTTGCTGGCCTCGCATTGTATTGACTTTCTATACCATGAGAGGTCAGCTCATACTGAAATTCTGGCCATGTCTTCAGTACCCAGCCGTTAACATGTTACATGAAGTTTTCCTTTTTGTAGAGCGTCGTCTCTGTCACTCATCCAGACAGTCTCTTTCTAAAGCTCGATCCGTCGCACGATAATGTCATTAAAATTTAGGACACAATAAACATAGACATAGAGAATGGACTGAGCGTTAATTTCATAAAAGTGACCACTCTCTAGAAAGAGAAAAACCGAGTGAGCAGCCAATCTGTTGTCCGCAAGCCTGTCATGTCATTGTTACTACATGCACGCTACTGACTGTAACATTACGGCCTCGTCGGTGTAGTGGACGCAAGCGCTACCTCTGAGCATGTGCTCCTGGGTTTGATTCCCTGGTCGGGCAGTGTTTGGGTTTTCTATCAGGAAATTCTCAGTAGCAGCTTCCCCTCTGGATCTGTATCCGGTTGATGGCAACAGGCTCGCCACCTCTTACATGGGACTTCAACATAAGTGGCGAAATGTGGGTATGCTATATGGTACACCTTTGCCCAACCCTTCGGGAAAACAAGGCGTGATGTCAACATCGCACTCCTGCGCGCCAGTGACGAGGACTAATCACAATAGGGTATTACACAATTTTTTTTAAAGTGTTCTAATTATATTCTAAAGTGCTAATAAACCACAAAAAAAAACATTTTTATTTAATCGATTATATTATCGCTGATATTTTGTATGATAGTTGTTTGTAATAAAGAAATTCGTTATTATTCTACTTATCGTTGGTTTTCTGTTCCTGAATGCAAAATATTATTTAAACAAAAATAACTATGGTTACGAAAATAATAAAAGTACAAAGTTGTTCAATTGACATGCTGTATGACGTAATAACATGGCGGCTACTATTTCATGATGTTCAAAAACAGATTAAAAAAGTGAAATCTTTGAATTGAATTTTAACATTTATTTTGTTATTTCATGAACGAAAACTAACATTTTCCGACTGTACTTATGCTATCTCAATAATATATTTTCAGTCTTTTTCTCTTATAGAGTAAAATACCCTATTCTAGAAAGAGACCACTACCGGTCGCACATTCACTTGGTCTCTCTCGTACTGGTCTGTATTCACGGCATAATTGAATCCGGAACGCTCAGTCACACATTTTCTATGTCCATGGGTATAAACTTGTGGTAGGTACAGTCAAAGTATGAAAATAAACATCAAGGTTAGTTTTTACTTGCACTTATCATTACGTATGACGAAATTTTGAAGGAAAATAATAGTTCGTAAAAGTCACACGCGCCCGCTATGTGTGAATGCTCAGTGTTTTCGTTCCTTGGCCGTAGCCGTGTTACGTACATATAAATGCAACATACCGTTGTCCTCGCAATCTGTTCAGTCTCTGTTCTCGTTCAGCGCCGAACCTCAAGTCACCTGAGAAAAATCACTCGAGTAATGTCAAGAACACGATAACGTATTTGGACAAAATGTAGATTTTCTTACACATATAATGTTTTTTATACATGAATTGGCAAGGTTGCGTCATTAAATTAATATTCTTAAATAGTTCCCTAAGAGATTCACGGCGACGTAATTGTAAATAGCAATTGTAGACAGCTCTCTTTTGCAAAATAAAAATGGGTTCAATGTCAACAGCCTGACTCCACAGTAAAATGCCATACGACATAATGCTGTGGAAGTAACTAAAATAGACCAAAACCGCGGTTCCTACACCTGTTAACTGTCTTATCTTTCTAGCAGCATAAGTGGCGGAGCTTAGCCGCCCCGCAAGAGATATGACGTCCCCATTTTAATTGCTCGTCTAGCGTAATGAGGGTGTTCATGGATATTCAAGCCACCAGTTGGCGCCACTTTGACAAGAGATCTTCCACTTCGACAATGAACCTAAATTATTTGATGTCATTCGTTTCATTCTTTCGTTCACCATTCAGTCCGTAGGCGCTTTGACACTTCTGAGAGGTGCCCGGACCTGACGTCTCAGTGCTGCCACCTATTGAACGTCATTTCAGAACACCCTCATTCCTAGGAAAGCCATCTGATTAATACATTCGGGGTTTTTTCCATTCAATATGATTACCATGATTACATTCGCTACTTCAAACATTAGGTGATTGCAATATAATACATTTGGTTTTTTATTCATTTTGTACCAAATTATTTACCATAAACCAATCTGGAAATAGACACGAAAAATACAATTATTCACGTCGTCAAGATTTTGTGACCGTCGGTGTAATTTAAAGATCAATAATGTGTCATCTGCAAATAACACCGTTTTCGGTTGATTTTGAAGTAATTAGGGTAAATCATTAATCTATATACGTAATAATGTTATAAAGAGGAAAGATTTGATTGTTTGTTTGCATTGAATAGGCTCCGAAACTACTGAACCGATTTGAAAAAATATTTCACTGTTGGGAAGCTACACTATCCCCGGGTGACCTAGGCTATATTTTATCCCCGTATTCCCATGGGAATGGGAACTACGCAGGTGAAACCGCGGAGCGCTGATAGTGTAAACTAAAAAGAGGAATTGACCCAATATCGAACCTTGAGGAACTCCCATTGTCATTTCAGACTTTAATGAGATTATGCAGTGTATTTGAATTTTAACCTTTCTATCTTTCAGGTATGATCTAATTAAGTAAAGGGCTATATTCGTAATCCCATAGTGCTCTAGTTTCAATAGAAGTATCTCATGGTTTACGCAATTGAACGCCTTAGAGAGATCGCAAAAGATCCCAATGGCTTATTGCGCTTCTTCCCAGGCGTTAAAATTTTTCTTTATTAGGGTAATACCGGCGTCAGTGGTACAAAGCCCTTTGATGAAACCGTACTGTTCATGATAGGAATTTAGGTTTAGGATTTTTACCAAAGTGATGTAACATTTGATTGAAAATCAGCTTTTCAAACACTTTACTGAGAACTAGCAGAATTGATTGCCCTATAATGGTGGGGTTCTTTACTATCACAGTAGTAGTATCGTATGTTATGACATAATCACATTTGAATTTTTGTTTCACGCTTGAGTGACATAAGTGTGGTAATTGCCTGACTCGCCTTTCATCGGTCTAGTAACTCGTCTCATGTAAATTACTGGCTTTTACACTAACTGGCATGAAAGTTATTATCCTCCGTGTAATCAATGGTCCAGTACTGCGTGCGTGCCTCCGGTTGGCAGGGCGCGGCCTTCACGTCGCCGATGTCGGAGGGCGCGTCGAGGCACAGATGCGACGCCACGTGCTGCAGCTGCCCCGTGCTGAGGCGGCGCCACTTCTGCTCGCGCCCGTTGCCGTGGCACGGCGTCATTACGACCACCTTGGCGGCGTCCGATGAGTGCTCGTCTTGGGGGTTCCTAATAATGGGGTGATTAGAGGTTTTACTTTTGCTGCACTCCGTGCGATGACAGAACGTGTCCCTGATACCTGTCAGTTATGCCGGGGCCACACTTACGGGAAACGCCGTTGATTATCGCGATGATAGACGTTAACCGTAAGTGTAGCCACAACTTATCGCGATAATTTGACAACGGCATTCACATTGCCATTTGACGTTAGGCGATAACTCAGTGGGCATTGACGTTGACCGTTCAAGTGTGGCCCCTGAATTTATCGCTTTAATCATCGGAATCTTTACCGCGTTGCTTATCGTGATGATGGGCATTGACATTGACCGTTAGTGTGGAGCATTACGTACAGACATTTTACATCTGACAATATCTTTATAGTACAGACAATAAAGATCACTGTGATTTACTATCAGAGGTAAACTGGAGGACAGCAAATGCTAAGTGCGAAATAATACGTATTTTACGAATTTAAACTCTTTAGGCATGGCTTAAACCGTCGAGCCAGTTTTATAAATAAGAGCCTAACAGAAATTGAAATACAGTTCCTTTTATAAAACTAACAGGTAACAACTTAGACCGGTTTTAAGTTGTCAAGTTTGTAGTAAGAACGTTACCAAAGTTGCCATAAATTCGAAATACAAAAACGGTCTCGAAGGTTTAGGGTCGGATTAAAGTTAGGTCGTGTTTTGTAATAAGATGTTTTGTTCTTGTATTTAACTAACAGGTATCACAAGCGCATTGTTTCGGCAGCCGACTGATAGACAAATTTTAATGCGGTAAAGAATGATGGAATTCCGCGCGCTGCCTTCGATCATTCACACGAGGCTAGTATACAAGCCAGGATAGGAACATCAGTGGCGCGGCCGGGCGCTACTAGCTCAATAATATGTAGAACCGCTTCCTAATAAACTCACTCACTAGCTTATTAAAAATAATCGTTTTCTTTTGTTAAATCTTTTTTCCTTTAATGAACAAGACGTACTAAATAAAACTTACAATAATTATACATAGATACAATTATAATATTTTCTTAAAAGCTTGAGACTTATCTGTAAATGTAAGAAGGACGTTCACACCTCAAGCTTTAAAGAAAATATTAAAATTGTATAAGTTTATAAAAAAATTTTTTTTTTTTCTTTTAGAATCTATGAAGTTGAATAACTTTAGTTTAACGTTACTCATTTATTTCTATTCTATTTAGAACCTGAGTACTTGTCTAGAGTAGGTCAAACCAAATAAAAGTATTTAAAAATGAGCATAGTCCTGTATCCACGAGGCCAGAGTGACTAGCTTACTAGCATGAACTTGATACCCTAGCTTAAAAAAACTAGCCTTCTGTAACCGGGGCATTAACTATTATTTACGAGATGCTGAAATTAAAATCGAACATGGCGGTCCTGTGAAAAAATTGTAACTTAGAAATAAAATACATTTATTTAGCAAACTAACACAGAGTATTCTGCAAAACCCAACGAACAAAACGGGCAGGTGCGAGAAGGACTCGCGCCCCGAGGGTTCCGTCTCAAAACTGTGCACGACTTCACTCAAGTGACAGCCTATGAATTTCCAATTTCGGATTGAAAGTCAAACTTAGCTTTGCAGTTGAAAATAATCTTTTGATAGTGGAGGGTGGACCGAGGAATGGTAAGTCACGATACGGCGCATACTTTTTGAATTCCTAGTTGAAGAACAAATTAAATTTAGTTAAAATAATATCCTCCCATACAACGACATACGTCACGGACATTTCGCCAACTGTAAATTAATGTGATTTAATAATTGCGTTTTTTTTAATGTGATATAACTACACATAACATCCTTTGCCCGTGCCCCCCCAAGGTCTCAACCTTGCTTGCGCATAAATGCGTCAGAAATGGCTACATTTTTTATTGTGTTGACTGAGAAGAAGCTTGTTTTTTATATTAATTACAACTTGATACCTCTTTTTTCTCGAACGTGTCCTGTAAAAAATAACCGTGTCAGACGAACAAGCCGAAATAAAACGGAACCTGTAAGGAGTCCGTTCTTCCTTTTACCCTAAAAAGTGTAAATATTCCGTTGTAAAAAAACCTGGATACACGCACACAGCTGGACATGGGTGCCAGAGATAAACTATGGCAGACAGGTGGCACAGCCCCATTCGGGGACATTGGATCCACCTACATGCCACTGTGGCGCAGCAATACATAGTCTGTATTGTTTCTCTGGTAGATACGAGTACTAACATTCGTTTCTGAATCGTGTGTATACGAACCGAATGGATTTTTTTCGTCTGAAACAAAACATTTTTATTTTTAGTAATTTTCAGGGATGCTGATGCCGAAAATAAGGTCGTAATCAAAATCCAAGATAAGGAGCTCGTGACTTTATACTAACAGTGTTACGGGTCGGGCGAAGGTTCAACTACGCTGGGCGACGTCGGGTCGGGGATAGGTGAACATCTATTACATATCCCTCTATTATATATCTATTACAGATCCTTCCGTGCCTCGGAAATCACGTTAAGCCGTTGGTCCCGATTGTCATTTGTAGATCTTCGACAGTTGTAGTCAGAAGCCGGAAAGTTTGACAACCAGTCTTACCATTATACCCAGTATCTGGGTTGTGGGGGTCAGATAGGCAGTCACTCCATGTAAAATACTAGTATTTAGCTGCATCCGGTTAGATTGGAAGGCGACACCAACATATTTGGGAATGGGCAGGCAGATGCATATGTGGCGCCATCTACATCGCCACATGCGAACTACGCATCACACTCGTCACGCAAAATCCTGCATCGCGCAAGCAGAGTTTACCGCACAACTAATTGATGTACAATGTCCCGACAGCAACTGTCGGGCAGTAGCCCACCAGACACAACACCTTTTTCTGTAGAGGATGAGTGAACGTTACACCCTGTTCCTCGCGCCTTTCAAATCCAAGATGGCGGTCGTGAAGTCAGCCCACGTTACCTGGAGGACTGCACGGTGGCGCAGTTGAACTCGTCGCGCAGCTCGCCGGCCAGCGAGAAGGAGAAGTACTGCGTGGCCTGCAGCTCGGCGTGGCACGGGTAGCAGCCCAGCGGGGCCGCCTCGTGCTCGCGCTGCAGCGTGTCGAGGCACATCGACGTCTCGGCGTTCTTGAACCTGACGGCTCGTAATGTTTTATGATTTTAAAAAGTACCTCGGAAAGCACGTTAAGCCGTTGTAGGTCGTTACGGGTGCTCAGAAGCGCAAAGTCCGACAGCCAGTCTTACCAAAGGGGTATCGTGTTACCCAGTAACTGGGTCTTGGATGAAGATATGCAGCCGCTCCATGTAACATAATGGCGTTCAGCTGCATCTGGTTAGACTGTAAGCTGACCCCAATATACTTAGGAAAATACTAAGCATATTGATTGATGTAACTTGGTGGAAGAAAATGTTAATAATGCTCATCATTTAGAAAAACGACTTTTATAATGTTGTTTTGCAAATTGGACCAATGTAAGCTAAGAATCAATACATATACCAGGTAACCCGATAACTAATGGAAAAAAACCTTGAAAAGGCTTAAATAAAAGACGAATGTCCGGACAAAAATACATTTATTAAAATCTCTGTAAAAATAACCATAACGCCTTGACATAGAGCATAATCATGTTCCCACTGCTGGGACACGGGCCTTCTCTCTCCGAAAGAAAGTGGGCTGTTGTGGGCCCCACGGGGCCAGTGCGGGATGGGAGATGTGGCATGTCTTTGAATTATTTTTGTCTTAGTACACGCCGGTTTTCTCACGATGTTTTCCTTCACCATTTTGAGAGTAGTGGTGATGAAATTACTAACACAAAGACCAAGTAAAGCGCCTGGCTGGGGTCCAACTCACCCACGACCTACAACTCGTCAGTACGGCTGCTCTAAAACTCTGCACTCCACAGACAAAGTTTAGTTCTAGCTATTACTTAAATATTCAAGAACCTATTCAGCAGTCACTCTGAAATCAACTTAATTCACACCAGTTTAAAGTAGATATTAGTTCTCACCTGCCGTACCCGTACACGTCGCGCACCGGCACGAACTTCTCCTTGTAGATGTTGTCGAGGTACCACTGGAAGCTCTTGCACTTCAACTTCTCGCGCAGGATCTTGCGGTGCGTGACGTCACCTATCTTAGGGTTGTTCTGCAACGACCATTGTACAGATAGCAATAATGTATTTGCTTGAATATGGGTAATACATAATGTCATCGAAATTGAAACCCAAATAATTACCATTTTTATCTCTTAAAAACATTATTGGACCCCCTTAATGTAATAAATGTGTCTCTTTTAATGAGCCTCAAACAGTTCCCAATACAGTGTCTTGAAAATACAAATAAGCCAAGTAACTGCGACCAACTTGCATGTAACGGTCGCCTGCCGCTCCCTCAGCACGGCTCACGTCACTCGCTCTGCTCACGCGCGGTTACACACAGGTTCATTCTAACCATTAATTTACCAGGGCCTCAAGTCTGCTATTACAATAGTGTCAGAATGGTCCATCATTGATTTCATAATTGTTGATTTTGACAAGTTTGGTAATCTACTAATATAATGGCGTCATTATGACTTTCCAATGGTCAGTCACTGACACTCCGTTGAAAGAAATGGCATTTATTGGCAATCTCGTACATAATGATAACACTAATAAATAATATGTAAAAAATTATTTAAATGAAATCTGGCATGAATAAATGCTCAAATTTACGTAAGTACCTAGTAGTTTTTTGAAAATTATTTCTACTAGCGGGTTTTATAATAATGGCAATACGACAATGCCATTATAAGTATTTTAACACAATTCTATTACGAAACCATTGACCGACCAATGATCAACCATTATGAATTTAGCAGATTACGAACTTTTAGCAAAATGACAAATGAATGACAATGGGATCGTGTTGGAATGACGAATTTATAAAAATAGCAGACTAGGGCCCCAGGTGAGTTACCATATCAGTGGAGTGTTTGAGGACTGTTAAAAAAGGCTCATTTATTTAAAATAAAAAGTGTATATCAGCATAAGAACTTACTGTTCTTCTGATAAGGACGTACTTAATATAAGAATTGTTCTTTAAACCATATCCTACCTCAATAGGTGCCCAAATATCTATTACAATATACTTAAAATACTTATTACATGTGTTATCAATTAATTTTGCTATTGATATTAAAAATAAATTAATTGAAAATTTCAAAATCCTGACCGCAGTCTGATGTAGTGGGATCTGAGATTGAGCTAAAATAACTGCCACTAACTACATCAAACTGTTTGAAAAGTAATTTAGTTTCGGACTTTTTAGTTGTTTTCTGGATTTTGGATTTGGACAATTTATTTTAAACTCTTTAGTGTGTCGTGGTTTTGGGAATCGTCTCCTCGAGCTCTTTTGGGAATCGTCTCCTCGAGCTCTTTTGGGAATCGTCTCCTCGAGCTCTTTTGGGAATCGTCTCCTCGAGCTCTTTTCTTTGATACCTCATGGTCTTTACTTATTGCGTTCTAAAATGATTAGTAATTACTTAGTTGGGTAAAAGCTAGACAGATGTTGATGAGTGGTTTTTGTTAGCAATGTTACGTACACAGCGGGGGAACGAAAGGGTTGAGTAATTATTATGAAATACATTTGTTTCCCGCATTGCATGTGAGGATGAATTGAAACTAACCATTTCCGGCTGAAAAAAACAAAACTGAACCGGTAAAACTAATATTAACTGCAAAAATCAGTGAATAATCTCTATTACTAATTATTTTTTTAATCTTAATCCGTCTTTTTACAAACGAGTTCTAAGTTTTAACTTTTCCTTGGGCGAACCTTCGAGCCAGTTATTGTATTTAGGAAATATGATGACCAGTTAAGGACTTATGACGAAACAGATGAACATACATACATATTACATACCCTGTTAAAGTCATAAGTTCCAAACTACTCGACGTATTTTGACAAACGAGATGTCTCTAAATACAGTTCAAAACACAATAACGGGCTCGAATCGAATGTATCACTCACCCTCAAGTCAGGTCGGTGTAGGTAGAACAGCTCGGCATACTCGTCCATCCACACCTCCGCCATGCGCGCCGTGTTGATACCTGAGAAGCACACGTGACATACATAACGTGACGCTTGTAATCCCTGAAGGGTTACACAGCGGTGTACACACATTTCGCCAATTATGTTTAAGTGTCATGTAATGCGGGGCAAGCCTATTGCCATGAACGCGGCACCCTGCAGGCTGCTGCTGACAACATTTGTACTGGAAAAAACCAATAACACTGACAGAATCGAACCCAGGTAATTATAACCACCAACCACCTATACACGTTTTAATTAATAATTACGTTGGAGTATGTTTCTATTGAATTGTTTCGTTTGATTATAAAAACGAAACGACAATTTAAATGCTTTATAATATACTAGCTTCCGCCCGCGGCTTCGCCCGCGTGGAGGTCGGAAATCATCCCGCGGGAACGTACTACCGGGATAAAAAGTATCCTATGTGTTAATCTAGGTTATAATCTATCTGTGTGCCAAATTTCATCTAAATCTATACAGTAGTTTTTGCGTGAAAGAGTAACAAATATCCATGCATACAAACTTTTGCGTTTATTATATTAGTAAGGATATATTTTGAACAGAATTTCTAAAATTTCGTATTTTGTTGCAATAGTGGCGTAAGCATGTGTCACTCCCGGAATGCGAGACCTCGTATAAAAATAACTTCATAGAAGCATAACTCACAACTGCGTATCATACGCCCAGTTATGTCACCCGTAGAAGCGTTTACACCCTTTTGTATAAAAGTTTCTTCAGTCTATGCGATTACGCACCGAAGGGTGTACAATAACATGATAAATGACAGAGACGGCGCTATGCAAAGATGAACTTTTACTAAAACATGTGATAAACGATTTTATTTCTGTAAGTTTGTTTGTGCAAACATTTTTACACGTCAATCATATTTTTAAATGAGGTCGGTATTTCCTATCTGACTACTCTGAGAAGAAAGGCCAACACAAACTCAGAGGTCACAGTCTCTTTTATAGTCCAGACATAATACGGGTCAGATCATGTGAAGATCATGTAGATTTGTCTGAAATGGTCTTTTGAGTGAAGAACCATACATATTCAGTGGACCTGCCCAGTCAGTGCACGTATTTGTCAGTACTTATGCAGCTCAACTGTGCCATAGGTACTAAAAAAATAACAAAAATATCGGGACGAACAGACTTTGCAAAATGATCTCAACAACTAACAACTTTATCTCAATTAGATAAAGTTCATTTTTGAATGACAGTTGTCATGTACTGTCTTTATTCTGAAACATTCCTTGTGTCATTGAGTTAATATTTAATTTTCAGAGTTGTTTAGATAATTTTGAACAGTCTGTTCACCCCGATATCATTGACGCTGACTGTACTAGGGATTTCTTTCTCTCGTTTACTTACCGTGCGTGTCCATATGTGCGGGCATGCCGTACGGATGGAAGCTCCTGAACACGTGGCCAACGCGCGAGCAAGGAATCGTCTCCAATGTGCCACCGCCTGCAAACGTATCAGTAGAGTAACGGTTATAATACGGCTCTGTAGTATGTTAGTCTGCTATACAATATTGTATGGCAGATTAATTTTATTTATTTACTCTCTACACATCACAAATTAACATACAGACACACATCACACACACGTGTAAACACTCACACACACTCTCTCTCTCTCATACAAAAGTACACACATTCTCTCTCACATACACACACGTTTCCCTGACTGTACGTACATGCATCGATCAAACCGTGAAGCTTGTGTTTCCTAAGAAAGCTGTCAAAATGTTGGATATCATTAAAATGAGTCATTTTCACCGTTCTACGGTGCGTAAATGAACGGTCGTCATTGCCCGATTGCCCCGGTTTTCCTAAAACCATTCTTAGCTTTGTTAGGCTGAAAGCAAGCCGATGCCATCAACCGAGGTCGACGTAACCGTAGTCTAAACTTAAATATATACTAACACTGCCAGATCCTGAAGCTCATCTCGAGGTTCTCGCCACCCCAGCCACCCATCTGCTCGTCGTAGGCGCCGAGCTCCCAGAAGTACGAGCGACTGATCGCGAACAGACCGCCCGCCATCGTCGGCGACCTGCGAAGAGGTTTCATTTCTGTCACCTAAGATATATCAATGGCGAAGAGAAGCTCCGTGTAGATGGCGCCAGACAGCAGTGGTGGGCCAGTGGAAACAGCCGCGACGAGTTGTAGGTCGCAGGTTCGAACCTAGACAGGCGCTTTTCTTCGAGCAAATTATTTCATGAGTGACAAACACTCAGCACTCACTCGCAGCGAAGTTTGCAGGAGACTATCGGTTAGACGCTAGCGAATCTATAAATGAATACTAACCAAGTAGGCGCTATATCGGACCCTCGTCTCTTCTTCTCTCGTTCAGGCACATCAGTCCATGTGAAATGTCCCATAAAAGAGAACCCACCGACCTGCACAAAAGCATACATTAGTATCACACGAAGTATTGGACGAAAGAGGTTGGTCGTGCTGAGACACTAGCGCCTCTAGCGGTGAACTTGCGTAACTAGGATGATAGACCGGGCGTTACGCATATCGAGCTTTAGCAAAGACTGTCACAAACGTATGAGTGGCAGGATGTCTCCTGCCACTCATACGTTTGTGACAGTAACGCTGTCACGTTACACAAAGTAGTTTTTTTCTTTCTAATATCGTACGATGTACGCCGCACGCTCTCGTAGAAATATTTTTTTAACAAACCCTAGAAATTGTAGAAATACTAAAAATACAGCAGCAGATTCCCGAAAAGCATTTTTAAGCAGACTTAGGATACCCAGGATAAATTTTGAATGTGTAATAGAAAATACTAAAATCTTGGATTATTTTGATGAAAAGAAAAAACTACAAGGGAGTTCGATAGCAAAGCAAATTGATTATTACCATCCTAGTTACGCTTTGATTGCGAGAAATCTATATTCTTTTTGTACTTTAAGTGGAACTATAATATTGTTTTTAAATATTGCAAACTTATTAGTTCTTACTTATTACTTAACACCCAATTGATTTAACTTAGCACTTCTTATGCCATCACTGATTACTTCAGTAAAAAAAAATGACAAGGGGATTACAGCATTTAATGCAATTTGCAGGTCAGGTTGCAGGTCGCGACCTTGCACTGACCTGCAAATTGCAAATAACTTAAGAAAGGTTTAATTTCGCGGGCTACCTACCGGGCGCTTCCACTTTAAGGCATTCAGCAAGGTTTTAATAAGGCTGGCCTCTCTAAAACCTTGCTGAACGGCTAAAATGTTCACTAGTCATTATTTTCTGCCGATACGGCGCCGGCGGCGCGGCGGCGCGGCGGCGTCAGAAGAATTGCTAAGTTTAGTCAATAGAGTAATTATAGGTGAGTCGGGGAATGAAAAGGTTAAACACCTTCAGGTCACATTTTACTGACACTCGACACTTATTTTGTCGTCTTCGTGCTACCAACATTACGCACGAATAACTTTGCTTAACCTCTTAATTCCACGACTGTACGTTTCTAAGCTCGTAAGTGATGCGGCGTGAATTAACAACGGTTAGTAATGACAAACGTTAACATTTACATACAACACCATCACCCAACTCTGTCTACATTCCCAACACAAGCGTGTCACAGTTATTTGCTTACATACACATGATTTTAGAAATATGAAGTTTATTCAGGATTTTCAATTAAAGATGAAAATATATATATACAATTAAAAGAGCAGTAGATAACTATATTAAAATACAGTATTTAGATATTAAATAATTCATAAAGGAATCTTGTTTTTTTATTGTTTATTTTTACTTTATAGGCTATCGTTTTACTACCGAAATAAACGAGCACGCCTACTGACTCACGTGTCAACATCTCAGGAAAACTTATAAAGAACACGCCTATGGCACAAAATGTGGTAAGAGACCTTTAGAAGCTCTCAAGTAGTATTCATATTGGACTGGAGCAATACAAAATAAATGTATTTGGTACCTTTCATACCTTTCAACCATCACCAAGGGTTATTTGGCATCCATAGTTTGTTGGTTAAATGCGATGCCGAGATAAAAAATGGCAAAATATCTGGCAAGCTACGTCTACTATGTACGACTGTCGACGACTGACAATGACTGCCGATGACTGGCAACAACAGCCGACACCTGTCAACGATTGCTGCTGACCGCCGATGTCTCTTGGCCGTCAAACTCGGCCGATGATTTCCGTCACCATATCTACATTTAACCGACAAACAAACAGGAAGTATTATTATCACAAGCATTACACGTAACAGCTTGAATATTTTATATTTCCACATCCAAATGATTGTCTTTCTTTTTTAATTTGATATTTTATCAAGCATATCTGCCATTTTACGTGTTACACTGCATTAATCATTATTCGTTGTATTATTCTTCTGTTGCCGCAAGCATATTATTCTTATTACCATCAGTTCAGTCAGTTCCTGATCCATCAAGCATTTTGGGTTTAGTATCATTCATGGCACAAGCATCCATTATTTGAGCCCGGGCCAGTATTTATGTGGTATTAATGCCATCATGATTTCAGTCCGAAAAAGGGATAGTGTTGTTGGGCATTTATAACTCCGTCTCTCTCGTTTATCAGCCTTTTCCCAACTACATATGTTGTGGTCGGCTTCAAGTCCCACTGCATGCAGTTGAATACCAGTATTTTATATGAAGCGACTGTCTGACGAACCTCTTCGCAAGGCTGGCTATCTGACATTCGGGCTTCTTCCGTCTCTCTCTCGCACTGGAATCATGATGTCATTAAAACATCATAACACGGCACCTGAAAAGTTTCGGATCCTTCAAACTCGAAGGTGCTCTGTTGGATGACGTCAATGATGGGCGTGATCACGGCATCTGTCTTATGCTTGACGCGCTCGAGCAGGGGCCGCATCCAGTCCGTGCCGGCCTCGCAGTGAGCATCGAGGAAGATGAGCACGTCTCCGCGAGCGGCGCGCGCGCCTTTCAGACGAGCGAGCATCAGACCCTGCCTGTAAGATGATGTTACTGGATGGTGAAGCAGACGGCCTAATTGATAAGTAACCACCGCAAATGGACATCTGCAGTTTCAGAGGCTTCGCTAAGGCGTTCTAGACTTGCAGTGTCATGTGGCTGTACATACATACCCTTTACACAGCTGTGCTTATCGGTGCACATAATTATGTGACTCATATGAGTGGCTGTAGTACTTCGAGCTCCTTCACAAAGAGCTCTACTACTACTGGCAGTTGAACAACATACGAATACAATGTAGATTCAAAAACCGCATTCATGATAACGTCGTAAAAACGGTTCAGGCTCAGAAGGTCCCTTTCCCAAAATGTCTCTTGGTTTCAAAACGTCCCTTTCCCGAAATGTCCCCTTCCCATAATGTCCCTTTCCCAGAATGTCCCTTTCCCAGAATGTCCCTTTCCCAGAATGTCCCGTTCCCAAAATGTCCCTTTCTCAAAATGTCTTGCATGTAGCATGCTAGCTAGCATTCAGTATGCAAGCGAGCATGCAACATGCAGCAGGCATGGTTTCTGTCACAGCTCCGGCGCTGCGGGACTCCGGCGGTACCACGCGAGCTTATCGTCGCAGATGGCTTAGCGGCCGCCTCGCGGTTCAGGCTCAGAATGTCCCGTAATGGAGTTACGGTGGAGTTTCTTGCCCATTCTTCTCCATACGAAACTACATTTTGGAAGGGGCGACTAGAATCAATAATATTTTAATGTAAATGTTTTTTTTTAAACGTTGCCCCACACTAGGAATTTCTCCTGTATTGTGGGTGCGTTTACAAACATTTAAAATCACATACACAAACAGCCAGACCCGGAACAAGTACTTGTAGGTCATACAAATATTTGTTCCGTGTGGGAATCGAAACCCCGACACGCAGCGCAGCAGTCAATCGCTTAACCACTGCGCCAAACGTGCCGTCATGTTGACGTTCAAAAGTGGCTTTTAAGTGCCTATTTGAAATGCATGCTTTGACTTTGACCTTTCCCAAAATGTCCCTTGGTTTCGAAACGTCCCTTTCCCAGAATGTCCCTTTCCCATAATGTCCCTTTCCCAAAATATCCTTTTCCCAAAAGGTCCCTTTCCTGAATGTCCCTTTCCCAAAATGCCCTTTTCCCAAAAGGTCCCTTTCCTGAAAGTCCCTTTCTCAAAATGTCCTTCCCTTTCCTACGACAGCTACGCTAACAACAACACCTACAACCACCTGCTCCTCAACTCGCGAGCCGCCTCGCCCCTCCGCACCTACGCGATTCTAAATTATACTCTAGGGTTAGGGGCTTACAAGACTGCGTGGAGTCAGATTTACAGCGATTCGGTTCTGTCACTAAAACCTTATTTTTAGCAAATGTTTTACTTAAACACGTAGCTGTCGTAGGAAAGGGAGGGACATTTTGAGAAAGGGACATTTTGGGAAAGTGACATTATGGGAAGGGGACATTTCGGGGAAGGGACGTTTTGAAACCAAGAGACATTTTGGCAAAAAGGACCTTCTGAGCCAGAACCGTAAAAACAGATTCGTAGAGCAAAAGATTGTTAAAAGAAGTGACTCTTCTTTTAGCAATCTTCTTCTCATTCTAGCAGGGTTTATTAATGTTTGCCATCATGTAAAATGCAATAACTTTATATAAGTACCATACTTGTATTTGCCATAATTTCATTACAAATAACGCTTCAGTTGCCACAATCGTGAAATTACATAAAATCATTGTCACTAATTTCATTAGTCATAATCGATCAAGTGTCATATTAATTTTAATCCATAAATTTATTTGCTATATTTTTCATTTTCAATAATGTCGTTGTCCATAACAATTTTTATTCACCCTAATATTAATTTGCCCATACTAGCACAACAATGCTAGTTCAGTACAAGCGCCTGCAATTTTGATGTTATGATCATGTTGGACGCTTGCTTTGCAAAAGAAATCTAGCGCTCGGCGGCCGCTGCCGAGACACGCTCGCTACGCTCGCTCGCCTTTGCGCGTTGTGTGGTCACAGTTCTAACCTAACCTAACCAAGCCGTTTCGAATTTGACAAACTGTTTATTGTCTGAAGATTGTTTGCTGTCATTAAACTATATTACTAGCGTTCAGTGTTTGCTGTACTAAATCATTTGATTACTGACCAAATGCCTTAATTTAATTATTTTTTGTACTAAACAATAGACGTTTCTAAATTATATTAAACGCTGCTTGTCAAGTATCGATAATGATAAGTATCGATAACTTATTTTATGGCAAATAAAAGTTATGACTAATAAGTTGATATTTATTTCTATCATTCTTTCTTTAACTAAAACGGTTTCGTACCTATTACAGAAATTAAAGACACAGTTTGCACAAAAAAGGACATATGCACAAAAGAGAGAAAATAATGCAAAATATTAGTAAAAACTTCATAAATCCCTCTCACAGTACTTCTGACATGCCGATAAAATCTTCATCCATTCGTCCGCAAACAGATCGTTTGTTGGGTTAGTGTCCAAGAGATCATTAAGAGCGGCCAGAATACGTGGTACTGGGGACTTAGCACGCGCAACGGTGCGACATGGAGGCACAGCAAACAGCCTGTGTTTTCTGCCGCGGCAGTAGTTGTCTGGTACAAAAAAGCGAGCCAGCGCAGCACGCAGATCAGGCGCGTCAATAGTGCTACGGAGCGTTTAACAAGCTATGGTGAACTGGTATTTTGCTCGTCTTACGTCTAACGAGTTATATCCGAGGCATCCCAGTAGAAATTTAGTCGGATAGAGGTGAGGATAATAGCCATGTTTACGGCTGTACAGAAACCGAAGGAACGCTTTTTGTTCCTTTTCTAATAAAAGGGCGTAGGTACTTTCATATGGGTTCCACACGCAGGAGCTAGATTCTAATTTGCTACGTACGACAGCATTAAATATAATTTTGATGGCATGTGCGGAGCGAAAATCACGGCAATTACGCAGCACAAAACCCAACCCTTGATAAGATTCCTTAGCTACCGTGGCAATGTGGTCATGGAAGGTGAGCTTTCGGGCGAATGTAACTCCCAGATCTTTTATGGCTGTTGTTTTTATGATGGTATTGTCATTAAATTTGTATTCATAATTGACTGGGTGCCGCATTCGACCGAATGTCATTGCAAAGCATTTCGAGGGATTAAATTCCATCTTATTGTCTAAGCTCCACTTGTATATCGCGTCTATGTCTTGCTGTAGTGCTGAACAGTCACGCTCGGAGTTTATTCGGAGGTACAATTTCAAGTCATCAGCATACAATAGACATCTTGCATGACGGAGAACTTGGGAAAGATCATTAACCATGATTAAAAATAATAGAGGCCCCAAAATATATGACAAGCGTTATTAGTATAAATGATAATAGTGCAAGTAAATATTATGAGGAGGACGATTATGGAAAACAATAATAGTACAAATTATTTTATGGAAAACAAGACAATACCTTGTGTAGTAGACTAATCTGATACAAGGAACTTTTGGCCTTTAGATGACGTTGGCAGGGGGCGCTGTTGGTAAACATTTGTGCGATTGTTTCGAGAAATTTTAATGAAAAAAACATGGCGGCGTTAGTTCCGATTTTGGCCACGCGCCAAAGAATCCTTGTTCATCTTATGTTACTTTAACTCGTCAGGTTAGTTATAATACTGCTTGCAGATCTCTATAACTAATTTAAAAAAAATTATGTGTGATGGATGACGTATAATTTTACGCTAGTAGTCCACGGGTTCCACAAGGGTTTTAAATTACCCCATAAAGTTCCAAATAAGCATGCGATATTCGCCTATTTCGTAATTAAGTAATCTTAAACTTCGTGTTCGTTTAATTAATGCAATAATAACTGCAATTTCATAAGATTAGCCAACCTTCATCTAAATATCGACCACGTTTCTTCATTTCATTGGGAATGTACACATCTTAATATAAATCCATATAAAAAAACACTCAGGTGTTTATAAATCTTAATTAACATATCGTGTACCGAATAAACCACACAAACAAAGTACACTTAAAACAGAAACCGTTAATGGAATACTTGTACACGTAAATGAAAAACATAATAAACAGCCATCAATCCTAATCATAATTAAAAAATAATAGAAATAGTTCCATCGATGCAACCTTGGATTATGGAGCGAAAATGTAAGGAGAAAGAGTCGCGGGGGAAACTGACGGAGAATTGTATTTCATGAGCCCATGATATATTTTGTGACCGAGAAACCAATGTAATGGTGAATACCATTGCACCGTTTGTATAAAAAAAAACACCAATTTAAATCAATCCAAGAAAACCATGACGAATTGGATGCCTTAAAAACTTTAAAAAAGGAGAGAAATAAAAAGGATTGAAAAAACCCATAATTTTGATGACTGAACAAATAAGAGTGTGCTTTGGAAATTAAATTCGTGCACCGCAAAACCGAATGAATTTCTTGTCTTGTGCAGACCGAAAAAGGCAACAGCCGGTCTATTCTGTAAAAGACGCCGTGAAAATTAAGATGAAGTATAAAGCTGTCATTCCACCTGATGCTAGGGATTGACACAATATGACAGTTCACTTCAAGCTCACTTCACCTGAGTTTTCAAGGTGAGACTTTTACAGAGATAGAGCATTGACAGCACATTGAAAGCATCTAGACAAGCTTCATTTATCTAAGAGAGCATTAGGACCATCAAGCGAGATTTTGATTAAAGGAAGCAAAACCCTTTCTTGAGACCTAAATCTTCTACAGATAACCCAATCTCTTAACATAATAAATATAGTTCCAAGCTCGTAGCCAAATTCAGGGCTAACTGTATTTAGATTGCAATCGACACGCTAAGAAGAACAGAATAAAGAGAACTCGTCAAAACCAAACAAATGAGTCCAAAATCGACGGGGTTATTAGTAACAGAAGAGTTCCGCTGTCTATCTCCTGACTCCATCATCAGACCCTCGTGAATGTATCATAATATTGTATTGTCACGGGAACTCAAAATCTGTGCAAGAATTGGTTTAGTAGAAGTAGTCGAAAAAGCAGTTGCAAGATTTGAAGGATATATTATTATACGCAGTCAAGCTAAATGAAACCGTTTAAAAAGAACATACTGAGACCTATTCATATACGTTACTTAGCATGAGCTTTGACTCCGACATCTTCCCGTTTCTATCTTGCACTTGTAGTTTGACATTTGTGCGACAGTGTCAGAATAACGCTTTGCTAAAGTACGTGCTAAGTAACGTTTATAGATCTCCCATCCCCATACGCGTGCCAACGCAACTATTGTCGAACAACACAGGGAATGTCAATATCAACAACCACTACCAGGATATTATGAACTGTGGAAGACAGTGTTTAAGCTAGCATTTTCTAATATTGTTTTCTGAAAACATCGTACAGGAAAAAAGCATGTTTTAGAAAGAACAATTCAAGATACGTGGTGGATTACGTCGCGCTCACCCCTTATAAAGGAGGATTGAATTCCAGCAAAGCTGATTTTGCGAACTTTTTTTGAATGCCCAATTTTAAAATGATACAAAAGAACGACAACGGGTTTTCCCTAGAATTGTTTTTTATTTGTGCATCTAATGCCCATTTTCACAATTACTGATCGACACCTAAAATAATTCCGCAATACAAGCGCGTTGTTGAAATTTTAACTTTCGGCTCTGAGTCGAACGTTGCGACCAACAATCAGTCGGTCTTTATAAGTCGTCAATCGTATTGCATTGGGATTTTTTTTTCTGGGTGGGAAATCATCAAATAACTTCTCCCGCTCTGGGTGGAGCAGGAGGGCGTCAGAGGGTGTCAGACTTTTACTGACTAAAACCCACCCGTGTTCCTTCAGTTGCCTGTCTGTGTGCCAGGGACCGCGGTATCTCTTTCAAACAACCCGCACCCCTGGCACATATTGCATTGGGTTAATGAAACACGAAAGTATCAATCCGACTTACCAGATTTTCGATAGGGTGACAGTTCCGCAAAGAAAACCAACTAGATAGAGACGCAAACCTGCATGCGACTCGCACTGACAGACCAGAGAAGCATGGCATAAAAAACGGGATGCTTATTCTCAGCAGTGCAAACGAATTCCAAAAAGCAGTAGAAACAATAAGCTTGAAAACATTTAGGCTATGGAAGATCGCATTTGAAATAAAAACCATTTTTAGATAATTGGAACAAAATCAGCTCCCAAGATGAAATATCAGAAAGAACGAAGATGTCAAACTTATAAAAGTGTCCCCCTTTTGTAGAAAAAAAAAACTAGAAACGCAACTCAAAGAAAGGTAATTTGGTAATGTTGGCGCGAACAGTAAAGTGCAAATAACGGCAACACGCGTGCAATTATAAACATAGCGCGCGACTAAGGATATCATGCGTCAAATATTGGACTACCGGGTGTGTGGCAAGTATTTGGCTAGCGAATGTTGGTGACAAATGTTTTGCAAAATCAATCATCAGTACTCGTATGGTAAACGGAACCAAAGTTGAGGTGAGTTAATCAACCTAGCAACAAAAAATATTACATTCTTATCAATTTTCAATCAAAAGTTGAAAAACCTTGGGATTATAATAGACGAAAGCGATATGAATCGATATTTTAATTTATTATCGCTTCCTTAACTTTGAAGTCTATTACAATTACGTTCATTCACAGTGAACAAATTACTGTGATTGCCATGAGGCATAGTTAATTGATTTTAAGCACAGTTTTATGCATAAACTACCGTGACTCGTAACTAACAGCACACCATAAATTTTCAGCTGTCACTCAAAATATTCTGAATTTGGACGACCATGAATAATAAACTATGACGTAAAAGTTCCTGAACATACCAATACTTGCCACAACGCCCTTAAAATTAACCTGAAAAATGCTGGGGTCGAGCACGCTGTAGTAGAAATTTCTGGCCTCGATGACGTCAATGATGGGGACGACGATGGCGTGGGGGTAGTCCTTTATGGTCTGGAGGAGGGGGCGCATCCAGTCGGGCTGGGCCTCACAGTGCGAGTCCAGGAACACGACCACGTCGCCCACGGCATACCGCGCGCCCGCCAGCCGCGCTCGCGTGAGCCCCACGCTGTAGTAACGACACAAGTCAATGGCATCGGTGTCGCGCCAACCGAATTCAGGTACAGTAGACATTAGCATCGGAATATTAAATATTCCAACACGATGGTATATTACTACCGAATAGGTCTGATAAGATGTTAAGGTCACATCGGGCGAATATGATATATAGGTGGTTAAGTAAGTTTAAATCTTAATTTTCGTAATTTAGAATAACACATTATTGAGGTTTAAATAAGTAATCGATATTAAAGGTAGTATCAAACTCGTCACGTTACAGTAACAAAATGTTATTTAGGTCTGCATTTTCTGAAAATATCTGGTAATAAGTAGGTATATTAAAAGACTTGTCTTTCGCGATGTATCCGAAAAAGAACTAACAGGTAGAACAATAATTGTTATATCACAAAGAAACATCAATTACTTTTAACAACACGATACCAAATAGATATTACTTAGATTTTCAAGCGAAATGAGCACATTACAATTATCTCAGCATTAGATTTAAAACTTAATCACAATAACCATAAAGTCTAAACACCTATTTCTACCTCATCGCTTTCAAAGCTCAGAGCGAACAGAAAATTTTCTTGTGAGATAACATCAATGGCTGGAACGACTACAGCATTGCTTTTATCCTGAACTCGTTGGAGGAGAGGCCTGAGCCAATCAGTGACAGCCTCCGTGTGTGAGTCGAGGAAAACCAGGACATCGCCATTGGCGACCTTGGCGCCTTCCAGCCGAGCTCGGATCAGCCCTGTTCTGATAGGATAACAACTTAGTGATAGTCTTGGAGATATAATATTCGATAATAAAACAAAAAACATGTCTAAAGCCTATGTCTTCGAAGTGGTCATTGCAACACCAGATGTATAGCAGATGCGTTGCCATCTCAGAGTCAAGGCTGGAATCATCTGAAATGCTTCATGTGCCTACAACTAAGCGGCACCCATATCCTTCAAACTGCAGCAACGCTGCTGGACGGCAGAAATAGGAAGTGGAGTTAAGGTAGTTGTACCCTCACGAAAACGCATTTTTAAACTTAACTTCTCCTAACTTCTACAATAGTTTTTGTTACCTTGTATAGAAAATATTTGAGAACGTATTTCCATTTCTGCATATTCATGGCAATTATTACCGCCGATCCAAAATCTATAAAATTCAAGTGTTTTACAACAGTGTTTGATTTTGTTAATCATGACTGCATTCTAGAATTTGTTAATTAAATACGAATAACAAATAGCCGTAGTCGGATTACCTAATAATGTATGCATAACAAACAAATTGAAACTAAATGGAAAAAGAAGTTTGATTATTTTACATGGGGACCCACAGGGTTTTATTCTGGGACCAATACTGACATGTGGTGAGCTGCCAAAAATAAAGAGCGACAAAGAAGAATTATTGATACTGTCAGTCATAGAGAAACATAACGATAACCTTTCACAAAGAGATAGCAGACACTAGTCCAGTTGGAATGTACTCGTGACATTGGAGTGATCACCGCATTCGATTATCAACTAAATAACACGAGGCCATAGGTACAAAGTAACTCTTTAGTCTACCTCATAGCTGGCAGAAGCTTCTGCGAATAGGAAGGTTTGTTCGTTGAATGTGTCAATGTTTGGGTTGACCACCGCATTCTTTTTGACCTTTATTCGATGGAGGAGCGGTCTGAGCCAATCGGTGTCACCCTCTGAGTGTGCGTCGAGGAAGACCAGGACATCACCGGTGGCGACCATGGCGCCTTCCAGGCAAGCTGTGATCAGCCCTGTACTACCTATACCACAAAGTTATTGACAATCTAAAGGAATTATTTTAATTTCTTGAACATCAAGAACTTAGGTTTTGTTCATAGAACTGTTTAGTTTCTAACAAGAGATTATAAGTTTATAGACAAAATTTATCCTACACACTCAGGCGAAAATCTATAAAGCATCCCTACACTTAACTTAAGCTAAGTACAGTAGATATTTCATACGAATATGAATTATTTCTACAAAATATATTTTACGTAATATAGTTACAAATTCATATTCGTATGAGACGAATATGAACATAGTTGTTTATAGGAATATGCACATGGACACCATTAATATAAGGTTTATTGTCGTATAACACACTAGTTGGGCTTAAAAACTTAACTTAGGTAACTTTTTTTAGGGTGGTAAATCTTCAAATAACTAGCAGGAGCGCGTGACAGACCCACCCGTGTTCCCTCAGGTGCCCGTGTGCCAGGGGCCGCGGTATCTCTTTCGAACAACCCGCACCGGGTTTACTTGGGTTGGGTTGGTTGAGCTTTATGAGCTTTTGACGTTCAAAAAGTGCAGACTCTCAGCCTAGTTTGAATAAATTACTTTTTATTTATAATCGCTTAAAAGTTCCTCACTATTATCAGAGTATTTCTCTTTCAAGTCCTATAAGGCTCTGTTCTGAGAACAACTACTATTTTCGTCAGCACACCATGCTACTTTTTAATAATCCTGCTTTAATGATAAATGTAAAAGTATGTCTGTTGGTTCGTCCTTCTTCCTACCCATCGGAGCCATGGATCGACGCGACGTGGTTCTTTGCATAGAGATAGTTTGTGGGCGTGAGTATTTATTTATTTTTAGTTTAAATAGAACGGCCGAAGCCAATTACACTATTTAAACATATATAACAATAACATTACAAGCTGTTTAACACAGTCATGCATTCTTCTCACAAAAATTCAAAAATTCTGACAGCATCATCTTCCATTCATCCGCAAACATATCAAGATTTGTATTTGAGTTCAGGAGAGCGTTAATGGCGGTTAATGTCCGAGGAATAAGTGACTTGGAGTGTGCAACAGTACGGCAAGTTGGAACAGCCAGTAAGCGGTGTTTCCTGCCACGACAGTAATTGTCTGGGACAAATAGATTACAGATTGCGTTATGTAGATCAGCAACATCAATAATCCCCCTAAGAATTTTAAATATTACAGTCATCTGATCGCGCGACCGTCTAACTTCTAGTGAATTGAAACCTATGCAACCCAAGAGGAATTTAGTGGGATACAAGAAAGGATAGAACCCATACAAGTGCTTGTAGAGGTATCTAAGGAATGCTTTTTGAACTTTTTCTAAAGCTAACGCATACTGCTTCTCAAAAGGATTCCATACGCATGCACTAGACTCAAGCTTACTACGGACCAATGCCCCAAAAACAAGCTTGATAACGTGGGGGTTGTGGAAATCGCGACAGTTTCTTAAAATAAAGCCAAGGCGCCTGAAGGACTCCTTAGCAGTGGATGTGACATGGTCGTGAAAAGTGAGCTTAGGGTCGAATATGACACCCAGGTCTTTCATGGAATCAGTTCTTGTAATTGCATCTCCATTCAGTTTGTATTGGAAGTTGACTAGGCGCCGCATTCGACCAAAAGACATCACGTAGCATTTTGATTTATTAAATTCCATTTTATTCTCTAAACTCCACTTATACACTGCATCAATGTCTGTTTGCAGAGCTTGGCAATCGAGCTCAGATTTTATTTCATAAAATAGTTTTAAGTCGTCAGCATATAAGAGGGATCTGGCCCTCGCCACTACATCAGGGAGGTCATTAATCATCAAAATGAAAAGGAGAGGGCCGACTACCGAACCTTGACTCACACCCGAGCGAGTGTGGTATGGGTGTGACTCATACACACCTAATCTGACAACTTGTTGTCGGTCCCGCAAATAATCTGCAAGAAGCCGTAAAAGCCCCGGAGCAACACCTATCGCACTGAGTTTAGACAGCAAGACGTCATTGTTGACTCTGTCGAACGCTTTTTGAAAATCAAAGTATAGAACGTCTACCTGGCGTCTGCGATCAAGACTGGTAGAGATATAATTAACTAGTGTAAGTAAGTTAGTATTGACGGATCTTTTTTCGCGAAAGCCATGCTGCTCATTGCACAGGTACTGTTCCACTTGCTTGTAAATTCCTTGATGTAGGACATTCTCGAAAACTTTCGCGGGTGAAGATAGTATCGCTATTGGACGATATTCGTCGACCGAAGATTTATTTGAAGATTTCGGTATGGGAGTCACACGTGATGTCTTCCATGGTGGTGGATAGACTCCAGATTTTAGTGCTAAATTAAAAATGTGGTTTAGGTGGTTTAGTATGACATAGGACGTCGATATTATATCCTGGAAAATGCAAGGTGCCTGTGGGATGAGAATTAACGGAAGTAGCCTCACGGGAGTGACCTCGTGAAAATTGCTTGTATAGATCAACCAACCGGACGCACTCGTATTATTGAATTTTGCTGCGAATAAGTTAAGAATAAGAATGTAGATACCAACTTTGAGACAGAAACATAAATATATATCTCGTGATTTAAATTTCAAACACGTAAACAAATATGTGGTTTTGGAAAACCGCTTTAAAACCCACACATAAAGTTCAATTTGCGCTACAAATCAAAATATTTTCACGACTTTTTCAATAGTTCTAATAATTCTGAAATCAACTTAATTTACACAGACAGTAAAATTTATATTCGTTTATATGGAAATATCATACATTAGATAAACTTTACATTTTTGAGGACAAATGAACTAGTTAAAGAAACGAAACATTATACACAAATAGTTATAAGCGACTTTATTCACAACACGAGGTGCTGGCCTGAACATAACGAATAAAAACAACTGTATTTGAATGAAACATAAATATACTGTTTTTGTTGTACTTTGACATAACTGGAGCATTTTTTTTAAATATTGACAAGTATAGCAAACATAAACAGACAAAAATAATCCGACGTACAAAGATACATAGATACGTATGAAAAACAAAAACTGTCGTTGTTGTCGCGCAGTCGGGTTAGAACAGGCAACATAATATTACAGTGCTACAAGGATCTTTTGGCGTAAAAATGACTTTGACAGGAGGACACCGATGTCAACATTACAATCAGCCTATAATGTCCTCACTGCTGGGACACAGGCCTCCTCTATGTAAGAAGTGGGCCACATTCCAGCACGCGGGCGCAGTGCGGTGGATGTCGCATGTCTTCGATTTTTTGGTTCTTAGATATACCGATTTCCTCACGATGTTTTTTTTGACCGTTTTGAGAACAGTGGTGATGAAATTATTTACACAAAGTGAAGCGCCTGCCTGGGTTCAGGGCCGACGCCACTGGGCCACCATAGCTCACGACGGCGCCAATGATATTTGTGAAATTGTATACAAACAAAATGGCGGTATTAGTTCCAATTTAGGCCACGCGCCAAAAGATCGTTGTACAAACTTATGAAAGATTTGGTTCAACCGTTTCGTTCGTCTCTTTTTTGCTCGTCATCAGTTTAAGGTCGAAGTACAACAGAGCCAGTAATGTGCGCTAGCCTGGCTGGCGCACATTTGGGCCACACCGCATTGCAAACTCATTCTGCGTCTTTTTCGTACATTTTGTATTAACCTCGTACCTATACTACAGGCGGCCCGCGCCAGGCTTTTTGTATTGCGATGCGCTACGGCTGTTATATGCGCTTGCTTTACGAGAATGCACCCTGAAAGTTGGCGATGTCGCAAATAGCTGTCAAATAAATCGCTGTTTTAATTAATGATTCAATATTACTTCAATGGAATTATAAAATATCGCTCTACATATATTACACTAAAATATTGATTGCTTTAAAAGTTTAATATTCGGTCGAATAGAACGGAACAGTATTTGTTTGCAAGGAATGTACAGTCAGCGTCAAAAATATCGGGACGAACAGACTGTTCAAAATGATCCCAACAACTAAGAAAATTAAACTTTATTTCAATTGAATAAAGTTCTTGTCAGAATGAGAGTCAAAATCAAAATCAAAATATTTTATTTCACATAAGCCTACATGGGCACAGATTACTGAATAGTTACTACGTAACAGATACTTCACTCAGTAGAAAATTTCCAATACCTATTACGATAATTGCCTACTCCCTCGCGTCAACAACCACTGTATGCTAAAATGCGCCTAAATGCTCAAGCGTACAGCAGTGATTGCTTCGCACCGCGCGATTCCACAGTAATCGCAGGGCTGCCTCTTCGATAAAATTAAATTAACATAACTTTTTATCTATGTTATTGAGAACTGTGAATATGTTCTGACTTTTATGTGGCAGTTAAATTTTTTATCATTTATAAAATATTTAACCAACTTAAAAAAGGAGGTGATCAGACATACAGGCCAAACTGAGAAGCTTCACTTGTATGGTTTGTAGGTATGTATGTTTGTGCGCGATAATCTCGCGTTTGGCTAAACCGATATCGATGCGGTTTTCAGAAAAGGATTTGTTACATTTAGGAGAACGTTTTAAAATAAGTATAATACTTCTTAGTTTGATGATGATCGTCGGAGATGTTCACTAGAAATGATAAAAAAGCCTTAAAAAAAGAGAACCGACTTCAAATAAAGCACTAAGCCGTAAGAATTTTTTTTTTATGTTAGTGCTAACAGCTGGTAATTACGAATCGAAAAAGCACCGACATCAAAGAAGAAATTATTTCTTACGGTTTAGTGTTTTGAAGTCGGTTCTCTATTTTAAAGTTTTTTGGAAAAATGTTAGGTGTTTATCCCTTCTTTTGCTTGATTTACACCCATCTACAGCACATAAGGCACCACACGGCATCGTAATACGCGTACGAACGAACAGCACTATTAAAATTGAACGGCGTGCGCGCGCTTCGCTTGCGAAAACCGCACTGAATTTGATCCGCCGGCGGACCGAGACCGCTCGGCTGGGCGGTAGGCACTTATAGCGCGCAAGTACAGTGGGCTGCATCAATTGGGTACCCCAGTAGTATTAAAATTTTAATACAACTGGGGTACCTAATTGATGCAGCCCACCGTACATGGAGTGACGGAGGCCTGACATGGGCACTTATGAAACGTCAGAAGCTAGGTGCACGGTTCCAATTTGTCGTTTCCTATGGAGAAGAGCCGGCAAGAAACTCCATGGTTACTCTTTTAAAAATAATTGGCTTTTACAATGTTTTCAAATTACAGTGATAATAGGTATGGAAGGACAGTGCAGGCCAGTCAATAAGTACCAGGTACTTAGAGGAGTGAAAATACAGAATAGAAAAACGTCTATAAATCTGTCTCTAAGGCCTACAACGTTCTCTCATTCACAATAAAAAGAATCTACCTATCAAAGCTTAGTAGGTTCCTTTGGTTATCTACTCTTATAAGCCTCAAGTCTGTTAAGTCAGTGGATAGCAGGGTGGACCGAGTGGTAACGGCCACGACATACGACTAGATCGTGGGTTCGAACCCAAACAGGCAATTTATTTTGTGCCAAATTATGACATGTCTTGCCAATACGACACACACACCCTCACACACAAACACACACGAACATACCCCCCACACTCACACATCACACACACACACATATGCGCACACACACACACACACACACACACACACACACACACACACACACACACATATTCACACACACACACCACACACATTTATCAACCTTAAAATTATTTTCACTTTTAATAAAACGTAACAGTACAGTAGCATCAGAAGTACTATGTAACCTTTACGTCATTATAATTTAGGGGACCGGACTGCTTCTCTTTCACACAGGTTTTCATAACCTAGCTAGGAGAGCAGGGCTCACCCACACGTTTGTAGTTATAGTACTTATCAAAATCAAAATCAAACAAATATCAAAATATTTTATTTCACATAAACCTGCATGGGCACTTATGAAACGTTAGAAGCTAGGTGCAAGGTTCCAATTGGTCGCTTTCTATGGAGAAGAGCCGGCAAGAAACTCCACGGTTACTCTTTTAAAAATAATTGGCTTTTACAATGTTTTCAAATTACAGTGATAATAGGTATGGGAGGACAGTGCAGGCCAGTCAATAAGTACCAGGTACTTAGAGGAATGAAAATACAGAAAAGAAAAACGTCTACAAATCTAGTCTCTCATTCACAATATGTAAAAGAATCTACCTATATAAAATGAATCTATTTGAACCAAGTGACATGATTTCGATAACAATCACTAATAATAAATAGTCGAAAGTAAAATTGATGTATAATGTCAAATAATGTATGTCAGACATTGTAAAAAATAAAAATTAACATTTCAATTTGGGAGCAGTTAATAGACTTTCACACAGTTTTGCTGTTAATGAGGTACAGTCCCGGACTTTAATTGATAAGCCACTTTTAAACTTTTCTATTTTGCAGTTTTATACATTCACGAGATTACACGATTAAACACGAACTTAAGCCGCATGCTCGTAAACAAGATGACAAATTACTTATAATCGGAAATAGTTTTATCCATAGAGGTTGAAGGTTGACTAATAAATTGTCAATGATAAATAAGTTTATCCAATCTATTTGATACGACCTCCTTTGAATTAGAGCTCATTAAATACCCTTTATTTCTGAAAACCTATCCGAAGACAGTGACAGTTGAAATGTCAGAGACGATAATTTCGAATTTTAGTGAATCGTAGCCGTAGCTATTTATGTTTCTAAGCAACAGTTATAATAATTGTCATGAACGGTATCTTGGACGCTACGCGTTCGGATAAAATCGTGGGTACGAATATTTCCGATGTCGAAATGACTAATCATAACGTTACTATCGTTACGCTAAAACAATTGTCGCTAGGTTACGGTTGCTAGCCCTGCAATATGTACGAGTATAACCGACTAAACCCGATTTGCATCACACGGCTAAAATAGAAACTGTGGGAAGTGGCTTATCAATTAAAGTCCGTGACTGTACCAGGGAAGCCACAGAGTTGTCGTATACTGTATTCAACCTAAAATATTTCTTGTGTCATTGAGTTAATTTTAATTTTCATAGTTATTCAGATCATTTTGAACAGTCTGTTCGTCCCTATATTATTGACGCTGACTGTACTTAGGTAGAACAATCAGTTGTCAGTGTCACGAACTCACGACATTGCTTTCTCGCTAAAACGGCTGAACCGATTTGGATACCAATTGGCACATGGGTAGAGCATGAGCTGTATTATGAAAGAGGATATATTTCATCTCGATATCCTCACGGGATCGAGACTTAGTTGGGCAAAAACGCAGGGCGCAGCTAGTTATCAATATTTTAGTACAACACAGTGCTGTCTAACAACCAGTCATACCAGGGTGTATCGTATTACCCAGTAACTGGGTTGTGGAGGTCAGATAGGCAGTCACTCCATGTAAAATACTGCATTCGTATTCAGCTGCACCCGGTTAGACTGGAAGCCGACCCCAACATAGTTGGGAAAAGGCTGGACAGATGATGATGATGATGACAGAGCGATATTTGAACCTTCAGAATGCATAGTATAGCCTAACATTGCAGCTACCTCACAATTCTCACTAGTATCTTCAAGCATTAGGTTAGAATTGTCAATAGTCTCAATGTCAGGTGTGACGACGGCGTCTGCCTTCTCCTTCACGCGCTGGAGGAGTGGTCGCAACCAGTCGGGGAACGTCTCGCAGTGCGAGTCCAGAACCACTATGACGTCACTGCTGGCTACCTTGATGCCTTCCAGCCGAGCTCGGATCAGCCCCGTCCTGGGTGGACGAGTGAGCTACAGAGCTAACCTGGACCTTCCTCAAGCTAAGTACAGTTGCGAAAATGAACGTTATTGGTTGGTTGTGGTTAATGTTCATATTCGTTTGAAACGCTTGATTCACAGCCGCACATTAACTTCATACAAATAAAGTTAATTTTCATAGGAAAGCTCCTGTACTTAGCTTATGTACAGTCTAAGTCCGTTCTATAGATTTCTGCCTTAGTGTTGCCAAGGTTATGCTATTCTAGAGAAAGCGTATATGTGTCGAGTAATAAGACTGTGCATAGTTTAATTTCATTGGGGTTGGTGAGCTTTATTTTGCTCTATATTCAAAACTGCTTGTTATGTAGTGTGATAAATACCATACAATGCAAGCTGTTTTAAGAAACAATTGACGTATGTGAAGATGAATTATTAGACAATATATTAGGTTGGGGAAAAAGTCTTTTCGCATTATAGTATGTATGAACTTGTAATACAATCTCTTTGGCTATACTATTTGTATCTGGCTGATTTTGTAATCATTGAAAATTGTATCATTGAAAGTTTAAATTATAAAGAACATAATTCCAAATTCAAATTAAGAAAATGTGTGATTTTCATGTTTTTCGTACTGTCAAGATGAGTGAATCTAATAATCTAATGAAGAAATTCGATACATTTTAAAATTTTACTACAAAAAAGGTAAATATGCAACGCAAGCCGCGAAAAAAATTTGCGATGTTTATGGACCTAGTGCAGTGTCTTTGAGAGTAGCACAAATTTGGTTTAAGCGTTTTTAAATCCGGAAATTTTGATGTCAAAGATGCACGTCGCTCTGGTCGCCCTATTACGGATAAAATGGATGCCATTTTTGAAAAAGTGGAGTAAGATCGGCATGTCATTAGTTACGACGTAGCTGAAGAACTGGGAATTGACCACAAAACAGTTTTGGCGCATTTGAAAAAAAACTGGGTACCTACACAAAAAAGCTCGATATTTGGGTACCTCACGAGCTCACTGAAAGAAACCTAATGAACCGTGTACTCATTTGTGATTCTTTATTACGACGTAATGAAACCGAACCATTTTTGAAGAAGCTGATAACTGGTGATGAAAAGTGGATCACGTACGACAAGAACGTGCGAAAAAGGTCGTGGTCAAAGGCCGGTCAGGTATCACAGACTGTGGCGAAACCCGGGTTAACTCGCAACAAGGTGATGCTGTGTGTGTGGTGGGATTGGAAGAGCATTATTCATTATGAGCTGTTACCACCAGCCAGGACCAACGATTCTGAACTCTACTGCGAACAACTCATGAGATTAAAGCAAGAAGTTGAGAGAAAGCGGTCGGAATTAATTAACAGAAGGGGTGTGGTTTTTCATCATGATAACGCTAGACCTCACACATCTTTAGCCACTCAGCAAAAATTAAGAGAGTTTGGCTGGGAGGTGTTAATGCATCCGCCGTAAAGTCCTGACCTTGCACCTTCAGATTTCCACCTGTTTCGGTCTCTTCAGAATTCTTTAGGCAGCGTCAGGTTAACATCACGAGAGGACTGCCAAAACCACTTGTCGCGGTATTTTGATCAGAAGTCCCAAAATTTATATAGCAATGGGATCATGTCCCTACCTACAAGATGGCAAAAAGCTATCGAACAAAATGGTACCTACTTACTTTAGTTAAATGTAAATAAACTATGTATATTAAAAAATGTTTTGAATTTTCTTAAAAAATGCGAAGAAACTTTTTCTCCTACCTATTATGTATATTACAATTTAACGAAAAATATAAAGGTGACTACAACTAACATTTTTTACAGTACCAGAGCTAATATGACACATTGTGCGTTAGAGACTGTCAAGCAGGTATCAGTGAGAGAGACGACGCCGACGCCGCAGCGCCGACGACGTGAGACAAAGCCGAACTTTTCGTGTGCTATATTAAACTGCTAGCAACAGCAACAGTTTAATATCACGGTATAATAGCTGTTTTTTTAATAATTATTTTAAGGCTAAATGCTTTTTAAAACATAACGATACGTTTTTTAAAACGAATGATATGTCATTTATTTAACAATAAGGTGAAATAGTAAACATATTATTGACATTTAGACGACAGGTCATCAGATGTAGAATGTCTTGGTAAGGTCTAAACGCACGAGTGCACCGGTTCACTCATACGGAATATTATGGCCAATGTACTTGTATGTACCGCCACTCCCAAGTGTGCGCGAGGACCTTTGCGTCCAGATGCCATGGCGTCAATCCGGCAAGGAAGCCCGCCGCCTCACCGGAGATCGTGCGGTATCCCCGGACCATCCGGATGGCCATGACCCTATGGGACGCGTTCGACCGGTGGGCTGGTCGGCGCCTCAATGAAGGCGCCCACACCGGTGCCCTGTATAGGGCCATGGACCGCACGACACCCGCGTAGAGCCTTCAGCAGGAGGCGTTTGGACCCCCTAGATTGGGCAGGAGCCGCTTCAAGGCAGCCCCGGCCCGCTCCAGGCTGGGAGTCAAACGTCGGAAATGCTCCACGAAGTTCCACCGGCTGTAGAGGACGAGTCTCAGGTACTTCATCGTCGACTCGACGCCGATGTGAACCCCTCCTGCCGTTATTTGGGAACCCGCCGGTGGCGCAGTCCGAGGACCATGAAAACACATGACCTCGGACTTGTGCAAGGCCACCTCATCAAAATCAAAATCCTCGAGTCCACCTCGAGTCCCAGTTGCCGGATCCTATCGACGATTGTCGCAACCCCGTGTGTCATTAGTTCGGCCGCCGCCTGGTGCAACCTGCCTTGCGCCAGGACCAGCGCGTCGTCAGCGTAGCAAACTATACTAACGCCGCTAGGGAGGTCGGCGCGCAGCACCCAGTCGTACCCGATGTCCAGGACCGATCCCTGTGGGACACCGCACGACATTTCTCGCCGGTTCCACTGTCCCTGCTGATCGGGGTAGATGACGGCTTTGTCCGTCAAATACGACGCGATGCAACTCCAGGGCAGGGTATTGAAGGCATTGGCGATGTCTAGACACCACCAAGACAGCCCCACCCCGGGCCATAGCATCCCCCGTCGTGAGGGCTCGCACACGCATGATGGCATCCACTGTAGAACGCCCCCTGCGGAGACCAAACTGGCTCTCCGCCAAATCCGGCCCCACCCGCAGCAGCCGCCCGACGAGGCGGTCTGCAATGACTCTTTCAAAAAGCTTGCCTAACTCGTCATGCTATTACAAATTTAAGGGTGTGCTACAAACCATCAGACTGAACAACCGTCTACATAGAACCAACATCGTAATACGTCGTATCGTCCCTTACATTTAGGTCTAATAGGATTGAAGTTTTGTATGGGACAGTTGATACATTTTTCGCGATTAACATATTGGTCACATGTTTTCAATCAAATTTGATAAAGGAGTTTGTTTCCAATCATTTTTTTTTAAACGTTGCCCCACACTAGGAATTTCTCCTGTATTGTGGGTGCGTTTACAAACATTTAAAATCACATACACAAACAGCCAGACCCGGAACAAGTACTTGTAGGTCATACAAATATTTGTTCCGTGCGGGAATCGAACCCGCGACACGCAGCGCAGCAGTCAATCGCTTAACCACTGCGCCAAACGTGCCGTCATTTAATTTGATAAAGGAATTGTTCTTTCGGTTTTTACTAAACTTCAACTATATCCGACGGCCCTGGTTACTTATCTCTTTTGGTGACCGTACCACATCCTTAAATTTGGCAGGTCTTTGAAAACAACCCCATACTAAATATTGTAAAGTAGAAAAAGCAGTGAGGAGACACGAAACAATCAATCAATAATTAATGCTAGAAAGAGATGACAGAACAACATCACGCCTGTACTTCCCCAAGGGCTAGGCACTAGGCAGTGACACCAATAATATACCCACATTTTGCCAGTTATTATTAAGTTCTATGTGATAGGGGGCGAGTCTATTGCCATCAACCGAGTACAAATCCAGATACCGGGCTGTTACGGAGAAATTCCTGATGGAAAAACTTAATAATACTCTGCCCGACCTAGGAATCAAATCCAGGACCTCATATTCAGCAGTAGCGTTTGCGACGAGTACACCAACGAGGCAGTCAACATAAGTTATAGTTAAGTATTAAAAGAAATGATAAGACAACTGTGTTTCTGAACAAATATAAAGACAGCTCAAAGGGCTGATGGAACTGCGCAGGACATGTTCGCCGCAAGCCGGACAAACCGACTGACTAGATGTGGGCCATTTACTCAACAGTGCAGAAGAATTATCCAAGTGAAATTTGGGCTATATGAACAGGATTCGGCGACATATTTCACCAGTTACGTTTAAGTCCCATGTAGTAGGAGGCCGAGCTTATTGTCATCAACCGGGCACAAGTGCAGACTCGCGGCGCACGTGAGCGACAGGTAGTATATGCGCCCTCACGGCCCAGTCGCCGCAGGAGACGCCCTGGGCGTCGGGAATCTCACGCTGATTCCCGGCCACCGTAGGCGCGGGCTTGCGGACAGCGAGTAATGGGTAGCTCGCTGTCCGGTAAGGACCAAGTCCTGGTAGACGGCGCGTTGTGTTCCACGCGCGCCTCATAGGGATGTCAGCACCAATTGGTGGGGTCCGCAAGGGCCGATACCTGACAGGGGTGCGGGTGGTTCGAAAGAGATACCGTGGCCCCTGGCACACAGGCAACTGAAGAAACACGGGTGTATTTTAGTCAGTAAAGTCTGACACGTCCTCCTGCTCCACCCAGAGCGGGAGAAGTTATTCAATGATTTCGCAACCAAAAAAAAAAAAGTGCGGACTACCGGCTGCTGCTACGAAATTCCTGATGAAAAGACCTAATTACACATTCGGTTTAAAAACATTTATTTCTCAAAGAACAAATTGGCAGAAACATTGCCTTTTCAAATTAGGCAATTTAATGTTAGCGAAATGCGCAGCAATGCATGTTGTAATGCTAGTTTGTTTACACGGCCGGCAGTGTGCCATAAACATGATTGCTGATTAATAGCATTGTTGCTGTTGTGCAGGTCATTCAAGGTTAAATACTGATTACGCCGGCCTACGCTGTAATACGAGTCTTAAACTAAAGTTTCGAGTTCTCACAGCACTGCAGTGAGAGTTACGTAAGGCGATTTTACCTAAGGTTAATTTAAGAGTATAAATTCCTAAACATATTTGTTTTATTTTATTTAAATTATAAAATCCTACTATAATAATATAAATGATGTGAAAGTTTGTATGTTTAGATGTTTGTTACTCAATCACGCAAAAATGGTTGCATGTATTTCGATGGAATTTAACGCACAAATAGATTATAACTTGGATTAACACATAATTTACTTTTTATCCAGTACCCTAATTGCGTAACACGCGATTAATCATAATCGGTTTCATTTTGACAGTCCAACAATATTCATTGCGGTATTTACGTTGTTGAGCAGACACATTTTTCGAACATAATATGAAGCAATGGTTTAGCCATCTGTTTCAATACGAAACAAATTATGATTAATCGTGAGTTACGCAATTAGGGTGCTGGTAGTACGTTCCCGTGAGATAATGTTCGACCTCCACGCGGACGAACCCGCTGGCAAAAGCTAGTACTTAATACTTAATGTAATAATTTATTGATGATATGTGTGAGGAAACCGGCACGTCCTTGTAACTAACATACCAAGACGCACTGGGCCCGTGTGTCAGCTTACGGCTCACTCCTTCTCACAGAGAGGAGGCCTGTGTCCCAGTAGTGGACACGTCATCGCCTGAGTATGCTATGGCTAGAAAGGGGCTGAGTAGTCTCGGTAGTGAGATGACGACTAATAGACGAGTGTGGAAGAAGACTTGTTGCGTCGACCACAAATAAATTGGGATAAGGGCAGGAGAATGATGAATAAAAATAAAAATAGGTAGCTTAAATTTCAAAACGTAGGTCCGCAAACCTTACAATCCCCTTAACTGTCAGCCGCCGTGGTACGGCAGATAGAAAAATAGTGTTGACTGTCAGTTGCCGTGGTACGGGCGATGAAATAGGGGGCCCACACTATTGCGATTATCTAAGAAACTAAGCTATCTATCTCCGTAATTCTTGTGGCATAATGAACACAAAACACAGAGCTAACAATAAAACACACCATTATTTAAAAAAAATAAACAAATGGTAATCGGAAGTAACTTCCGGATGTTGCAGAAAAAATGGCGGAAAATCGCGATTTTATGTTTTTTTTAGTTAATTACTCAAACTAATCATAAAAATAGTTTAAAAAAACTAAAAAACACGCTTTAAAAACCAAACTAAAAAAGGAGAAAATAATTTAATTCAATGAAAAAATTTAAAAGCGTGGGGTGCTGACATTAAGTGATTACAAAAATACCTCAAAAAGCACCCCACGCTTTTTAATTGAATAAAATTATTTTCTCCTTTTTTAGTTTGGTTTTTAAAGCGTGTTTTTTAGTTTTTTAAACTTTTATTTATTTTCTATTTTTTAGTTCTGCTAACTACAAAAACGTGATTTTTTTCCTTTTTTTTTCATTTTTTTAAATATTTTTTTTTCTTATTCCTGACAGCAAACCCTTTCATTTGATACCCATAACATGGGGGTGGATTTCAAACAGCCAGTGCGCCATCTTGGGGAGGCCGCCATATTGGATTTGTAATGACGTTTCTTAGCTAGTCATGTATTGTCATCAGAACTCAGAGCGTGTGCAAAATTTCATCCTAATCGAAGACCGGGAAGTGGGTCAAATTAAGATTCCAAGATTTTCTTACATAGTGACTACTCAACCGGACTGTCCTGTGGTTGCCTTAAGAAAACTTAAAGCGGCGTAATACTACTTAAACTAAGCGACTGCACGCTGAGGGCACCCCCTGTGGGGTACGGGCCTCGGCTCAGGGCGTCACTGGTAGGGAGACATCAAGTGGGGACAGGCTGGATCAAAACATTTTCATTATTATTAACAATCTGGGGATTCTACTCTACTGGCTCAGTTGCGGCGCCAGCTTCAACGAGCAAGGGACGGTCGGGGGTCTGATGGTTAAGAAGGGACGGGGCGTGCGAAGAATTTGAAAATTAGGTATTTGAACAATTCCGTCGCGCTGTCAGTAAGTCTGCCCCCGTAGTGTGTGATAGGGACTGCTGCAGCTCAGACCGAAATTATCACAAAAAAATTGACGAGATCGACGTTTCGTATTCCCCTTTTTTCTCCTCGAAAACTGAGCCGATTCAATTATTTTTTACATTAACATTTTAAGAAAGAGTATGTGTAGGTTCCTATAATTTTTTTTTATGTTAAAAACTTTTCTAATTTGTCTGGTAGTCCTCTAATCACGGCGGTAAAATTAGGGGATTTTTTGTAATTTTTAGAGGGTCATATTTTCTTTACTAATTAGTTGCTGAAAAAAGAAAATGACAGGGACGTGTTTACAGCAGACCTTGATTTTATGAAAAAATAATAATTTTGCTGTAGAGGTATTATTCAGGAAGAAAAAAGGGGAATACATTTGTATGGAGAATCGCACGCCCATCCCGAAGATTCCGTCACGCCAACGGGGATTAGCAAAAAGAGCAAGCCTGCTTGCTTCCGTATGGTGGACGGAACTTTGGTGAGCTACGCCGAAGCGGCCGCGTCGTTCAGGACCAACGAGCTGTATGTTGCCGTCATGATAGAGCCCTTTTCGGACAAGACGCAGGAGCAAGCAGAAGGGATCCGACACACAGTAGAAAACCAGCTCCGGGATCTGCTGAAGGCAGCTCCCGATCCAACCGAAACAAACGTAAGCACCGCAATCCACTTTAAAGGCCGGGCCCACTTCACAGAAGGCGTCCTCAAGGACGATTTCACACTGGCCTGGCTCAAGGGGTCGTAGCTAACATACCGTCCCCGCTACCGGGGGACAAGCTCACCGTTCGGCCACAAGCAGACATACCCAAGAAGGCATTGTGCATGCTGAATGTCCCGGAAACCAGCGAGGACACATCGGAATTGATCAGGATACTGACGAGGCAAAACCCAAACCTGAAAATAAACACCTGGACTCTGACACACGAAAGGGTTAGGTAGGAGCCATAAAGGAACAGCAACGGCGAGTATACTACCAGCAGCGGTAGTAAATACATCCGCTTCCTGGAAGAGGGTGGAACCAGGGAGGCTGCCGCTGCGTCGACTTCTGCAATAACCTCGAGTGCGCATGGGGGGGAGCTTGGTCAACAGCCGCGGGACGTTCCCCGTCGCCTCCCGCGATATGAACCGTTGGGGAAGCGGTGGAGCTGGCGACTTCCATGGCAGCATTGGAGGTTCTTTCAACAGCGAGATCAACGCGAGATCCACCCTCGTCTGGTCTAACGTCGGACGAAGACTGCTTTCCGCCAGGGGAGAGAAGTGAGGGCGAGGACAGCAGCCTCTGCTTCTCTCCTTTGCGGGACTAAGATCCTGCACACCAACCTTCAGTACAGCCAATCTGCGTCGGCCACCTTGCGCAGAGTGCTGGAGCACAAACAACAATAAGGGAACACCATCGCCCTCATCCAAGAGCCGTGGATCAGGGGTGGCAAAATATGCGGTCTTGGTAACATCGGGGGTAAGTTGCTGCTAGGCACCTCCGTAAGTAATCCGCACATCTGCATTTTTATCCCAAAACATGGACCTAACCTTTTAATTAACGAATTCAGTTCAAGGGACCTGACAGCAATCAGGGTTTTCAGAACCGAACAGGATCTCCCGGACATCGTACTAGCCTCGGCATGCCTGCCAGGCGACGAAGACGTGCCTCTGCCAGACCTCGCCTCACTGGTTGAGTACTGTGAAGAGTGGAAACTGCAGCTAATCATCGCGACAGACTCCAATGCGCATCACACGCTCTGAGGTAATTTCAAAACCAACAACCTTGTTTTACTCAACAAAGGCTCCGGACCTACCTTCATAAACGCGAGATCGCAAACAATAATAGACTTAACAGTAGCAACTATAGGTATCTCCAACTGCATACAGGACTGACATTTGTCCAACGAGATATCATGCTCAGACCACAGATGGATCCGCTATACCAGTAACTTCACCCTATCAAAACCACAGCCAAGAAGGGTTCCTCGCAACACAGATCAAAACCAAGTTTGTTAAACTCGTCGAGGCTGAGCTAAGCAGATTACCCGCCCTTCCGGCTGAAATACCAGTAACCAACTTAGACGAACATGTAAACAACATCACATCCATCCTTCTCTCTAGCTATGAACAGTCATGCCCCTAACCGTACCCAGACAGGGAGCTCACTACTCCTGGTGGAGACCTGACCAGGAAAGGCACCGACGCAAGTTGAGGAGACTGTTCAACAGAGCTACGAACACACGGTTGCCAGAAATTGGGACCGCTATACCACAGCTCATAAATTATACACTAAACAGATACGCCTCAGAGGAAAGAACAGTTGGAGGCGTTTTTGTACTAACATTGAAAGTAACAACCAGCCAATGAGGGTCAAAACCTGTCTTGCTCAAGAGACAGACCACTGAATAGGATTCCTGATAACACCTTCACTACAAACGACGCTGAAACAAGCGAGCTACTTCTAACCACCCACTTCCCAGGTTGCCAGATTGCCACCCAACAAAGCTGGGAACCACATAGGGAGAGAGCCAGGAGCAGCTTGGATTGGAAAGTGGCGTTAGAAGTAATTGACAAAGACAAAATAACATGGGCAATCAATACCTTCTTACCTTTCAAGGCAGCAGGGCTGGACGGCATTTTCCCAGGTCTGCTCAGATGGTGCCAAGATCTACTGGCTGATTACCTCGTTAAGGTGTTTCGAGCTTGCCTGGCTCACCGCTACATCCCCTTGAAATGGCGGGATGTAAAAATAATCTTCATACCGAAACCAGATAGGGGCGACTACACCCAACCCAAATCTTTTAGACCCATAAGCCTCTCCTCGTTTTTCTTGAAGACACTGGAGTGGAGATAGGAAGAGTAGATCCCCAATTTCGGTACAAAGACCTTTACATCCTAATCAACACGCCTACTGCGCAGGCAAATCAACTGAATCAGCACTCAATAGCGTAGTTTCGCGCATAGGCATTGCTCTTAAAGCTAAAACCCCAACCCTAGGCGCCTTCATTGATATAGAAGGTGCCTTAGACAAAACTAACTTCGTCAGCATCGAACAGGCACTTGCCACGCACGGTGTTGCGCGAACACTTATAGAATGGATTAATAACATGTTAAAATACCGTGCTATTCAGTTTACCTTGAACACCACCACACGAGGTATCGTGAGTAGAGGCTGCCCACAGGGTGGGGTGCTGTCACCACTACTGTGTAACTTAGTCGTAAATGAGCTCATCGCAGAGCTCAACGCCAGCAGTCTGTACACGGTGGGATACGCGGACGACATAGCAATTCTAATCTCGGGGAAAATCTTGTGCGATCTCATGAGAAGGGCCTTCAAATGAATCTAGAGTTGGTGCTCAAAACACGAACTATCGGTTAACCCCTCGAAAACATAACTAATAATGTTCACCAATAAAAGAACCCTGGGACCCCATAGGCTTCCAAAACTCTTCAACACAGAATTAACACTTAAAGACGACGTCAAGTATTTGGGGGTGATCCTTGATAGCAAACTGCTCTGGAACAAGCATCTTGACTACAAATTGAATAAAAGCACAATTGCACTATACCAATGCAAAAGAATGTTAGGGAACACATGGGGGCTCTCGCCGAAGATTACTCTGTGGCTATATATAGCGGTGATCAGGCCAATGTTGGCTCATGGCGCTCTGGTTTGGTTGACGAGAATTGAACTCTCGACCACCATTACTAGACTACAGCGCTTCCAACGACTGGCTTATTCAGCTACCACTGGCGGCATGAGAACCACCCCAACAGCAGCCATGGAGAGAGCCCTTCAATTAACTCCCCTTGACCTGTACATACAGCAGGAGGCGGCACTAGCTGCCATCAGGCTAATGCATCTGGGCATATGGGGCAAGAATTTAACCAGTCCACACGCTAACATCCTGGACCGGGCGATTGAGTACCAGCCGCTCATCGCTGCCCCGTATGATAGAACACCAAACCAACCTATGTTCAACAAAAACGATGTCATACAAACAGTAGATGAAGAAAGGGATCAGTCAGGAGCCCATGAAGTGCGCATCTACACAGACGGCTCTAAAACACAAAATGGTTCAGGTGCTGGCGCGCACTCCCTTGACCTCAAAATTAACTTTCACATACCGCTAAGCACACACAGTTCAATCTTTCAATGTGAATGTGTTGCCTTAACACAAGCCGCAACAGCGGTAAAGCGCTTAGGCATCCGGAACTACGGCATTAAATTCGTATCCGACAGCCTATCTGTGCTCAAAGCTTTAGCAAACAAAGAAACCAACAACAAACTAATCTTTGAGTACCATCTAGCTCTGGAGAGTCTAGCGATGTCCAATCGTATTACCCTCCAGTGGATCAAGGGGCATAGTGGATCCCTAGATAATGATGCCGCGGACGAACTTGCGAAAAGAGGCTCAGATATGAAAGTGCTAGGCCCGTACCCACTTCTCACAATTTCGTGCGTGGATTCGCCAAAGATCAACCGAACTTCATAACAACACATGGTCACGGGCAACAGACTGTAGACAGTCAAAATTGTAGACCCGCGATTAACCAAAAACTTCTTAGCCTGAGTAGAATTAATCTAAGAATAATCATAGGAACAATTACGGGCCATAACCCCCTTAACAAACATCTTTATAATATAGGCGCCACAGGCAGCTCGCTTTGCAGGGGCTGCCTCGACGCCGAGGAATCAGCCGCCCACGTCATCCTGGAATGCGAGGCCGTGGCTTCTCAACGTCAAGAAATCCTCGGAACAGTGAGGTCGCTCCGCGAAGCCTGTGAAGCTTCTAGGAAGCTTCTGTGCTTTGGGCGGAGCTAGGATGGCTTTGTTAGCCAGAATCCCCACGCACAACGGACCGAATGGGAGTCTACGTGCGGAAAAGGGAGTCCTATCATCATCATCATCACCCCTGCGTTGAAATTATTCGTCGGTAATTTTTTATTTAAATGTTGCTCCGTTCATTTTGACCGCGTAGCTATTGCACTTTTCTATGAAAAAGGAAATGTTTTTTAATACCGACGAAATATTTATTTAAATATTTTATTGATTTCAGTTTGCGCGTCCATATCACTACCACCCTGTATAACTAACATGTTATTTATTCATTCTTCAGAACGCTTATACTTAATCAAATCATTTCTTATTGGTGTAACATAGGGAAGGAATACAGTTCTTAAAATAAATTCATAGGTCGCTATGTTAATCTAACATCGACTTAGGTAAACATGAACCATTCGCTTATTAATATTTAAAAAGAACACTCCCCGACCTAGTAGCCCTAATTCACAAGAAGTTTAAATGTTCAAGTCATAAAAAACTTTACAAAAAAAGGTTGTCTTTTTTAAAAATTTTCGTCCTTCTTCATGAAGTCGGTTAAAAATACAATTGATGTTTTTTGGACAAAGATCATCATTCAAAAATAAAATATGGTTTTAATCTTATACAAAATAAGTGTAAGAATATATGAAATGTTAAAAGAAGAAAGAAGTCATAAATACATACTTAAAAGAGAATTTAGAAGTAGAAAATAATATAACATCACGCCTGTGATCCCTTCCCGTCCCTTCCCTTCCGGTCTGTATACCTTACATTACACCGGCATGTTGGCAGTTCTGTTTAACTCGCATGTAATGGGAGCGAGCGTACTGAAGAAGTAGTACAAGTATGAATAAAGAACAAATTATTGGATTATTGTAGTCATTAATTAAATAAATCGATTCAACGAATGCTACATTGTTAATTATATCAACATACTTACTATACTTTACTTTAAATGTACTGTGACTGGTATTTCAAAACTAAACAACATGATTGTCCCCAAAAACTACGATACTACCATATTCTGAAACTAACACACGTTCATAATCTAAATTACTGTTTTATACTTTCCACTGCGACTTATCTACGGTGATTGATTTTGTTAATACTATCTAAACGGCAGTGGTTGCTGAACAACGCGTGACACTTTTAGCAACTAACTGAGATGCAGGAGATCTCTTAACAACGCATAGAATGGAAAAGTTTGAAGCTGTTGCCCATTCCGCGCGCAGTTTCCCATGGAGAAGAACGGTCAAGAAACTCCATAGTTACAACGGGCCAGCTATTCGTTCGATAAACGTTTGTTGGCTTTTGTCAGCAAAATCTGTACCCAGCATCCCTATTGCGTAACATACTTTCTATTACAATCCTAGGGATTTTGCAGGAAATTCAAGCAAATTCGTCGGTATGACAACGTAAACAACACAATGAATCTTTTTGAATCGTCAAAATGAATGTCATTAGGATTGTGAGTGTGTTACGCAATAACCTTGCTGGATTCTCAGTGTTCTGATGTCGTAAGCGCATCGTAAAAGATCTCCCGCACTGATGTGTCCCGAATCACCTCGAATTCACTAATGTGTCCAGGTTCATACATAAGGTCGGCCTTTTCTATCACATCTATGAGAGGAGTGACGACATGTTTCTTGTCTTGCTTGATGTGATGGAGGAGGGGACGCAGCCAGTCTTGCAAAGCTTCACAATGGGAATCCAGGAAGATCATGACGTCACCGACAGCATACCGGGCGCCTGCCATCCTGGCTTGGGTCAAACCTATCCTGGGTGTTGTAGGACGTTTTAGTGAAACGCGAATGATTGGAGTCAGTGAAGGGGTATTATCAAATGCCATTTGTTGGTTTACGTGGATGATATTGATGAGATTAATGATGGCTTGTCTTTTAAGTAAGGGGTTCTATATTTTTATGGTGTGGATATTCTTCTAGCTAGGATGTTCCGTCCAATTCTCTTGAACGTGCTAAGCTGGTGTGGTATTGTAACGTAGTATTTCTCCGAACTCGAATAGTATTATGTTTGTTACACAATGATGTTTATGCCGATAAAGTCACGCGAGCGACACTTGACCATCGTCCACACTCCGCTGGGTCTATTCTAACTTAATCATAGCTTTTCCTGTACAGCCAAGGACAAAAATATGTATCTTTTCCGCTTAACTGTGCATTGGAATTTTGTTATACTAGCTACCCGCCCCTGCCTCACACAGGTGCAATGTACAAATTGTGTGATATATAAAATAACGAGATTTTAGTGCTTTATCTAATTTAAATGTCTTTCTTGTTTTGTCAAATTTAAATTCTGTATGATGGTGGAACCTGCATCAAAACAGACTAGAGTTTAGAAGAACGTAGTGTTCACACAAGCAGATATGAAAACCTACTTCCTTTTTTATTCTACGAGTATACGTTCTGCCAACATATACTTACCGTATGCTATATTTCAAAATGTTAGTCAACCTTTTGAAAAAAAAACGTCGCATTAGTCTAGCTTAGTGTAGGTATTATATTTATACCCTTGACTGTACACAAGGTTTTTATCATTAAGTGCCAATGACGGAAAGGATATTGGTGCAGTAAAATAAATTAGCTTAACTACGTGGATTAACGATGTCTGACAAACCAATTTTACTAAACATCCAACTGAAAAAATAAAATTAGTCCTAAGCAATTTGAACTTACACTAGAACCTTACAACCCCTTTTATCAGCAATATGACTGAAATAGAGCAGTGGTGCCCCAGTGGTAACGGCCGCGACTGACGACTTGTAGGTCGTGCATTCGAACCCAGTCAGGCGCTTTACTTTGGGTGAATAATTATCATCACCACTGCTCTCAAAACGGTTAAGGAAAACATCGTGAGGACACCGGCATGTCCTAGAACAAAAAAATCGAAGACATGTGACATCTACGGATTACGGCCCACTCCCTCTCACGGAGAGGAGGCGTGTGTCCCAGCAATGGGAACGTTGTAGGCTGAGTATGTATGACTGAAATTATAGCAATATATGCCGCATCTATATTTTCAGACATCATTTCAACGTTTGCATATTTTTCATTAACTAAAGTAAAGGGAATGTTTATTTTTTTTAAATATCGTTCATTCGATCATCTCTGAACAAGTGAGGTAATCGTTTGTCGCGTGCTGTCAGTTGTCTTCAATGACCTATTATGCGAACTTTGGTAGTGTTGATATAAACGGTAACACAAAGGACAAATATAAAAACAAATGAAAATATATGTAAGCAAGAGAGGTCGTCGGTAAATCGTTAATGCACTGGACAAATTAATCAGAGGTTTCTCGTAATTTTAAGAATGTTGACAGTTTGATCTCAGTCTCAATCTGTCAAAGATACCTCAAGTCTCCATACATTTTTGACATTTATTTGTCGCCGAGGTGAGACTACGACTAGAATGTGAACGTTTTTAATTACGAGAATTAGCTTTCAGGTCAGTGTACATATCTAAGTGAGATTATACAGAGTTATTGGAAAAACACCAACAACCTCTTAAGAGGTAATTGTACTCATCATCATTATGAACAACTTTTACCATGGGACCAAACCTGAAATCGCTGTTCCTTACATTTATGTTCGTATAACTCATCAAAATGTAGGGAACAGCTGATTTTTTTTTCGCGATTTCAGGTTTGGTCCCATAGTAAAAGTTGTTCATAATGATGAGTACAATGACCTCTTAAGAAGTTATTAGTGTTTTTCCAATAACCCGGTACAGTCTGTAGTTTGTCGTATAGTACGTGGGTGTAGATAGGATCCTACATAATACGCAGGATTGAACTCCCTCGTCATAATTCCGGAGACCAGTACCCTAATTGCGTAACTCACGATTAATCATAATCTGTTTCGTTTTGAAACAGATGGTTAAACCATTGCTTCATATGTTCGAAAATTGTGTCTGCTAAACAACGTAAATAACGCAATGAATATTGTTGAACTGTCAAAATGAAACCGATTATGATTAATCCCGTGTTACGCAATTAGGGTGCTGATCTCGAATGAGACATTACTCGCCCTGTATAACTCAGAAGAAGTAGTACTGTAAATGTTGAAAGGAATAAGTAACCCTGTATCACTTGCAGGTATGAAAGCCCTAGTGTGAGTTTTTTTTAAGCATCTCGACTAAACGCATCGACCGCGTCCGGGCGGCGCTCCGATTGGCCCTTCATCAATTCAGGGCCAACGCAATGCGTTTAGTCGAGATGGTTAAATTAATCTCACACTAGGGCCTCAGTAAGTCACACTGTATCTCTCGCAGGTCATAATCAAGTCACCTTGTACTACTTACAGGGTGCAGACCTTCCAGTATACAAAACGTTTCCTGTGGAAAAAATAGCCTAATCCTAGAAAAATAATGTTGAAAGTAATTTTCTTTTAAGTCCTGTATAAGTGTACGGATAAATATTAAAATATCAAAATAATAAGATAGTTATTTCATAATAATGATGTGGGACTAAACGCATTCGTACAGCAAGGCTAAGTTGACAGAGCCCATCATAATGTTTAGGATCAGAAGTCCTAACCGACAGATAAGTTGCTCTCCAGCTAAAGCACTAGGAGGTGGTGACTAGGTTTTGGGGGACTGTCTTCTGTAACTTTTAACGTCAAAAAGTCTGACCGAAATTAATAAGTGTTTCTAAGTATGTGCTTTGGCTAGGTCATGTTGCCTTCTCTATCTTGCTATTGCAGTTTGACAGAACAGGAGCGACAGTGACAGGAGTAATGCTAAGCTAAACGTGCTAATTAAAGTGTATTAATCTCGGCCTAGGAAGTGGTGAAGAGCGGGCATTTTGGGGGCAGTCGCGCAACTTCTAACGTTCAAAAAGTGAGTGTTCTCATTAGCTACATTAGAACGTAGTTTATTTTGATCTCCATTTTGAGACTGATTTGGTGCTTAACCAAGTGTCCATCTGTCATGGCCATTATTATTTAACCCCGGCCGCAAAAAGAGAGGTGTTATATTAAATTGACTATCAAGCTATTCCTCTATACAATTGCGTCTAGTCTCCATTTCCATACCAATTAGAGACGGGCAATAATTAACCCAATTATCGGCTTTAAATCGGGTTGATTTCGCCATCTCGACTACCGACACTATAACTTACCGGTCAGGCAGGCGCAGTATCCGGATGAGGTCGGGCGGCAGGCGCGTGCGCACGTAGTGGCTGAGCTTGCCCTTCAGCTCGGGCAGCGTGGAGTTGTCGTCCACAAGGATGATCTCCTTCAGGTACACGAGCGAGGAGCTAGGGTCCTGGCCGGGGTAGCCTGTTCAATGAGAGCGGATATTATTTATAGTGCATTTTTTTGTCCAATTAAGCCACGATGTTCTATTCAAATAATTGATTAAACTGTTCGTCTAGTTGTTATGAATTCAAACTCAAAGGAAGTATTTTAATTTAACTATTTACAGGCACTTTTGAATCGTCAAAGAGTCGGTCAGTTAGTTAGAAAGTTGAAGCTAGTTGCCCATTCCAAATAGTAGATCTTTATGGAGAAGAGGGATCAATGATATATTGTTACAAAATATTAGTTACATACCAATATTTTGATTTCTTAAAGTGTCTGTTAAGCTTCTTTCCAGGTCTTTCCATAGTAACCTACTACGCTTTGGAATGGGCACCTAACTTCATCTTTCTGACTGACCGGTTCTTTGGAATGGGCACCTAACTTCATCTTTCTGACTGACCGGTTCTTTGGAATGGGCACCTAACTTCATCTTTCTGACTGACCGGTTCTTTGGAATGGGCACCTAACTTCATCTTTATGACTGACCGGTTCTTTGGAATGGGCACCTAACTTCATCTTTCTGACTGACCGGTTCTTTGGAATGGGCACCTAACTTCATCTTTCTGACTGACCGGTTCTTTGGAATGGGCACCTAACTTCATCTTTATGACTGACCGGTTCTTTGGAATGGGCACCTAACTTCATCTTTCTGACTGACCGGTTCTTTGGAATGGGCACCTAACTTCATCTTTATGACTGACCGGTTCTTTGGAATGGGCACCTAACTTCATCTTTCTGACTGACCGGTTCTTTGGAATGGGCACCTAACTTCATCTTTCTGACTGACCGGTTCTTTGGAATGGGCACCTAACTTCATCTTTCTGACTGACCGGTTCTTTGGAATGGGCACCTAACTTCATCTTTCTGACTGACCGGTTCTTTGGAATGGGCACCTAACTTCATCTTTATGACTGACCGGTTCTTTGGAATGGGCACCTAACTTCATCTTTCTGACTGACCGGTTCTTTGGAATGGGCACCTAACTTCATCTTTCTGACTGACCGGTTCTTTGACAATTCAAAAATTTGTGGTTTATTTGCGGGAATCACATAAATCCGGAATTTATGTGATTCCCGCAAATAAACCACAATTTTTTTAATTTTTTCGCCACCTATGTTCAAATACATAAGATAGACTTGCACTTTGGCATACTAGGTCCAACTGAAATTGATCTTTATTTTTACCATGCGTTAAGTTTCAATCTCACCTGCAGTAGTGACCCTTCCAGTCTGTCTATCCACAAAGTTGGCATGCTGGTACCAGGGCTGGTCCCGCCTCGCGCTGTTCACGACGCTCCAAATTGTCCTTACCACGACGGAATAAGGCTCATTGTGGAATATCAGGATGACGGACGCTGAGGGCAGTTCTGCATCGTAGACTACTCGCTTGCACGCTGGGTTGCGGAAGTCTGGGGAATACTTAGTTTTATAATAAGAAGTCAAAAACAATAGGGTTAGATGGTCGCGAGAATCTGCTGGATGCGAGAAGCGCAGGACCGGCCGTTGTAGCAAAGCTTGGGGGTGGCCTATGCCCAGCAGCCTTATGTTAATAAAAACACGACATTCTCCTATAGGTGTATGTCTGCGTTATTTCAAAAAGTAATGATACTGATTACTAAAATCGCTTTCAGTTGGTGGATGATTCCCACGAATAAAAAGAAGGTAAAAGAATTTCAAATAAAAACTGGTGATAATAATAATTGATGTGGTGTTCTGAGTCATAAAGAATGCAATGTGAGAAAAATATTTATTAGTTTTAAAAATAATAACTTTACAAAATCAATACAAATAGAGGGGAAGAAATCTCATAAAAAAATGAAATTGTAATAAAAGTCTCAGTGGCACCATCTAGCGTAATATAGCAAAATTATTGCGGCTATGAGGAACATCTTCATAGAAAATCTTAATCTTGAGCGTCAGTAACGCCATCTAGATTTGAATAGCAAATATACAAAGACAACAACTTGATTATGCCTATTTTACAGATTTTCTTTCGAAAATACGTATATCCGAGAGGCGAGGTCCAAAATCCGTAGATCCATGGATAAACCCGTAAATCTGTAGGTCTGGCAACGCGGGGTGACGCTAGGTAGAAACTGGAAACCTGTGGTAGGCATCTTCTTTCTTCTTCGTGATAACGCCGCGGTCCCAAGGGCCGTCTGACAGGTGGCGCCAGGTGTTCTGCACTGCTACCTGTCGAGGCCTATCGCAGTCCGTGTCGAGCATTCCCTCTGCTGTGGTTATAGTCAGTGGTCAACATTTGATAAACAAAGCTAAAAGACACGCGCCTGTACGGGCCGAGACAGGCACCCGCCCTCGCGCTGCGTCACCCCGCGCCGGCAACGACTGGCCACCGGAGACCTCATCGGCATCGTATGTTCCCACGGCCTATCGGCCTGGCTTGGCACGGTCTGGCCTGTGAGAAAGCGGGCCGTGGGAACGTGGAATAACGCTTCAGTAAACTCAACCAGACGCGCAGTCGATTTATTGAGTATCTACGGCAGGTGCACATATATTATAAAATGAGCCTCGACCAGGCGCTTTGATTTATATTTATCCTCAAAAATCTGAGTGAGACTTCGTCGCATTAACATTATAGAACCTGAAGACGCAGTGACTGCATTCGAAAGCTGTGGTAGGTTCCTACCAGGCTAGGTCGGAAGATTCTTTCTTTTTAATGGAGGAGTGGTACCTACATCATCTGAGCGACACAATATTGTTTTCCGACATGCACGCGAACGAAGTCGCGGCCACAGCTAGTATAATCATAATATTCTTCAAAACAAGAGATGATAATTATAAAAACGTATTTAAAATCGAATAAAAATAAAGGTTAAACTAAAAATTGAAAAAACTCTAAAAAGTACCTAAAAAATTCTATAAATTAATTATTGGCCTTTTAAGTTTAAACCCGCGATGGTTTGTGTGGTATGATGTACCAAATAAATGTTTTTTTCTTTTTGTATTTGATTAATAAAAAAAAAAAATAAAAAAAAAGTTGTTGGTAATATTTTGATCAAGGCATTGTCAGGTCGGGGGACGGCTTATGAAAATGCTAGGCCTCCTCTGTTTGGCGTTTTCATTGACCGTCCGTCCCCTGGCTTGACAATGCTTTGATCAAAATATTACCTACTAATTAAAAGGCCAATAATTTATGTGATTTTTTACTTTTTAGAGTTTTTGTATGGGTCGGGGGTTTATAAATTTTTTAAATTAACTTTTATTTCCTGCTTTTAAAAGTTAATGTCTCGCTTAAATCTGCGCAGCGTTGCGTATGTTTCCCACAAGTGAAGTTTGTTACTAATTTACCCTCATTCCTCGTCCTGATCACCATTTATCCATAACATTCATTGAAACCTTTTCAATGAGCCAAAACACGATACTTCTGCTGTTTATTGGTGAGTAACTTGGGTATCCTGGACATTCCAGGTGTTGCTCCAGCATCAGTACCTACAAGGTTACTTTGTTCGTCTAATATAAGGTAATATTAAACCATAGTTTGTTTAACTTATGGAATTATAATTTTACAGTTTTATGATTTTAAACCTATTTTATATTATTTAATATTAAATCTACATCTTACATTTAAATAAATGACGAATATGATATAATAATCTACTCCAAAATATATATTTTACAATGAATGTACGTAATTACTTTTTTTAATTTCAAAAAGAAAGTTTATGAGGTAATTATTCAAAAGATGCTAAAACTTATAGTAAAATTAGAATTATAATTAATTAATATAAGGAGTAATAGAATACCAAATTTCGAGTTGATCAGACCCGTGGAAGATGCTCAAATCCCTTCATCAACCAGAAAAGAGCTGATCATTTTCAAACGGCTGAACCGATTTTGATGAAACAAGTCTAAGGACATCAGACTGTCAAAATTGGCAGTTGAGACGGGCAATGTTACGTCATATACGTCCGATTACTGGGAATATTTCTCCAGGTTTAAGAGTGTGTGTTTTGACAAGTGGAAAGAATATTTCAATAAAATATCCCAAGAAAAAGGCATTTGGTATAAACTGATTCAGAACGAACCTCCTCGTGAGCCCTGGTTTGATGATACATGTTTAACTAGGAGTTATGTTAAGTTAGCTCTAAGGCTTCGTCTGGCCACTTTCCATCGGCAAAGTTTGCTTTCTTAATGCGTAAGGCTACATCGCCTAATTGTGAGACATGCAATAAAATTGAAGATGTGCAACATTTGCTGATGGAATGTGTTAAGAACACAGATGAAAGGGAATCTTTGGCTAGGGAGTTTAAATTAAATATGTGGGATGTCGGACTTATCCAAGATATTTTGACATACCCTCAATCAGAAAGGACTAAACGCATAATTTGTGGCTTAATTCAGAAGTCTAGGCAGGTTATATGGGCTCATATATTAAAAAAAATAAAAAAATATTTTCCTAATGTTTATATTACTTTGTCTATGTACGTATAGAATCAAGTCGTACCGACTAAACAGACAGCTGTGCTGCTAGGAAGTTTGTTACGCTACTTCTTCTTCCCAGCTAAAGCACTAGGAAGTGGTAACGGGTGGGCGTTTTTGGGGGGAACTGTCTTATGTATTTTGACGTTCGAAAAGTGCTGATTCTCAGCCTAATTTGAATAAATGACTTATGATTTGATTTGATTTGAATGATTCCCTTTTCTATTTGTTAGTATATATGTATAGTGGTGGTATACAGGGCGTCCCACGGATACATTTTACTGAAAGAAGACATTATTTTAATTTAAAAAACAATTTAAACTGCATTAATTGATATTTAAATAATTACATGGTTGAACCGGAAATCGAACCCGTTACACGAAAAAAATAATCACCCTGTAGCTTTATCATACCGATCGAAAGGCTTCATCTTAAGGATTATTTTTTGCTAAATAACATAGTGTCAAAATTAAAAGGAAGCTTAAAGCTTTGCTAAGCTTTTTGAGGTGTTTTTATAATAAATTAATGTCAAGCACCCCACGCTTTTTAATTGTATTAAATTATTTTCGCCTTTATTAGTTTGGTTTTTAAAGCGTTTTGGTTTTTAAACTATTATTTATTTTCTATTTTTTAGTTCTGCTAACTACAAAAGCGTGATTTTCTCATTAATTTTTTCCTTTTTTTTTCTATTATTCTCTTTGTTTTTTAAATTATGGAATTATCATCGGTCCTTGATAAGTTTCCAAAGTTTAAATGAAATCTGACTGTTTAAAGTGGGTCAAAATCGCGCCCTAAGGAGTCGGTTATAAACATACAAGTGAAGCTAATATAAAGCGTGTAAAAAAAAAGATCAATTTGACACAAAACTAACTATGAGAATGATTGAGGTGGGCTAACATACTGCATCAGTTCATATTTGTTGAGACATAAGAAGCAAGTTACCTATAATAACCATGGAAGCTAATTACAGACAAAACAATTCAATATCCACAAATGTCCCATTGACATTGTAATTAACAGCAACTGAACAAACTTACATATTTGTACTTCTTTTTAATTGCTAATTATACATAGTGAATAATGTGACTTTCATTGGTGAACTTTTGCCCTTTCTTCATACATGTGGGTACTAGGTACACAGGGTACAGTGAACCGCACGGCCGTGGTAACAATTTGACTTTGAGATCACCTTTATTTTGTACACAGTAAGGGCGCTTTTTGTAGTTCAAGTGCTACGCAATCAATCTGCCCAGCCTTTTCCCAATATACGGATGCTGCTGAATATCAGTATTTTACATGGAGCCCACTTTACTGGGGAACACAACACCAATTGGAAAGACCAGTTGTCAGAGTTTTGGCCTTCTGACTACCCGTAACGACTATTAAAGATCTACGAATGGTAGTCGGGCCGAAAAGCTTAACGTGCTTTCCAAGACACGCAGGGGGCTCGATATGTAAGTAATGGATAGTCACCCATCAACCGACATGGCATGCGTAGGTTAGCCTTGAGGTCTTGGGTTCGACCCTAGATTGAGGAAAGTGATTTTGTTTTCTCATAAAGACTTTCTCAGTAGCAGCCTGGAGTGTACATTTGTGTGGCTGGTTACCTAGTGGCCAAATGTAACTAACCTAAACGCGACACGACTCTAGTAGAACAATTTATATCAAAACTGTTGTACAAGAGTCTCGTCGCGGAGTCGCGTCGGCGTCGCGCCTGTTTGCGGGAGCCTGAACCCCTCGGAGAATAGGCCTATATCTTCGGAAGGTATAGGCAGAGTTGGTTGTTTGTCTACACACAAATACAGCAGTAAACATTCAAAGGCTGGTTTGTAGATCAATGAAATAAGGGTTTACTGCTTGATTTCGAATGTCATACGCCCGATGGCTAATTCCCCGAAGTCAGATCGAACGTCCGAATAGCCGAAATTCCATAGCATCGATGTACCACAATTTCGAATAGACATAAGATCGAGTGTCCGTTTCCCCGAAAAGCCATTGCAACGCTAGTCTTATACATCGAATGTCTATTGGCTCGATGTGCCAGTAAGTCGAAAGCTATTCTACATAAAATATTCAAGAAGAATAAAATTTGGTTTGTTTTTTATCCACATCAACAACACTAACACACAGTGATCAACATTACTAATATTTTAAGAATAAAAATGTCGAGTCGGTAACTAATAAGCAGTAGTATTAAAAGCAGTAGTGGGCCCGCGTGGTGGATTACGGCCCACTCCCTCTCACAGAGAGGAGGCCTGTGCCCCAGCAGTGAGAACATTATAGGCTGAGTATATCCCATTTTACATTCCTTTTTTTATTTTTCCTGAATGTTTTATGTAGAAGTACCTTTCGACTTCTGGCACGTCGCGCGTCGAGCCAATAGACATTCGATGGATAGGACTACCGTTGCAATGGCTATTCGGCGAAACGGACGCTCGATCTTATAGCTATTCGAAATTGAGGTATGTATATCGATGATATGGAATTTCGGCAATTCGGACGATCGATCTGATGACTTCGGGGGATTAGCCATCGGGCATATGACATTCAAAATCAAGCAGTAAACCCATGAAATAATGTGAAACTAGTTTGTAGATCAATTAACACTTCACGATGCCCAATTTGGGTTTAAGCCGCATTTATCCACGGAAACAGCCATCCTCTGCCTCAAACAGACTGTTCAGTATTATGTAAGTAGGAAAACACCTGTATATGCATGTTTTCTGGACCTCTCCAGGGCATTCGACCTTGTGTCTTACGACTGCCTATGGGAAAAGCTATCAGGTGTTAAGAACTTTCCAAGCGATCTCATTACCATGCTAAAGTATTGGTATAACAACCAATACAACTATGTGAAGTGGGCGGGTGTCCTATCGGATGCATATAGGTTGGAATGCGGGGTGAGGCAGGGGGGACTCAGCTCGCCCAAGCTTTTCAACCTGTATGTAAACGAGCTGATCTGTGGGCTCAGCAATGCCAATATCGGGTGCTCCATTGATGGACAATGCATCAATAATATCAGCTACGCGGATGATATGGTATTGCTGACCCCATCGATCAGTGCACTTAGGAGGCTTCTCTGTATCTGTGAGGATTACGCGGTGGCTCACGGCCTCAGGTACAACGCGGCGAAGAGTGAACTTTTGGTTTTTAAAGCGGGAAACAAATGTTACGACACTGTCCCACCAGTCACCCTGGGGAGCGCTCAGCTTTCCAGAGTGACGAAGTTCAAGTACCTGGGGCATTGGATCACCGATGGTCTGTCCGACGATGTGGACGTGGAGAGGGAACGCAGAGCATTGGCAGTTCGATGTAACATGCTGGCCCGTAGGTTTGCACGTTGTACAAGTGAGGTAAAAATTACACTCTTTAGAGCTTATTGCCAATCTATGTACACGTGCGCCCTATGGGTCGGCTATACAAAGAGCTCGTACAATGCTCTGCGAGTCCAATATAATAACGCCTTCAGAGTTATGTTGGGGCTACCGCGCTTTTGCAGCGCATCGGGGATGTTCGCGGAGTATGGCGTGCCGGATTTTTATGCCCTTATGCGGACACGAATAGCATCCCTGATGCGGCGAGTTCGCGATAGCTCCAACAGCCTGGTGGCTATCTTTGCCAGCAAAGTAGACAGTCCAATGATGTGGCACTGGATGACCACTCATCGTGCGTCATTTGTATATATAAAATAAGTGTTGTTGTGTATGTGTGTATCTTTTTGTGCGTCGCCTTTTGTTTTGTGTGTGTAGAATTTAAGTGATTTTTATTTTGTCTTTTGAATATGGATTTTGGTCTGAAATAAATATTATATTATTATTATATTATTATTATTAAATAATGTGACACTACTTTCTGCGCAGGCCTTCGTCCGCGTGAAATTTATTTTTAACATAAAATAAATCCTATGAGTATGACACTCGTCAATACTATAACTTCCGTTAATGAAACAATTTTCGGAATCGGTTCGGTAGTTCCGAAGATTACGCCCTACATATTATCAAACTCTTCATATATTATAGTTTATTATCTGTTGCCCACGACTTTGTGTGGGATACAGGGTGCAAAACGATGTGAAGTCCACATCCAAATGTGCCAAATTCCATCCAAATACGTTCAGCCATTTTTGCGTGAAGGCGTCACAAACAACAATAATCAAATCTGCTTTTCTTTATGATAGTAATAATGCAACATTTAAAAGTATAGATAGGTACCTTGAAGATATTAATACTACAAACCTAGCATGGAAAAAACTTAGATCCATAATTTAAAGTCCATAGAAAGTATGGAAACTGATTAGAAAAAATACTTAAGTATGTTTGATTTCCCTCGGCTCAGTCTGTTATCAAGTTGTTATAAGGTGCATTATAATTATACACACCGATTAAATCGCACGCTGATAGTGTATAATTAACCACACTCTATGTTCAATGCTCAATGATTACCAAATGTTATTTTGAATTTTCCGATTTGCAGGGAATTTCTCACTAGCACCTCGGAGTGTTGATTTATTTAGGCCAGTTGATGGCCATGGCAAAATCAACATCAAGTTTTTTTTTTTTTAACTAGGCTAAATTCAGTATTTTATGAACATCAAAATTACATAAGAAAAAATGTCCACCCTTCACCACTTCCTAGTGCTTTAGCTGGGAATGCGTGGAGCAGCAGCACAGCTGTCTGTTAAATCAGCCTACACCATTGCCACTGTTGGGACATTGGTCTACCCTGTGTGAGAGGGTCTGGGCCATAATCCACAACTTGGGTCCAGTGTAGCCATGCAGCTTGATGACAATAAGTTGGCCTTTTACAGCATGGGAATTAAACATAACTGAATGAATGTGGGTATTATTCACCTACAGTTTACCTAACTGTCTTAATTTTTTTTATATGATTTTTATTTAATGAGTGTATGTTTTAAATGCAATACCAAATGGAAGAGTTATATGGAATAATCAGACAGACTAGACGGACGGAAGGACGTCATTTAGACAGATCAGATAGCTAATCCAAGAGAATGGTGTATGTGACTTCCTACACATTTTCTAGAAGTGCACAGAACTGAGGACTTTTCATTCTTGAAGTACTCCATAATACTACAAAGTGTTACTACACTGTATCAGAATATTTCGCTCGTTGACTAAATTACAGTATTTAATTTGTTGTATCTGAGTTTCATAAGGATAGTTTAGCAATTTCATTTATTTATTTATTTAATACTTCATGCATAGAAATGTACAGAAGCGGATTTAATGCCAAAGGCATTTTCTACCTGTCGACCTTTGGGTGATGCAGAGACAATCAAACAAAGTCATTTAATATTCCGAGTGCAGATAATATTTATAAAACTATTATTCATTATATATTATTTATAGATTTTGTTTATGGCATACTGCATACTTAATAATACTGAAGTAAGACCTAGATCCTTGCATTGGTTTTAAGTACCTACTAAATAGATAACAGCATTCCAAATGTTAAAATATTGTAACAAATAATTACCTGTCTACCTGCCTTCTTTGTAAGTAAATAAATATTAGCCTTCTCATGGGAAAGTCCTCTTAGAATTTCCATGAATTTAAAATGTCCTGTCCAATATTAAAATAATTTAAGATAGTTGTTCTTAGTATTGGTTTGACAGCTACCTGAATTTTTATGTTGTAAATTGATCCAACAATGTGTTGATTATACAACAAAATAGAATTTACAATTGTTTACTAGTCCAGCTCGTGTACAATTATAGAGATCACGCCGAGTACATATAGAGCGTGGCTATTCGGCTATATTACTGTGTTAGACCAACCATACTTTCACTACCAAGTGACCAGCTACAATGACTAATTTATACATAATTGCGAGCGATATTTAGCGTATTTATAAGAACAAAGAGATTCCAGACATTTTTAAGTGAACTGTAATTTATTTGTAGTTTAAAGTTATTTTTGTGTTACCTTTTAAAGTTCTGTTGTAAGGTATCCTGTCACTAAGATAGACGTTGATTGCCAGCTTCTTCTCCGATTCCTCGCCCAACTTCTTCTCCTCACCGATGAGGTGGGCAGCAGCACCTCCTTCTCCCAGCCCTGGGATGATCCTCGACTCGTCTTCTAATATTTGCCTCTCGTACTCATCCTCAACAGGATCGGAGAAGGCCGCTTTTGCATTCCTCTTCCCGCCTCGCCACTGCTCAAACAAAGCCAAGATAGTCACCACCAAAACAACCAACAGCACCAACTTGGTCGCTTGGTAGCACTTTCGCACCGGGAAAAACACCATTGTCGTTTTATTTATTAAATTTCACGACACCGCATCATGCCGCTTTCGGCGACCGACTGATTTTGACGTTTCGATTCAACCATGTTTGTTTACCGTTTAACTTTTTAAAACAGGAAAGGCAATCGTAAACATGCTATACAGCCTAATCAGGATAGGAAACTGTTTAGTTTTTATTTCGCATTTATTTTTCCGATTTTTATTGTGGTTTTATGACAATTTGGTTTTACGGCAATTACTATTCTTGTTGGCAGTTAAAAACATAGTTTTTGCTTTGCGTTTTAATTGCAATTTGTTCATCTAGCTAATTGTATGCAATTTGCATACAATTTAAAATTGTAGTGGCTAGCTAAGCTGCGAATAATAGTGCGGTGTGGTCGGAGTGTACGTCGATGTAAGAAAGTAATATTATACTAGGTACTTAACTCATCTAGCTAGTTAGTGGTTACTTTAACTATAGTAACCCTACAGATGCACTTGACTATCCACTATGCCCGGCAAGAAATCCAGTTAGACGCCAAGGCATACCAAATTAAATAAATACATACCTATGCGCCTGTTTTCGTGCGTGATTCTGCTGACTTGGTGTCATGTAGGTAAACTGAGGTCCTTGCACTAAGTAGGCATTCCTCCCGGTAGATGCCCAGCGACATATCCTGTCATCCCGTTTAGTATTAGTACCTATTATTAGAGATGGCTGCCCCCAAAATCATTGGGTACCTACTTTCATACTTTGGGTGGGTAACTGGTACCTAGAAACTTTGACTTAGCCCAGGTTTTTTGTTCGCGAACTGAATTTTCAACGCTCTGCTTTACCAGCGCCGAGGTAGAAAATCCAAGGTTTTTTGGCCAGTATCGAAATACGCCTAAGTTGGCCACAGGATTGTTGTCGCGGCGGAACTAAGACGTACTTCGATCATCATGTGTCGTCTCTTACACTCATACTGGTGTGGCAGTTTCTTAACAAAACACGACGAACCATACTAACACGTGGGTAGGTACTATACAGGGTCACAGCGATAAGGGAGGGACAGGTTGTTATGGAGCAGCATAGGAAAGGATCGATTCTGAATTACACAAAATTGTATCTGAATGTTTAAACCCCAAATAAAAAACAGCAAGTACAGTTAGGTAATAAAAATGTGTATTATTAGTTATTTCATATCGTTAAAATTGCACATTATAAACAAAACATAATCTATTAGTGGAATGTCGACATAATCACGAAACTTACAATAAATACACAAACACACGGTTACACAACACATTCATACTGGTCCAATAATAAAACACTATAACATACATCAAAGGTTAAAATAAGTAAAACATTGTAAACTATAATAGAGAATTTGACGAGAAACATATTTTTTAGTTCATCTTACGTCATTTTTGTGGGTCGCTTCATTAATAATTTACAAAACAGGTAGACTCACTTGCACCACAGACTTTAAAAAAAAACGCTCAAAAAGGTACTGCTTTTATGTAAGTGCTAAGTTAGCGATGTCTCCACGAAACATTACATTACACTAGAATCAGTTAAACACCCGGTCTTCCGGAACGAAAATCAACACAAATCTTAGTTCAGACAGATGTCAACTCCAGTCATTGATACTACCTTCGGATAACTGAATTATCACCAGCCATTCAGCATAGCTATTCACAAGCATTCGACAGGCTATCGTAACAAAAACTACACACAGCAAACAGCTGTCGGAAGAATAGCCGAAGAATATACTTAATCTAGGCTGACAAAAATGTCAAGTTTTGGATTTCTGAACAGCAGTTAAAGCACTTCTACTATAACATTTTTCTTCAAAACAAGAGTGAATAGGCATCTTCTGGGCACGCTCGGTCCATCATAGACCTCATCAATCGCTTTCCATCAGGCGTGATCGAGGTCAAGAGCAGACCCGTTTAGTAATAAAAAATAAAAACATTGATTGTTGTTCGATTCGGTAAGTACGGGAACGTGTCCAAAGATTGTGACCAGTTATGCAGATCACTTGTCATACGTTTAATATAGACAAGTTGCTGATTTCCGTTCCAGGCGCGATGTAAGTGGGAGAAGCGCGCGAAATATAAATTTACTTGTTTTTTTTTTTTATAATTTGTAGGTGAGTGTCAGGTTGTATGTTGATTAAAATATGATTCGCGACCAAAACACTTATGTATTTACATAATTATAATCATTATAATCACCAACACAACCTTTCAGTTAATTTAATCCCAAGAATTATAGAAGAGAGAATGATTATTGATTGAAGATTAAAGGCACTTAGTGGGGCTTGTATAGATGATTTTAATGATTATAATTGTGTAAAGCCAGTTTTGTTTCGATTGTGAATCATATTTTAATCAACATACAACCTGACTGCAAACTGGAAAATAATAAGAATTTCGCGGTTTTAGCGCATCCACCTTAATCGGTTGAAGGACACTGAACAACCTACTCTGTCCGTCTGTGGGCGTTCATTGTCCCTCCAAGTGTTAAACACTCGTACATCTATCAGCACTTTAAAAATAAAATATAATTCCCATCATCTTGATTAATTTATATACAAACAACTTAATTCATTATTTTTCATTGTGATTTTTCTTTTATTCAACTGACAGAGTATATTTACACTAAGTACACGATAACAATTTTACTAACTAGAGTCACATTTTGACCATATTTGTATTCCAGTCTTTCCATAGTTAATTTACATCTGAAAGCAAACTTATTGCAATGAGAATACAGATCACTGTGATTTTGACAGTGACTCAAAAACAAGGTAAAATAACTGTTAAAGGACTGTTTATCAATGGGGATGATTCTGTTGTGCGCCAACTAAACTTAATTTAGGCTATTGCTATCTTTTTCCTTCTAATCAAACAAGAAAGAGACGGAAATAAATAAGAGCTGTACAATTTAGTTGAACTAAGACATCATGCTCAAAATCACGCCAAACTGAAGGCAATCGAGTCGTAAATTTGACATTTTTAAAGCGTCACTTGTATTTTTCTTTCGCGGTTTGTCAGTAAGCGACAGCAGCATTTCAGTTTAGGTGGTGAACAAAAGAATCGACACCAATGTTGGTTTAATTTCATTCACTATAGTTTCATCCATTAATCACCATTATTTTTTGTTTGTCAAGGCACGATAGTTAATCAAACCTTCACAAACAAACAAACATGATTACTCCATTTAATTAACTACTCCACGTCAGCAACTCATTCATTAAGTACATCTTGTGCCCACATCGTCCCCTCACTTCCCAGCTTCACTATTAACGTTCTTGCACGTCTCCCTGAACAGGGCATCCAAGGAACTCTGTTGAGCTTTCGATAACTTAGCTCCCTTCATGTCTAAAACTTTATGGAACTCAGCCACGGTGCACTCCGGCAGTAACTGCACGAACTGCGCCACAAAACCTTCCAAGTTGCCGTCTAAAGGAGCCATTACCAATTTCAGTATCATTTCCGCTTTCGTCATTAGCTTAATCACGACTTTAGTATAAGTCGCAGGCGCCGGCCGACGGACATCAGATCCTATAGAAGGCAGCTCCAACAAGGCAGTTTTCAACATATGTGTGTCTAGAAGCAACTGTTCGGAGCCTACCGTCGAAATTGGCTTACATTTGTAAATATTCTGAATGAATTTTGGAATGAAAGAATTCGCGAAACGAATACAGAATTGGGTGAAATATTTTCGAGAAGATGATAAGTTGTCTCTGAGATTTGGAACTGTGTTTTTGAGGTGCATGATAATTTGTGTGACGTAAGAGCTCTGGTCTCCTACATTGTCGAAGTGTAGCCAGGATATCTTGGTCATGGCCTGGAGGGCTGGCTCGCAGGCCAGCTCCAGGTCTTGCTCCAGCAGCTGGATGCAGTTGCTGATGATCTTGTGGAACAGGTCCTGTTCTGGAGTCATGTCTATCTTATCTGCAAGGCCGGGGGATACCTGCAATAAGAAATAATAATATTTATGTAACGTTATACGTATTTGAAAGACCTGCACAAAGGCGAACATAAAGCTAAAGAAATTGGCATTTTCTACAAATGTATGTTTGCAGAGGCACAACATAATAAATTGCAAACATGACATGATGGGACTATAGCGGGTGGAGTATCTGGGTGTTCACTCATCCTCCATAGAATAGGGAGGATCCTCCGAGGCGTTGTGTCGGGCTACCGCCCGCCGGTAGATGTCGGCACTTTGTATAGTACGCTACACAATCAGCCTATAATGTCCCCACTGCTCGGACACAGGTCTGCTCTCTGTGAGAGTGCGTGGGCTGCACGTGGGCTGCACCACGCGGGCCCAGTGCGGGTTGGTAGACGTTACATGTCTTCGCAATACGGTATTTTACTCTATACGAGAAAAAATCTAAAAATATATTATTGAGATAGCTTAGGCAAAATGCAGTCGGAAAATGTTAGTTTTAGTTCATGAAACAACAAAATAAATTTTAAAATACAATTTGAAGATTTCAGTTTTTTTAATCTGTTTTTGAACACCATGAAATAGTAGCCGCCATGTTATTTCGTCATACGGCATGTCAACTGAGCAACTTTGTACTTTTATTATTTTCGTAACCAAAGTAATTTTTATTTAAATAATATTTTGCATTCAGGAACAGAAAACCAACGATAAGTAGAAAAATAACTCATTTTTTTTATAATAAACAATTGTCATACAAAATATCAGCGCATTTGTTTTTAGCAAACTGACGTCATACCCACAGCAATATGGCGTCTACTGCGTCAAGCGTTTTCGTCAAATTACGCGCGAAATTTGAAAATGTAAAATTTAAATGCATATTTATTGCACTAATCGCTTAAATAAAAATGTTCTGTTTTTTAGTGGTTTATTGGCACACTGGAATCTAATTAAGACACTTTTCAAAAACGAGTGTAATACCGTATTGGTTCTAGAACATGCCGGTTTCCTCACGATGAGATGAAGGAAACTTCGCCGTTTTGAGAGCATGGCAGGTTTTAAAGTATTCTTTAAATTTTTAGTAAATAGTTAAGTTATTGTGTTTACAACACGACCATCGAACCTTTTCCTTGAGCTTCTGCTCCAAGTGTATGGTGGTCTCCAGGCAGTACTCGGCCGTCGTGATCACGCTCGTGATCTTCGAGATCTCTTGTTTAGTGTACCTGTAACGTGAGACGAATGGTTGGAAGATAATTTGTTAACGAATTGTTGAGATTTGTATCAAAAAATGGTCTACTAACGCCATCTAGTTCCTTAACTGATAGACTTAATGATTGAATGAGAATATATACTTTTACTTTTACTACTGTGCCAGCATCACCAAAAAAGCGTTTCATTTATAGGTTATGGGCCCAGACCCACGAAATAATAGTAGTAAAAGTGAATAAATAGTGATTTCCTTAGATTCAAAGTGGTTAGAAGTTGATAGCTACGTGTTATTTAGTTTGTGCAAGTAAATACTGCAAAATGACAACGAACTATCTTCTCAACGTTCCCAAGTTGAAAGGGAGGGAAAACTACAACGAATGGACTTTCGCCGCGGAGAACTTTCTTGTCCTAGAGGGTATGTTGCATTGCATAAATCCAGTTGCTGGGAAGACTATAGAAGCCGCAGAAGATGCGAAAACTAAGGCAAAACTTATCATGACTATAGACAGTGCGTTATATGTGCATATTAGAGACGTAAAAACTTCGTTAGAACTATGGAACAAGCTGAAGGCATTATTTGATGATTCAGGATTCACAAGAAGAATATCGTTACTGCGTAATCTGATCTCAATACGCCTTGAAAATTGTGTGTCTATGCAGTCGTACGTAACGCAAATAGTCGAAACGGGCCAAAAGCTAAGAGGGACAGGATTTAAAATCAACGACGAGTGGATCGGATGTTTGTTGCTCGCAGGACTAACTGAAAAATTCATGCCGATGATAATGGCCATTGAACATTCCGGCATTAACATTACAACGGACGCCATTAAAACGAAACTCATGGATATGGAAACGGAAGTGAGTGGTGGTGAACAATTGAATGAAGTTAGCAATGCATTTGCGAGTGGCGCGCAGAAATGGCAACATAAGAAAAATAATAAATCGTCTGTGGCCAGCGGGCATAAACAAGGACAACCACAACCAAAACAAAATGTCAGCGCCAAAAGTCATGTCAAATGTTACCGGTGTAAACAAACGGGGCATTATAAAAACCAGTGTCCAAACACCGATAATTCCAACAATAATACAAAAGAACCGCAACGTAAACAGACAAACGCGTTCAGTGCAGTGTTCTTGAGTGGCCAATTTGGGAAATATGACTGGTATATAGATTCTGGCGCGAGTATGCATTTATCTGGTAATGAAAGTTGGATCGTAAATGCTGAGTACAATAAAATTAAGGAAATATGTGTTGCTAATAGTGAGAAACTACAAGTATCATGTTCCGGCGATGTAACCATTGTAACAAAAACTGATAAATGTGAATTTGAAGTTTTAGTGAAGAATGTTTTATGTGCTCCGGGGTTGACTACTAACCTCTTATCAGTGAGCCAGTTAATAAAATCCGGCAATAAAGTTCAGTTCACATCAGATGGCTGTCATATATTTAATAATAACAATGAACTGGTGGCTACAGCTGTATTAAACAATGGTGTATACAAGTTGAATGTACCTGACAGTGTATTATCTAATCTAGCTGTCTCAGGGAATACATGGCATCGCAGATTGGGTCATGTAAATAGTAAATACATAAATAAAATGACAAATGCAGTTGATGGAATGAACATACAAACAAAAGTCGATATTGATAAATCATCATGTACCATATGCTGTGAGGGAAAACAGTGTCGTCTTCCTTTCCCTAATGAAGGTTCTAGAAGTAAGGAACTACTTCATTTAGTTCACACTGATATTTGTGGACCTATGGAGCAAGAGTCACTAGCGGGTTCCAGATATTTCATTCTCTTTATTGATGATTTCAGTCGAATGATATTTATATATTTCATCAAACATAAAAGTGAAGCACTCAGATGTTTTATAGAATTTAAAGCTAAAGTAGAGAAGCAGAGTAATAAGAAAATAAAAATATTGAGAAGCGACAATGGTCGTGAATATTGCAATAAAGAATTTGATTCATACCTCAAAAAGGAGGGTATTATTCATCAAAGGAGTAACCCCTATACTCCTGAACAAAATGGTTTGTCAGAGAGGAATAATCGCACAATAGTTGAGAAAGCTAGGTGCTTATTATTTGATGCTAATTTAGGCAAACAGTTCTGGGCAGAGGCGACCAACACCGCAGTATACTTACAAAACCGTACTGTATTACCTGCCTTGAATGACGAGACTCCATATACAGTCTGGACTGGGTGTAAACCAGACATTAGTCACTTGAGGATATTCGGAAGCAGCGTGATGGTCCATACAGCTAAAGAGAAGCGGCAAAAATGGGACAGAAAATCTGAGAAGCAGATATTAGTAGGCTATCCAGATGACATCAAAGGTTATCGAATATATAATCCCAGAACAAAAAATGTGACTACAAGCAGAGATGTCATTATCGTTGAAGATGTAAAGAAGCCAGAGGTCAGCATACCAATTAATGTAAGGGGAGAAAACTCAGATTCAGTGGGGGACACATCGGATAAAGATACACCAAGTTACGGAGATGTTAGTAGTGGTGAGGATACATTTATTACAGAAACATCAGATGTATCTTACATTCCTAGTGATCATGAAGATGACTGTGAATCACCTGAACCATATGATCGACCTGTTAGAACCAAAAGGAAGCCAGAACGATATGGGATGTCTAACATGTGTGTTCCTGAAGAAGTCTTTGATGATGCAAGCGGAATAACCCTGGCAGAAGCATTACAAGGGCCAGAGAAGGACCAGTGGTTAATGGCAGTGAAAGAAGAACTTAAGTGTTTTGATGACAACAATGCGTGGGAGCTAGTGGACATGCCGACAGATGGTAAAACTGTAGTGAAGTGTAAGTGGGTGCTGCGAAAGAAACTTGACAATGATAATAGTGTTCGTTACCGTGCCCGTTTAGTTGCCAAGGGCTACATGCAGAAGCAAAATATGGACTATAAAGAGACATTTTCGCCTGTGGTTAGGCATTCAACTCTAAGAATGTTGTTTGCATTATCTGCTAAGCTTGGTTTAGATGTTACACACCTTGATGTCACTACAGCATTTTTGAATGGGGAACTTGAGGAGACAATTTATATGGAAACACCAGAATGCTTATTAGATGGTCAAACTAATATTAATAAGGTACTTAAATTAAAAAAAGCTATTTATGGGCTGAAGCAATCCTCAAGGGCCTGGTACAAGAAGGTTGACAAGTGTCTTATTGAAATTGGTTATAAACGCTCCAAGTTAGAACCATGTTTATATATAAGAAATGAAGATAGTAAAAGGACAATAGTAGCACTCTATGTGGATGATTTTTTTTGTGTTTTCTAATAATAATGTGGAATGTAATCATTTAAAAAATGTGTTAGCTTCTAATTTTAAAATAAAGGATCTAGGACAGGTCAAAAATTGCTTAGGTATGTCAGTAAATATTGATAAAGTCAAAGGTACAGTTACATTAAGCCAAGAGAATTATGTTAACCAGTTGCTGAATAGGTTTAACATGGCAGATTGTAATGTAGTTAAAACACCTTTAGAGACTAAGTTGAATATAAAGTTAACAAATAATCATTGTGATAGTCAGATACCTTATCAGCAGCTTATTGGTGGACTTATGTACTTAGGAGTACTAACAAGACCTGATATAGCATTTTCTGTAAATTATTTAAGCCAATTTAACAATTGCTATAATCAGGAAACCTGGTCATATGCTAAACGAATTTTAAAATATCTCAAGAAAACAAAACATTTTGGATTAAAATATAGCAAATGTGGTAATTCCAAATTAGTAGGATACGTTGATGCTGATTGGGGGAATAATATTATAGACAGGAGGTCTTATACAGGTGTATGTTTTAAGCTGGCTGGCAGTGTTATTTCATGGGAGGCAAAAAAACAAAGAACAGTTGCACTCTCCAGCTGTGAGGCTGAATACATGGGAATAACAGAGGCTTGTAGGGAGGCTATTTATTTAATTAATTTGTCAAAAGAAATTGTAGATGAATCATATATTGTTACTTTGTATAATGATAACCAGGGTGCAATTAAGCTGTCCTCAAGTAATCATTTTAATAAACGAACAAAGCATATAGACATACGCTACCATTTTTGTAAGGAATGTGTGGATAATAATATTGTAGAATTAAAATATTTAGAAACAGCTGAGATGCCAGCTGATCTGTTCACAAAAGGTTTAAGTGATGTTAAGCATTATTATTTTATGCAATTGTTAGGCATACAAGTTGTTAAAATGTAAGACCTATATTATTTTGATAAGTGGGGGTGTTGAGATTTGTATCAAAAAATAGGTCTACTAACGCCATCTAGTTCCTTAACCGATAGACTTAATGATTGAATGAGAATATAATATACTTTGAGTACTGTGCCAGCATCACCAAAGAAGCGTTTCATTTATAGGTTATGGGCCCAGCACGCTTCCACTGTTATAGTTACTTTAGTTCTTATTTATTTTAGAGTTCTTATTTGGCCAAATGTGGGAGTATCTATTTAATTTACGCCAGCCTAACCTGTCGGAGAATACAGGCGTGATGTTACATCTGTTTACGTAGATTTTTTTATTTTTCCATGAGAGTCCGGCGGCAGTGGCAATAGGCTCGTACCAAACTATCTGGGACTTACACATGACAGGTCCGACGAGGGAGAACAATGAATCAACCTCTACCTACCCTTGTATGATCTATAGAAGATCAGTAAAACCCAAGTATAAACTAAATTAAAGAGTAAAACCCTGCAACCCGACCTGCTTAGTTGTCACCGTGTTATTATAACTGTACAGAGCGAAAGGCTAATTCCCGTAATTAAAAACTTTTAAAATCTAGTCGCAATGTCATCTCAGCGACAATATTGTTAAAAACTTGTCAAAAATGAGGGTAAAAAAATGCATTTTTGACAGATTGTGATTAGAATGCGAACGTTCTTAAAAATGCGGGAGTTGTAACTTCGAGCATACCTGGTGTATCTGTTGTCACTGTTCTCATCCCGCAGCAACGTGTGCAGGTTGGTGACGATGCTGGGCACTCCCAGCGGGAGACATACCTGGTGTATCTGTTGTCACTGTTCTCATCCCGCAGCAACGTGTGCAGGTTGGTGACGATGCTGGGCACTCCCAGCGGGAGACATACCTGGTGTATCTGTTGTCACTGTTCTCATCCCGCAGCAACGTGTGCAGGTTGGTGACGATGCTGGGCACTCCCAGCGGGAGACATACCTGGTGTATCTGTTGTCACTGTTCTCATCCCGCAGCAACGTGTGCAGGTTGGTGACGATGCTGGGCACTCCCAGCGGGAGACATACCTGGTGTATCTGTTGTCACTGTTCTCATCCCGCAGCAACGTGTGCAGGTTGGTGACGATGCTGGGCACTCCCAGCGGGAGGCCGGACGCCGCGCCGTTCCGCGGCAGGCTGCCCTGGAGGACTGAGGACGCGTACTCGCGGAGGTATTTTTGGAAAACGCCGGCTAGTTCTGTGGAGGAGATATGGGAAGATCTACTTGAAAAAATACTCAAATCGATAGAATATTGAACCTCAAATAGTGGACATACATTTTTTTTTACAAAAGAGATGACATAATTGCCGGAAAGTAAGTTATAATAAAACCCTGTTTTACGAAAGGCTGCCTCGTTAGTCCAGCGGTGACAACGCGACAGTGGTAGATTCACTGATTTTTTCCTGCGTAACACACGTAACAATAGGAATGACTTTCGCCAGTTCAACAACATTCATTGCGTTATTTACGTCATCAAATTTTTCGAGCACATGAAGTAATGCATTAGCAATATCTGGGTCAGGACCAAATTTTTGACGGATACAGACACACTATGGTGTCCGATTCGAAAGTAACAAAAAATTGCGTACATAACATGCCTTGTAATAATTTTGAATATTTGCTAATAATATCTTAATATATTGTATACAGTATCATTCATTAAATAACTAATTTCGTTGCTTAATTTCTTTATAAAAAACGTAATACCGAACTCGGTGTCTTTTTACGCCATATAAAATACGCATGTCCTTGCTTGTCTACCTAAGAATATTTTTGCCGATGTTTTTTTGAAAAGTAAGGTAGCACTCATAATTTAGTATTAGTAAAGCCTTATGAACACTAGTAATCGTTTTTGTAAATAATAGCACAATAACCATCATTATTTTAGTTTTTACAAGTAATATTACATGCATCCCAAAATTATTTCCGTTGTAATACTCCTGTTGTGCGATACCGTCATTTCGAAAACTAGAAACCTAGATAGAAGTTTCTTGAATATTTAGTAAGGCAAACTTTGGCTTCAAGTACTGGCCATAAAATTTCGGAATAACGCCATGTTGTTTTACTGTCATTTAAGCATTTTGTTTGTATCATTAGCGCGTGTCGTTAAAATTTTGTAACTTTAGGTGAGTATAATAATATTTTTTTTAACGATTTTCGGTAAATTGAATTATAATTATGCGTCCTTTTTAAATTTACTATTAAAAGGGGCGTAGAAATGTTCGATTGGTGGTTAAATTTGTGAATTGTTGCAAGTTTTAGGTTACGTCGTGAAGAATTTTTATTCAATTGTGCGATTAGTAACACGAAATTGTGCGACGTGTTACAAGGGAATTTTCTAAAGGTATGTTTACAATAATTCTAATCTCATTAGGTACCTATGTAAGTATATGACTCGAATTATTGTTTAAATATTTATACATATTTTTTAACTGACTGCGCCAGAGCCGAAAAGGAGGGTAATGTTTTTAGTTGGTATGTTTTGCCTTCATAGATGCTGCATACCAGCAATAGCAACCGCAACACATGTGCATGTATTAAGCATTCCAATTTGACTTTAAATAATGTAAGGATTTTGTTATTGTTTTTTAGTGTAAGAAAAAACAAATTTGTGTTTTGAATTCTATTTGAACGTTTAGATACTTGTTACTGGTTTGTACTTATTATTACTTTATACTTAATAAAAATTATCGGAATATAATATAATTTTATTTATTTAATACACTCACCTATAATCTTCCGACTATTTACACAAACCCTAATAATTCTATTGTGCTACATTTATTTTCCAGTGTGATACATTCCGTTGTGATTTCCGTTGTGCGATTACGTCAAAAATTTGGTCCTGACCCATCTGTCAAAATGATTCAGATTCTGATCAATAGTGTTGTTACGCAGTTAGGGTGCTGGGGTCTGTCTCGTAGTTAATAGTGTTGTTACGCAGTTAGGGTGCTGGGGTCTGTCTCGTAGTTAATAGTGTTGTTACGCAGTTAGGGTGCTGGGGTCTGTCTCGTAGTTAATAGTGTTGTTACGCAGTTAGGGTGCTGGGGTCTGTCTCGTAGTTAATAGTGTTGTTACGCAGTTAGGGTGCTGGGGTCTGTCTCGTAGTTAATAGTGTTGTTACGCAGTTAGGGTGCTGGGGTCTGTCTCGTAGTTAATAGTGTTGTTACGCAGTTAGGGTGCTGGGGTCTGTCTCGTAGTTAATAGTGTTGTTACACAGTTAGGGTGCTGGGGTCTGTCTCGTAGTTAATAGTGTTGTTACGCAGTTAGGGTGCTGGGGTCTGTCTCGTAGTTAATAGTGTTGTTACGCAGTTAGGGTGCTGGGGTCTGTCTCGTAGTTAATAGTGTTGTTACGCAGTTAGGGTGCTGGGGTCTGTCTCGTAGTTAATAGTGTTGTTACGCAGTTAGGGTGCTGGGGTCTGTCTCGTAGTTAATAGTGTTGTTACGCAGTTAGGGTGCTGGGGTCTGTCTCGTAGTTAATAGTGTTGTTACGCAGTTAGGGTGCTGGGGTCTGTCTCGTAGTTAATAGTGTTGTTACGCAGTTAGGGTGCTGGGGTCTGTCTCGTAATTAATTTAGACAAAGCAATTAAATCTATTACTAAATTGTCATGTTTGACAACTTCATGTATGTTCAACTCTCATACATTTAACACAAGTCATTACACGCGTGCGCACGTTACATGTTGTTGTAACACGCGCGTGTCGTCCGGCACGTGCTAACAGTGCACTTATGTTGATAGACTCGCGCTATACACTGGTGTGTGACTTGTGCTCGTTATACAGCCACCAGTTATATAACATCACGTTTGTATTTCTTGAAGGGGTAGGCAGAAGTATACAGGGTGGAATTTTGGAAGCGTACCTGGAGGGAAAGTACTCTAAATACTAAAGACAGCAAATTATATTCAAAGGAAACATTCCTTTATTTTTAAAAAGAAACAAAACTGCATTTAAACATTTTTGAAAATACGTTTGCCACACCCAGGAATCGAACCGACTATAAATCCGAAAAAATAGCATCCTGTCCTTTTATGGCACCAATCGATAGGGTCCATCATAAGGATCAAATCTCTCTAGCAAACATGGTAAATTAAATTAAACAAAAACCAGGAATTCTAAACTTATTTTATTCGAACAACAAAAAAAACGAATAAATTAATTAAATAATTGCTCGAAATGAGCTCCATTTTCTCGGATGCACAAATTCATTCTTTTAAAGAAATAATTTTGAGTAACTTTTAGTAGCATGTTGTGGTGAATATTGAAAATTGTATTGTAAACCTCAGTTTTTAGCTCGTTTACAGTTGTAAAGGATTTTTGGTAAATTTGATTTATTACATATCCCCATGAAAAAATTCTAAAGGGGTGAGATCTGGAGATCTCGCAAGCCATCTGGTTGTGCCGTTTGTACCAATCTAGGTATTAAAATGGTTAAAATAATAAATTTGTGCATCCATTAAAATAGAGTTCATTTCGAGCAACGAATTAGTTAATTTGATCGTTTTTTTCGTTCGAATAAAATAATTTTAGATTTCCTCGTTTTCGTTTAATTTAATTTACCATGTTTGCTAGAGAGATTTGATCCTTATGATTGACCCTATCGATTGGTGCCATAAAAGTACAGGATCCAATTTTTTCGGATTTTAGTCGGTTCGATTTCCGGGTGTGGCAAACGTATTTTCAAAAATCTTTAAATGCAGTTTTGTTTCTTTTTAAAAATAAAATAATATTTCCTTTGAGTAAAATTTGCTGTCTTCAGTATTTAGAGTACTTTTCCTCCAGGTACGCTTCGAAAATTCCATCCTGTATAGTATCAGACACATTTAAGTTCTATGGCAGGGCCTTAAAAGAGCAAAGCGTAAGGGAGTGAGGGGCTTGTGGCTGCGTAATAAGAGCCGCGAGTAGCCACGAGTAGGTCGAGCAGGTGGATGGGTGACCATTGTTATACACCAACACCTGAGGGTAAAAGCACGCTAAGCCGCCCGCCCGGATGTCATTCGTAGATCGTATTCGTAGATCTTTGACAGTCGTTACGGGTCGTCAGAAGCCCGAAAGTCTGACAACCAGACTTACCAAGGGGTATCGTATTACCCAGTAACTGGGTTGTATAAGTCAGATAGGCATTCGCTCCAAGTAAAATACTGGTATTCAGCTGCTTCCGGTTAGACTGGAAGCCGACCCCAACATAGTTGGGAAAAGGCAGGCAGATGATGATGGTGAGGAGCACCTTATAATGTGATTCTGGATTGCTTTTGAATATTGCTCAAAGGAAAAACTCAATCGCGCTTTAACCGATCTTGGGATCAAATCTAGCCGGAGACGCGCGAGTCTCCGCCGCACATACATAGATTTTAATGATTTAGGCGGCCAAAATTATTTTTGGGGTTATTTTAGTTCAAAGTTCAATTAAAATAAAGAAAATGTATATATTTATAAAAACATACATATATTTTTCAGGTTATAAAGAATATTAATATATAACAGAGCTATATTCACTAAAAAATACAAATGAATGGAAACAGAAATTAACAAGTTTTCTTTAAATATAAAATTACATTAAAAATCGGTATCTTCAGGTCCAGATGTCTCTACTGACTCTGTGTTTGGGTCAGCAGGTAATAAAAGTTTAACCGTTTCTGGTAGAAATGCGTTACGTGAAGGTTTTCTTATTTTTCTCAAGCAACTAATGAAGGGACCTGAACTTAACAAAAGCCTATAATATACATCTAAGTTACATTCTTCCCTAGAAAGAAAATACATAAGAAAATCTTTTTTTTAAGTCTTCTTTAGCCTCTTTGTTGTGCCCATAGCGCATAAGGAGAAAATTCTCATAATAGTCAAGTTTTTCATTTAAAGTTGGTAAATTTTGACTCTCTAGTTGGCCAAATATGTATTGACGAGTCACTACTTTAGTACCCAAGGTAGTAGGTAGACCTGAAACAAATAAAAAACAATTTTAATACAAAATATCGCACACTCAATATTTCCTATATTTGACTAAGAGCCTTTCAAAAGAGCTTAGCTCAAAAAAGCGCGATTTTGCGCGGCTATTTCTTATGGAATTAGTTAGTTACATATATGAACTATATACTATAATGAAAATTATTACAAGGACGGACTCCTAAGTACATTAAAAAGGCACTCGAATTTAAATATATCTAAAAAAAAATATTTTGGACAGATTGATGTCTGTCGTGTTAAAAATGAATGACAGAGAATGTTCATTAAATTTTTCTGTAACGAAAATAAATTGTTCTTACCTCTATTATCGCAATCCATCACAGTTAAAACAGAAATATTAGCTTGAAATGAATAACGCACTTTGGAAAGTTATAAGTTTAGGAGAGCGCCGAGACCCGACATGTACACACTTGCTCACTATCGAATTCCGACTGATCAAAGTTGACTCCCGCGCTTCAAAGGCGGGGGGAGGGGATGTTATATTGTACATAGAACTGTTGACTCACCAATTGTATAGATACCTTACCATTATATTGATTTAAAAAAAATACTTTTGGCCGTCTAAATCATTAAAATCTATGTATGTGCGCCGTGGAAACATTATAATACGTGTTATGGCAAGCTTTGGTTTCCTACCAAAAAAGATCGTAATTTACCACTTACGCGACGTCAGAAGTGACGATTCACAGCAAAACTTAAGCTTCAGTAAAACACAAATCAGTAGTAGCCAAATTATAAGCTGTACATAAATTGCTAGCGACTCGCTAACAAGAAGTGTGCTCGATGTGATTTTCCATCGGGAAACATGACGAAATTTCACACAAACTTTCATCCCCCTATTTAACCTTTTTAGAGGACGATTTTTTTCAAAAATCCTTCGTTGGTGCTCACTTTCGCTTTAATAAGGAGCTCTTGTGTAAAATTTCATGCATTTGTAGACCCAGCGGTTTAGGCAGTGCGTTTTCTCTCAGTGAATTTAAAAAAATTATTAAGGTGAATGCGCAGCTGAGCCCGCTAAAAAATTGACGATTGAATATTGTTATACAGTAAATCATATCATTCCTACAGTCGCGAATTATATTTTGATCAACATACGACGTAAAACAGAGCTGCAATTTGCAAACAACCAAAGACACTTTGAATTTGACGCGTTCAACTGCGCATTTACCATAAGTAAGTGTGGGTGATTTCTATAACAGCTGTAATTTTGAGGCACCATTGTCTAATAAAACCAATGCTTTAGTGGTAGTAGAATATATTGGTACACTCACCCAGCATAGGCTCCCCGGTGGTGAGCCTGGCGCACTGCACGAGGCACTTCTTGTAGAACAGGAACAGGTCGGCGCACGACGCGATGACCGCGCCCCCTGCGCCCCCCGCCCCCGCGCCCCCGCCGCCTGATGATGACGAGCTCTTGGCGTCCTGCAACATTAAGAGAATGGCCACCCCTTAAATGGAATCCTTTAAACTCCTCACCTCACCACATCCCCTGCTAGTCCTAGTTTGGCCAAAATCAACAACTGAGGCCCGCTAGCACCACAGCACCGTTTTAAGATGAAATAGACAGTTCTCTCTCTCTCTGCCTAGCTTTGGGGTCGGCTTCCATTGTAACCGGATGCAGCTGAATACCACTATTTTACATGGAGCGACTGCCTATCTGTCCCCCATAACCTAGTTCTTGGGTAAACAGACAGTAACAATGTTTTAAATACGTGCTTTAAATACGCGGCCCTTCATTTCAGCCGAAAGACGTCCACTGCTGGACATAGGCCTCCCCCAGACTCCTCCACTTCGACCTGTCTTGTGCTTCCCACATCCAGAGGATTCTCACAGCCTTCACAAGGTCATCGGTCCACCTTGTGGGAGGCCTTCCCACACTAGGTTTTCCGGTACGCGGTCGCCACTCCAGAACCTTTCGGCCCCATCGGCCATCTGTTCTGCGAGCAATGTACCCTGCCCACTGCCACTTAAGTTTGCCAATTCTTCGGGTTATGTCGGTTGCCTTGGTTCTCCTGCGGATCTCTTCATTCCTGATTCAATCACGTAGGGAAACTCCGAGCATAGCCATTGCCCTTTGGGTGACTTTAAGCCTTCTGATAAGGCCCATTGTGAGCGACCACGTTTCTGTACCATAGGTCGTCGCTGGCAACACACACTAGTCAAAGACTTTCGTCTTGAGACACTGCGGTATTTGGGACCAGAAGTTATTACGAAGCTTCTCGAACGCTACCCAGCCTAGTCGGATTCGACGATTGACCTCTTTCTCGAAGTTGGACCTACCTAACTGGACCGTTTGTCCTAGGCAAACATACTCGTCCACAACTTCGAGTGTAGCGCCTCCGATCGTCATGAGAGTGCATGTTACATGGGCATTTGATATGACCTTTGTCTTGTCCATGTTCATTTTAAGACCCAGTCTTTCGGACGCTCTACTGAGGTCATCGAGCATTGCACTGAGGTCCTCCATGGTCTCAGCCATGACAACTATATCATCGGCAAACCGAAAGTGAGTAATGTACTCGCCATTGATGTTGATGCCAGCTCCTTTCCAATCCAGATCCTTAAAGACATCGTCTCCCTGTCTCACACCTCGCTGCAGAAGGATAGGTTTCGAAGTCTGGTCTTGGAGTCGGACTGACATAGTGGCGTTTTCATACAGACACTTCAGCACCTCGATATACCGATAATCGATCTGGCACCGTTGAAGAGACTGCAGTACAGCCCATGTCTCGATCGAATCGATGGCTTTTTCGTAGTCCACAAACGCTAAACATAGAGGCAGGTTATACTCTTCAGTCTTCTGTATAACCTGCCGCAGCGTATGTATGTGGTCTACGGTGCTAAATCTTTTACGGAATCCGGCTTGTTCGGGAGGCTGGAAGTCGTCAAACTTGCGCGCGAGACGGTTCGTGATGACTGTCGAAAAAAGGTTTGAAGACATGGCTCAGAAGTGGGTGTCCCCTTGTTTCGCAGACAGAAATTTCATGTAATTTCGTTTTCCAGAAAATGTTGCATATAATATTTGGTCCTTGTATTTTTATTTCGAATATTATTGTTTCAAAGACTTGAGTGAAACAAAAATATTTGATAGAGACACTATTCAATGAATTTTTAATCACATTTTTTTGTTTAACAAGCTTATCAAACAGTAGAATTATTTTTTAACGAATGTTGTTTGTTCGGTGTATTTTTCCATGGTATTTTATTTAACGAATTAAAATATTATCTTAAAAAGTCAATATGTTGTGCAACAAAAGTTAGTGACTTTACTAGCACAGAGATCGGAGCTTACATCGGAGATACAGCACAGACATGGCCGAGAATGCGGCACAGCAAGGCGTAATGTGTCGCAATAAATGCTGTCACAGAGCTGGTATCGCTTTACCTGTGACTGTCTCTTTATAAAACTTGATGTTCCATATTTCCCGGGTACTGGTAGTTTAAAGTACTAGAACTCTTTGTGAAGGAACTCATCTTGGGAAGTATTACAACAATACCTGTCAGTTATCTTTTTTGTCACATTTTTTATAAAATATTTTATTATGGCGAAAATAACATGATTATACTTTTAACATCGAACTTAATTTTCATACTTCGGCATCACCAAAACATAGACGAAATCGAGCGGCCATTGTTGATTACATCTTTGGAATTTTTGAAATTGAAATCAGAAATCAGAAAGCTTTATTTGTAAACATAGGTCAAATTACAATAGTTTGCGAGATGTTACAGATAGGTAGATCCTCCATGTTTTGCCCAAAGGCGTACAAATATATTTAATTACACAAATACATTGTCGAATTTATATAAAAACAATATTAATAGGTACATGCATATCAATACAAATTGCAGAAAATAGAATAAATTTCATTACATGTCAAATAGAATAAAGTTACATGCCATAATAATGCTAATTAATGTCAAATAAAATTCTAAATCGTCAAAATAGGTGAGATTATGTAAAATTTTCTGAAGCAGTAACCATAGAATTGTCGTCCAAATATTCCTGTAGTGAGTAATAGCATTTATTTATCAATATTCTTAATAGTTCTGTTTTAAAATGGTCCAGACTTAGCGTTTTTATTTTTTCAGGTAGTTTGTTAAATATTTTTATGGCCATACAGAAGGTACTTTTATTCATTAGTGCAGTTTTGCCATAGGTCACTTCGAGTTCTGACTTATTTTTATCGCGTAATTTTCTATAGTAACTTTTAGTAGCTATTTTGTATGATGAAATGTTAGATTTTACGAACATATTTGTTTCGTATATGTACAGCGATGGCAAGGTAAGAATTTTTAGACTTGTAAAGAATGGTTGACAACTGTCTGTGCTTTTAAGGCCACACATAGCTCTGACACATCTTTTTTGGGCTCTAAATACGAGTTCTCTATCAACTGAATTGCCCCAGTATATTACGCCATATCTGAGTGTTGATGCAACATAGGCGTGATAGGCTGTAAGTACGGATTCTAGGCTCACTATTTTTGATAGTTTATAAAGAGCATAGGTAAATTTATTTAGCTTTTTACATACTTCGTCTGTCTGGGGTCTCCAAGTCAAATTGTTGTCGATGTTAATACCAAGAAATTTTGTAGCAGTAGTTGATTCTATTTTTGTCCCTAAATAGCTAATGTCAAAAATTGTATTTGGTATTCTTTGATAAAAATGCATAATTTTGGTCTTTTCTAAGTTTACAATTAGATTATTGTTGTCAAGCCATGTTATAATTCTATTTAATGTCATTTTTATTTCATTTTCATAAGTATTGACTGACTGATGTGTATAATTATGTATGATGTAGGCACGCGAGATGTTTCAGCTTTGTCTCTTGATGCCCCTGGTATTGTAGATGTCCAGAGTCAGCGGTAACCACTTACCGTCAGGTACTGTATCACTCACCTGGGCAAATCAAATCCATCAGCCCTAAGCAGGCGTCTATTAGACCGATCCACGCGGATCCTGACGCAGCGCTGACGGACCTGACCCTTCCATGTCCAGCTCTCACGCTGTATCACTCACTTGAACAAACCGATCCATGAGCTCAGCCAGGTTGGTGTCTAGCGAGCTGACGTACAGCGACAGGTAGGGCTCGAAGCAGGCTCCTATCAGGCCGATCCACGCGGAGCCTGACGGGCCTGACACTTCCATGTTCAGCTCTGATGAGGTAGCCTGGTGGACACATAGGAACATCTTTACATAGTATAACACAAAGTCACTTTTTGTCTCTGTACACTTAGATCTTTTAAACTTCGCAACGAATCATAATACGGTTTTCATCAATAGACAAAGTGATTCAAGAGGAAAGTTTATATGTATAATACACCTACCTCCGCGTGGGCGAAGCCGCTGGCAAAACCTAGTATAGTATAAGCATGAAAACTAACAATAGTGTACTCGGGAATATGAACACTGAACCACTGTCAGTGGAGGATGCAAGTCAAAACATTATCGACAAAATATGAACTGTTCCAGAAAAAAAATGGTATAAATATGATTATTGAACTTATTTTCGATTGTTCAGACTGCACTGGACTTGGTATAAGTGTATCAGATGGGGTCCAGTGTCTAATACCCAAGATGATCTAAGTGTTATTTCGATTTTCAACAGAGACTCCCCAGCAGCAGCCCGCAGGAGCCAGCGAATATCAACAATGAGAGTAAATAAGCACACACTCACGTCTTTACTGTCGCTGTCGAACGCTGGTTTCTCTACTTCTGCAGGCTCGACGCCTAAATCCGTGCCTGCACACAAACCAAACACTATTTATGTTTTAACTAAAAGATATTCCAACCTAATATAACAAAGGAAGGAATGAAATGGGGTATAGTACAGCCTACCATCGCCAGTTATGTCAAAATATTAATTAATGATCTTTTTATTTGCTATAATACAGGTTATTACATGGTAGCGAGAATGTATGTAACGTCACGTTATACTTCGCATGATGGCCACTCATGAAACTTTTTTGGTGAATTCAATTCAGGGTTCCCATTTGTCGTTTCAAATGAAGAAGAAAGAACAAGATACTGCATGTTTTATCTTGGTATTTTAGTTTAGAGTAAGAAACCTATACAACTTCAAGTAGCGTGACCATATAATACAAAATGTGCAATACTAAATTTTAGGATATGATCATCAGCTACCTGCAAGTGAAAGTCTAGTCTATATCGGTCCAGCCGTTTCGGAGATTAGCCGGAACAAATAGACAGACGAACAAACATTTTTTTTTTGTGAGTACTTAATTTACTTTAGGGTAACTGGTAATTACTGACCGATATTGAAACACATGATTGTACTCAACTTTATTGTAACAACTTTCCCAAAGAAACGACTTTTTTATCTATCTTATTGACCCTAATTTTATTACCCCAATAGAAATATTGAGTACCTAACAAGAATAATACACCATCAGCTGTAATTTAATTTAGTTACCTACAAACAAAAAAAACACTTTTACCTTGCATTATTAATTTATCGCGCGCGCATCAGCTGTGAGTTGCTTGACCCCGGGTTCAGGTGATCCGTTGTTAAATTAATGAAAAAATTTATAATGCAAGGTAAAAGTGTTTTTTGTTTGTTTGTAGGTAACTAAATCAAATTACAGCTGATGGTGTATTATTCTTGTTAGGTACTCAATATTCTATTGGGGTGATTGGGGACATGCGCTAGTTAAATAAATAAAAAATCGTTTCTTTGGGAAAGTTGTTTGTTATGATGAGTACAATCATGTATTAAAATATCGGTCACTAATTACCAGTCACCCTATATACTTTAATATATATTATGCATTTAGTAAAAAACTATTATTTTGGTGGTACAAACAGACACTTCAATTTTATTTATTTGTATAGATGTAATGATAATAATGATGATATGATTATGTGATGTTTAGTTGGTGTGATATTGTCTCGTGTCTGTGTACCTGTAAATCTCTTGTGCAGCAGCAGCTCAAAGTTGTAAGTCTTCTGTATGGCGTACAGCAACAGCTTGACGTCCACCTCGCTGCGCCGCGACGCCATGAGGCTGCTCAGCTCGGCGCGGGTTATCTGGGAACAACATTCTATCAGCGTTCTCCTCCCTTATCACAATTTATTTGTGGTCGGCGCAACATGCCTTTTTCTCCCACACTTCTCTATTACTCGTCATCTCCGTAGTCACACCCTTTCTAACCATATCATCATTCACACAGTCCATCCATGATTTCTTTGGTGTCTCCCTCCATCGACAATCATCCTCAAAACTGTCCGCACGACATTTTCCTCAATCCTCCGTATCACATGCCCATACCATGACAACTGATTTCCACACATCTGTTCAGTTATCGGTGCCACTTTCAGACTTCCTCTTACGTACTCATTTCTTATTCTATCCATTCGTGTAACTTCACACCTCCCTCTGAACATTCATCTCAGCTGCATGCAACATTCATCCCTTTTGTGGCACAACATTCTGACCCATACAAGACAGTAGGTCTAACCATGGTTTTATATATCTTCCCCTTAAGTTTAAGCGGAATGTGGGAGTCGCAGATTGTTCCCGTAACCTGCCGCCATTTCATCCATCCAGTGTTAATTCTGTGCTTAACCATCTGATCTACTTCGCCATCGCTTTGCACGAGTGAACCGAGATGTTGGAAGTCGGAGCAGACTGGGAGAAGCGTTCTCTTTTCTCTTGACTTTGTTATCCGGTAGAGCTCCTTCCGCCTCTCGGGCTCTCCAGTGAGTCGTACAACTTCTGCTGCGCCGAAGCTCTCGAAACTGCGGCCGCCTTTTTTGCCTTTCTCTTACATTATTTATAAATGATAACAACATTATATACAAGGTCGTTATGACGCTTACCTTGCAGAACTGCTGCGTGACTCTCTCGCTGAGCCTCCAGGGCGGCGGGAACAGCGTCGCGGTGGACTCCTCGAACGTGAGGAGGTGCCTCTTGAGCCACGCGTAGCGACGCTCCACGTGCGAAATCCACGCGGATTCTTGTTCTGATGAGAACAGGTGCTGGTATTCCTGGAGAGGTAAGGGAATAATATGAGGATAGAAGTTAGAATGCAGATGATATCACGACTAGAGATGAAAACGATATATGGTAATTATCCACCTAACTTTAATATCCGGCCTGATACTGGATACTGTATCAATATGCAGATTATTCCTGTTTTCAAAATATAAAAATCTTTTTCCAAAAAAAAATAAACAACCGACTTCCGAAAAAACACTACAAAGTGAAAAATAACTTTAATTTCCGAAGTCGCTGACTTTGGATATTTATTTAAATTTTTTGTCACCGCCCTCCGAAATGAAAGTTATAAAAAAAAATCCTTAACACCACGTGCGAGAGTTTATTTTGCTTTGAACATTTATGAATCGCTGTTCCCTTTGTCGGCGGCGCTTGCGATTCGAGTAGTACCTACAAGTTACCTCTAGTGTTACTATTGGTTCTCACGTTTTCGAGCTGTGAATGTTTTTAAATTGTTGTAAAACAAAAAAAACGTATTTTTTTTACTTTTACTCTATGTTTCGAAAGTACTCCTTATGGCAAGTTGTTCTGCCGCGAGAAAACAACCATTAAAATTTCTCGGTGTACCTATATGACGGAATTATGCCCGAACATACATAAAAAATATATTTATATATATAAACATGTCGAATTGATAACCTCCTCCTTTTTGAAGTGGGTTAAAAACATAAAATTGTGTTTGCCAAATTCATTCATTGATAAAGAGACTTACTCTCTAAAATCAAATGAAACACTATTTTTTTGTTCAAATCATGTTCATTTCACCAATGAATGCGATCAGTACATTTAAACCGCGTTCAACAGCCGTCAGTGCAATCATTATTGTGGAATATTGACTGTAAGCTTTTAAGCCTGGTTCAGATGTGCTGATCGGTACAATTAAGAAGACGTAAGATGACTTTTGAAACGTTTGTTTATAGTAGTAACATCGCATTGGCGCATAGCTGTTAGGGTGTTTTTTTTTTTTTTTTGGGTGGGAAATCATCAAATAACTTCTCCCGCTCTGGGTGGAGCGGGAGGGCGTGTCAGACTTTTACTGACTAAAACCCACCCGTGTTCCCTCAGTTGCCTGTGTGCCAGGGGCCGCGGTATCTCTTTCGAACAACCCGCACCCCTGGCAGGCATCGGTCCTTGCGAACCCCACCTATTGGTGCTGACATCTCTTTGAGGCGCGCGTGGAACACAACGCGCCGTCGACCCGGGCTTGGTCCTTACCGGACAGCGAGCTACCCATTACTCGCCGTCCGCAAGCCCGCGCCTACGGTGGCCGGGAATCAGCCTGGGATTCCCGACGCCCAGGGCTTCTCCCGCGGCGACTACGGCCGTGAGGGCGCATATACTGCCTCTCCCTCACGTGCGCCGCCTCCCTCTTTGCGAGCATTACTGCTTCGCAGAAGGAGGTGACGGCTAACCATTCACTCTCGCTCCGTACCATGGCCTGCACCAGGGCCGGACGCGAGAGATCGCCGCCGCCGATCGCCTCCACGAGGACACGGCGGTGCTCCGCCCAAGCCGGGCAGACCGCCACCGTATGCTCCACCGTGTCCTCAGGGCGATCTTCGCAATGGAAGCACCCGGGCGTTTCCTCCCGCCTTATACGAAACAGGAACCTCCCGAAACAACCGTGTCCGGTGAGGACCTGCGTCAGGCGGAAGGTGAGGACGCCATGCCGCCTCTCAAGCCACTCCTCAAAGAGGGGACTTACCGCCGCTATCGTGGCGTGCCCAGTTAGGGTGTTAGGCACGAAATTATAAATAAATAAATAATAAATAAATTTCATTGTTAAAATTCGCTCTTTTTTCGTCCGGATATCTGACCGCCAAGTATCTAGTATCAGGGGGCTTACTCACTAACTCCGTCAACGAAGATACGGGCCCGTCCGAAAGTAGTTCGAAACTTCTTAGTGAATCCTACAGCCAATTAACTAACGTTTTTGGACGAGCGAAAACATATCGGGAGTAGAGACGGCTGTCAAATCGTGTTGTCATTCATTCTTAGTTCGACTCCAAACTAATCTTCTGTACGTAAGTAACAATCCAATACGGAGTTGGAAACGCCCGTTACTTCGACCGAAACGACAGACTTCCTGCTTATGCTTTAACCTATCCGTAAAATTTACAAATCAAGACTGACAGTTGCAATATTTTACAGTAGAATATTCGTCACATAAGCTAATGAAAGGTTCTGGGTGGCGGAAGACGTAGCGTTGGTCTCACAAGGTGGACCGACGACCTGGTGGATACGCTGGATACCAGAAGCACAGAACCGTTCAAAGTGGCGGAGCTTGGGGTTGCCTATGTCCGGCAGTAGACGTTTTTCGGCTGAAATGATGATGATGAAGCTTATAACCCTAATGCAGTATTTTTCATAACCTCACCTGCAGCTGCATATTGATGAACCACTTCAGCAGCTCCGTCTTGACCTTGGGCTCCAGGATGTCCACCACGCCGCACGCTTCAGACAACGTGCGGTGCGACACGCCGCTCTTACTGCCGGCTGACGATCAAATAAATACAGGGTTCAATTAAATTAGATGACGAAACTTAACAGACGAGATCTCTTGCACGAGGTTGCGGGTTGCGGTTGTGAGTACCTATGAGAACCTGGATACCCTAACAAACATAAGTCTGAAATCCCTTTCCAACCCTCTTTGTATGAGAAGAGAAATTTCCCCAGCAGTAGGACAGTAGTAGGCTTGTATTATACCGCTGACGGCTAGTACCTAGGTAGAAGTCTCACCAGTGAAAGCCTCTTTGAAGTCGGCTAGTATCTGCGTGGCCAGTTGTTGTCTGATGGACGTCACTTGGTCACGGAGGGTCGACAGCTCTCGGATCTCGCGGTAGCACTCGAAATGTTGTAGTACCTGCACAAGATATTAATATGAACGTTGATTGATAGAATTGCAGGCTAAGAGCACGTCAGCTCGGAGGTGAATATATCGCGGCGAGATTTTATCGCTCACTGGATGTTGAACTCTCGGTATTGAACCGAGTGTTGAGAATCCAACTAGGTTTTCATACTATGGACTGAACACACAATGAGAAGCGGATATAAGACTGCAAGAAAACCCTAATTAAGAACAGCTATTTGAGAAGAGATTTGGTAAGAATTTCTGTAAGAAGACTGGTACAAACACTTTTCCACATCAAATTGATGTTGATGTACAGCTGAACTCAGAAGTTACCGAGCTCAATGACTCTGTGTATGTATTTGCTTAGTTAGCTTATAAATAAAGACGTACCTCCATAATAGCCTGCATGGGTAACACAATCTCCTTGTACTGCCGGCTCTGCGTCATGTTACGCAGGGTATCCACGCCCCCCACCAGCATGTGCAGGTGGTTCAGGGCCGTGATGGCCGCCGTGAGGTTGGATTTGGCACAGTCCAGTTGTTTGATTTCTGATGTTATCTCACGGACCATGCTCTCGCTGCGTTCAGCTTTCTTGTTTATGTCTGCTACCTGTAAGAATGGAGGGCTAATGGATAAGGATAAGGAATAAAAATAATTTATTTTTTATTAACCCCCGACGCAAAAAGAGGGCTGTTATAAGTTTGACCGCTATGTGTGTGTGTCTGTCTGTGGCACTGTAGCGCTTAAACGGGTGAACCGATTTGGGTGCCGTTTTTTTATTATTTAAAAGTAGGTTTTCTAGCGGTGGTTCTTAGATATGTTTCATCAAAATTGGTTCAGCCGTTTGAAGATTATCAGCTCTTTTTTGATTGATGAAGGGATTTCAGCATCTTCCAATGGTCTGTTCGAGTCAAAATTTTGTATTCTATTACTTCAATAATATTACGCGAACAAAGCAACCTAGAACTGATTCTGGAGTATCACCTGGAATTTCCAGGATGTACCCAACTTCGTCACCAATAGTGTATGTATAGTGTTTTTTTCTTATTTTTTGTGCGTTTTCGACGTTAAGTGGAATATTCATTTAGAAGTAGTTATTACATCGTTTTAGATAATATTTGCATCAAATAGCATCATAAAAACTTTATTTTCGACAAAACATGTTACGTAAACAAACCGTTGCTCGATGTGTTCATTGTTATGTGGATTGTGTATGTTTCGAGTGTTTCACAGTGAATTAAGTGTATCCTGCACCCTAATTGCGTAACATGCGATTAATCGTAATCGGTTTCATTTTGACAGTTCAACAATATTCATTGCGTTATTTACAGTGTTGAGCAGGCACATTTTTCGAACATATGAAGCAATGGTTTAGCCATATGTTTCAAAACGAAACAGATTATGATTAATAGTGAGTTACGCAATTAGGGTGCTGGTGTATATAATGGTATGTAAACAATGTATTATCTTATTAGAATAACATTCTACCTAGATTTCATACGATAGCTAGTTTTTTATTTTTTTTATTAATACAAATACTTGGAATTTAAGTCTAAGTATTTATATTATGGACTGATAAGTCGGAAACCCAAACCAGTTTACAATAAGTAGCTAGAAGCAATAAAAACATGAGTGGACCTTTTTTTGTGAGCGAACTCGTAAAAATGCCCGCTGTCAGAAATCGGCGCGGGGCTTGACGACTTTTGCGTTGCGTCAAGTCATGGTACGATGGTCACGGTCAATAACAAGTTGTAGGTAGTATTTTGATGAAAGCATTGTCACTTCGGGGGACGGCTAATGTAAATGTTATCCGTCTGTTTGGCGTTTTCATTAAAAGCGGGGGACGTAAAATGCACAATCTGTTTTCCTAAATGCATTAACCCAATATTTACCGCAATCTGGGCTGAGAATCAAACTCAGGACCCCCAAACAGAATTTGACATCTTTGCCTGTATTCAAAACTGAAATGACACTTAAACAAAGAAAGCAATTTTCTTTTGCAAATACTGTGGAGTCTCAGTAATCTGGCCCTTTGTCTGGTTAATCTAATAATCCAGTACCCTCCACCCCAGGGATATCGAGGGATATGCCTTGGGGGCGTGGCACGTGCCGCCTCGATAGTATAAAATTGGTATTATGTTCGAACGGCGGCTGTACGCTTCATTCAGTCGCTTTGCAACTGCGTACAGTGCACTATTGATGCGTAAAAAACCAAAATGCCGAGTTGTGCAGTAATAATTTGTAAAAATAGGCCAAATACCATCAACCTGAAGACAAAAGGCGTTTCCTACCACTGGTAAGTAAACAATTAAGTCACTGTTTTATATCTATACATATAATAAAATTGTAACAGGCCGATGTCTGTACATTAAAGATATTGAAGAAAAATAGTATGGGGGGTCTTTATTAGAGCAACAGAAGCCAAAACAACGGTTTTTAGAATTTTTGTCTGTCTGTATGTTTGTTACCGCATCACGTAAAAACCACTGCATGGAATTGAATGCAGTTTTCAATGATGTATTCCGAGAGGTCTAACTTAAAAAATAGGCTATATATTATCAAAAAAAATTATTATCTATTTGATTCTAAAGTCCACGCGTATGAAGTCGCGGGCAAAAGCTAGTTTTAAATAAATTTTTAAATGATTTACTAACTTACGTCTGGAGCAACACGAACTAACCCGAACTAGCCCGAATCTTTCCAGATTTAACAAATGTTTTGAATTTAGAGAGGTGCACTCGTTTGCGTGCGGCTGATTTTATCGATATGCGTATTATTGCAGTTTAATATTTTTTACAGAACTCAATGGATATTCTCGTATTACATGTATAGTAAAAGAGTTAAATTAGTTATTAATTTAATGTTGTTTGAACCAAATTAAGACATTGTTATTACAATATGATAGAATGATTATGCTGAATTCATGGTTACAGTTTCCGCACTGGTTAAAAACTTATCCAGTCTAATCCAGTAATTAGGGCATTCCAAAAAACTGGAACCCCTTCGTTTTTAATAGTGGGGGATTAATGAGACTCTACTGTAATCAGAAAACCATTATTACTTTACCTGTAACGCAAGTTCACCAATACACCTCTGTGCATCAACCAGGGCCTTCTGTCCCGCATCTCTCTGCTCGGCCTGTGCTCTTACAAGCCTCCTAATGTCATGTTCCACGCCAGCCAGGTGGAACTCACAGCGAGCCGCCGCACTCTCGACTCCCGAGAGAGACTGCTCAGTGGGGAATACTCGGTTGATGTATGCTACTGCATCAAACTGAAAGAAAATTTATTATTGTTTTACGAAATTATTGGTAGTTTTCTGTCTTAACGATTAATGTTTAAATTACATTAAAATTGTGAGGATATAAAAGAAGAAAATCAAATTACAGGCATGAAAACCAATACTTGAAACAACGCCCTTAAACGATATTCATCCAGTTTACATTGGTTGCTCTCAATCGCAGTAGTACGAAATTAAATTTAGACTGAAACAAAAGCAGTAAACAAACAAGAAATAAGGGCAAAATAAAGAAAAGTCCGACTCACTTCCGCACTATCAAACTGCTCGGTTCCTCCCATCATTTCCTCAATCCGGCTCATCACGGAGCTCGGGAAGTTGATCTGGACCTCCGGCCCACTATCCTTGTCGTCTAATATATCGTTAGAATCCATATTTTTATCTGTTTCTTGATCACTTTTGAGGAAAATAAAAATCACAACTTCACCAGCCCGTAGGCTCGGTTGACGTTGGAACGTCACTGTCAATTATTGTCAAATTGACGTTTATTTACGGTTCGAGTACAGTGTCGGTGATAAACGTCTCAAGAATTATCTTCCGATATGTAGCGTTCCCCGGAAACGAACATCAAAACGCAGTCGCGCTGTTAACAAATCTAAAACCCGTTGCGAGATCAAATAAACGATTCCTATTCGTCCGACATCTATTTGCAGTTGGGGGCCAGACAATTTGGTTATTTGGAAATGAGTAATTTTCATCACGACAACTAACTTGTCAATGGTTGTGAATAGCCAGCAGCAAACAGTGGCATTTTTGAAAAATCAAGGATTTTCGTTGTTTTTTTTTTGTAATACAAGCCAATAATTCTTTTCTGCCTATTCAAATCTAGCAACATTGGAAGAAAACTCAAAAGTGACATTTTAGGCTATACGTTCCGAGATATGATAATATCGATTTGAGCGTGTTCACACCCGTTCCGAATTGGCGTGAGCACGATAACGATGTCCCGTGAATCGTCGTAATACTAATATCACCGTGAGCGCTATCAAAAATGACATTTGTGCTGTTTTGTTTTGAATCGTATCATAATTATCTATAACTAACTTATATATAGTGCTTGTGGCTAGAGTCGCCACCTAATCAAATAAGAAGACGAAATTTGTGGTGTATACAAGTTTTATATGGTGTAAATTGGTTTTAACATTGAGTGAGCACTGTTAGCGCGTTCACGAGCTTTCCGTATTGTTAACAAAAATGACAGTTCTTAGCTGCCTTAATCGTGATATCTATCTCGGAACGCAAATTATTGATGTGAGCGCTCACAGCGCTATTTTTTTAATTCGGAATGTGGCCTCAGTTTCCATTGTTTGATCAGTTAATGTCAAAATTAAAATGATCTAATTTGTGATTATGTCAATGGGCATTGTTCATATTTTTTAATATGTTGTAATTGAAAAACCATTTCTAGGAATAGTGTTACTGATCATTACGGACTAATGAATCATGAAAAATATTTATATTTTATTGATATATTTGATAAAATACGATTGACCTTGTTTGCCCTTCAAATTACGTCAGCTTTGGCCGTACAGTTTTGTATCGTTGCCGCAAAAAATAAAAAGTAAGTGACAAGTATTTTCTATGGTCTGCCAAGTGTCAAATTAATATAAATGTCAAAAATATAAACATATGAATTTACTTAATTATAAAGTTTTTACAATTATTATCCCTGCGACTTACCTCATGATGTCGTATAAATCTCATTACACTATAATTATTTTATGCTGTATGCATTACTTACATTAGAACTTTTGGTTCCCTTATTTCGGGTTGTTCCCAAGGGTTGACGATTCTATTGTTCTTGTTTTTTCACCGGGTCCATGAAAAAATTATAATGTTTCAAATGCTTCTCAATGAATTCCCAACGGGTCCACCGGATGTATCCAAAGTACAGTCAGTAAAAACAATTTCTCGTAAAAAGACAATCAATCAACTAGTATTTTTTTGTATTCTTATAGTTTTTTTTAATCATTGTTCCTCTCAATCAAAGCACCTGCCACCTAATCTCTTCAACACCCTTGGTTGACTGGTAGAGAATGCCTAAGGCATTTGCGTCCGCGTTTGTACCTTGGTTTATATGCGAGAAATTTAAATAAAAGTACTTCAAAGGCATAAAGCGCTTTCTAGCTGACACATCTATGTTAGGTGTGCTCCTTCCGTGGTATGATCACCTGGTACTTTGACGGCGTAAACCGTTTTCTAGCTGATACCACTATGTTAGGTATGCTCCTACCGAGTTATGACAACCTGGTACTTGGGAGGCATAAAGCGTTTAAAAAGCTGACCTCGTGATTTTTTTCATGTCTAATAATTATTCTACTATTCGGGGCGGTGGCAAATCCAACAAATCATCCCTTAGCGAAGCGTTTATTGTTGATTGTACCAAACATTCTCATGGACCAGTAGGGAAATAAAATATTTTATATTTTAAAAGATCGTGGACCCGTTGGGAAGACAAGTGTTCATTTTATTTTTTTCGAGAACAATAGACTCGTGAACCAATGGGAACAACCCGATTATGTATGACATCTACTGACACTTTAACAGATGAGATGGATGACGTTGTGTTGACAGATTTAAATTTCTAAATATGTACTGGTGAGGCAACGGCAACGATCTTTAGTGCCACTGATGACGTCATTTATCTCAAAAATTTTAAATGATTAAATATTAAATTAAGAAATAACTATTGAGCCCATCATCAAAATATTCAAATTAGTTTCTCAACATGCTCTATATTTTCGAAAACTAAAATAAAATGGAATGGTTAAAAATTTTAGACAATCCCCATTTGCTTTCTTCGTACCAAACAGACCGCTGAACTTTTTGAAATATCTATTTTATTGGATAGAATATCTTTCAGAACTTTATTTTATCTTTTTTTAGGTAATCATTATTTTGATAATAGTGTCAAAAGTCCATTAAAACTCCATGGTGTAGGTATTCAAAATTCTAGCACGAGATAACATTGTGAAGAATCGTTGTTCATATCAGAAACAGAATCGAATACAAAGTGTAATCAGCTGTTTAGTTCGCCCGCACACAGCTGGTTTATCGTGACCTAGTGGAAACATACACAGCAATTAACTCGACCTCCAACGTCAAGTCAAGTGAGCGGAAACATCGTGCGACATCGCTCGCTCGTCGCTCGCTTTGTTTTTCAGTTATTTGAACGCGCTCGGAGCGTGTTACCGTCGCGTGTTCCGCCGCAATGAACTCCGCGCAAACCCCGCCGTAATAATAAGTCTCAGTGTTAGTTTTGTATACAAACACCAGTGTCAGTGAAGTGATTAACAATGGCTCGTCTCACTGAAGAAATGGTGATCGCACGATCCAAACAATCTGACCTCAGCGCGATAAAGAAGCTGAACTGCTGGTGAGTACATGACTCAGGGCTCGTAATCATACTGGTCGCGGACAAAGAACGTTCGAAAATTAAAAATCTTCAACGGCTTAGTCTCGGCGTCCGCTCACCGTGGTTTGTCGTAATGTGAAATCGCAGGCAGTGCAGTGCACGGAGGCGGAACGTTAACGTATTTGTTTGCGTTAATATGCTACAGTTCATGGTCTTAAGGTGAATGCGCAGTGGCAGACCGCGAAATTCAAATTTTCTTACGTTTTTGCAATTTTCAGGTCAGTATCAGGTTGTATCCTGATCAAAATGTGATTTGCGAATATAACAGGTACGTGTTTACAGAACTAAGTCATTAGAATGTCTAATATATCTCTTATAAGTTAGATTTCTTCCACAAGCACTTTTCCATAAGAAATTTGTTCTTATGGAACAAATCTAACTTAGAAAGATGTATTATTGATTCTAATGATTATAAATCTGTAAATATGTACATGTTATAGTCGCAAATCATATTTTGATCAAGTAACAAGCTGACACTCACCTGAAAATTGCAAAAAACGTAACAAAGTTTGAATTTCGCGCTCTACCACTGCGCATTCACCTTAAGGTTTTATCATAATTTCATTATAGCTGGCTGAACATTCATTGCCTTGGTCTTTCACTTTTATGAATGTAACATGTCCATAGAGCATGAGATTATGTTCTATTAATCATTTTAATTACACAAGATAATGAACCAGTTTATAAGAATTAACTGTGAGAAAACTATTCATTATGTTTACTATGAGCTACAGCAGTGTTACTACTCAATTGTAGTCATATTGTTTGAGAAAAGAGTTTGAATGCTTGAAACTAATTTATGGTGTCACCATTAGCATGATTGGCCCAACATCTGTTGGCTTCCAGAATAACTTATAATAGTTTTAGGAAATTGCCATATTTAGTAAACTTTGTGATACAGATGTACAGGTCTGGAGATCAAATTAATGATTGTGGTTGAAATGTAATCTATTTGACTCTGGTATCAGTAACACCATTAAATTGTAATAACAAGTGATATGTTATCATTTCTTATACTAGGCCAGTTCTAGGCAGCTTGCCTATAACTTATTAAATTTTCTTGGATACTATTCTTACTAAAGAAATATTTGGTAAAAAGAGAACCGCTTACCACATAGGATACAGGTACCTTACTTTGTTACTCTAGTTAGAATCGTATTAGAAAAATATTGATAATTTTCATTTATTGTCAGTCCCTGTAATTGTAGTGCCTAGTGTAAGCCTTTTAAATAGACTTAAAGTAAATAATATTTACCATACACCTATTTTAAATAATTATCTAGATTTCTTAAGAATTCCCCAAGATATAAGTTTGACTAATTACTAGCCTTATCAATAAAACATGATATTTCTCTGAAATCATGCCAGAGGAGCATGCATCATCATCAACTACACCATTGATTAACATCAGCTTAAAATAACTGCAACTATCAGTGGATAAAGATGCTGTGAATCCGTGACCCTGGCAGAAGGGTCAGTATTATAACAAACTGACAAGAGAAGAGGTCACAAAGAAAGACTAGGTTGATAGCTTAAATATATTAATATGTACATACATAAACTCATGCTTCCTTCCAGTGGCAGTAGGTAGGCAGAACTAATTGTTGTTATAAATAAAAAAAAACAAAGGTTTATTGTCAGTGTCAGACAGACTGTGCCTGTCATCACCTTAATGTAAGAGCATGAGCCTAACTAGACACAAATCCAGACTCCGGACTGCTAATGACAATTTCTTGATGGAAAACCTCTAGTTATATAATTTCCAAGCTGGATATAGAACCCAGGACAATGCTCAGCTGTTGCCCAATAAACTAAAGATGTTATCAATTTTCTAGATAAGATTATTATAATTCAGTGAATGAATCCCTACTTATCTATCATACAGATAGACACACTATCTACTTATCCATGCACTCAGAATCACACAGTTATCACAAGATCATATTGCAATCATCTCTTAATGAGACTTTGATGATGATACATAGACAATCAACTTGTATCTGTCATGTATGCATCACTCCCTGTCTAATGGTATGCAAGGAGGATTATATTACTTGTCTGTGGTTAGCAGCTTCCTGAATGATAGAATATCTTGTAACTTGAGTGCAACAGTAATAATTGCAAAGCAAAAGTAGCTATCTGATAAAGCAATAAAACAATAAATGTATGTCTATGTTATAAATTAATGTATCATATTATTTTCCTTTTATAATGAAAAATAATCAATGGAGCCTTTTCCTATCTGCCATTGGCTTCCAGCCAGTCTGGTGATAACATTATAAAGGAAACTTTCTACATAATTATATGTACATGTACATCACGTAATTGCCAGTTGGCTTCTTGAAGAAAAATGGCCTTAACAAAGAAATCTCGAATGAATTTGATTTAACTGTAGCAGTCAAAGAATGTGGTTAGTGTTCAAAAACACAATTTTCTAGACTACGGAGATAGCACTACTTCACGCTGATGTCACTTCACACCCAGACAAAATCAGTTTCCCGAGACATGTACACAAATTTTATTGTAATTTTTTTATATTGCTGAATGCCCATTCTGCTATTGGCCTTGATCACTTATGATGAATGTGATGTATGAGGTTTATGATGGAAAGAGAATCTTGTAACCTATCCCCGCAAATTCAAAACCGTATGCCGTACTTTAGTCATAAATATGTGGCGTCGAGTTTTACTAAAAGGTCGTCTCAGTAGTCGTGACTCTCTCAAAACCTCGATGTGTCATAGGTAGATACTCTAGTTTATCATCAGACACATTTTTCCACCCATATAAACAGTTGTGCTGGTTCACCAGTGAGTGACTAAAGAATGAACAAAAGAACACAAGACTGTGCTGTATTCTTTCCCACACTTTTGCGATGCGACGGAAACTGCCTACATACTACTTTTGCTAAAACAGGCTAAGTGCATTGTCGACCACACACAGTAAAGAGTTCCGCAGTCGAGATCAATATTTACGTATTCAAAATATATAAGTATATATATTTTTTTTTTTTCGATACAACAAAAAATAAGTTTGTATTGCTATTGCATAGTAGTTCTGGAAAAAACTCAATAAAAAAAAACAACCGTCTTCCGGAAAAACACTATAAAGTCAAAAATTACTGTACATTTTTTTTTTTTTTTTTAAGTTTTTATTTTTAACTTTTTAGTTAAAGTACCTAGCCCACACTAATTCGAAATTTAATTATCCTTGAAGTCAAAACAATGCATATTTATGCGATAGCAGCAATCGCGGTTGATTTACTGTAATTTTTTGAAGAGTTCAGTTGTCTTTCTCCGAAACGCATCATCAGATCTATATGAAAGCACCAGCTTTCAAATAAAAAAAGAATCATCAAAATCGGTTCACCCAGTCGAAAGTTCTGAGTCAAATTATGAACCTCCTCCTTCTTTGAAGTCGGTTAAAAGCAAACTTATTGCTGCTGTGATAACCGTTTGGTTACACATCACATACCTAGGTTTCTCAAAAACTAAGTAGGTATTCTTGACAAAATAGCACTTAGCAAGATCATCTTTTGTTATAAAAACTTTTTTCGGAAGGCGGTGACAAAAAACTCAAATACAGCTCCAAAGACACCGACTTCCGAAAAAAGTTATTTTTCACTTTGTAGTGTTTTTTTGGAAGTCGGTTGTTTTTTTTTTGGAAAAAGTTTTTATTTTTCACTTTTTAGTGGTTCACATGTGCTTACCCCTTCACAGCGTACCGGCGTGATGTTATGTTATGAACTGGTGTAAACAATAGACAGACATGCGATTTCGGCAATCCCAGTCCATTTGCTATCATTTATTGAGGAGTTCCGTTGCCTATCTCCGAAGTTCTTCATCAGATCTTCACCAAATTGAAATACGACCACTACGAGAAAGTACTCTTCCAAAAAATACCTAAATCGCTTTGTGTGCCTATAAAATTTGAAGAGTTCTCTCTATTTCTCCAGGATCCCATCATCAGATCCTGACTTGATGATCATGGGACCACCTGGGAAGTATACCCTTTCAAACAAAAAAAACAAAATCCAAATCGGTCCAGCCATCTTCGAGTAATCGGGGAACATACATAAAAAAAAAAAAAAAAAATAAAAAAAAAAAAAAAAAGGTTCCGACGAATTGATAACCTCCTCCTTTTTGAAGTCGGTTAAAAACAGCTTTTATTTTTAAATATGGGTTCTAACAATACTTGACATAATTTTACACTTTCGGATTTCCATCGACGTAGTCTCCAGTCAAAAAGGCTGTGTGACAGACGAATATATTATGACGAAATTATAAGGATTCTGTTTAATTGCCGTTTGGCTTCGGAACTCTAAAAAGAAGTCCCATACTGTGTGTGAGTGTCGGCTATCGATTTGATCAATCGCAGTGACTTTATAATTAGCGCAATATGACCTTGATGCATACTAAACAATACCATACTGCTTACCATACACACAGAGTACTATTTTCTTAATATGGCAGTAGATTTACAATTTTTTTCTATTTCATTCTGTGGTTTTATTATATCGTGGGTAGAGCTAAGAGTTCCAAGTCAGGTAAATTGTAGCACACGTGTAGATCAACATAATGGCTTAGTTCCTGCTTATGTACGTGGGAGGCATTTAAATACCACACTACCATAATGCTACGAAATACTTTATTAAGGTGGAAAAATGCTCTTGTGAATCCCCTCGGTGATACTCAATAAATTTCGACAGAGGTCCCTAAACACTGGTGGATGCGACTTCTCTCTTTATTGACGCAATCTCGCGGAATCTAAAACTAGGAATATAGAAAAAAAAAGTACATTTATTTAGCACAGACTAAAAGGCACACCATACTCGTATACCTACAGATAAAAAAATAAAAAGTGTAAAGTGCGATGTAACAAACTAGCAAGTTTGTTACATCGCACTTTACACTTTTTATTTTTTAGGTGTACGAGTATGGTGTGCAAAGTGAGCCTCACGGCTGCGGCAAAAAGGCCCAGTTCAGCAATAATCCCAGACAACTAGTTCCTGGTGTACGTGATGCTGGTTCTCAAGTGGACAGATGGATCTCACCATCGGCGTACGTCGTCTAAATCCAAAACTTTTCTAGTACAAAAAAAAATCATATTTTTTTTTTGTTATACCTGGTTACAGTTCCCGTGGGATAATTTCCGACATCCACGCAGGTGAAGCCGCGGGCAGAGCTAGTATTTTAATAAAATTTTCTTCAAAATAGGCAACGCTTCTGCAAAACTGTTGTTATTCCAAGCGATTTGGAACCATTTCCCATCAGGTTACCCGTCAGTCTGTTTGCCAACCGATTACATAAAGAGCTCATTTCATTGCTGAGAAAATATTTGTCGCTCATTACATATTTCATACTTGACTCCATAACTTTACTGAAACAATCCGTCCTTGAAAAAGTGTGTCGCCTAGATCGCGTAAGAGTCTGCGCAATACTTACTAAAAAGTTAATGTATTACAGTAGGTACCTACTATCTACAGAGCTGACGAGATGACATCTGCAACTTAGAACAACGCTGTGCACGAGTTTTATAATAAGTTGCGTCATCTCCGTCAGGGGTGATACACTCCTTGTGGAGGCAATTGGCGGCGGCTAACTCTCGCGTCCGGCCCTGGTCCAGACCATGGTTCGGAGCGAGAGTGCATGGGTGGGTTTTAGTCAGTAAAAGTCTGACACGCCCTCCTGCTCCACCCAGAGCGGCAGAAATTATTTGATGATTTCGCACACAAAAAAAACATTACACACTTGTTCGAGTCGGCACATTCGATTTGGCATTATTTGTCGGGACAACTGCCTCGATGGTCTCGTGATCGCAAGTGCGACTGCTGAGCGTGGGGTCCTGGGTTTGATTTCCTGGTCGGGCAAAGTATTATTGGGTATTTCTATTCGGAATTTCTTACTAACAGCCCGTTGTTTGCACGTTGGCGGTGAGGTACCCATGTGGCTCGGAAATCATGTTAAGCCGTTGGTCCTGCGCCTGATCTCACTCCGGTCGCTTTGGATTGCGTGCCGTCTTATCGGACTATGAGAGTGAAGGAAGAGAAAGTGCACCTGGATCATCGCATTCACGCGTGCATTATAATATCCCCGGCACCGAAGGCTAGTCTCCTTTGAGATTGGCCGTCATGGCAGTTATGCGGTCTGGAAAACTATTTGTAGGGAAAACAGGCGAACCAAAACCAATTACTACACATATTAGGCTCATAACGACCGGCAATCTCCGTTCGGCATCTACCCTCGTTAATTTACGTACGGTTCAGCACGGCACAATTTCCTTAATTTATTTTTTCTGAACACACCTATGTCTACATAATAATACCCGACTGTGCCGAATGATGCCGACCCGAACAAGTGTGTTGTGATATGTGTAGCGCCCCTGACTCATACCTGTGTGGCATTCTCTATCCGTGACAAGATCTGTCAAATGAACAGCCGTGCATAGTAGGTATAGTTTAGCTTATAGCACAACTCAGATCATATGTAACCGAGTTCAAAAAGAAGGAGGTTATCAATTCGACATGTTTATTTTAATTTTAATTTTTATGATCTGTGGAGCACAATCGATGTGTTTCAATGTGGAGCTGACTGCATCTCATGACAGTACTAATATAATTAGAGGACCTACATTAAGTAATATTCTATTAGCGATACTGATGACCAAAAATGCACTGAAACCTGCACCCTAATTTTGTAACACACTATTAATCAGAATTATTATTGATGATGTTGCTAATCCACTGCTTCCTAAGTACGAAAATGTGTCTGCTCAACAACGTAAAAAACGCAATGAATGTTGCTGAACTGTCGGAATGAAAGGCATTCATACTGTTGGTGTGTTACGCAATTACCCTGCTGTTGAAAAGCGTTGTTGCGGAAATACGAAACGCTTTCAAAGCGTTGCAATTGCCACTTGTCAAGGCCCTCAGTTGCAAAGTGGTTAAGAAGGCATGAGTCCCACTGCAGTATGAGACGCTACCTGGCCGTAGACGCGGTGGACCGCCAAGCATGATTGTGCTCCGGTTTTGACGGTAAGGTGTACGGTGTAATTACAGGCACATGACACATTTGTCTCTGGTGTAACAACGCGCCAGCGATGTCTCTGGTATTGCAGATGTCCATAGACGGCACGAGCTATAATCAGGTGGACCCATTAGCTTGTCTGCCATCAATTCGCCTCACAATCCAAACAGCACATCACCCATCGCCCACGTGTTGTGTGAGTCACCACGCGTCCACGAGACAATGGTTGCAGTGTTGCACACATTGTACTATATTATGTAACACTTAGTAATAATGTTTATGTCATTATGTGCTGTAGACACAAGGTGAGCTGTGTTCTTGTATCATAGGTTTGTATTTCTTGCAAAAACTATGAAAAGCCAACTGCGATTGTAATCGAAAAATCCCATATGTCAAAACATATTGACTTAAATAATAAAGTGCCCTGCGAACATAGTCTTTTGAATTATGGGATTCAACAATGCTCCTACACGCTTATGTATTAAATTTCCTATTTCCTTCGGTTACATGTATTGAGAGACCCACCCCTACTGGTAGCACAGATTGTACCGGTGGTGCACAAATTACACCTTCTTTCCAATTTTCATCTAGAAAGTGCAAATAGTCTCCGAGCTGGCCAACATCGGATCGGTCCGGCCGTCAGGCGGTTTACGGATATGAGGAAATATAAGTGTTCCGTTATTGAGTTCTGATATTGAATACGGAACCCTAAAAGAGGAGCGGTCTGAAGTCTGACCAGATGCATAACATGAAACAATGAGACAGCGTCATCATCATTTCAGCCGACAGATGTCCACTGCTGCACATGGGCATCGCCCAAGCGTCACCACATGATACTGTGTAGCTTCAACGATTTGCTTCTAGCATAGTAATCGTTCCAATTTTGTCCACCCGCTCAACACCTACCAACAAGCGAGCCTCTTCCCGCAGGGTCCGGCCTTCCGTAGCCCACTTAGAAGTCTGTGTGCCCCAAAAGTACCGGCCAAGTGACCTCTGAGCTGCCACCGACGACGATGCCGTGGATGTGGCGAAGTTTTGGGCCAACAACTAACCAAGCGGTATCTTATTTGGTACTCAGTAACTGGGCTGTGGAGGTCAGATAGACAGTCGCTCCATGGAAAATACTGGTATTCAGCTGCAACCGGTTGAGACTGGAAGCCGACCTCGGGGTCCTCGGGGAATAATAATAATAATAGTAAAAAAAATAGTAAAAACTTTTATTTAATATAACTAAAATCCAATTTGTTAGTAATGGCATGGCAGGCAGATTCATAGATCGCGACGATCGCTAGAACACAGCGTAGGCAAGTAACACTGATATATGAGGCTTCAGACACCATACTGCCACCAAGTCATTAAATCAATTAGCAGTCCTCATTTAAGAGTATCTCAAAGTCACGGCATCGGCACGGCCACAGTTACATAACATTAACTATATAATATAATAGTATTCATACACAAGACGCATGGTATAAAGAACAAGATTACTCTCGGATTTACTTTCACGATTACGACATACTATAATAATATATATTATTACAGTACCCGGCCGTCAGTATGGCACATCGAGTGTTGACCGCCTCGTTGGTCTAGTGGTCGAGGTCCTGGGTTCGATTCCCAGGAAGGGCAGAGCGTTATTAAGTTTTAAACGTTTTAACGCCGTTGATTATCGCGATGATGGACGTTAACCGTAGGTGTAGCCACAACTTATCGCTATAATTTGACAACGGCATTCACATTGCCATTTGACGTTAGGCGATAATTATAATATTGCCAATGATGAGCATTGATGTTGTCCGTTCAAGTGTGGCCACTGAATTTATCGCTTTAATTATCGGAATCTTTACCGCGTTGTTTATCGCGATGATGGGCATTGACGTTGACCGTAGTGTGGCCCCAGCATAAAAGAGTAACCGTGGAGTTTCTTGCCGGCTCTTCTCCATACGAAGCGACAAATTGGAACCGTGCACCTAGCTTCAGAACGTTTCATAAGTGCCCATGCAGGCTTATGTGAAATAAATTATTTTGATTTTCCTCTTCGGAGAGACAAAGCGTGATGTTATGTGTGAGTTTTAGAAAAAGTTGTCACTCATTCGTGTCGTCGTCTCTGTCACTCATTCGTGTGACTGTCTCTTTCTAAACCTCTATGTCAACAGCCGCGGTCCTGATCACTTACCTTGTGGATTTTTGTGATGGGCAGTAATGGCAGTTACCTATCTTAAAACCGTTGTCGCCTTAGATAAACTTAAAGCGGGTTGTGGTTTACCTTTTTGTGTGGTTGAATGCAGTTAGCATTCACAGATTTTGGGGAAAATGGTACAGTGAACCGGCGTGCGTACATGAACGTAAACGAAGCTAAAGGAGTATGTAAGCATCGTGAGCAGGTGAGGGCGTTCTGTAGCTTACAGTTTATGTAGCTATGTGGTGCAGTCAGCTAGGAAAACGTGTATAGTTAAGGTTTCTAGATGTATTATCAAACCATCAGGCAGTCAAATATTATATAATCTTATCCAACTTGTTTGTGTACATAACTAACTACATGTTCGGATAAATTATGTATTCTACGGGAACTATTTTCCGTTCTATATGTAACTTGAGCACAATATGTTGTATTCCAAGTCAATTATGTAAACAAGTAGGTATAATGTCTTACTTATTCTACGCAAATACTTAGGTAGATATAGCAAAAGAAATGGAATTGTTTATTCTGTAAATCGTAATAATCACTATCTTAAGAATCGCTTTTACACGTCATATTAAAAAAAGCTAGAAACAGTCGACATTTCTGACTACTCCTGAGAAGAAGTGGCGAAACAAACTCAAGGGTCACAGTCTCTTTTAAAGCCCAGACGTAATCTTGGTCAGATCATGTGAGAACCACGTAGATAAGTGTCTGAAGTGGTCAATTGAGGAAAGAACCACAGATTTGAGTGGACCTGTCCAGTCATTGTAAGCATTTGTGTTTGAGGTGCATTATATTAAAAGAAGAAAGGAAGATTGGGAAACCTGCTACCTGATTACCTTAAATAGCTCAAATATGGACGTGAGCCACACAGGCTATAGTCGCCCTTTTGTACATATTATGATGTCGTTCACATCGTCATAGACTTCGTGGAGACAACAAATCCCATCTAATTAGAGAATTAGATTCGTGCGTGACTCAAGCGCCGGATTCCAAGCGTGCTTCAGTGCTGTCTACTGTATAACGCCACTTTACTCCTTATGTCATAATCTCATACGGACGGTTATTGCATACGTCTGTAGTTTTACCAAGTCAATTTTAATTTGTATTATTTTAATGTAAATTCGTTAGAAAGGAACACTTGCGGCGATATTACTTGAAGTACTTACTTGTAGTCAGTAGAAGCTCTTGAAAGTGAGTTGTGTTATCTGTCGTTGACTTGTTGCATGCAGACGGCACAAGTGGTGCCACCTTGAGGGGCGACCTCGTTTGTTACGATATCAATTATCTTGGTGCGTAAACAAGGATTAATTTATTTCATAATATAACTCAACATTACCTACTCATCATCTGCCTAGCGTTTTCTCAACTGCGTTGCGGTCGGCTGAATACCAGCACTTTATATGGAGCGAGTGGAGCGACCACCTATCTGACTTCCACATCCCAGTTACTATGTAATATGATACTCCTTGGTAAGACTGGTTGTTAGACTTTGGGTTTCTGACGACCCGTAACGACTGCCACAGATCCACGAATGACGGCCGGGACCAACGGCTCAATGTGCTTGCCGAGGCACGAAGGTGTCTTGGTATGTAACCATCCACGGACCAACCGCGGCAAGCGTAGCTTTACTCGACTATTGATCGATCGGCCCGTGCGGCTGTTATCCCTCAGCCACATGCCCAATACAAAAAATCTTCTTTCTTTTTCCTCCGTATCTAATTTCTGTCGCCAAGCAGTTGTTGTGTTTCGGTTTGAAAGGTTTGGGTGCGGGGATAGTTATAGTTAGAACCCAATGAGCAGCGGTGGCCCAGTGGTATCGGCCCCGAAGCCCCGAACCCAGTCGGGCACTTTACTTAGTGTAGGTAAATAGTTTCATCATCACTGCTCTAAAAACGGTGAAGGAAAACATCGTGAAGAAATCGGCATGTCCTAAAAACAAAAATTCTAAGACATGTGACATCTACCAACCCGCACTGGCACCGCGTGGTCGCAGCCCACTCTCTCTGGAAGAAGAGAGGCCTGTCCCAGCAGTAATGCTATGTACTCATAGACACATGAGACATTTCAGCTTTGTCTCTGTCTCTGATACTGCAGATGTCCACAGATGATGGAGACCACTTACCGTCAGGTGGGCCATCAACTTATTTGATATCCAATAGCTTAAGAAAATTCTCGTTATGAATGGCACACTATATCAATGGCAGAACAGGTTTTAAACAACATCATGCTTTTACTCAAACGAATGGCTATTAGAAAGTAGGAGTAGTGGAGTAGGTAGGTACGTGTATATATGTATATAACATACTCATCACACGTCCGCACATCTCAGAATACAGCTTTACTTATTCATCTTTAAAAGCAGTGTCATTTGCCACCGCACTGCACACAAACCCAATGCAGGATGCCAGGAATTAATTAGGTATATGAGAACAGCTTCGACCACGTTCGCACGAATATAAATATCGTGGAGGAATTTGATCGCTCACTGGATTTTCAATTATCGGTGTACATCCAGTACGACTTTCAACTGTCGGCGCTAAGCATTCCGCTGCAGATACACCACCTTATTTATAAACGTTGCTTAAAGTTACGTAATGATTAGCGATTGTTTAACCAAGCAATGCGCAAAGAAGTCCCGCCGCGATATCTTGACGTCCGCGCGAAAGTGGACTTATGTCGTGTACAAATGTTAGCCAGTCGGCAAGATCGAAGCAGTCGGCAGAAACTGCATTGTGGGGGTCAGACAGTCAGTCGCTCCATATAACATACCGGTATTCAACTGCATCCAGTTGAATACCGGTATGTTATAGACAGACTGGAAGCCGACCACGACTTAGTATAGTCGCAATTGGGAAAAGACAGGACGATGTTCCTTGTGGACTGCCTCGTTGGTCTACTGACCGCAAGAGCGATTGCTGAACGTTCTGATTCAGGGAAAAGTGTTAAGGCTTCCGTAGACAGGCGCAACGCAACTCTAGTAGAACAATTTCTATGGACACTGAAAATGTTTCTATTACCAGAACCGTGTCGCGTCTATCTGCGGTAGCCTATAGGTGTTTCTATAAAAAATCACTAGCATCCCGGAGGCTGGATGTGTGTCAGGTTAATAGCAACAGACCCGATGAGACCGCTTCCTGTTACATAGGACATAAACATAACCGCAGCAGTGGTGCCCCAGAAGTATCCGCGCTCACTTACCGAGTTCGAACCCAGACAGGCAATTAACTTTGTGTATTTAACTGTATCACCACTTCTATCAAAAAGTTGAAGGAACACATCGTGAGAAAATTGGTATGTCCTAGAACCAAACATTGGAAGACGTGTGATATCTACCAACCCGCACTGACCCCGCGTGGTGGATTATGGCTCACTCCGAATCACTCCCTCTCACATAGAAGAGGCCTGTGCCCCAGCCGTGGGGTTGGCTGATTATGAAACATAACTAGCATGGCCCTGCGTCACCCTTCGGGAGTTACAAGGGTAATGTTATATTAGACCTAAGCCTACATCAGACATGTGTCACGTATGTTGTGAGTTGTCGCATATCGCACGACAGTCGATATAAACCGCGATACATGTCGTACTCGTGTGGTAGTGCGAACTACACCACTGGCTCGTCAACTATGTACGGACATCAATTATTTGCGAGCAGGACCCTTACCTACTTCAGGGAATAAGATTTTATACTTATGTGATAGCCAACACCAGTGGTGCTACCGACCAAAATGTACGTTGAGCGCGCCGTCTGCCTGTCTCCATAATGCCGGGGCCACACCAACGGGAAACGCCGTTGATTATCGCGATGATGGACGTTAACCGTAAGTGTAGCCACAACTTATCGCTATGATTTTACAACGACATTCACATTGCCATTCGACGTTAGGCGATAACTCGGTGGGCATTGACGTATAGACCGTTCAAGTGTGGCCACTGAATTTATCGCTTTAATTAACGGAATCTTTACCGCGTATCGCGATGATGGGCATTGACGTTGACCGTTAGTGTGGCCCCAGCATAACCAATATAAACACGTTTTCCACTTTTTAACCGACTTCAAAAAGAAGGAGGTTATCAATTCGACATGTTGTGATAATATATTTTTTTTATGTATGTTCGGGCACAACTCCGTCATATAGGTATAGAGTAGACGGATGTGCATTTTTTTTTTTTTTCGAAAGAGGTTTATTCCTAAATGGTCCCATTTAAATTTCACATAGATCTGATGATGAGTTGCGGAGACAGACAACGGAACTCTTCAAAAAATTACAGCAAATCAATCGCGATTGCTGCTATCGCATAAATATACATTGTTTTGACCCCAAGGATGATGAAATTTCGAATTGGTGTGGGGCAATATTTACCTCTGTTGATAAACAAGTAAATTAAATAACTTGATCTGATTGATTTTATTTTTTTATGTTTAAAAACTATTGAGTACTTAGTTTGTAAATTTAAAAAATTTAAATCAGGAGTACAAGCTTTTATATCATACTAGCTGTGCCCGCGACTTCGTCCGCGTGGAATAGTGTCTTTGGGTCTTTGTCTCTTCTCGCAAACTTATAAAACATTCACATAAACCTTACATATTTCCATACAAACTTTCATCCCCTATTCCCTATTGTTATTTTACACCCTTGAGGGTAAAACTTTTACAAACTTTGAATGACATTTTTATTTATATCGAATCAACAGCCTACAAAATAAGTTTCAAACTTCTAGCTCTAAAAATGACGATACTTCCATACAACTTTCCATCCTCCCCTTTCAACCCCTTACCACCTTTTTTTCGCATTAAAAGTAGCCTATGTCCTTTCTCAGGCTCAAGACTATCTGTGTACCAAATTTCATTTAAATCGGTTAAGTAGTTTTGGCGTGAAAGTGCGACAGACAGACAGAGTTAAATTGTGTAATGACGTTATAAGGTGATAGTAAGAAGTTTAAAGGAAAACTTTATTTTATTCTTTTTAGCGCTTTTAAAATAAAAGCTTGTTTAAAAAAAAGTTTTTTCACTTTTAATTTCCTGATCCTTAAAGTTATGTAACTATTATAATTTTAGTAATATTTTTTTTTTACATATTATCTGCTGACGGTACTTTTAAGATTTATCAAGATAAAAATAAATCGGGGCCCTCCGGGACGCTGCTCCCGTGCCAATCCAACGACTGTAACTTAACTTTTAGTGTTTTAGCCCAATCAGTTTTGAAGTCTGTTTAGTACCCCTGACCAACAATTTTTTCATTCAATGTATATTGTGCAAGAATATGGCAACCTAGAAAACACTGTTTAACGTTCAAATTGTTACAAAGCTTACAGTATCTCACATGTGGTTTTCAAAAGTTACAGTGTATTGGATTGGCAGAGCAGAGAAGGGTGCCTTGGGGATCAGAGTACTCAGGGAATAATAACCCATGTAACTGGCAAAATGAGGGTGTACTGTACACATCTGTTTACCCGCTAAAACCGAACCGGCCTGATGTTATGTTATGGAATGGTGTAAACAATACTTTGACACACGGTTGGTGCAATCGTGGGTGCAGTGGGTGCAACCGTATGTTTATGTATTGCTAGCATAGCATTTGCTGTCAGTAAGTTAAGAATTCCAATGTCTATAAATCCGAAGATCTTCATCAGATCTTAATTTATTATAGGTATACTAAAACCTTACCTAAAAAATATGGACGAATACAGAAGCTCCTTTTTTGCTTTTCTCCGTCCGCATACACAAACCTCTTTGTTCTACCTCATTATCATACTTACTCCAATAAAGCCTACTTACAATTACCACAAGTATGGTGAATCAGGATGCCCATGTCGTCATCGTCACTGCTGCTGCCTTGCTGCCGTGTCCTCATGGGCACTATGTGGCGCAGCTCCTTAAAAGGCAAGCTGTGGGTGGAGAGCGCGCCGACCTCGGACAGAACTGATCTTTTGTTACTCAACTTTGAAGGCACGTACAGCATAATGCGCTGTTTGGTATACAGGCAGCCAACTTGCATCATCTCATCTGCCTAGCCTTGTCCCAACTATGCTGGAATTGAAATCGGCTCCCAGTCTAACCGGATAAAGCTCAATACCAGTTTTATACATAGAGCGACTGCCTATCTGACCTCCATAAGTCGGTTACTAGGTTATGATACCCCTTGGTAAGTCTGCTTGTTAGACTTTCGGGCTTCTGACGACCCGTAACGACTGGCAGAGATCTACGAATGACAGCCGGGATTGGTCCCGGCTGTCGCATTAAGCACGTTAAGCCGCTGGCGGCTATCACACTTGCGATTTTAAAATCTGACTTACGTCATTGTGTTGTGTGTGAAAGACAAACACGACCGTGCCTTTATACTCAGATAAACATACCTAACATAGTATTACGCCTTCGACTAATCATCGCATTTTGCGTACTGCAAATATTGTAATACTATCATCGAGATGTCATGCCAAACTATATTGCACCTTCTCCAAATAAAAATAAAGTGTAAAATTGTGGCAATAAGTAAACAAACAATGAGCATTGAGTCATTGATGAAGCGATTATATGCCATATTGTATGGAGGCAAGCCCACGAGCCCACGATGTCCTGTGAGTAATACGAGTACTACGGTGTTGTGTCCTCCCGTTTAAGGAGATTTCTTACAGCTTTGGCTAAACATGAGGTTTGTTGAGCAATGGACCGCATTGTGGATGTAATTAGGATCCAGTCTGACGGAGACCACACAGAATAAACAAACTTACCTTAGATACAGGGTGGCAAGGACATCGACGCGCAATATGTTACCATAGATTCAGTGAATTATTGTGAACCCCGATGCGTTGATTATTTTCTACGGTTAATAAAAATAAATTGCTCTGCAATACATTTGATAGTGCGAAGTTTTTTTTTTTTGTTTCTCGACGAAAAATTTCTACGCCCACAACGTACATTTTTTTCTTAAATCATGTGTTGAATTCATGGTTTCAGTTTACGCGTCGATGATGCCATCTTGTCTATCTGAACTCGTATCCTCCTGCCCTTACCCCAATTTATTACTGGTTAGCGCAGCATTAATCTGATTCTGACAAATTAATAGAAGGCTACACTATTCCCGAGGCTCGAGGCCCGAGGCTATTAGAAACTTTCTATGCCAGAATAATCCCGGGATCCTGTGAGTAGCTCCATGCGGCTGGTAAAGGGGGGTGTAACTTGTAGGTTAGGTATCAAAAAGTCAATTATTCAAACTAGGCTGAGAATTAGCTCTTTTTGAACGTCAAAATTACATAGGACAGGCCCCCGGCACGCCCGCCCTTCAGCACTAGCTAGTGCTTTAGCTGAGAAGAAGTTGCGCAACAGAATGCCCAGCAGCACCGTAGTGGCCCTTCGCGCAATGAACTGAAACGATAAGGAACTTTTACATATTTAGGTAAGTATTTAACGGAGCCCCCGGGGGAAGGAAACATCAGTTTTTATTGCCGCTTTTATTATTGAAACAAATGACGGTCAATGTTCAATATTTAACGAAAAATGAGAGCATTTGGACACGACTGGGTATAATTTCTACTACGAGTATACACAGTTATGGCTATCGTGTTTAGTTAGGCTCCCGCAAAAAGGCGCGACGCGGCTCTATTAAAACAATTTCTATGAAAACTTCTTGGAAATTGTTCTACTAGAGTCCGTACTAGAGCGTATCCTTCAGGTGGACCATTCGGATGGTTTACCATCAAATAACATAAAAACACGGAACATTTAGTATTTCTTCTTAAACATAACTGGCAAAATGTGGGTGTACTTCAAATAAACCTCTGCCTCCTTCGGGGCTTACAGGCGTGATGTTATGTTACTTACAATTCACTGCCGGATGCCGTACTTCACCGTAGCGTGTTCTATATGACATTAATTTCAAAGGTCAGCTGTGATCGGTTCCGCTTCACGACTTGTCTGATTGTCTCTTCAAATATATTACATCTTACAGCCGCCCTTCGATGTCAATGTCAAATGCACGCAGTATACTCACTGCACAGGGACGTGCAGAAGTACAACTTTGCACATGCTTGTGAATGTGGCAAAGTGTTAATTCGAACTTCGTGCGAAGAAACTCCTCTCTAAGAAAGGCGGCAACGCATATTTTTTGTAACAATATTTTGATTTAAAAAAGTGCCAGTGGAGATTCTTGCCCATTATTTTCCATAGGAATCTACTCTGGCTTAGAAAGGGCACCTAGCTTAATTTTTCCGACTTACTGACCCAATTTGAATAAATTTAAGTACCTTATTTTAGAGCTCGAGTTTGATCGTTTCATCGGCGCTACCTCTGGTATTGCAGATTTCCATAGGCGACGGTGCCCACTTTCCAACGGGATTTTTTTAAATCAATTTTTTACACTATTACCCAGTAAGACAAGGTCCCACATGGTGGACCGAAGACATTGTGGGGGCCGCAGAAATCCGCTGTATGCGGGAAGCACAGAACCGGTCGAAGTGGCGGAGCTTGGGGGAGGCCTAAGTCCAGCAGTGGACGTCTTTCGGCTGAAATGCTGATGATGATGTTTACCCAGAAACTGGGTTGTGGAGGTCTAATAAGCAGTCGCTCCATGTAAAATACTGGTATTCAGGTGTGTCTGGTTACACTGGAAAATGACCACAACATAATTGGAAAAAGGCTAGGCAGATGATGAATGTATTACGAGTAGTACTTCTGTTGGTACTCTATTTTATGGTAATCTTCTCCACGGCTCATTACTCCACCGCATTAATCAACTGCACAGTGCTCTGTCTCTTTCACATATGAGTAAAAGAGACGCGTAAACATTGACATCATAATTCAGGGTCACATGTACAGAGTACGGGTGTAAGGTCCGGGAGAATCAATACTACAGTTAGGAAGTACCTACTAGGCAAACATAGGAGGTAAGATATTTGTGGGATAATATTTGTAGGAGAAAATGTAACGAGTCAGCTCCATTGATTTATGCAACCCTGGTACATAGACCTCTCGTGTACAACTGTTATTGGCATAAATTATTCATAGATAATAGTATTTTTTTGAATTATGGATCCCCATTTCCATAAATTCTGTAAATAAAATAATTTTATTGATTCAGTTTTTCCGGGGTGCATAGTTTGTGAAAAGGTACTTTGTTGTATTGTTTGATTGCGTGTACATTGGATATGTTGGTATAAGCATTTCTATTTTTATTCGAGACTTTACAGAAAAGAATATATACCTAAGTATAGCGAAGAAACAAGCGAGGTACACTTGCTATGGAAATGCCTTTTATTTTGACAATTCAACAAAATCCATTACGTTATTTACGTTACCGAGAAGACGAATGTTACGAACATAAGAAGCAATGGATAATAAACCTTAAAATCCCTTTAGATTATACCAGTCCGATCACTATGTACGGTAAGCCGATCCTTTGGGAGAAGCAAGCCTTACTAGGCTTGCTTCAAAGTACTCTTTGGAGTGATCCTCGACCAGCAACGAGCCCTCGGGAGCACATAAAGACGGCTAGTTCTCGCGCCGCTTTCGCTCTCGGTAGGCTCCACTTCGTACATACCGCCCGTAGCAAATTGTCCCTCCCTTACGTGCAAATTGCGTATCTACTCCGCGGTCATACGCCCACTATCATGACTTATGCGTACGTCGCCTTCGCACACGCTAAGCCCCATCACATCCATAGGATGCAGACCTTCCAAAACCGCTTCCTTAGACAGGTCACGGGAGCCTGCTTCTATGTCCGAAACGAGAATCTACATCTGGACCTCAGAATGCCCACTATCCAGCAGTTCATGAAACGTCCCTCCAAGCGTTTCTTCGACTCAGCTGTGAAGCATCACACCAATCCCCTGACCGCGGCAGTCGCCCGCTAAACTCCGTCCCGTATTAGTATGATTCGCCGACCGAGGCATACTTTTTCCATTTCTAACGATGCTACAATTCTCCTCCAGGAGAGGAGTAGTAAGCTCACCAGCAGCCTCAGGGTACACCGTCGCAAACCGCCGTCCTTCTGTCCTCGCTGCCGAGACCCGTCGCGCTGCCACGTCCCGTTCAATGTCCGTCCTGTCTTTTGCTCGAGCCAGCCCGCGCCGCTAAGCCTGTAGTATTAAGTACGTCCCCTAATAATTATCAATCCGATTCAGTTTTTCCCTTGCTGCCCTTACCAGCGATGCCCTAAGCCGAGGTCCGTACCCCACAGGTGGTATCCTTCGCGAGCAGTCGCTCCAGTTTTAAGTTTTTTTAGAGCCCTGGCTGTATTGTTTCGTGTTATCTTAATTTACTAAGATTATCACAGGGCAAGCCCGGTTATGCAGACGACAACCTCATAGGTTGAACTGAGAGATGTATGTCGTTACCAAAACAATATATGTTTTTAATGGAAAATGTGTTACGCAATTGGGGTGGTACTACTGAGCATGAGTGGGACCTGGGATCGTCAAGGACGGGCAGTGTTATTGTTTTTTCCCATTAGGAAACCAAGCCTAGCGTCAACACTTTCCCGGTACAAACTTCAAAAAGGCCTATACTCCGCAGTGGGGGGAACAAGACTGCTAATCAAAATAAAACGTCATTTATTCAAATTAAGCTGAGCGATTTGTATGTAATTTTGACCTTCGAAAAGTGCAAACAACACTTTTCGAACGTCAAAATTGCATAAGACAGTCCCCCGACACGTGCGCCCTTTACCACTTCCTTCCTAGTGCTTTAGTTGGGAAGAAGTGGCGCAACTAACTATTCAGCAGCAACAATGAAGAAGAGGAATTCAAGCTTGCAAAGGGGCCAGCTTGTTGAATTGCTTACTTACATGAGACTTAACATTGTCGGCATGTGTCAGTGGGAAATACATACGTGATATGTGACGGAACCCTAAAAGTGCAGGAATAGAACAGCCTTAACAAACGCAAACGAAGCAAGGATACATAACTATGTAAATATGGTAATTCAAGCGATACCAATCGATACTGTTTGTTTGTGGGAACATTCAGGGCTGCCACCTGAACACGGCACACGCAGCGGTTATTACTAATGCAGATATGACCAATAGCTACCAAGAATACAGGCCATTTTGATGCAAGTGTAATTTGTTTGATTACTATACCTACCTTGTGCCACGCGCGGTCAAGGCTGCCAGGGAACTACATAGCATGATATGGCTTATAGTAACATGTTTTTTTTTTAGAAAGCAAACCACACCGTTCTGTGTGGTGCCGGACTAAAAGAATAGCACCACCCCATTTCTTTCAGTGGGTCTCGAATAAGGCGACTAAGGCAGCTAACTACTAGATAATGGGCAGCAGCGTTCTCTATACATTTTAAAAGCATATCTACTGCGATAGCCTACCCGCCTGCCAAGCGTGGCGATTATGGCAAACTCCCCTTTTTTGGGGGATACCTTTATCCAGCTGTGGACGTCTTTTGGCTGAAATGATAATGATGGTGATGCAACCACACAGTGGTTACCACAGTCAAAGGAATCTGCAATACCATACCAGTGAAATCGTAGATGCGTTGTCATTACAGACATGTCTTGTTGATGTACTGAATTTCGTGCTCTGTGGCGACACACTCTTATTAGGCACTTTTACTGTGAACCTGTGTCGTATAAAAGTTATTTACGAGTTGTATAAAGCAGTCCTATAAGGAGCTTGTTGTAGAACTGTTGAGTCATCCTCGTGTCGTAGTGCGCAACTTGCTTATGAGGTCATGAACATTCAGGCAAGGAGATCGTAACGCTAAAAATGTTATGAGAAAGTGGATTATTCATTTATTTAATTTAATGCAATAGCGCACTTAATGTCTTAACTCATTCGATACAAGCTCAAAATTCAAACACAGCATTTATTTCAAATAAACCAATTACAGGCACTTTTGAGCTGTCAACTAGTCTGTCAGTCAGAAAGATGAAGCTAGTAGCCCATTCCAAATTATACATGATTTTATTCCTGTAAGTAGGCTTGTAAAACACTTTTACACGTCAATGTCAATCATATTTTTAAAATAAAACTAGATGAGATCGGCGGTTTCCACTTGACTACTCTGAGAAGAAAGGCCGAAACAAACAGAGGTCACAGTCTCATCTAAAGTCCAGACATAATCTTGGTTAGATCATGTGAAGACTATGTGGATTGGTGTCTGGAATTGTTATTTGAGGAAAGAACTACACAAATTGAGTAGAACTGTTCAGTCAGTGCACGCATTTGTCAGTAATCTAAAACGTAGTAGGATGGAGAAGAGCAGGCAAGAAACTACCAGTCAGTAGAATACTATTCTAGCAGCAGCAACATTATTAGAGATCTTTCTGAAGAAGCTCGTCCGGGGAAATTGGTTGTCCCACCATACCTATCCCTGACGTACATGTGATCCTGCTTGGGGACAGATGATTGGAAGTTATGGCTGCCGGTGTAGTTACAGACACGTGGCACATTTCAGCTTTGTCTCTGAGATGGCAACACTTCTGCGATGCCTCTGGTATTGCAGATGTCCATAGACGAGCCTTTACTCCATCTTCTCTACCAACCAAGAACTTAAGTTATCTGTACTTGAAGCGAGCTTATTTTAGAAATCGATTTAAGTTTGTAACTATTGTTCATCGACAGTGACGGCAGATTTGTGGCCGGTCGTGCGCGAGAATTATTATCGATCATTATGTCGATGCGATAACATCGGCAACCATGTCGATCGGTTGTTTCGGTGGCTGATTCATATAATAAAGGTTTTGGTCGTAGCTTCGGAAGCAATGGTTTCGCTACCAGAAGTATGCTCACTGAAGTCACCGTACTTACATGACTTTAGACAGTTTTTCACCGTTTTCTCAAAACGGTAAAGGTAAACATCGTGAGGACATGGCATGTCCTAGAACCATAAATTCAAAGGCATGTACCAACCAGTACTGGGCTCGCGTGCTAAATTACGGCCCACTCCCTCTTATAGAGAGAAGGCCTATGACATTATACGCTGATAATGCTTATGCAAGTTTTAGAACAAATTCGACTTTGTAGAGACTCATCTCAGTCACTCATACCTGTGCGAGTCCTCTTCTATAGCTCGGCGTGTTAATATTAACGGGTTGATACTGTAGGTTACAACGTCATCATCATCATCTGCCTGCCTAGCCTTTTTCCTAACTATGTTGGGGTCAGCTTCCAGTCTAACCGGACGCCGCTGAATACCAGTATTTTACGGCCGGGACCAACGGCCTAACGTGCTTTCTGAGGCACGGAGGTGTCTTGCTATACAATGTAAAGATGATCCATCCCCGGAATGACCTCGGCAAGCGTAGCTTATTCTGATCGATTTACCTGTGCGGCTGTTAATAATTTCCACATTGTATAAATTTTCTGAGACAAAATCTATGCTATAATAAATTATATCTGTATTTAGAAACATCCACGGAAAAAGAAGGCAGTGATAAAATTAAATAAGTATAAACATCATCGTTTCATTACTCACGCATTTATTTTTATAAAATGAATAAGTCTTCAAATTAGAGATACACTCAAACATGCTAAACGAAAGAACAATATTAACCACAAAAATACACCGACACTTTTCCATGAATTAATAAGAAATAGCTCAAGTTTTGTAGTTCGTCGGCAAAGTGGGTCAGGCGGCGTGCCAAGTGCAGTGGGGCAACTGTGGCAGGTCACTGGGTACTGGCCGCACTGGGTGAGGCTGGCGCAAGAGTGTGGGGATTGGCACAAGAAAAGAGAGGCCTATGCCCAGCCGTGGGTGAAGTTGGGCTGTGGAGGATGATGATGATGTTGAAAAGTGAAGTGACACGGGCACATAAAACGTCAGAAGCTAGGTGCACGGTTTCAATCGGTCGTTTACTATGGAGGCAACCCGGCAAGAAACTCCACGGTGTTTTTTAGTTACGTTGTTCCACATTGTAGCACTTTTTCCAGCGTGGAGCAAATATGTCCTGCCAAGTTCCATTTAAGTTGGGTAGCCTAACTGCACAGTTACTCTTTCAAAAATAATTTTGGATTTTTAGTTAATAGGTACGGGAGGGCAGTGTAGGTCAATAGTAGGCCAATTATGGTTGATATGGGATCTAAGTACTATAATATAGTGCGGGTGTTGCTACTCTGTGGCAGAGTGGCCGTGAGATTAGTTAATTGTTGGTCTGTGGCGCTACCAAGTTGATGTGTAGGGCAGTTCGTCTGTTTGAATTGAATTCGGGTTCTGGATTTGTGAACGGCCTTTATAGGAGTCCTACGAGAACATTGACTGATGTACGATTCGGTACGGAAGCGTATCGAATAGCTAGCTATATGCTGACCGCTTGACCACAAAATACAGAGAGTTGACATTTCGCATGATTCTCACCACTTTACCTATTGCAGATAATTGTAAAAGCGCTAAACGAGTACTTTTGTCAAGTAGGTCACTTAGTATCACTGGTCCACATGGGATGTTCTTGCTCTGCGGCAAGACAAAGTAAAACAAAATCGACGTGTAACAATTTGACAATGACAGCTTCTTCAGTACGTAGCAGTAAGGGCGGTTTCCGTTACTACTGACATGCGTTTGATCGTATATAAAACTAATGCAACGTATTTTTTTTTACTTTCATTTGATAACCAGTTTTCATTCTGAATAAATCAATATTATATATTTTATTGTATTATCCACCGGCTGTCTATTTCTGCACGGTCGGTATGCACGAACCTGCGTGCACAGTCCGTGTGTCTGTGCATTCGACACGGTGCACGGTGGTATCTGTGTAATTGCTCGTGTGTGCGTGGTGCACGCTATTTGTGTGTGTATTTGTTTATCACACACTAAAGGTAGACAGACACGACACGACTCCGACGGCGCGACACGACACGACGCCGACGGTGTGACGCGATACTGGTAAATCAATTTCCATCAAGAATTCATGATTTTTTTTCTATTAGAGTTGCGTCGCGCCAGTCTCCGGAAGCCTTAATGTTTTGTTATATGGAATCATCATCAATTACCGTACACTGATAGTCTCCACTTGTGGTTCGGTGCACACAAACCTTGCTGGCCTGCTGCCGTTGTCACCCCTTAGGCCCTTCGTCCACGACGCTACTCAATAAACATGTCACAAACTCTAATCACCAATGAGTAGCCAGAATGTCACAGCACTAGTATTTCAATGGCGGCCCGCACAAGACGCAACTATTATATGTATATAGATATAACCAGGTTCCCGTCTCCGCCGAGGTCAGTCAGTGATCATAAACTGTGATATCCATGAAAATGTTAAAAAATGCATATGAACTGTAAAAGTCACATTGTTACTTTGGCCGATTTGAGCATGCATGAGAGGCGACGGCTCAACCACAGGGCCACCACGACTGTAACCACTGAGCCATCAGAATAAGCGAAATTACGGCTTGTCTTGGAAATTATTAGATGCCATTCAGAAATACCTGTTGTGACCCAGTGGTAATGTTCCGGACTTACGGTTGTGGGTTTGACTTCGAACCCGGCCAGGCGCTATACTTTGTGTGAATTATTTAATCAGCACTACTCTCAAAACGGCGAAGGAAAACATCGTGAGGGAACCATGTCTATGGACCAAAAAAATTCAAAAGATGTGGTATCTATCAACCCACACTGGCCCGCGTGGTAGATTGCGGCCCACTCCCTCTCACAGAGAGGAAGCCTGTGTCCCAGCAGTGAGAACATTATAACGTTCACTCAGTGGACCAGCTCATCCAGAAAATTTACCATATAAGCTTAAATCATATCATTTATGTAAGTAACGCGTTTCGCCTGAAAGTGGACAGCCTGGACAGGTCTGCGATATGTTTGTCAGACGTTAGGTAATAAATAATAGATATATTACGTGCGTGCGACACGCGAGCTGGCGCTAATGGCCTATCGGCCGCGCCACAGATGAGATAGCACATGGAGGGACTATGTTGGACAAAGCGTGATACCTTAGCCACAGTATAAAGTACATAATCGTCGGAAAATTGCAGGTTAGCGAAAATACCGCGTTATGATATGGTCGCAAGCACAACGGCTAAGCGTGAGATCCAGGTTGGGGAGTGTTTCATCAGCCCGGAGTCTTAATTTGTGCGCGGTTGATGGCATGAACTCAAACACAAAATAACGTGGGTGGTGGCGAAACGTGGGTGTACTTTACAGAGTGGCAGGGACATCGACGCGCAAACTGTAGCTATGAATTCAGCACATGATTATAAAACTTAGAAATGATTCGTCGGTTATAAAAAAAATAAACGTAGTTGAGAAAATTTCAAAGCAAATTGCTTATGAGGTCAAAATGTATAGAACAGCATTTTATTTTTTGATTACCGACGAAAATTTTTAATACAAGGGCTCAGAATCATGTCCCTATTGAATCTATGGTAACAGGTTGCACGTCCATTTCCCTGCTTGTTTACTTCTGGCAAACCCTTCCCTGGGGAATACAGGCTAGGCCGTAGGGTCTAAACTTTATTCAAATTAGATGTAAGGCCAGCGAACACGACGTTAGCAAGTTAGCTCTCCATTGACTAGCTCCTCCCGGTCACATTGTAACACGGACGAGCCGGTCAACTGTAGTACAGACTACAGCTGATTTGTGAATGTTCCATTAGTTATTGATACACAGTTTTTACATTTTCTTAATTGGTAGTATTTACTGCAGGCGGCCGCCAATATGGCATGTTGAGGTTTAGAAAAGTTTTTTATAGCGTCATCTCTGTCACTCATGCCTGTGTGACAGTCTCTTTCTAAAGCCTGATGTTTCATGCAACGCTTTCGCAGAACGTCATTTTACCTCTAATTTGATGATTTTAAGGATTTAATTATGTAAAGCCATATTTTTTACGGTCGCAAACCATAATTTGTTAACACACATTGACACTGCAAATTGCAAAAAACATAAGAAAATCTGAATATCGTGAGCTACCCTGGAGCTTCCATCTTAAGTTATTGCGTGACAACAGAGCAAGCAGGCCACCTGTCACTGATGTACTAGTCTCAACTTCCTGTGGACATCTGCACTACCAGAAGCATCTAAGATGCGTGGTCAAACCGCAACACATTACAATTATTCCATATTTCAATTTTATTTTGGGTTTTTATCTGTTTTATATTTTAAAATAGTTTATAATTGAATTGTATGAGTGTGTAACTATGGACTACTGTATGTCTGAAATAAATTAAATTAAATTAAACTCCTTTGCAACAGCATTTAATACTAACCCTACTATGCTACTATAAAATATTATAAATGTGAAATTTTAGATGTTTGGATGTTTGTTACTCAAGCACGCAAAAACGGCTGAACGGATTTGGATGAAATTTGGCATACAGATAGATTATAACCTGGATTAACCCGTAGATAGAGAGAAAAGTTTTTTACCCGGTTTTACGTTCCCGTGGGATAATTTCCGAACACTTCGCGGGCGAAGCCGCTGGCAAAAGCTAGTATCCATATAATACCGATTGGTCGTGTAGTGGGGACATCACAGGCACACCTGTAATGGGGACATCACAGGCACACGCTGCTATCGTGAAAGTAATTCGGATCGATATCAGTAGGGTGTGTTCTGAGTTCCGAGGTGTTGCCGACATGTTTTAGTGCGGCCACAGTACATTCGAAGACAAAAATCTGAAGGAATATCTAGCTTGTCCCACTGACTGACAACGGCCGCCTCTCTCCCTTTTCCGTACACGTATCATAGAAAACTTATAAGTCATCGGATCTCCATATGAGGACCGAAGTTCCTTACGCTTTTTCTTCAACTCTGAATGTAACTTCGTTAACTCTATCTTGGAAATACTCGAACGTTGTTTTACCTCACTATCGGCTTCAGCACCCTCGAAAACCATGAAAACGAAACCCATGATGAAAAATTTGATAATTTTTGCACCCACCATCTTGGATTTTCATTTTCACCCAACTATTGCCTTCAGCACCCTTGAAAACCGCATAAACTATCTCTCTCTCTCTCTCTCTCACTCTGTCACTTTCTACTATATGTTGATAATAAAAAGGTGCTAGGTGGGGGCTTTCTACTACATGTCGATAGTAAAAAGGTGCAAGGTGGGGCATATCACATTTTCGGTAAAGTAAAAAACTTCGTTTAAAAAATCTTTAATTAATTGGAGAATGGAAGAGGGAAACGTGTTGCGCCGGCCCTAAGTGACACGGGACAAGGGCAGGGAGCTGATCATGACTGACTGACAACGCACAGCATTCTTACAAATAAATACATTCTGATTCAGTCTAAACCACAACGTCCAGAAGGTTTGGAATTTTGCACAAGAGAGAAACACCCGGGCGTTTCTATTTGAAACAGGAACCTCCCGAAACAACCGTGAGGACCTGCGCCAGGCGGAAGGTGAGGACGCCATGCCGCCTCTCAAGCCACTCCTCAAAGAGGGGACTTACCGCCGCTATCGTGGCGTGCGCAAACAATATACCATCAGCTGTAATTTAATTTGGTTACTAATCAAATACACTGATACATAGAGCAAAAGTGAACTCTAATAAAGGATTTTTGAAAATTCATACCCTAAAGTAGTTAAAACAGGGGATGTAAGCTTGTTTGGGAGTTCGCCATTTTTGCCGATGGAAAATCTCATGTGAGCTCTTCGGAGTATTTATGTTTTATACAATTCATAAATATATGCTTTACGCAAAACATCTCATAATTATAACGAATGCTTTAGGAGAAAATCGTTGAAATTCCCCAACATATTTTGCCCTTGCCTGTACGCACGAGAGCTGTCCGAGCGACCTACATTATTAAAACAACCCTTATGAAAACGTGTGACCATGCGGATAATACCTTTCGAAGAGGGAGAGCGGAGAGTTACACCGATTTCTGTGAATCTCTGTATAATTTGTTTGTGATTCTAAAAACTGGCGCAGCATCATAATCATCATCATTTCAGCCGAAAGACGTCGACTGCTGGACATAGGCTTCCCCCAAGCTCCGCCACTGCGAACGGTTCTGTGCTTCCCGCATCCAACGGATTCCTGTGGCTTTCACCAGGTCATCGGTCCACCTTTTGGGAGGTCTTCCAACGCTACGTCTTCAGCAATGTGCCCACTCCCACTTAACTTGTTGCCATGTAGGTGCCTCCTCCGAATACTGGCATAGTGATGTTGACTATTCATCATCATCACCTGCCTGCCCTATCCCCAACTATGCTAAGTTCGGCTGCCAGTCTACCCAGATGGAGCTGAGTACCAGTATGTAACAAGGAGTGATTGCCTAAGTAACCTTCACAACCCACGGGGTAATACTATACCCATTGGTAAGACTGGTTGTCAGACTTTCGGGCCTGAGTACACGAAACTGTAAAAGACTCCGTTATTTTTCAGTAATTCATCATCATCATCCATAACCCAACTCTACCCACTGCTGAGAATAGGTCTCTCTTTTCTTGTGCTAATCCCCATGCTCCTGTGCCAGGGTCATCCAGGTTTTGTCGGCGATGGCACTAATGTCGTCTGCCCATATAGTCGCCGGACGATCGACGTCTCGTCTTCTAGTCCTTGGACGCCACTCTATCACAGCCACCTGTCATCTATCCTGTCCAATTCCATTTGAGTTCCCGATTACGCTATCGGATATTGAAGACCTTCGTACGTCTTCCTACCTTGACGTTTGGAACTCGGTCTATTAGCCTGATGCCAAGCATGGAATGCTCCATGACTCTGTGCAAGTCTCGGTAATGACTATATTCAAATGCGTTTCAATGTTACCATCACCAATTTTAAATTATACAATGTCTTGCTGTAACTCTTGCACAACGATCGTGCAACCGCGATGTCTCCGGAACTAAATGTCCGAAAGGTAATCGTCAATCGTTGGCCTGTCGGTAGTGCTCACTCTGCTCACTGGAGGCATGATATGATATGCGTTATGAATTCATGATGCTTAATAAGCATATGGTTAGTTAGTTTTCATCATGAATGTAATGGATTTAAAGTATACGCTTTCATAATTGATATGTTTTCAAGGGAGCTTGGAATTAATGCTATCTGGGCTGTTTCGTTTCACCACTCTGCTTATGGCAGTGCACTGCTGGACATGTGCCTCTCCAAAGTTGCACTAGAACCTGGTTCTCCTGTCTGCCCTCATCTATTCCCCCTATCCTTCCCATCCAGTCTGATTTAGGCGGCTTCTCGCTCCATCTAGTTGTGTTTTATCACATTTATTCTCGTTACGCTTGCCGAGTCCTGCGAGGTAATTGCGTAGGGCAATGCCCTTAATTTTGACAATTCACCCAAGATTTAATGCGTTATTTACATTGTCGAGTTCAGTTTGAATTTCCTGCAAAATCCTTCGGACTATGATTGAAAGTGTATGTCCACTTATGAAATCAACTAGCGATCGGCGGCGGCGATCTCTCGTGTCCGGCCCTGGTCCAGGCCATGGTACAGAGCAAGAGTGCATGGTTAGCCGTCACCTCCTGCGAAGCAGTAATGCTTGCCAAGAGTGAGGCGGCGCACGTGATGGAGAGACAGTATATGCGCGCACACGCCCTTAGTCGCCGCAGAAGACGCCCTAGGCGTCGGGAATCCCAGGCTGATTCCCGGCGCCGTCCGCAAGCTCGCGCCTACGCGTGATACCGCTGCCCCTGGCACACAGGCAACTGAAGGAACACTGGTGGATTTTAGTAAGTAAAAGTGTGCCACGCCCTCCTGGTCCACCCAGAGCGGGAGAAGTAATTTGATGATATCCCACCCAAAAAAAAATACTCATAATGCCTTTTGTAATTTTACTGAAGTACCAACACTTAGTGTCAAGTCGATGATACTACAATCAGAAGATAGTGTAGTATGAAAGAACGGTCTATTTGGTAGGTGCGAACCACCCTGTTTGGGGTCGTCACGATATGCAGTAGTATTGGAGGATTGTGCACCTTATTTGTTTAAAAGTAGAGTCGGATTTTTTTTGTAGTCTGTAGGAAGGTAGTTGAAGTCGGAAAAAGCATGTGGGTTCTGCGTATGCTGAGGAAAATAAGTTAATGATATCCATTATTGCTATCTCCTAATAATAATAAATTCTGAGGAAAGTTTTTAGTATGAATGTAGGCTATAGGAGTAGAGGAATACCAAAGAAACGATGGATGTGGACTGTGCCAAAGATGTTATGGCTAGAAAGGAAAGGAGGTGACCACTGAGATGACGACTAATACAGAACTATGGAAGAAGAAGCCATGTTGCGCCGGACATTAATACTTTGGCATAATAGCATCAGAATGATGTTTGTGGCACAAGCAGAACACTGGCGGTATATACTGGCGATGGGCAAGTGATGACGTCACAGACTGCTACCAGATCAATAAGGATTCAGTTCCTGATTGGAAGATGTCCAAGTCCCTGTTTCTATAACTTGGTTCAGTTGACCTACTTTCATTACACGGTCATTGTCCGAAGAAGTCACCTTATTTATTACCTTATTTCCTTATTTATTTTTAACCCACTTCAAAAAGGAGGAGGTTATCAAATCGACTTTTTTTTTTAATGTTTGTTCGGGCACAACTCCGTCATATACAAATATAGTAATTATAGTAATAATAAGTCAATAAAAAAACAGCTGTTCCATACATTTTGACCGCGTAGGTATTGCACTTTTCTATGAAACAGCTGATTTTTTTTTGTAAAACCGACGAAAAATTTCTTCGCTAGGGGTCTAGAATGGTATGCTGAATTCAAAGGGGTTTATTCCGAAATGGTCCCACATTAAAATTTCATATAGATCTGATTGTGAGTTTCAGAGGCAAACAACGGAACTCTTCAAAAAATGATAGCAAATCAATCGCGATTGCAGCTATCGCATAAATATGCATTCTGTTGACCCCAAAGATGATAAAATTTCGAATTTGTGTGGGGTAGGTACTATAACTAGAAAGCGAAAGATAAAAACATTTTTCTTAAAAAAAATCAATCGACTTCCGGAAAAACACTACAAAGTAAAAAATAACTTTAATTTCGGAAGGTGGAGACAAAAAATTCAAATACTTACATATCCAAATTCACCGACTTCCGAAATTAAAGTTATTTTTTACTTTGTAGCTAGTATTTTTCCAGAAGTCGATTGTTTTTTGTAAAAAGATTTTTATTAATTTTAATGCCCTTTAATTTTAGCATGCTATGTCTTATCCTAGCTGAACATGTTTGTGCCATTCTAATTATATTAACACTATTGTATACCATGTTTTATGCAAATAAATTATATACATTACTTTCTCTCATATTGGCATGAGCTTAGGACTAGGTTTTGTACATTAACTAACTACTACTAACGAACTATAAGATTCCCACTTATGGGACTCTATTAGAGATAGCGGGCCATTCCATGGATACCACTAATGGAGGCTTCTGTTAATTGAACTTACCATTATTTAGACGAGTCGGTCGTAAATCGAAATGTATAATGGTTGAAAACTTTTCATAATTTCTTTGAGCCACCATCTATAAAATAATACGCTATGGAATGGGCAACTAGCTTCATCTTTTTGACCGACCGATTGGTTGAATTGGTTTATTTGAAATAAATTATTTGAAATTGAGTTTATTAGGAATATTTTAAGTAATCTTTGGTCCTATTCGAACTATTTGGTCCTATTCGAATTATTTTGTACTTAATAGCGTTTACTTTATGTACCAATCTCACGGAACCCTAACTGGGCATCGCGCTTTGTAAAAGCTCTTACTTTACGTGACAATCTATTTTATGCTTTAGCATGACTAAAATAGAATAGAGTTTTAAATAGATTGTATCCTAATAACTATGTCTTGTATCCGATTCTATAGTTTATGAAATAGGAAATAAAGTCTAATTTACAATACACTTGCTCTAGGGTTGTCGCGATGTCACGACTTGACACGAAAGGCGAATGAACTGTAGTTGATAGTAATTTGAAATAGTACTGTTAGACAACGAAAACCGCCCTTAATGCTACGAAATAAAGGCGTTGTCAATGTTGAATTGCTAATATGACGGGCGGTTGCATGTACTGTTAGGAAAATTAATGGGGTGGTTGATTTGTAGCTGTTTTGTAGCTTTCTGACGGAAATTGAAGTTTCTTTGGATTTGTTTGAAAAAGGTGTTGATGGAAGTTGTGACAACCCTAAGTTTGAGTCGTGGAATCATTGTTTGAAGTTTTTTGGAAATTAATATTGTGGTCTTTTTCTCTGTAAAGCCTGTTTTTCGCAGCCCCTTCGAATTTGGGGTCGTTTCATTCGTGTCGACTTGACATAAACTCTGGCCCTAGATGATATCCAGGGTCTGGTCATGGAGCCATTTCTGTATCGATTATTGGGGTGCTACACACTTGTTCGAATCGGCAGTATTTGTTGAACAGCAAAGCCCACCCGGAGCAATTCCTTCACTTTTCAGCTTTTCTTCTAACTCTATTATTACAATTTACATAAAGTTTTCATAGAATTGGTTCCACTTGATTCGCGTCCTGCCTGTCTTTGGAAATCTTCAAACGTATCTTACCATTCTTACTTCCTACTGGACCTAGAAACTAGCATTTAGACTGCGTTCAGCGCCCGCATTTCGTTTCTATATTAATTGTTAAGCTATGCCTAGACGAGTCATTCATTGCGATCCACTTGTGATTGTGAATAGTTGTGAGTGTTGTGACCTTCGCTCATTCAATCAACGCTGCGGCCCGTATTTTAAATGGTAAAGTTCATTTACTTCTTTGTGGTTCGCGTTTGCACTATTGGAATTTTACGAAAGGCTTGAATTAAAAATCCTACGCCATACTAACATTTTCACACAGCTCCTATTTCACACATAAAATCTTTTACACGACCATTAAGTAATTTTTGCTTTCTTCAAGAATTTAGGATATCAAAATCAAAATCCATTTATTGAAACTAGGCCGAGAGTCCACACTTTTTGAACGTCAAAATTACATGAGACAGTCCCCCGGCACGCCCGCCCTTCACTACTTCCAGTGCTTTAGCTGGGAAAAAGAAGTGGTACACAAACTGTTTAGCAGCACCTGCGCCTGCAGCGCCTGTTTAGAAGCTGTTGTCTGCAGGCCGACAATCTAACGACCCATCTAATGACACCACTATTCCGCATCAACATCTAGAGTATTCTAGAGGCAACATATTGAAATCCCCGTTCAATAAATCTGCCAATAACTACGACCACCGCACAATGCACATAGATCACGGAATTCAGCGCTAGTCATTCACGGCGCGTTCACTTTCGCCTGCCGCTGACCTCTCGCTTCCGCAGCTGTACATTGACCCATCTGTACCATCGTGCGCAGTGCTAGATCATCACTCGTAGTTAATGATAGGTACTGTTAAGTAAACAAAGAAGTCACACAGTTCCTTGTATGATGGCTGTAGCAGTACCTATTTTTACAAATAACGACGTAGAGTTGGAAGGCTTCCCACAAGGTGGACCGATAACCTTGTGAAGGCCGCAGGAATTTGCTGGATGTGAAAAGCACAGAACTGGTCCAAAATGGCGGAGCTTGGGAGAGGCCTATGTCCAGCAGTTGATGAGGCTTATGTAGTGGATTGTGCTAAACGATAACAGCCCAAAGTCTGCGGACGGTGGACTTAGGCGGTGTTCTTTGCTTGGCAAGACCAAAGCCTGAGACGAAGTCATAAATGGTGGGAAATCTCATTGAAAAATCATGAAGGGTTTGAAGGTGAGAAGCATGACATGCGAGAATGCCCTATACTCTCAACTCAGGGTAGGTAGCGGCAGGAACCGTGGGATTTTAGGTTAGTAGGAGTCCTACACAACCCTCTGTGTCCTCAGACGGCATGCGCGGGAGGACCTCACGTTACCTTCTTGATACTTGAAATTTGCCCCACTCATATTAATCTCAAAAGTTGCTGTACGGATGTTTCTGAAGTTGCCACTTCATCTTTATCTGCCTGCCTTTTCGCAACTATGATGGGATCGGCTTCCAGTCTAACCGGATGCAGCTCAGTACCACTATTTTACATGGAGCGACTACATAACTGACCTCCACAACCCAGTTGCTAGGTAATACGATACCCCTTGGTAAGATTACCCGTAACGACTGTCACAGATGTGAATGACAGCCGGGACCAACGGCATAACGTGCTTTACAGGAGTCTTGGTATGTAAAGATGGTCACCCATCCACGGGATATCTGCGGCAATCGTAGCTAATTTGCCACTTGTCACTAATTTGCCTATGAGTTATAATGCATAGTCTTCAAGGAGGTATACCTACCGTGCGCAGCCGGGGCGGGCGGGCCAGTCACAGCTAGTGCTACACAAGTCGCAGTCTATATTCAAATGATAATTAAAGCGTGGTATCTGTGTCGCAACGTTACGTTATCGCGAGCGATGCGTGTGCGGCGCTATAAGTAGCAGTAATGTCAAGACAGTGCACTCACCCGCACGCACTGACAGGACTACAGAAGGTCTACTTCGTAATTCAAAACATGATATTATTTTGTGTACCCACGAAGTAATGAAAGTTTTTTTTTTAAACGTTGCCCCTCACTAGGAATTTCTCTTGTATTGTGGGTGCGTTTACAAACATTTAAACTCACATGACCCGGAACAACTACTTAGAATAGAATAGAATAGAAAACATTTATTCGACACAGACACAACACAGCAGCAACAAACATATAAAAAAAGAAAGAGAACAATAAACATAACAATAAAATTGTGCTGAGCGTGCCCATACCGATAGGGTTACCATCTCAGCATTTGCTGGGCGTTAGACACCCAGCGCTGGTTTTCAGTTGGCACCCCGCAGTGACACACGGACGCAGGCAAATAAAATAGATACATACTTGAATATCTACACTAATATTATAAAGAGGAAAACTTTGTTTGTTTGTTTGTTTGTTTGATTGTAATGAATAGGCTCAAAAACTGCTGGACCGATTTTAAAAATTCTTTCACCATTCGAAAGCTACATTATCCACGAGTAACATAGGCTAAATTTTATTTTGGAAAAAAATAGGGCTCCGTAAGATATTTGGGGTTTTCGGACACAAGGTGTAAAAAATCAACCAGAAAAGTTACTTATTTTGCGTACGCTGCCTAAACTATAAAATATAGAACCATAAAATGTTCTAATTAATTGTAGATCTTATAAATATCTACAAAAAAATCCGCGACACACTATACCTATCTATGTCGAGTGAGGCACAACAACCATTTTTTTATTTATTTATCTTGAATTTTTTTGGACTACATTAAAACGCATTTATTTTACTCATGCTATAATCCTAATCAAAATAAATTAATTCATCACTAAGTACAGTTGATGTAGATAATATTTGGTCTTTGAATGATTAAAATTGGACGTTTGGTTTTAAAGTTATGGCGAAATTAAAATAATACGATTTCTGCTGCACGGCCCGTTGCGAAGTGGGCGTCACCAAGACGGGGTGCGCGTGCGGGAGGGGAGTCTATGCAGCCTGCGGATAATGACTGCGTCGTCGATGTCTGTGAATTGACCTGGGAATCATTTTGCTGACCGTGTCTTTCCTGGGTAGGCTTTTTGCAGCGGTAACCGACATCCACGCGGGCGGAGCCGCGGGCGACCGCTAGTTAGTAATAAAAATGTTTATGAATACGTAAATAAATAATGTAAAAGATTTTTTTGTGTGCTACTCAGTTCAGAGCCTTTTTTTAAATACCTACAATATCATATCAAGAAACTACAATATCAAATAGCGCCCGTCACTTGACGCACGCATCATCAAGCAGCCGCAAAAAGCCAGCGAAGGAAATGTGCTTTCCATAAAATATTTGAAAGTGCCAGTCAATGAATATTTCTAAGGCGTGGGACCGACCTACCACCAATCAATCAAAGGTACTTGTAGGTCATACACATATTTGTTCCGTGCGGGAATCGAACCCGCGACACGCAGCGCAGCAGTCAATCGCTTAACCACTGCGCCAACTGTGCCGCAGATTACTCCGTGGTCCGCACCGCACTGCATATTATGCCTACTCCAAGCTGGAATCGTCTATAAACCTCAACCTGAATAGGTTTTCCTTGTAGTTTGGAGGTTTCAAGACTCCCAGGTTAGGCAAGGCAACTAGTCCGGGGGTCCATCGATACCATAATCATTAGCAGTGCAGGTGATGTAAAGGGCAAGGGTAACAAAATTGCACCGCAGATGGTTTCAAATCGCTTGATTCTGTTCGTGTAATATTGAGAGCAGTGGTGGTGGTGGCTCAGTGGTAACGGCTGCGGTGAAGGAAAACATTGTGAGGAACCAAATATTCGAAGACATGTGACATCTACCAACCCGCACTGGGCCCGCGTGGTGGATTACGGCACACACTCTTTCACAGAGAGGAGGCCTGTGTCCCAGCAGTGGGGGCATTAGAGGCTGGTTATAAATGATGATGAATATTGACATGCTGATGTAGAAGTGTAACTTCCCGTGGAAGAATTTCCCGTCGCCTTTTGACACCACCACGTCCGTTACCTTGTAGTTGTAATTGCAATACCTATGGGCTGGATGGAGTACTGGACCTTCTGTATTTGTTTCAAGAGCACTCGTATTTGCCACCCGGAGAGTTAGTAGACACCTAATAAGACTTAATAAATTAATCTATCTTCACGTGCTGGGCAAGGTATCTTCTTAAGACTTGTGGTCACATTAGAACCAGAAGATTGATCACCTCGGACGGTCGAACGGATGTCTACAAGTGTCGCGTCGCGCCTGTGTAAAGCCTCAACTCGCACTCAGTCTGCGCGCTCTCTGAGTACTTGGAAGGTCAGATTCGGTCGTGCGCATTCGTATATGTTCGCACGAGAGAACATCGTAGGAAATCGCATCAGAAGTGCGTGCGGCCCCCTTGTGCCAGACAGATCGATCGTATCAGATTCGTCTGATAAGATTGACATTTCCCCTTATGGTAGTCATTATTATGGAGAAAGACTGGTAGAACAAATGAACACTGAGAAATAAAAACTGAGAGTTAATGAAATAATGCCTGACTGTGGGAAAAAGATCTAATAAACATGCGCAAACACATGTCAGTAAATCGCCGCTACTACGCACGCGCAGTGAATGTCAATTTATTGGTGGTATACCTACATTACATAATAGATATACGATCGACACCCGACCTTGCTTTGTGTGCAGTAATGCTGTGTCGCGTTAGTACTTCCGTAACAATAATATGTAATACTCGTACAACTTACGTAGACGTATTACTAATGAGCTCGCTCTGCACTGCTTGCAAAAACTTAAGCTGACGATGTATTTTTTGGGATTATATTATTGTTTTATTGCATTCAAAAAATACCGGCATTTTTTCATCTATCTATGTACACACAGCTACTCATCAAGCTATACATTTCCAGTTTACGCTGATCTCGCACTGTACGCAAATCGTATGCAATGCGAGATCAGCTTATTACTGGAAATGTATGGTTTGACGTGTAGCCTAGTCGTGTGTACATGAATAGGATACATACAAATAAATAAATAAAAATATAATAAGTACAAAAGTATAAACGATGCTTACTCTTAACAAAAAAGAAAACAGAATTGTATCTGGCTGTCCGTCTGTTTGTTCCGGCTAATCTCCGAAACTCCTGGACCGATTTTGACAGGAGTTTCACTGGCAGATAGCCGATGTTATAAGGAGTAACATATTTGTCTCGCTTGGTTTTGCTCCCGTGGGATAATTACCGACATGCACGCGGGCGAAGCCGCGGGCAGCAACTAGTCTGAAAAAAAAACAGATTTTTAAGTCTCAAATCCCATTTTTTTTAAACGTTGCCCCACAGCCTAGGAATTTCTCTTGTATTGTGGGGCGTTTACAAACATTTTTTTTTTTAAACCGTTGCCCCACACTAGGAATTTCTCCTGTATTGTGGGTGCGTTTACAAACATTTAAACTCACATACACAAACAGCCAGACCCGCAACAACTACTTGTAGGTCATAGAAATATTTGTTCCGTGCGGGAATCGAACCCGCGACACGCAGCGCGGCAGTCAATCGCTTAACCACTGCGCCAACCGCGCCGTCAAATGTTGTGTCCAATGAGTTTCCAATGTAGCCATATACCGGATACACCGGTACTTCCCATACTTCTAAGGACCTAAAACACGCCACCTACTGGGCCCAACATAATACAATATTTTGACACGAAAAAAAGGAACGTCTCAAAAATGGGGTCAACCTCAAAAATATGAAAACTACGACGTCATTTTAACCCGTGGCCCTCGGCATCTGCCTTCGTTATTTAAGCTTTAGTTTTGACTGGATTTATGTAAAGCGTTTCAGTCGTAGTCATTAAAATAGCTGCTTCGTGAATACTGACTATGAAGTATTTGAAAAGGATTCATTATTTAGTTGAAGCTTAATTCAGCATTTTCAGTGCTTCGAAGAGTAATTAAGAAAGCATAAAGTTTGGGACAGAAAAGATTGGGGCCAAGTTGGCGTCCTACCTTTCGGGTAGCAAGTAGTCCTGGTCCCTGTCTAAATCAGTCGAGACGAATTTCTGCCGTCCTTCGATGCTTCCTATGCTGAAGTTTGGTGGAATGCTGGCTCATATCGCGCAAAAGAAGGCAAACCTAATTGCCTCCATCTTTGCGAAAATTCACTTCTTGATACGGCCCTTCGGCCCACTATCCCACAGGGACACCTGAGTTCCGACAGAGGAAACCTTGTGAGCTGATTACCGATGTGTCATGTTGATATGTTATGGCAGTTATACTGTCATTGAAAAAAATATTATAGTAACTTGTGGAGCCTGTTTCTTATGCTGGTCATTTGTTTGTTGCAGGGGAGCCGAGCTCGGTGATGTCAGTCTACTGAGAAGGATGCCCAACGTTGAAGTACTAGCACTCAGGTAACTGTTACTTTAGTCATTAAAAAAAACCGTGGGTCCCGTTAGGTCCCGGCTTCCTTTCGTAGATATTTCACTGTTGCTACGGGTAAGTCAGAAGCCAGAAAGTTTGTAAACCAGTTTTATAAAAAGGTATCATATTACCCAGTACTTGACTAGGCTGTAGAGGTCAGACAGGCAGTCGCGCCATTCACACGCTAGTGTCCAGCTGCCACACCATATAGCTGGGAAAAGGCTACGAAGATGATGAGTTTTTAAAAAAGACGGTCATTCGATGCCTAGTTTAATTGAATAGGTTGATCTTGATTCAGGGTCGTATGTCTATAACCCAACGAAATTTGGGCACGCCACAATTGCGGCGGTAAGTCTCCTCTTTGAGAAGCGATTTGAGAGGCGCCACGGCGTCTTCGCCTTCCGCCTGACGCAGGTCCTCACTGGACAGTTTCGGATAAGGCGGGAGGAAACGCCCGGGTGTTTCCACTGCGTAGATCGCCCGGAGGACATGAAGGAGCATACGGTGCAGGTCAGCCTGGCTTGGGTGGAGCACCGCCGTGTCCGCGTTGAGGCGATCGGCGGCGATCTCTCGCGTCCGGCCCTGGTCCAGGCCATGGTACGGAGCGAAAGTGCATGGGTAGACGTCACCTCCTTCCGCGAAGCAGTAATGCTCGCAAAGAGGGAGCCGCCTCACGTGAAAAAGAGGCAGTAGATGCGCCCTCACGGCCCCACTCGCTGCAGGAGACGCCCTGGGCGTCAGGAATCCCAGGCTGATTCCCGGCCACCGTAGGCGCGGGCTTGCGGACGGCGAGTAATGGGTAGCTCGCTGTCCGGTATGAACCAAACCCGGGTCGACGGCGCGTTGTGTTACACGCGCGCCTCAAAGAGAAGTCAGTACCAACTGGTGGGGTCCGCAAGGGCCGATGCCTGTCAGGGGCGCGGGTTGTTCGAAAAAACTGGCAGACAGGCAACTGAAGGAACACGGGTGGGTTTTAGTCAGCAAAAGTCTGACACGCCCTCCTGCTCAACCCAGAGCGGGAGAAGTTATTTGATGAGTTACCACCCCAAAAAAAACCAACAAAATTTACTTTATCAATAGACAGACCTTGTAGGAGTCCTTTATCAAACTTAACAATAGAAACGTATCGATAGCCGATCAATCAAATTGTTAATGTTCTGACTACGATATATAGTTTTTTTTTAATTAATGAGACAGCTGAAGGACGAGAGCTATTAGCTGGCACCATTACCTACGTTATATTAGTGTCGGCTCACTTTCACACAAGGACACACGTCTTTGTTTCCATCAAAGAGGTATTTGGAACGAAGTTCTTTAACACAGCTTGCACTAGGAGTAAAATTGTAGAAATCTCACATAACGAAAAGCATTAAGACCCCTCTTTGCCAAATTTTACTATCTAGAATAGAAAGAGACAGAGCGAGAGTGAGATAGTTTTCATGGTGTTCGAGAGTGCTGAAGCCGATAGTCAGGTCAAAATGAAAATCCAAGATGGCGGTTGTGAACGTTTCAATGTTTTCATCTTGGGTGTCATTTTCGTGGTTTTCGAGAGTGCTCAAACCGATAGCGAGGTCGAAATAAAGTTTGAGTATTTTAAAGATAGCGTAAACGACGTAAAATTCGGAGTTGAAGAAAAAGCATAAGGACTCCGTTCAAAGTCAAAGTCAAAGCATTTTTTTCAAATAGGCACTTAAAAGGCACTTTTGAACGTCGTTCCTGACATAAGTCCCGCGACCCCACACGATTTTTTAAATGTTGTAGTATACCGTCAGTTAGTTAAAAGTAGTGGTGGCCCAGTGATATCGGCCGCGACTTATGAAATATTAGTCGTGAGTTCGAACCCAAGCAGGCACTTTGCTTTGTGTATTTTATTTTATCACCTCTGCTCTCAAAACGGTGAAGGAAAATATCGTGAGGAAACCAGCATGTCCTAGAACCAAAAATTCCAATACATGCGACAACTACTAACCCACACTGGGGCCGCGTGCTGGATTACGGCCCACTCCCGCTCGCAGAGAGGAGGCCTGTGTCCCAGCTGTGGGAACATTATAGGATGTTTATGCTGTACCATAAGTTGCACAGTCTTTAGTATTCAAACAAAGCAAGTCAGTTGTTGCTTCAATTTTACTGTCAAAGGCAAGAAATTGGCATCGTGTAGATGCGGCTTTAAGGCTATCGTGAAAGTGGCAGAGAACTGCGTGCCAGTGGGTGATTAACATCAAGTGTTCCATCAGTTTGCTTAGCCGACTGTCGACGGCGTGTGGTCCTTGTGCAAACTGCTCGACACACGCTAACAAATAAAGATATTTCATTGATCAGAACGCAACTTAGGTTCTTCTATTCAAAATTCAGCCACGCAAATACCGGTTGCTGACGCAGCTTTTAGGTCTTCACGTGTGCAGGTCGCAGGGAATTTAAACTGTTATTAGATAAGTATTCCTAGTGTGAATGGCTACAAGAAAACAAGAGGGTACCCACACCAAAGTAAAGATGTTTATTGTGTGAAAGACTTTGCAGCATGTTCCCACTGCTGGAAGACAGGCCTCCCCTTTATCAGAGGGAGTGAGCTATAATAGATTATGCTGACCCGCACTGTGCCCGCGGTGTAGACACCGCGGGCACAGTGCGGGTTGGTGGATGTGATAAGTCACATGTCTTCGAATATTTGGTTCTAGGATATTTGCTCTCGACGTTTTCCTTCACCGTTTTGAGAGCAGCGGTGATGAAATTATTTACGCAAACTTAAGCGCCTGCCTGGGTTCGAACCCAGCCACGATCTGCAATGTGTAACTAGTGGCCGTTACCACGGAGCCACCACTGCTCTTAACAATGTGTAACTAGTGGCCGTTACCACGGAGCCACCACTGCTCTTAACAATGAATTGATGATGATGAAAGGTGATATGGCAAGAAAGGAAGTGATGACGGCGAATAGAGACGTACGGAAGAAATGGACGTACTGTATTGTGCCGACCACAAACCATTTTCGGTTTATCAAAAGCAGTATTAGTCATAGTCACCGGTGACCGCACCTTCTCACATCGTTGAAGCTATGTTCTATCAATATTAACAGCGATCCATTAGTGAGGGGCTCGTGGCTACGTAACAACACTCACTCGGGTCGATCGATCGGGTTAAGCTTCGCTTGCCGCGGTTGGTTCGTGTATGGGTCTCTTCACATTCCAAGACGCCTCCATCCCTCGGAAAGCGCGTTAAAGCGTTGGTTCCGGCTGTAATTCCTGGATCTTGACAGTCGTTACGGGACGTCAGGATCCCAAAAATCTGACAGCCTGTCTTGCTAAGGGGTATCGTGTTACCCAGTAACTGGGTTGTGTAGGTCAGATAGGCAGTTGCTCCATGTAAAATACTGGTATTCAGCTGCGTTCGGTTAGACTGGAAGCCGACCTAAGTTGGGAACAGGCAGGTGGATTGATATAGATTGATGAACAGCGATCCATTGGAAATGTGAACCGTCTAGCAAACTAATTTCCTAAGTAAACAATAACGCTATAACCTCCGCTAATACTTTCACTATAACACACAATAATGTTTAGAAGTTCCACTCTTTTTTCTCTGTAACAATCTCACCATTAAAAGTTACCTGAAGTAAGCCGAAATTCTTTCTGATTCTGGGGATTGAAACCACTGACAGCTCTCTTCCAGCTCACTTCGCCTTAATTGATCACCGTGAGATTTTTACAGAAAACATACATACCTACATAAACTCACGGTATTTTCCCATGAGAGTAGGCAGAAACTTCAGAACGCCACGGGCTACGGTCCTTACGTACTCCTTTTGCCTCGTTTACGTTCATGCATCAGAGGCCTTAGTTTGAGCTCAAACGCGCTCAAACGCTTCGAGCGCGTTTGGCGCTCCGATTGGCCTTTGATAGGTGACGGACCAATCGGAGCGCCGAACGCGCTCGATGCGTTTGATCGAGATGGTTAAATGCTCAGATGATAAAACAAAGGCAGATAGACCGCGCGGAACACCAAGAGTGAAGCCAAAAAACCAAATAGTAAAGCGTCGCAATGTCGCATTGTATGTTACATACAAATTATACAATGCGACGCTTTAGTATTTGGTTTTATGGCCTCACTTTGGTGTTCCGCGCGGTCTATCTGCCTTTGTTTTATATTCTGAGGTTAAATAAAACTCACACCAGGGCCACTGGTCATGCATGCACACAGGTTGCGACTACTACGTACCTGGCCTTTCTGAAGAACAGTAGACCCTCGTTTCTGTTACTCATACCATGTGACAGTGTCTTTCTAAAGTGTCCATGTGGGCGTAAATATGACACATTTATCTATGAATATGGAATGTCCTGAACAAAGACTACGTTACGTCCCATCACTACAAACTGTATGCTGGTGCCGTTCGGGGACTGAAATAAACTGTGCCACCGAAACGCACGTTTCAAAAATTTGTTTCAGTGCGGTTAGTGGAAGTGCTCACAGCTCAGGTGCAGTTCGATCAAGTGCTCTGTGGGAAATACTTCGTTCTAACCAAGGTAGAATCGTTACTGTCATTGGAAGGAATTTACCTTAAATATGGTTTTAGCAAAACGAAGCTTCTGCCGGAAATAGCCGACTCAAATGCGTAAACATAACATCCGGTATTTCTTGCCATCAGTCGATAACGTCAGATCGAATTTTCATTGTAATCGTTTTCCTAGTGTGAAATATTATCAATTAACTTCTATGCATTTACCTGCTTTGTGGGTGCTTATGTCTCTGAGCCTCAGTGACTGAGGGGTCATGACCCGTCTGCTGCCCGGATTCCAGACGTTAGCGATACTATCCTATTATGTACACAGTACTGTCTGCGATTTACGTGTAATTGGTTCCGTAAATAATCGCTCTCGAATCGGATTGTCTCGTTTATGTGTAGTGGTGGACAAAGGTTCTGTATTGTGAGTAAATTTTCAAGAATCTCAACAACACACCAGTATATCCCACATTTAACCAGTAATAGTAAGTCGAGTCAAGTTGTGTTGTGAGTGTTGTGAGCAGTGGTGGTGCAGTAGCGCCGGCCGCGACCGACGCGTTGTGGGTCATAGGTTCGTACCAAGGCGCTTTACTTTGAGTAAATTATTTCATCACCACTGCTCTCAAAACGGTGAATGAAAACATCGTCAGGAAACCGGTGTGTCCTAGAACCAAAAATTCTTAGGCAAGTGACATCTACCAACCCGCAGTGGGCCCGCGTGGTAGATTACAGCGCACTCCCCTCGAAGAGAGGAGGCCTGTGGCACAGCAGTGGGAACTTTATTGGCTGAGTATGTAAGTTGTTAAGTGCCATGGATCAGAAAGCGAGCCTAATACGACTGACCGGTCACAAATCCAAACTCGGGGCGGCTACTGAGAATGAATAGCAGCAATAGCATCAGCAGGACCACTAGACCAGCGAAGCAGCATAGAGCATTAAATTCCCTTGATAACGCCTTTATTAGCTTCCCTCTGCCCGGACGGGGGAGCAGGCGAGGTCGTGACCTTTCCAATATTGTCGTAATGAAAGTTACTGTCTGCTGCCTCGCCTCAGTCGCCTCCTGCTTGACATACTTGATGTCATTTTTACGGGCTCGTTTGTGGACTCAGAGAACTTAAAAAAAAAGAAGAATTTGGTATTCGTTCCAAGTTTGTGTTTTCTTTTTTATTGCACAGGGTGGGCATGCATGCCGCAGTGGTTTTTTTTTTTTTTTTGAGGGTGGGAAATCATCAAATAACTTCTCCTGCTCTGGGTGGAGCAGGAGGGCGTGTCAGACTTTTACTGACTAAAACCCACCCGTGTTCCCTCAGTTGCCTGTGTGCCAGGGGCCGCGGTATCTCTTTCGAACAACCCGCAACCCTGGCAGGCATCGGCCCTTGCGGACCCCACCAGTTCGGCGCACCAGGACACGTGGCACGCCGTGACCACCCCAGGAACCAAGTAACAAAAGGGCCCCAGACGTACCCGTGTCTGGTGCCCTTGGTCCCCCTGCGACGGGTCAGCACAGTGGCCCCGCCGCCTACCACTTTTCGGCCGCAGGGGATAGGGAGAGCGGCCAACGCTATACCGACACTCCTCTTCCCCTGCGGCCCCACCGCGTCCGCCATCAAACGGTGGCGGCCCCGTCCAGGCCACGGAAGGGAAGAGCGCTACTCAGAAGTACCGGCACTCCTCCTCTTCCGCAGCCTGTAATCCTCAGCCGCGATGCCTCCCATTCGACACCGATGCCGCAGTGGTGGTTCCGTATAAATTCGGCTCCCTTTGCTTAGGTTAGGTTTTGCGTTAGCTTGGATCATTCGTATTTAATCCTCTTTGTGTAACTTGATGATGTTCTAATACTTGCTGTGACTGTTGTTTACATAGCAGGTAGTGATCGACGAATTGGTGTGAGGTAGGTGATACCTTAACTAAAAAATCTAAATTAAAACCTATTTTACAAAACATTTAAAATACAACTTTGGTTTTGTACTATTTTTTTTGCCACTGACTTCCAAATTACAGTTACCAGGCCACTCAGAAAGAATGGCGAAAAAAAGTTTTCATGTCTGAGAGACTGGCCAGTTATACCTAATCTATTTTGAAAATATTATTATTTGTAAGTAAAAATAGGTACGTTCCAATTTCAAAATTTCCCTCCACATTGTTTGCGAGTAGGGTTGCCAGGTCTTAAAACCGAAAAGTCGGACAGACCATTCTGTTTAGCTGGACATTTGGGTAGAAAGGCCGGACACCCTTCATTTTTAGTCTTAGTATAACACATTTTTTTTAAATCATTTACCATAAAACCTTCTTAAATTCAAATGAAACAGCAACAATACGTCTTGTTTATTATGGACAGTGCTACTCCGTTCGCTTGCGCTAGTGGTATCAAGGTTAGGCGGGCGGAGCCGAAACCAACAAACCAACAAAAAACAAAATCAAGTTTAAAAAGCCTTACAAACGCCGGACAGGCCGGACACCATATAATTTGGCCGTACACGCAACCAAAAAGCGTGTGTCCGGCTTTATCCGGACGCCTGGCAACGCTATTTGCGAGATATTTTAAATTATCGTGTCTCATTAAAAATGGATCTGCGCCGGGAACATTTTCGCGCTATGATTTTTTACGATTTCAAGTGTCGCCTGAAACCGGACGAATCGTACGATAGACTTCAAATGGTATCCATTGATGAAGGCCCTACTAAGGCAACCGTGTATCATTGGTATAACGAATTCAAGCGCGGTCGACTAACTTTGGGGGATGAAGAAAGAAGTGGTCACCCTTTGACGGCTGTTACGGAAGAAAACGTGCTAGCAGTGAAAAATTTAATACATGACAATAGGCGAGTTACGTATCAAGAGATTCAGCACACATTGCAGGTTGGATTGGAAAGCCTTCACGAAATTCTACTCGTGCATCTTCGCATGAGGAGGATAGTTTCATGCTGGGTGCCGCACAACCTCACCGATGCTCAGAAGCAGGCCCGGGTGGAATGGTGCCGTGATATGATAAACAAATTTGAAACAGGCTCGTCTCGGCGTGTTTACGACATCATTACGGGTGATGAGTCTTGGATTTATCAATACGATCCAGAAACGAAGCGCCAGTCGACGGTTTGGGTGTTTCAAAACGAATCAACGCCTACCAAAGTGAAGCGATCTAGAAGCCGGGGGAATATTTTAATCGCGAGCTTTTTCAATTTGACTGGCTACTTGGTGTCAATTCCTTTACGGAACCAAAGAAGCCTCAACGCTGAATGGTATACTACCAATTGGTTGGCAGAAGTTTTCTCTGTTATGAGCTACAAGCGACCAAACACGGCTCCGCGGGCTACTGCACCACCACGACAACGCGCCTTCGCACACCGCGCTCAAAACGATGGACTTCCTGGACAGCACGACGCGTTGTTCAAACTCCTGGGTCACCCTCCTTACAGCCCTGACCAAGCACCGTGTGACTTCTTTTTATTCCCGAAAATAAAAAATCAGCTCAAAGGGATACAATTTTCGTCGCCGAAAGATGCGCTATCAGCGTTCAAGCAGGCTGTAAACGAGGTGTCTGCGGCGGACTGGAAAGGTTCAGACGCATGAAACTTGGTATAGAGGCTAGTGGAGAGTATGTACTTTGAAAAGATGAAATAAAAAAATATTTACCTATAGATTTTTTTTTTCGCTTAACTTGCTGAGTGTCCCACGTATTTTTCCTTTGTAGTGTTTTTTTTTTGAAGTCGTTGTTTTTATTCTGTAACTATAATAAAAGGCATTTCCCTGCAGTGGGACATATAAAAGGCTCCTTCGAAATGTCAAATTATTACTAGTTGCAAATTAGTACCAGTTGCAAATTATTACTAGTTGCAAATTAGTACCAGTTGCAAATTATTACTAGTTGCAAATTAGTACCAGTTGCAAATCATTACTAGTTGCAAATTAGTACCAGTTGCAAATTATTGCCTTGCCAATTGTTGCCTTTTTGGCGCAGCCGTGAGGCACACACTGTTGTAGTTATTTATTTATTGTACACTTTTTTTTAATTTGTTATTGTATTTTGTGTTTTACGGACTGTGACCAAATAAACGGTATTCTTTCTTTCTTTCTTTCTTTCTTTTATTACTTGTTGCAAATTCAATAGAAACTATCTTCAGTATCACAAGAATGTGCTACATAGTACATAGCTATGTAGGACGTGACAGTTTCTCTCAGAGAGATATCACTGTGCTCCTACAGCATTTCGCGGTAGCATCGAATGGTGCGTGCGATGCGCACACGCATGTCAATACGTCACGCATTGGAATAGGAAATAATTACAGTAGCCAGCCTTTAATAAGACATGTTGAGTAAGAGAAATAGACTGTCACATAAGTATGAGTGACAGAGACGGCATGAGATAGTAACGGCCGCGTACTGTACAGTCACGATTCACGAACATGAATACATATTATGTTACTTTGAATAGCTGGAATATATTATCATGAAACATCGGGAGGAAACCGGCATGTACTGGAACCAAAAATACGAAGATGTGTGACATCTACCAACCCGCACTAGGCCCGCTCCCGCTGGGTGCTGCATACGAGCCACTCGCTCTCACAGAGGGAGGCCTTCGTCCTAGCAGTGGGAGCATTATAGGCTGACTGTGTATGTAATCAATAACCATCCAATAATATTTGGGGTTAAAGTATGAAATTGCCGATTTGTACTGAAACATTGAAACTCGTTTTTTTCTAAGATATAACATATTTATTTAATCAAAATATTTACCCTCATTATCTATACATTGCTGAAATCTAAACGGAAGTTCATTTATGCCTTTACGATAGAACTCTGAGGATCTAGATTCGACAAACTGTGTGAAAGCATTTTGTACTGGCTCCTGGGAAGAATTTTTTTTATCACGTAGAAAATTGTCCAAATCACGAAACAAATGGTAGTCCGTTGGAGCAAGGTCTGGCGAGTACGGAGCATGACGTATAGTTTCTAACTGCAGCTCCTGTAGAGTTACAACGGTTTCTCGTGCAGTGTGAGGTCTTGCGTTATCATCAGAGATCGGATATTCGGATACATATTCACCTAAAGTTGAGATGTTGGCTAACATGGAATGCGCTTTTGTATCAAAAAACGCAAGCAGTTTAGGTAAGTAATTTGTTTATTTTTTGTTTTAACTAATACAAACTACCCCTCCTCCAGTACATACACATATTTGTATCGGGTTAAACATTAATTTTAAATTAATAGTCATCTGAATAGTTATGCAATCCAAGAATCCCGGGGTTTTTAATAAATATTACATATAATTTATGAAGCCGCTCCCATACTTTCATAGCTAAAAATTATCTTTAGGTAAATAGGCATCCGAATATCCGATCTCTGGTTATCATGGAGCAATAATGGTGAAGTTTGATACATGAGCCGGGGCTGTTTCACTGCCAGTTTCACCATCATTGTTCGAAGTTCGGCACAGTAAACATCTGCTGTTATTGCCTGACCAGACCTGAGAAAGCTATAGTGGTGAATAACACCATGAAGAGACCACCAAACAGTTACCATTACCTTTTTATTGGCAAGCTTTGCTTTAGGGCACTGTTGCAGCGTTTGACCTGGGGTCAGCCATTGCATTTTTCGCTTACGGTTATTGTAAACAATCTACTTTTCGTCACATGTCACAATTCGATCCAATATTCCTTCATTTCTGTACCGTTTCAACAAGGCAACACAAGTTTCAGCACGCATTTCTTTCTGCAGATCAGTCAAACCATGAAGCACCCATTTTTCAATTTTTTTTTTATCTTATTGATTTGATGCAAATGAGTCAATATTGTGGGTAGGGTAACGGTAAATCATTCCGCTAATTCCTGGGTAGTTTGACTCCGATCGGCTTCTACCATCTCCTTCAATTCAGCGTTATTCACCTGTGTGGGCGGTGTACCACGTGGTTCGTCCTTCAAGTCGAAGTTTCCATTACGAAAGCGTTTAAACCCAAAACGCACGGTGCGTTCATTAGCAGTCCCCTCTCCAAACGCAACGTTGATATTGCAAGCCGTTTCTGCCGCGTTAGTTCCGCGTCTGAACTCGTATTCAAAAATAACTCGGATTTTCGAAGTACCCATCTTTACGTCTAAGCTGAATAAAAAAAAACAATTGAAAGTCGGAAATCGAATGTTGCACATTTTTTAAAACTAGAACCTCATAGGTTTCACGCGAAAAGTTTCACACGAAAATCTCACACCATGAAGATTTTATGTCAATTCGAAGTGTCTATTACTATACAACGGCAATTTCATACTTAACCCTTATTATTGTATGTCGTCAAGATAACTGGAAATAGACCATGACTGTGTGTGTTTGTAAAAGGCATATACGTGTGGAAGCATAAATATGTGACATTGAAGGAACACCAAAGCTATCTGACGAGACAAGCGACGCCAAAATATGGGATGCTGCATCGGCTAGATATGTCGTGTCGTCGCCGCATTTGACTTATCATCTCCGTTAGTTACGTTAATAATGTTCCTACAACTGGGACAAGGGCCTCTTTGTGAGAGGGAGTGGCTCGTAATCCACCACGCTGGCCTAGTGAGGGTTGCTGGTTGTTACATGTCTTCGAATTCTCGGTTCTAGGACATGCCGGTTTCCTCGCGATGTTTTCCTTCGCCGTTTTGATAGTAGTGGTGTTGAAATTAAAAACACAAAGTAAAGTACGTGGGTTCGAAGCCACGACCTACAACTCTGAAGTTGGGATACCCCTAGGCCACCACTGCTCTCTCCATTAGCCGATAAGTGAAATGCATTCAATGTATCAGTAATAAACTGTCACCTTATCACTTCTTTGTTTAAGACAATGCACAATGAACAATAACCGACAGTAATCAGAAGTCAAAACAAGTAAGTTTCCGGCAATTCGCGCAGCGGCAAGGACGCAGCCAATCAGAGCGTGGCGCGCCAAACGTTGCCCAATCACGCGCGAGCGCTAAGACGTTAACCAATCACGAATACGACCGTTGCACTTTCAAAATTTGAAAAATAACGAAATTTATATTTTAATGTTTTGCAATTAAGGTTTGTTTTATATTGTAGGGATAGGGAATAAGGCTTAGTTTGCAGGATGTATGTCTGCGTTGCGTTACGGCCTTGCGCTAAGAAATCTGCGTTCAGTTAGAACTGAGACGAGATCGTGTTACATGCGTGTTCGGTAACATTTGTAAATGTGAATGAAGAAATATAATATTATTATGTTACAACAGGTTGTAAAATATATTATTATACCTGGTCCATAGTCGTGGATTGAAACCCAGGCAGGCATAAATATACTTTGTGATATTCATTTTATCACCACAGCTCTCGAAACAGAGAAAGAAAATACACTTATTGGAGCAACCGATATGTCCTAAAACCAAAAATTTGAAGTCATATTTTGACACGGCGGCCAGCTCGGGTTGGTGAACCCGCACTGGCCGCGTGGTGGGTTGCGGCCCGCTCCATCTCAGTCACAGAGAGGAGGCCTGAGTCCTAACAGTAAGCAGTAAGTAAGAACATTATAGACTTGAGGCGACATTGACACAGAGAATCAGGAACTTTTCACCTTGTTCCTCATCTCTCTAAAGGCTATGCTAAGGCGATCTGTTCTACAAGTAATGTGCCACCCACTTTACTAATGATTTCCTGATGAACATTCCAGTATAAACAAGATCCGCACGCTGGGCGACTTCGCGGGCTGCCGCCGCCTGCGCGAGCTGTACGTGCGCAAGAACGAGATCAACGACCTCAACGAGATCCGCCACCTGCGGCACCTGCCCGACCTCACCAGCTTGTGGCTCGATGAGAACCCCTGCACCACACACCCGCAGTAAGTATCATGTTGTTGATGAAATCAATCAAAATCAAGTCATTTATTCAAATTAGGCTAAGAATCAGCACTTTTTGAACGTCAAAATTTCATAAGACAGTCCCCCAAAATGCCCGGCTTTCACCTCTACTGATGATTTTCTCCAGAAGGGCCACATATTAGGTCTAGACCAAAATAGCTGGCAGTCATAGGAGAGCCCCCTATGACTGCCAGCTATTTTGGTCTAGACCTCCTCAGCAGTGGGCGACGAAACCTGATGGTAACTGGTTACTGCCGCCTACGAACATCTACAAAAGTCGACATAAGCACGGACGTAATCAAATTGCAGCGGGGTTTTTCTTACGTCCGTAGGAACGTCGGCTTACAGAGACAAATCTGGACTGAAATGCCCTGTGGCCGCATCTGCATCGCCACATGCGAACTACGCATCACACTGATGTCACGCAAAATCCTGCATCGCGCTAGCAGAGTTTACCGCACAACTAGCCTTTATGTACAACGTCCCGATAACAATCTGCAAATACTAGCCCACCAGACACAACACCCTTCTGGTCGGAGGATCCTCCTTTTCCCTTTTCTTTACACCCTGTATGTCATACCTCTATATTTCCCCCAAGTACCTGCATTTCCACAGTCATCCATGCCTTGGTTTGACGCCGGCGGGGTATGACTTTACGGTGTCCAATGTCGGTTTTTAGGATCGTCTTGGTGTGTTTGTGTCGTATCGTTATGTACACATGTAAAGCTGTCTTAGAAAAGCCAAGCTTTTAACAATTGTGTGTATATTTACAGATACAGGATGACGGTGCTACGGAACCTGCCCAACTTGGAGAAGTTGGACAACGTGCCCGTGCAGCCCGACGAGGTACGCTCAAACAGATACCTACCTTAAGTACCTTACCCTAGTTTTAATTAAGTACTATTGAAACAGTCACCATAACCCCCAACCTACCAGAGGAAACGCCCGGGTGTTTCCACTGCGTAGATCGCCCTGAGGACACAGAGGAGCATACGGTGGAGGTCTGCCCGGCTTGGGCGGAGCACCGCCGTGTCCTTGTGGAGGCGATCGGCGGCGGCAATATCTCGCGTCCTGCCCTGGTCCAGGCCATGGTACGGAGTGAGAGTGCATGCGTAGCCGTCACGGCACGTGAGGGAGAGGCGTTATATGCGCCCTCACGACCCTAGCCTCCGTAGGAGACGCCCTGGGCGTCCCTAGGCTGATTCCCGGCCACCGTAGGCGCGTGCTTACGGACGGCGAGTAATGGGTAGCTCGCTGCTCGGTTAGGCCTAAGCCGGGGTCGACGGCGCGTTGTGTTCCACGCGCGCCTCAAAGATGTCAGCACCAACTGGTGGGGTCCACAAGGGCCGATGCCTGCCAGGGGTGCGGGTTGTTCAAAAGAGATACCGCGGCCCCTAGCACACAGGCAACTGAGGGAACACGGGTGGGATTTAGTCAGTAAAAATCTGGCACGCCCTCCTGATCCACCCAGAGCGGGAGAAGTTATTTGATCATTTCTCAACCTCAAAAAAAAACCCCTAACCTACCAAGCTGGGTATAGCCTGTATGATTAACTTGTTTTGGACCTTGAAACTGTACTCGAATCAAGTTGTCCTCTCCAAAATCTTGTTGCAAATCTCCCTCAGTTTGTGTTCTTACTTACACCAGTGGTCGCCCAGCAGTTGAAATTCGACTATAATTTATATAAAACTTAATGTATTTGTAATGCATTATAAGATAAAAAATATTATCTTTCTGCTCTCCTGCTCCATATAAACTTTAACTGTGCCACATTTCATGCTCCTGCGTTTGCGTAATTGTCGAACAAAGGGGAACCAGGTTTTTCCTTCACGTATAATTGACGTCCAAATTATACAATGTTATTATGTATTGTTGTAGAACGTAATTATAATGGTGTTTGTGTGTCCAGGTGCAGGAGGCGATGCGACGCGGCTTACACATACCTGACTCCGACGATGAAGGCTATCCACAAACGGTGAGATTGATTGATAACCACTGTATTGAACCCTCTAGAACAATGAGGTACATAATGAATACTCAAACACAAAAAATACAAAAGTAAGTTCAAAAACTAAAACCCCCCATCACTGAAAAATCAAGCTCTAATAAGTACGAAACAAGAAAATAAACTCATCTGAAAGCCGCAGTCATGTCCGTTGCAGCGCACGACCAGGACACTTCCAACGATACTTCATTTATCAAATTATGTTAAGTAGTTTAGAAGTTATGAGGGAACAGATGAGCATACATATGTATATAAAAAGAGGAAGATACCTTGTGTAAACGAGCTTTGTGTTCTTATTTTAAACATGTTCTGCCAAGCTTATTCTCAACTATGTGGCTATGGGTTCCAATCTAGACGGATGTAGCTGAATTCCTCAGATTACACATACAAGGAGCGACTGCCTATCTGACCTCCACATACAATTACTGGGTATCACGATAACCCTTGGTAAAAAAAAACCTTGCGATACTTAATCGTCATGGTGTGCTAATTCTCTTTTGAATGAACCTTAAAAGTTGGTGTTATCCCAATTACTTATACATTATTTTTGGTCGGCGTAGCATGTCTTCCTTATTCATCAAATATTCCAAACCTAGGTATCTGGAATTATTTCTATTTGCCCCTTCCAGAAAGTAGTTTAGTATGGAGAAGAATGGGAAAGTAACCACCGTTACTCTTTTAAAAAGTTTCGCAATACAGGAAAAGTTTTTAAGGAATGATTTGCTGAATTCATGGTTACAGTTTGCGCACTGGATAAAGATTTTTCCTGTATATTACATAGATAGAAATACTTATATCTATGGTTATATCATTGTATGTATATATGTGACGACACCTGTACCTAGAATAAAATTACTATGCAACAATAGGAAAAAAGAAAAAATTTGAGTATAGGATTTTAGTAGATTAACTATATCTACTAGGGGTGTTCAATAAAAAGTGGTAATGAGTATGAAGCAGTTAAGGTGGAAGCGCCAGGGTAGCCCGCGAAATTCAAATTTTGTTACGTTTTTTGCAATTTGCAGGTCAGTATCAGGTTGTATGGTGATCTAAATATGATTCGCGACCGTATCAAATAAGGCTTTTCAGAATCATAATCATTAGAATCAGCAATACAACTCCATAAGTTAGAATTGCCCTCAAATGTCATAATTTCATGAAATAGTCATTCTTTAGAGTAATATGAACTTATAGAGATGTATTGCTGATTCTAATGATTATGATTCTGTAAAGCCATATTTGATACGGTCGCGAATCATATTTAGATCACCATACAACCTGACAGTGACCTGGAAATTGCAAAAAACGTAACAAAATTTGAATTTCGCGGGCTACCTTGGCGCTTCCACCTTAAGTATATATTATTTATTGTTATTAAATTTTTCGACATAATCACCTTTGAGGTTTATACACTCGTTAATCTAAACCTAAGATTCCCTTCTTGAAAAAATCTTCATCTTGATCGCTTAAAAAATCATGTACGGCGGCAATCACTTCCTCATCATTGCCATTTTTGTGACCCCTCTGTTGTTCTTTTAACCGCGGGAACAGATAGAAATCACTAGGCGCAAGGTCAGGTGAGTATGGAGGATGTTCCATCAATTCAAATCCAGCATCTTGGATAGCAGTCATCGCAACTCGGGAATTGTGTGCGGGGGTGTTATCTTGGTGAAACAAAACAACTTTAGCAAGTTTGCCGCGGCGATTTTCGCGTATTTCCTGACGCAGTTTTTTTTATTTGTTTTGCGTATAAGGGCCCCGTGATAGTGGCTCCATGATTGAGGTATTCAATCATTATCACCCCCTGACTGTCCCAGCAAAGCGAGCCCATAATCTTACCGGCGGATGGAATTGCCTTAAACTTCTTAGGCGTTGGAGATGACGACCTCTTCCAAGTCATGGACTGTTGTTTCGTTTCAGGATCATAATGCTGGAGCCAGGTTTCATCCATAGTTACGAAGCGAGCCAAAAATCGGTCAGGATCTTGTTGTAACAATTCCAAATTGATTTGAGAAATCCGCCGTCTTGTTTGTTTATGCTCATCTGTAAGCAGTCTAGGCACCCAGCGCGCTGATACTTTTTAACCGACTTCAAAAAGGAGGAGGTTCTCAATTCGTCGGAACCTTTTTTTTTGTATGTTCCCCGATTACTCGAAGATGGCTGGACCGATTTGAATAATTTTTTTTTTGTTTGAAAGGGTATACTTCCCAGGTGGTCCCATGATCATCAAGTCAGGATCTGATGATGGGATCCTGGAGAAATAGAGAGAACTCTTCAAATTTTTATAGGCACACGAAGCGATTTAGGTATTTTTTGGAAAAGTATTTTCTCGGAGTGGTCTCATTTCAATTTGGTGAAGACCTGATGAAGAACTTTGGAGATAGGCAACGGAACTCCTCAATGGATGATAGCAAATGGACTGGGATTGCTGAAATCTCATGTCTGTCTATTGCTTACACCAGTTCATAACATAACATCACGCCGGTATGCTGTGAAGGGGTAAGCACATGTGAACCATTAAAAAGTGAAGAAAAAAAACTTTTTCCAAAAAAAAACAACCGACTTCCAAAAAACACTACAAAGTGAAAAATAATACAGCTCCAAAGACACCGACTTCCGAAATTAAAGTTATTTTTCACTTTGTAGTGTTTTTTGGAAGTCGGTTGTTTTTATTTTCATGCCCAAATATTCATGTATAATACGGTGGATACTTCCTATCGAAATCTTTAGTTCTTCAGCTACAAAACGAACAGTAACACGACGATCTGCCAAAACAATATTTTCTTTTTTTTTGTCATTGGTTCGGTAACTGCCGTCGTAGGGCGTCCTGGGCTCGGGTCGACTTTAGTTAAAGTTCTTCCTCTCTTAAACTCGGCACACCACCGCGCAACCGTAGAATACGGAGAAACATTAACCCCTAATGTTCCTTTCAAGTCTAGACTTACTCTTACTTGCTCAGTAGTAAATTTTTTCAGAGAAATTTTATTACGACGAAAAATTTACTACTGAGCAAGTAAATCTAGACTTGAAAGGAACATTAGGGGTTAATGTTTCTCCGTATTCTACGGTTGCGCGGTGGTGTGCCGAGTTTAAGAGAGGAAGAACTTTAACTAAAGTCGACCCGAGCCCAGGACGCCCTACGACGGCAGTTACCGAACCAATGACAAAAAAAAAGAAAATATTGTTTTGGCAGATCGTCGTGTTACTGTTCGTTTTGTAGCTGAAGAACTAAAGATTGCGATAGGAAGTATCCATCGTATTATACATGAACATTTTTTCAGATATATTTTATTACGACGCGAATTTCAATTTTATCCATTTTGCGTACAACGCTCCGACACGACGAAAACAAATCACTTCTATTTTTTAAATAAGAAAAGAAAATCAATAATATTTTTATTTTTATTTTATCAAATGTCTGGGCTTAACCTGCCAGTATTTACTTTTTTGTTGTTCAAGGAATTTATATAGATTTTAAAAATTATTTCACTGTTGGGAAGCTACACTATCCCCGGGTGACATAGGCTATATTTTATCCCCGTATTCCCACGGGAACGGGAACTACGCGGGTGAAACCGCGGAGCGCTGCTAGTGTACTATATTAACATAATGTTGTTTTTGTTTTCAGCAAGAAAGCTACGGTCAGTACCGTCGGCAGCGGTCGTGCGAGTCGAGTCCCGAGCGCGAGCCCGAGCAGTACTACACGCGGCACCCGCCACGGCACGAGGTACGAGTTACATGACACGAGATAAGAGCTACACGACACGAGTAACATTAGATTCTTAGTAGTACAGGTTTATACGCGAAATCCGACACGAGGTATGACTCGACTTAGACAGTTAGTAGTACAGTACTACACGAGTTACATAACACGAGTTATGAGTTCCATGACACGACTTACGAGTTACATTGCACGAGTTACATTCGACACAGTCCATTATGAACTTTGTCAGTAGTAGCCCGGAGTGTGGTTTAGAGCCGGTTGATGGCAATAGGCTCGCCCCCTATTACATGTGAGTTCAACATAATGGCGGAATGTGTGTCAACCGTTTGGGGAATACAGGGGTGATGTTATGTTGTAATAACTAAAGAGCTTCACAAGTCAACATGTAGGTCATGCATATTCTGATCATTGTGTTGTGTTTTATTTCATTAAACTATTTCCAAAAACAATACATCATATATCTTGCGAATTTGTAAATCAGTTTGTGTATCGTTTCATAAAAAGCAGTTAATAACATGATGTACCTAATCAGTTGTCAACTTGAGAATTAATGATTCAAATAACTTAAATTTATTTATTTCTTATGTAGCTTTCTATTGCAGTGAAATTAACGTGGATTATATTCATTACCCGTTTAATTATTTATTTATTTGTGAAAACTTACAACTAAAGTCTTAAGGGGAGGCCCCAGGGTAACTCATTGCTATTAATTAAATTGACTACTTCATGAAGAATTCATTCCATGGGATATGAATTTTCTGTATACAAATTTACAGTGTATAAATGTACAGTGTATAAATTTACTGTGTATAAATTTAGTGTATAAATTTACAGTGTACAAATTTAAAGTAAAAATTTCGCGAGCTACCTGGCGCTTCCCGTTAAGGCCATTTGCTTGATATCGACCTAACTTATCATTAACGACTCATTTTAAATTACCAGAACAAAATGTTTGACTAATTCAACCCATCTCCCTCCAGCCTCCCCGTGTTAACAGGAATTTATATTGTCTTATTAAAAATGCAAATAAACTTCACGTAAACTACATTAATTACACTATCCATTCAACATCAAGTGTGCCACCGATCGGTTTGCTAAACACAGGTTTTGAGAAAAACAAACCTGTTGTACCTCTTTTGCTATTTTCTTGACAAAATTGGCTGTTATTTTATTCTGGTAACTAAAAACGAGTCGTGTACGTATGCGTGTGTGTGTGTGTGTGTGTTTTAAACTAACGAACATATACGTGCCGGACTCAGGGCAGCGACAGCTCGGAGGCGGGCGGCGAGGCGCCGGCCGACTCCGCAGTGGTGCAGGTCAGACTCCACTCGTCATCACTGCACTATGTACTCTCTCATCTGCACTCCTCACTCGTCGCCTTGTTGTTAGTGTACACTCACAGTCATTAGCTCTTTGACACTATCACCAGTCCTCTCAAAACGGTGAAGGAAAACATCGTGACGAAACCGGCATGTCCTAGACCAAAAAGAAGACATGTGACATCTATATGATTATGGCCCGGTCCCTCTCACAGAGCGGAGGCCTGTGTCCCAGCAGTGGGCTGGTCATGTGTGCATGTGTAGACTGGCTGTGTCTTTATCAAAGTAACAACAGAAAGTCTTGTTGTTTCTTGCTTGCTTCTGGTTTTCATGCGCCTTCAGTTATTTTTCCTATGACTATAAAACTTGTCACCAAACACTACTACAACATTTCGAACGTTTTCTAACATTTTCTTTGGAAGCTGGCATGGTCGACCATCGCCGTTTTTATTTTGATGCAAAGTTACAGCGCACGATCAAAATTTGCCGAGATTCGACGGCTGGACGAGATCTTTATTTCCTAATATCTCGACAACGTAATGCTCTTGAGATCTTGTGTGTTTCTTAAAGCTTTCTTTAATCTTATCCTCCGACTCCAAACTCCAGACTCCAGCATAGTTGGGAACAGGCACGCAGGTGATGCCGCGTGCCCTTTCCCACCAATGTTGGAGTCTGCTTTCAGTCTAACCGAATTCAGCTGAACACCAGTATTTTACATGGAGCGACTGCCTATCTGACCTCCACAACCCAGTTACTGGGTAACACGATACCCACTGGTAAGACTGGCTGTTTGACTTTCGGGCTTCTGACAACCCTTAACGAAAGTCAGATATCCATGAATGACAGCCCGGACCAACGGCTTTCCGAAGAACGGAGGGGTCTTGGTAAGTAATTATGGTCTCCCATCCACGGACCAAACGCGGCAAGTGTAGGTTAACCTGATCGATCAACCCATACGGCTGTTATTACTTAGCCATAAGCCCGCTTTTAAGCTCTGAAACTTCCTTCAACCATATCTTACAGTCATAATATATCGTGTGCTGCAGCTTAAAGGAAATGGCCACGTGTGGCTATGCCACCAAGGTTCTATCCTCTTTGTCGTGTATAAGAGCAATTACATACGACAGATAAATAATGACAGTTTCTATTGATCATACTAACAATTTAACTTGATTGTAAATTTTAAAAGCAATAATTTCCTCTGACTGTATTATTTATTATATAGTCGACCTCATAATTGGTTAACCAACCAAGTATTGAAACAATTCGCAGTAAATTGAAAACTCATATGCCAAATTCGCCAATGAAATTAAACATGATCTCCACATAAACCACGTTTAAGAGCTGTCAGTGTTTGCTGTGGAACATTGACACTGCCAGCTTTGACCGCGGTTTAGATGTACTAATCGCGTTCACTTTAATTTGTGATTTGGCACTAAGGTTGGAACGCGCCCTACGAGCAAGTGTCGCTCAACTTTAGTGTGGGGAAGTAATCATGAGGTCGACTACACACAACCGTAACGTAATAATACGCCGTTGCACTAATCTCTCATTTGCACCTTTTTAATTATAGGCACGAGCAACAATATTGTGTGTGTTGCTTTGTATCTTTCATGTACTAAATATTTAGAAATCTCGGGGTACCGATCTGACGGAGTTTACGTCGCCGATCTGGCGTCGCGTAACTTATAACTGGCTTTGCTTTGGTAACCCATCTACGGTTAAATGTTTATGTGTGAGATGTCTGTCGTGTCATGACGCCTACTGACGCTGTGTTAGCCGATCAAAACTCGTGGTTTTGAACAAATTCGTTTGATCGGTGTATCCCGCGTCACGACACAACACGACACAGAAATGTGTATCAGTGCTGTGCAACGGACGATTGACGGCGTGAGTTCTGTCCAATGGGTGAAGGCGACACTTGCGTTCTTATTACAAAACAAGGTTTTTCTTTACAGCTTTTGTTTATAAAATCTGTAGTTGAAATATAGTTCTTTATACAAAACTGACAAACAAGTACGTGATATTTTTCAGGTTTGTATTAAGCACTTTTAGCACTTGACTCTGAATAAACTTACAAATTAAAGGTACAAAAACGGCGGGAGAGTTACAACTAGCACTGAAGCCAAATCTCGTTCTGTAATAAGATGGTTCTAGTTTTGGGGTGGTAGTGGGGGGGGGGGGGGGTTTGGCTTTGTAAAATATTTCGTAATTTCGAGAGAAATAGACACAAAAGTCTAGTTTAAGTCATCCACTGTAACACTCGTGTCCCCGCAGTGCCCGAGCTCGCCGCGCCGCGCGGGCGCGGGCTTGTCGCCCGACAACGACGAGCGGTTCGAACATCCAGCTATGACCAACATGACAAGATCACACTACGACGTGAGTATAAAGGCACAGCTACTTCTGTGCTTGTGCACATACTTAGCGCCATCTACACTGTAGTACTACTACATTAATACTAGCATACCAGCGATATTCCATAGTAAAAGTATTATTTTTAACACGCTTTTATTAGCTTCACCTGTACGTTTGTAAGCATGTATGTAACCGCCTCCTTTGGACTTGATTTTGACCCACTTCAAACGGTCAGATTTCATTTAAACTTAGTAGACTAATCAAGGACCGACGACAAAAAAAATACACGCTTTTGTAGTTAACAGAACTAAAAAGTAGAAAATAAATAATATATGAAAAAATCTAAAAAACACGCTCTAAAAACCAAACTAAAAAAGCAGAAAATAATTTCAAAAAGCGTGGAGTGCTTGATATTAATTGGTTATAGAAATACCTCAAAAAGCACCCCACGCTTTTTTGAAATTATTTTCTACTTTTTAGTTTGGTTTTTAAAGCTTGTTTTTTTAGATTTTTTCATATATTATTTATTATGAGTGGGTACTTCTCCGCCTTACAGTGCGTCTGCGTTCTCTGACCTACCATATTGTATAATGAGTTCTACTCTCCCTTACAGTGCGTCTCCGTTCTCTGACCTACCATATTGTATAATGAGTTCTACTCTCCCTTACAGTGCGTCTCCGTTCTCTGACCTACCATATTGTATAATGAGTTCTACTCTCCCTTACAGTGCGTCTCCGTTCTCTGACCTACCATATTGTATAATGAGTTCTACTCTCCCTTACAGTGCGTCTCCGTTCTCTGACCTACCATATTGTATAATGAGTTCTACTCTCCCTTACAGTGCGTCTCCGTTCTCTGACCTACCATATTGTATAATGAGTTCTACTCTCCCTTACAGTGCGTCTCCGTTCTCTGACCTACCATATTGTATAATGAGTTCTACTCTCCCTTACAGTGCGTCTCCGTTCTCTGACCTACCATATTGTATAATGAGTTCTACTCTCCCTTACAGTGCGTCTCCGTTCTCTGACCTACCATATTGTATAATGAGTTCTACTCTCCCTTACAGTGCGTCTCCGTTCTCTGACCTACCATATTGTATAATGAGTTCTACTCTCCCTTACAGTGCGTCTCCGTTCTCTGACCTACCATATTGTATAATGAGTTCTACTCTCCCTTACAGTGCGTCTCCGTTCTCTGACCTACCATATTGTATAATGAGTTCTACTCTCCCTTACAGTGCGTCTCCGTTCTCTGACCTACCATATTGTATAATGAGTTCTACTCTCCCTTACAGTGCGTCTCCGTTCTCTGACCTACCATATTGTATAATGAGTTCTACTCTCCCTTACAGTGCGTCTCCGTTCTCTGACCTACCATATTGTATAATGAGTTCTACTCTCCCTTACAGTGCGTCTCCGTTCTCTGACCTACCATATTGTATAATGAGTTCTACTCTCCCTTACAGTGCGTCTCCGTTCTCTGACCTACCATATTGTATAATGAGTTTTACTCTCCCTTACAGTGCGTCTCCGTTCTCTTATCTGCCATACTGTATAATCCCTCCTAAGTATATCATAAAAGGTTAACGCACTAATTCCGACTCTCCCTTATTGAGTCAGTCATATTTGATTCGCCGACTTTCGGCTTTTCCGAAGACAACCGATGGCGACTTTTACGCACCTTTAATCGACAAAAAATAATTGTATGTTCGCAATCTGTGTTCCGTATATTGTACCATTGTTTAGCCACTAAAAATATTCCACCTTGTACATAATAGGGTATTTTATTCTTTATGAGAAAAAATCTAAAAATATATTATTGAGATAGCTTAGGCAAAATGCAGTCGGAAAATGTAAGTTTTACTTCATAAAACAACAAAATAAATTTTGAAATACAATTAAAACATTTCAGTTTTTTTAATCTGTTTTTGAATACCATGAAATAGTAGCTGCCATGTTATTAAGTCATACGGCATGTCAACTGAGCAACTTAAGCAATTTTTATTTAAATAATATTTTGCATTCAGGAACAGCAAACCAATGATAATTAGAAAAATTGTCTCATTTTTAAATTATGAACAATTGTCTTATAAAATATCAGCGCATTTGTTTATATCGCAAACTGAGCAATTTGGCGTCCACAGCAATTTGGCGTACGGTTCGTCACGTAACGCACCTTTGAAAATGTAAAATGTTAATGCATTATTGTGGCTCTAATCGATTAAATAAAAATGTTGTGTTTTATTTAGTGGTTTATTAGCACTCTAGAATCTAATAATGACACTTTTCAAAAATGAGTGTAATACCCTATTGTAGCAATTGTAGCTGTGCATATGTTGAGGCTGATTGTTGTCTACTTGTGTGTTGCAGGCGCGCTCGCCCGACGCCGGCTCGCTGCGACACTCGCTCTCCACGCACAGCGTCAAGGTACTTACCAGCATTGAACAATGATACATTTTATGAAGGACAGACAGACATGAAACAACAGTAAATAATAAACAAGAAATGGCAGGCCTGGGGACTGCCGACAGAAGTGAAAACTTATAACTTAAGAAAAAAACAATACTTCACATTAGCTTGTCGGTGACGCAATTCTATAAGCTTAGGTCCTACCAAAAATCGCACAACGCTGCTAAAGCAGTTTTCACTTAAAAAAAAAAAACATCCAATAAAGAATACGTATTGTGTGCATTACGGTTGCGCCAAATGCACTATACTTACATAGTTATTGCAGAAGTTTTCCTTAATTAGTGTCTGTACTGCAAGGTTGTAAAAATATCGCGATATGATTTTAACGCGCACTGGATTAGCAACTCTCGGTGTTGAACCGAGCGTAGAGAATCCAACAGAGTGCATCCCAGCGCGTCGATAAAACACTGTTGTATATTATTGATTGTAATATTTATGACAAACAAATTTAGGGCATATTGTATTTAGGGATTTCAATTGTATGCCATGTTATATTATGTGACTTTAAGTTCGGGTAAGTTATCATTCGGAAAAATTATGGTTAGGACAAAAAAAAATATGACACTTTAGAATTTTAGATTATGGATAAAAAAGTTAGGGAACAAATAGAAAACCAGATTTATGTGGTGTGTATGCGCAGGAGTACTCGTACTCGTCCAACGGCGAGTGTCGCTACCCGGCGCCGGCCAGCGGCGTGGCCTCGCCGCCCTACCAGGAGCCCTACTACGAGCGACCCGACAGGTGACTCACAATAAATCTTAAAACCATCGTGTTAAAGTTCACAATTTAAAGAGGATGCTCTAAGGTAGTCCGCAAAATTTCCTTACGGTTTTTGTAATGTGCAGGTCAGTGTGAGATTGTATGTTGATTAAAATATGATTCGCGACCGAAACAAATATTTATTTAGAGAATTAATATCATAAAAATCATCAATACAACTGTATAAGTCCACATTACTGACCTCTCTTATCTCTCTCTTCTTCAACCCTTGGCCACCCAATGCTGAGTGTAGGTCTCTTCCAAATCTCTCCACTTTTTACGGTTACATTACTGACCTATTGAATGGCTATTTCATGAAATCATGACATTTCAGGCCAATTCTAACTTGGAGTTGTATTGCTAGCGAATCCTGCAGATTGCAAAAAACGTACCTACGTACATCCCTCTTAAACACTTACTGACTCGGCATTCTTAGGCATATCAAAATCAAATAGCTAAACATTCTCGTCTTGATATTTTTAACGTTCTAGTATGGATCCACTGACGAAGGAATGCTCATCCCTGCACAAAAACAATGTCGTAGAGTGGGGATAGAATGTGCATTCGCTCGTTTGGTGTAAGTTGACTATATTTTAACTAACAGCAACCTGTTCCGCAAACCTCAGAAGAGCATAACCAGACAATGTGTCAGCCGCCTACATTGGCACGGTAATGTACGGGACAATGTCACAAGGCCAAGGTGAAACAGAATAAACGCAAGCCCTGAAAGTAAAAACTTGTACTAACGCGTTAAGACTCAATTTCGAATGAATAAAATATTGCTAGGGTCAACACAGTTTTCTCAATTAAGGGATGATTCTGATTACACCATGCCGTGTCCGGGCCGGGCCGTGTTCAGACCGGGGCCGTAGCGGAGCTCGTCCGTGCTGCACGTTTATATTACACCGGGTTATAAGACGTGGAGCGGACCTGTGCCCGTGCAACAACCGTGGTGTAGACGTACGTCGTCCGGGCCCGGACGGGACACGGATCATGCACTGTGTAATACAAATTGCTTCATACAAAATTTATCTAAAGTTTCAAATCCGTGCCCCGTCCGGGCCAGGGACACGGCACGGCCCGGTCTGATGAGAATCATCTCTTTTAAGCTTTAAAATAAATAAGTTTTGGTTATTGTATCATGCTTATAACTCAATACTCTAGTTGGGGTGTATGAGGTCTGGCGTTAAGGCACTGGTAACTTTAAATATTGTCGTTATGAGCGATAATAGTTCTTATTGCAATCTGATACGGGTTAAAATCTGTTGTAATAAATTTGAATAATAAATGAGCAAGCATTGTGATAAAATTGTATAAAATTAGATATTAGAAATAGCTATTTAATAAAAAAAACAATCCATCACTGGATGCAGTTTGGCATTTGGAATGTAAGGGTATATTTTTTATTATAATTATGGTTGTTATTGAAGGGATAAACTGGTTTTAAAGATAATTAAGAGGTGACTTTGATTATTTCTTTGATGCATTAAAGTCCATCACTCTATTCAAAAAAGACTTGAAAATATCTTTTTTTTTTATTTCATAATAATTTACGGTTAAAGAGATCCACTGGTTTAAAAAGCCACCTTTTTGAGCATTTTCAAGAAATCACCGCCTTAATTATGTTACACGTAGTATACAACTGCACGCTGCACTGTCGCAGGTCAGAGTCGTACGGGCACATGTCGCAGCGCGGCAGCGGCGAGGCGTGGGAGGAGCGAGCGAGCGCGCGACACGGCGCCGCGCACGCGAGCGAGCGGGACAAGGAGTACCCCTCCGCCGTCATGGCCGAGCACAGGGGCTTCACTCGGAGGCCTGTCGCTAGGGTATGTACAATAGATGTTAGAGAAACCTAAGTATCTATCAAAATTAATTTATCTGTTAAGGAATTGTAAAGGGTGACAAGGACGCCGCGCTAACTGAGACATGAATTCAACACATGAATCTAGCGTTTTTTCTGATAACCAACGAAAAATTTAATCGCTAGACTCATTTCCTGAATACATGGTTTCAGTTTGCGCGTCGACAGCTGGAGTTGACGTGATGACGTCACCCGGTGCAGCATACGATAAGTGATGATGTCAACTGGTGCAGTATAGATACGACAAGTGATGACGTCAACCGGTGCAGCATATTTATTTTTAAATGTTACAAAATTATGCTTAGATAGGGGCCTTTTGCCCTCGGACAGGACTTTGTTTTATTTGTCTCCTAATATTTCGTTTGTGTTCTTTCTGTGCGAGTCCTCCTACTTAAAACGCGCTATTGTGTGGCTGCAGAATTCGAACCTGCTGTCTGCGGTGCTGTGCCTGGTGAAGGAGCTGGACTACCCCAGCCTCGAGGTCGCGGAGATGGCCGTCAGGTAACTGGCTCTAAGGGCCCCAAAAAAGTCTTGCTTTTGCCACACCACGAAGCAAAATTACTTGTAATTTTGCGCTGGCGTGAATTACGAGTCACACAATTACACTCGTTTGATTGAGTCGACCACACACGTTCAGCAGATCTTGGGTTCAATTCCCAGTTCGTGCAGTGTTATTGGGTTTTTCCATTATGAATTTCTCAGTAGCAGCCCGGAGTCTGGATTTGTTTCTTTCATTCGAAAACATCCATCAGTTTCTTACCAAGTGTTCTCTTTTGGTGACTGTACGTGGGACTAACACATCGTCCTATGTTGGTACACGCATGCCTTACTACTCGGCGAGTACAACCGTGATGTCGGCAGGTGTCGCATGGACGAGCTGGCCAACGCGCAGTGACGCAGCGCGGCGCCGCCCGCGCCGCCCCCGCACTGACGTCACGCGTCACGCGTCACGCGTCGCATCTAGTCACCGCGCGCCCGTGGCCGCGCTACGGACGACGCCGGAACTACTCGAACAATGACTTATAGTGCCAAGTGCGTGTGCCGCCCGCTGTGTAGATACGTACGTGCGGCGCCGCACTACGAGCGCACGCGCACGTAGACACGCCTCACGTACAGCGAGAGCAAGCGCAGGCATGACTAGTATTTGACCGATATCGCCGTACATACAGCGTATAGTACAAGTACATACTTCCCTTCTACATTGAACCCGTCTACCTTCAAAACAAGAGTGAACAGGCATCCTCTGGGCACTCGCTCCATTATAGACCTCTTCAATCGCCCTCCATCAGGCGTGATCGAGGTCAGAAGCAGGCCTGTCCAATAATAAAAAAAATAAGTTCAAAGGTTCTATCGGATGCATATTCACGTAAAGTTCAGATGTCGGCTAACATGGAATGCGCTTTTGTATCGAAAAAGTCTTAATTTAGGTAAGAATTTTGTTTTATTTTTTGTTTTAACGATTACAAACTACCCCTCCTCCAGTACTTACACATATATTTGTATCGGGTTAAACATTAATTTTAAATTAATACACATCTGAATAGTTATGCAATCCAAGGATCCCGGGGTTTTTAATAAATATTACAAATAATTTATAATGCCGCTTCCATACTTTCATAGCTAAATTATCTTTAGGTAAATATGCATCCGAATATCCGATCTCTAGTTATCATTGACATGAAATGCGACATCAACCAATAGAAATCAAAATAGGTTGACGCATTCTGTCCCTCCAGTCCCTCCCTAATTGGATCAGTCACAGTTCATTCTCAACTAGCTGACCCGCTTCGTACCGCCAATAAATTTATATTTTGTCAGCTTTTAAACCTTCCATGGACTTTTACAAATATTTCAAAACCAAAATTAGCCAAATCAGTCCAGCCGTAGTCAAGTGTTTGTGAGACTAACAAATATCAATTCATTTTTAAATATGAATATATTTCGGCTTTATCGAAAGTACCCGATAGAAACTTTGAGTGTAGTCGTACCCACTATACGTGTCTATGTGAGCGCGCGCTTATTTTCGTTCTATATATATTATGCACTGTACGTATCTATTGAGTGGCGCTCCTGTGGGCACAGACCAGACGCTGCCGACACTAACAAACGATACTATAGCATAAGCAAAGCTTTCGGCTTCATTTTGTACACGTCCACACTTGTGATACATCACAACCTGTCAGACACCGTGACTTTATCCGCGTGGGTATTGTGTTCCCAGTATCTGTGTTCTGGCAGTCAGATAACTATGTAAACGTCTACTAACTGCTCCCAAATTAATCATCTTAATTTTGTACATAATTCTTTGTCATAATCTTCACATTATTTGACATTATAAACCTACAATTGTAATTGCAACTCTATATTGGTGGTTGTAGTGGCAATATTATCATTTGTTTTAAATTGGTTTCTATTTTATGTATGTTTTATATTATGTAGATTCTTTTATATAATGTGACTGTGAGAATGTTGTAGGCGTGGTAGATTTGTAGACCATCTTCTGTTTTATTAGTGACCCGGTGCTTGTTGACAGGCCTACACTGTAATTTGAAACTGTTGTAAAAGCCAATTATTTTTGAAAAGGTACTGTGAATTTTCTTGCCCGCTCTTCTCTAGTAGAGGACCATTTGGAACCGTGCACCTAGTTTTTGATGTTTCACAAGTGCCCATGTAGGTTTATGTGGAATTAAATATTTTGATTTTACATAGGCAGGTACGTATCGGTTGACGTTTAGGTGTTAGTTGATACGATGTTTTCATACGATCTGTAGCGCATACGATTCGATCTGAGCAAAGATCGCATCCTGTTGAATCGATTCAAAAATCGATAGATCGTATGGCCATGACTCGATCTTCTGGAAGATCGATTCAGACCGGGCACCCCTACATCACACACACAGCAATCCATTGTCCCTCCTCTTGTGACTAGTGCTGCCACTCTGGAAGAAGTATTGTTAGTTGTAGTGTCACAAGTGTGCGCGGCGGTGCTCCACGGAAGATGGCCGGCCACTCGGGAAATGAGATTAAATGGACTTAGCGGGCTGTATTGATGATTAAAATGATTTATAATTGTGTAAAGCCATATTTGTTTCGGTAGCGCATCATATTTAATCAACACACCACCTGACACACCTGCAAATTGCAAAAAACACAAGAAATGTTGATTTTCGCGAGCTACCTGCAGCTCCCACGTTATGTGATTAATGTTTTAAGACAAACTCATTGAAATGAAATTTTCTGTACATTAGTTTAACGTTAGTTAAAATATTTTCGACTTTATATTGACACCACCAAAGTTCATTATTGTTTGTCGTTTAGTGAAACGGTTTGGATGAACTATTGTATGTACAAGGTCAAATTAAATTAAGTACGTGAAGTTAAAAAAAAAGATTTTCTCAACTCATAAATCAAATGTCAGTTCTGGAAGTGGTCATGTTGAGAGAATGAATGATAGGCGACTAACAAAAGGTATGTACAGGTAGATGTGAGTGGAGACGCGGGAGGGGACGTAGCACTCGCAACCCGCGTGCGTGTGACCAGATGTATGACTATGAACGTAATTGAGGCACAAGGAGTACGCGAGGGTGTGACCAGATGTATGAACGTAATTGAGGCACAAGGAGTACGCGAGGGTCGTAGCCGGAGGCGTTCTGTAGTTTCTGCCGCCCCCATGGGGCAAACGCGTGAGTTTATGTATGGAAATCAAATCACTATTTATTTATTTATTTTATCGTATTTAGATATCGCGACTGCCTCGTTGGCGCAGCGGTCGCAGGCGCTACTGCTGAGCATGGGGTACTGGGCTCGATGCCAAGGGCGGGCAAGTGTTATTTGGTTTTTCTATCTGCAATTTCTCAGTAGCAACCCAGTCTCAGTTGTGCCCCGTTGATGTAAATAGGCTCGCCTCCTGTTACATACGACTTATGTATAACTGGCGAAAGGTGGGTATACTATAGGTAGAGCTCTGCGCAACCCGTCGGGGACAGAAGGCGTGATGTAATGTATGTATGCTATATACATATCGTTACTCAGCACGTCTGCGGTTTTGTAACTAATTTAATTGGACCCTGTAAAACTATTACCATGAAAGATCGCAGCACACAAGCCGCGGATCAAATACTCTATTCATTAACATTTAGTTACTTACGACCATTTTTAATTATGCTTCATTAACTTTTTAAATTCATGTCGTAATACACTATGAGGCAAGGCAGCGTGGTGTGCACAAATGTGCGACAGCCTGTACACTAATTTCACATAAACATACAACTTTCCAAAAAGAGTATACGCTTCGGGGAATCTTCGTTTTTCCGAATTAGCACGAACGTCGTATCCGCCACAGACGCAGAGATACCAAATATTCGAGTACTCCCATGGTTGTAACAGCTTTGTATTGGACCACTTCGTCGCGCGTTCGTGTTTCCGAAGATAGACGATGATTCCCGAAACGCATACTTTATTTTTTGAAGCTGTAATCTTATTTAAGGGGAAAGCACTACGGCGCCTTTGCGCATCCTCCTTAAAAAAAGCTTTTCTAATCACCTATACTCCATTTATTTATAGCTTTAGAAAAAAGAGGCTCGTAGAAGCAGAAGTGCAAAACATTTTATTTCAAAGTTAAGTTCTAACTTTTTTAGGTAGATTTAAGACAGTACTAAATACTGAGATAAACGAAGTTAAAGTAATTTTATTTCAAATAATGTTTATTTATTTATTTAACCATTTATGCACACACATATAAAGAGACAAGAAGAAAGGAACAGAAAAATACGTACATAGGTAATGCTTATTTCTACAGAAATCTCTTCCAGCACACCTGCGATAGGAGAGAAGATACCTAACAGAGATGTAGACGCGCGCGTGTTATAATAACATCTTCATCACACATTACAAACCTACAACAAAACGAATGAATGAAACAAACAATCACATGATGATTTAAATCTAAGTAAGATTAAAGGATTTTTTTTTTACAATACTTTATTTTAAATAACAACTTACGACCCACAATACGTTGGTAAAACTTCGTCGTCATCAGCTAATTTAGTTACTCAGCATTGTTCACTCCTGCTTGTTTTAGGTTTTTAGCATAAATGAAAGCCACATAATTTCATAAGATAAATAGTTACACTTACAATTAAGTGTGACAGCTAATATTTAAATAAATTATAATAAATTTGGTATTAATCGTAACTGCAATACGTTTAATGTGATTTTGTTACGAAGTGTACATTAAAAAGAACCTTTTTTAACTTCTGTCTAATGCTATTGTAAATGGAGTATAGAACATCCATACACATAATGATATAGTACGTACAATATAAGTTTTAGGAACAAACTCATACCAAACAACTTATAACGTGTATGTAGTGTCTGTGTATGTACTTTGTGCTGTCCAGTCAACCAGCGGTAACGCTTGCACTACGAAAATCGCCTTTACTGCTGCGACATAAAGGCGCTGTCTTTGTTAAATTCTTGCCATTTGTATGCCGTTGACTGTATGTGGCATTGTACGACGATACATGAGCTCGAGTGTACTCCAGCAAAAGTATCTTCTAGCACATCGATACTAATAATAATATTTGTGTAATACCTACCCGTTTCATACCGACTGATAAAGAATTACTGCAGGCTTAGCATGACGTTTTTTATTTCTACGAAGAATAGACATTGTTTTTTCAATACAAAGTCACATTTCCTGTTCTCCATTTTTGACATCGCACCGTAGATATCCTACAATCTGTCATTTTGTCTTTCGTTTCTAACAATCTTTGTCTAGGTCCTTTTATATATGTAGACTATTTCAGAAGAATATTTCTTCCCAAACTGTCAAAATCATACTGACCACAAAGTTTCCACTCGACGGCCACAATGTATATACCAAATATTTTTAACCAAATTTTTAAGTTTTTTTTTCGGAAATTCTCAAAATTTAATGTAAACTGCATAATTATGGCCAAATTGAATGATAAATGAATTCATTTTTTATTTATTTTATTAAAGTAATGTGTAAGCAATCAAGCAAAACATATTTAGGCTTCTGTGTCATTAGACATTTTTTTTACAGACATTTAAAGCTCAGAAAAAATAAAAAAATTGTACAATACGTCTTTTAAACCTTTATTTATTTATTTATTTATTTTATTATTTATGTACACACAGTAAAATACATACAAATACAGCATAAAAAACAATTGAGTACAAAGATACTTGTACGGTAACCTTATTAGAAAAGAAAAAAAATTGGTAAGACTTCGTCTAAGACAACCATGGCTTAAATGGTTCTAAATTGTCTATACTATCTTCACCTTAAAGCTTTGCACCCATCTTCCAATCACCCTGTATATACGATTACCTACAAAATCACGATTCGTTCAGAATGCATAACTGTGATAATTCGGTAATAGAAACATAGCTATCTTCTCCTATTGTATATCATTTAGTTAATAGTCATGTCTAGTCTTCCGTTGACAAATCGGTGCTCGTGCTAAGCCTGCATTTGTGAATGAATATATTATACTGACAATTTAATATCTAAGAGAAAAGATGATGATGTCAAGAGAGTTATGATTTGTGCAATCAGTTGTTAATATGGCACTGTAACGAGATTTTACACGTAAAGATATCGCGACGGGATTTTATCGCGCACTGGATTTTCACCTACATCCCTGCGCGCGCAATAACACACTGTGTTTCAACTCTCGGCGCTAAGCAGCGCGTTGCAAAGCAAATCCGGTGCGCGATATTTATACGTCCGTGCGTACGTACGTACTTACTAAACTTCACCTTTGTCTCGCGTCGTCTCTGTCACTCATACGTGCGTGACAGTCTCTTTCTGAAGCTCGATGTGTCTTAGTGACGGTAGCGCACTGTATGTATGTTTGTAAATATAATGTTTGTACCTAAGTATGTTTGTAAATAAGTACGTGTTTTTTGTTCGTTGGGGGGCAGTGCAGAGCGCTCGCAGGAAATTATTGAAATTAATCAAATTAATATGTAATTTACTCCTAATTAATTGTATTGTAATAAATTAACTTGCCGTAAATACTTGGTTTTACTCAACTCCTACTGGGGACTGGCGTGGTTATGTTAGCAAGTTGGGATATTAGATCTACGACGGCAAACGACAGACTACCCGCCCGCATGCGAGAGCTTAGCGGCGGCATGGCAGGCACCGAGGCACAGTGTGCGAGACGGTACCATGCGGCGGCACGCCTGCGCGTCTGACGCACGCGGACACAAATACACACGAATCCACACGTAGACAGAGAATTCTATCTCTGTCTACAAATCCAAATGATAGGACAGAAAGCCCAGTCCGACAAGTGCGGCAGAACTCCTGTCAAATCCATAGTTCAGACCGGATCATGGCGCATAAAAACTGTGAAGGAGTACTAAAAAGTTTCTAGCAGCCCACACGAAAAACCTCATTTCTTCTTCTTTTCGAACATGGAAAGGCGTTACTTGTCAAACTGACTGGTGTCAGAGTGACAGTTGTCAGTGAGTGGTGAGGACATGCAGTGTTGATGCAGTCCATGGGATCTCGTGCGCGCCCGGGGCCTTCCGCCCACTCTGTGCCCGCGCCACGCACGCGCGCGCGTCCCCACCTCTAGCGCGCACGAAGGTAGGTCAAGTGCCTTCACTACGCGCCCATAAACGACTAGCACCCCAATTACTAACATTCTTTCAATCACAATCCGAAGGATTTTGAAGGTAATTGCGAATCCATTGCTTTATGTTTGTAAAATTCGTCTGATCGACATCGTGAATAACGTAATGAATATCAAATTGGAGGGTAACACCAATGTAAGTGTGATACACAATTACCGCGCTGTTCCACCGTCAAATCCGGCTGACTTGAACAACTTGTACGGCTACTGGTTGGTCCTATCAGAATGATCGCTTACGACGCGGCGGGAAGTGATGACTATTGGAAACAAATCGTTGGGAATTGAAGACTTATGCTTGAGCGGTCTTTGGAGCAGTGGGCGTCTTGCAGTAGAATGACGGAGTGACCATATTTATGGTCGCGAAATAGGCTTGAGTCGGTCTGAAAGACCTATATACTCATGAAATATAAGCTAATAGTCCGACGCGGTGTAGAGTTTGCCCTGCTTAGAGGTTGTAAGGCATCCGCAAGATACTCGATCGCTTTTACTGCGGTGCGTTCTAGCTTGGCTATTGCCAACCAACCAACCACTGATACTGCTGCTGAGTTGAGCTGCTGCTGTACCAACTACTGATCTTTAGCAGCTATTAAACCCCCTGACAGCAGCAACTCAACAGAAACTTTATTGTAGCTAATGAGAATAAAGTTAATTGTGATTTGCGGCCTCACGCCAAGAACGCGCTTGTACCTACGGCTCTATATTGCGTATTGCAGGTAGTAGAGCATGTCGGGGCACTCGTCGTCCGGCTCGTGGTCCGGCGCCGGCCGCGCGCCGCCCGACATCATCGACCTCGACAAGTTCATGCGCGGCGCCGTGCGCCCGGCGCGGACCGACACACACACGCTGCGATGGCAAGTCGCACCACTCGCTAACTTACTTCTACCACAAACTAAATAGGTACAGAGGGCCGGCTTCGTACAACGACCAAAAAAAGACACGCTTCAATGGTTTATAGCGCTTCGGTACCTACTTATATCTAATCTTCGTGTTTCCGAATTAGCACGAAGTTAGCGCACAGAGCTGAACAGTCTACTACAGTAGGTACCTACGGCTGATGAGAGTAGGTAAACGTCGTTACACCTGTCCAGTCAGTATCCTACACACGAATACGTGTTTTGCGAATTTGATCTTTAGGTATTACTATAATCGTCGACTGCCGGACTGTGTTATAGGTTTTGTACCTACTGCTGTTTACTTTGCTACGTATCTATTTTGTGTCTGTACCTATCTACTCGACCCCTCCTTGCCTCGGAAAGCACATTAAGCTGTTGGTTCCGCCCGGCTGTCATTCGTAGATCTTTGACAGTCGTTACGGGTCGTCAGAAGCCCGAAAGTCTGACAACCAGTCTTACTAAGGGGTGCCTCCCTTATTACCCAGTGACTTGGTAATGGAGGTCGGATCGGCAGTCGCTCCATGTAAAATATTGGTATTCAACTGCATCCGGTTAGACTGTAAGCCGACCCCAACACAGTGGGGAAAGGGCTAGGGAGATGATGACCTACTAAACTAAAACTTAAGAATCTTATCATTTTTTCCGCTTATACACGCCTTGATTTATGTTTTGCGTCGTAACTGCGCAGCGGTGACAAGCTGGTGGTGGACGCGGGCGGCGTGGACCGCAAGCCGGGCGCGCTGGGCCTGCCGCCGGCCGCGCCCGCGCCCGCGCCCGCGCCGCCCCTCACGGCGCCCAGCGACTCCAGCGGCAGTCGGCCGCACCCGCACGGCAAGCGCTTCTCGCACGACTCCGGCCTGTCCGACACCAGCTACGCACGACGCAAGCATCGCCCGCACAGGTTACTAGAAGCCTCAGCAAACATGCTACGTATAGCTCCGTCGCTATTCGCTAGCAACATCGCCCAATCGGCAGCGTCTCGAATTGACGCTGCGGTTTTAATCCTGAACGCGGCGTCCCAACTTCGATGCCAGCAGCATGTCTCTTGTTCAGTTTCGCGATTGGAATTTGTCTAATAAAAAAACGTTCGGGCTCTCTGTTAGTGACAGCCGCTGACACTACTGTGACCCGTGTGTGAGTTTCTTTTAACCATCTCGCGTTACGTGTTTCGATTGGCCCTTCACCAGGGCTGAACGAGATGGTAAAAAGAAACTCACATTACGTTCACTAGTTTGCGGACTGCGGTCGAACTCGGCGACAGTCTCCGTCGCCGTCTACGGAAGCATTTTCATAGAGTTTCATAGAAACCAGTCGTGTCGCCGGGGTTCTGTCATTGCGATTGGGCGTCACCGACGTTGCCGCCTGTGCTTGAGGTTGCAGTCGCCTTGGAGTTCGGAAGGGCACCTTTAAGTTAGCATTTCGTCCCTTTTACAAAGCAACAATTAACGTAATCTAGTAGTCCTTTGTTTTGGGAGACTGGTATCAGCACCAGTACTTACGAGCAGCTCCGTATACCTTTTCGAGAATCTAATTCCATTAAGGCGCGGTGCATGCGCTAAGGTAGCCTTCGAAATTCTAATTTTCTTACGATATTTGGAATGTGCAGGTCAGTGTCAGGTCGATTATTGATCAAATATGATTTGCGTCCGTTAAAAATATCAACTTATTTATATAATTACAATTATTCGAATCATCAATACACCTCTCAACAAGAAATTTTGAATTTCGGCTATCGTGGTGCTTTCGTGTTGACATACCGTGTCGCCACAGACGCGCGGTCGGCGGTGACACCAACGGGGTGCGCGCGCCACGCACCCCGGCCGCCGGCTCCAGCGACTCGCTGCGAGCGTTCCGAGCGGTCTGCGAGCGAGCGCTGCTGGATCAGCAAGCGCAGATCGCTCGCGTCGCTCAGCTGTGCGAGCGCCTGTCCGAGCGCCCCCCTCCCCGTCGCAGGTCGGACCGCTCCGTCACGGACACCAGCGAGGTCAGCTCTAGCAGCCGCAGCACGCGCGACCAGCGCCGCAAGGACAAGCACCGGGTAATCAAGGACCTAGTTAATGTAGCAACTCTGTCTGCAAGTCTGCACTCTGCACTTCAACCGTGGAGTTTCAGGATCACTACGAAACGGACGGGAAAGTTTTTTAGCGGTTAGTGGCCTTTCTAGTACTCTAACCATAGTTAGTCTAGAAGAGTCTGGTCATCATAAAAATGAAATGTGAGAAACGATGGTTTTCTAGTTGTACCATTTTTCCAAAATCTGATAATACAGTAAACAATAACTCGACAAATGAAGGCAATCTTCTAAGAACGTTTTCCTGTAGCTACAAAGTAACTGCCCTTCTGGCCCGACCCGAAACGTCCAACTCGTCACATTTGTAGGTATCTAATCTACACATGTGACGTTTTTCAAAGCTTACTTTCACTCTTCCAAATTATTTTTTTCAGTCTGCAAATTGTTTTTTGCTACATTCGGTGGAAGGGTTCAGAATGTGGTGTGATTGGTGTGGAGTGCAAACTTTCAGAGTAGTTACATACATCAAATAAGCCTGTAGGTTCTTATTGATTCTCTTGTACCTATGTACGGGTACCAAGTGGTCACATCTGCAATATCAGAGGCATCGCAGATGCGTTGCTACCTGCTTCCTAGAGACGTAGCTACTCCGTCTTATTACAAAACGCAGCGGCCATGTTATATAGTCGCTGACAAAACGTGACCCAACTTTAGTACTAGCCTAAAGCTCTGAGCCAGTTTTTGCATTTCCAACTTTATTTCCATTTGAGTTAAGTTCTTAATAAAAAAATTACAACTTAGCACCTGACTAACCGGTCAGTCTTGTATAAAGAACTGCATTTCTAGACGTAATTGGGTTCTTAATAAAAAACTGGCTTGGTGGTTTAAACCTGATATAAATAAAAACCTTGTTTTGCAATAAGGTTGTTAGTGTTTAAACATCACCAGTGGGTCGGTGACTTTATCTGTAATGCTAACACGCAACAACTATAGTAGGAACTTCCCCGGAGGAGCTCCTTCACAGAGAGGTCCACTACCGAAAGCTCCACGAAACAGCCATGTTCTGTGCAGACAGACGAGTGCAAGACGTACAAGATAATCATGAACAAGCTGGACGAGCTGAACCGCCTGTTCGCGGCCCGCGCGCGCTCGCCGCCGCCCGCCGCGCGCTCGGCGCCGCCCGCGCCGCGCCGCGCGGCCCTCAGCTCGGGCTCCGTGTCCGTGTCCGACAAGCTGGTCGCCACCGAGCCCGAGGGCGTGGAGCGCCCGCTCGAGCTGCAGGTCGCGCTCAACGCCGTCACGGTAACTTACTAATGTGCTAAATTGTTGCCTAATGGTATGACTATGACCGTACACAAAGCAAAAGGACTATGTGAGGATAGTAGCCGGGGGCGTTCTGTAGTTTCTGCCTATCTGAAAGAAAGAGTAAGCAAACTGCTACCATGCAATCAGTACATGATTCTGGAGTGTAGACCCCCAGCTTTAAAGTGCAATACCTACACGTTTATAATCAGCCAAAAATGTTCCCACTGCTGGGACACAGGCCTCCTCTCGGTAAGAAAGAGTGAGCCACTGTCCACTACGCGGGCCCAGTGCGGGTGGGCGAATGCCTTTGAAAACTTGGAGCTAGGACATGGCAGTTTCGTCTCGATGTTTTCCTTCACAGTTTTAAGAGCAGTGGTGATGAAATAATTTACATGCACAAAGTGAAGTGCCTGCTTGGGTTCGAGAACCCACGACCTACAACTCGAGTCTAGAGTCGCTTACTGGGCCACCACTGCTCTCGGTCAAAATGTATGAAACAGCTGATTTGTACCAACGATGGCAAATGGCCGCAGCCTGCTCTTTCGACACGCGGTTGCTTGAGGAATACATGGCGTGGCGCAGGTATATCAATGTAGTTATAACGTTTTCTGTGGCGCAGATACGCGGCGGTTCGACGTACGGAGCGTGCGGGTCGTGCGGGGCGCGCGGGCTGGGCGGGGCCGGCGGGGCCGGCAGGGCGGGGGGGTCGTGCGGGGCAGGGGGCAGCTCGCGGCTAGCGGGGCTGCGCGCTGTCACCAACACGCTCGACATTGCGCCGCGGGAAGCCCTGCCCCGACACAACATTGCCACCGAGAGGTACCCACTCCTTATTTTATTGATAAACAAGCCATGGCCCACCTATCGACATGTAGGTAGCGATATTCGATGAACGCCCTGCATCGCGCAAGCAAAGTTTACCGCACACTCTACATGTTATAATGTAGGTACAGAAACCGGACAGCATCCGTCGGGTGCACCAGGCACAACACCCGACAGACAGGCTCGTACCTGTACAGTATTCTAGAGATACATTGGCAATACCAGAGGAATCACAGCTGCGTTGTTATCTCAGAGACAAAGTTGTAAGGTCTCATGTGCTTGTAATTACACCGACACCCTTACCTTTCACACAGCGCAGCTTGTCGGACATTTGTGACATGTGTGGTGGAGTACTTCCCCTGACCACCTTCACAAAGACGTCTTTACTACTGCTTATCTTTAGATCGCAGGGAATACGAGAGTAACGTGTGATTGATGACTGTAGTGTGGTGCAGTGCGAGAGCCGCGCGGGCACGGGCACCAGCGGCGGCGACCCGCGCTGCGGGTTCGACCTCGACGACCCCGTGCATGTGAGTGCGGCCATTAATTTGACGTCGCAATAAACTGTCAAATATTACGGTATTTTATTACTAAATCAAATGATGAAATATCGCTCTGTGACCTGTGTAGGTAGATATAATGTAAGAATTGACGTTTATATTCACCAAATCACCTGACAATTAATCAAAAACTTGTTCTAAGTACGTTTTCCTGTACCTACAACGGTTGAGATACCTGCTTATAACTGCCCCGTCTCCAAAACCCACTTGTATAATTAATGATTCAGTTGTACTCGCAAGCGAAACGGTTGCAAGCGATGTCGGCGACGACGCGGCGTGCACGCAGCGTGGAGCCCTCCGCGAGGCGCTACGAGCCCTTCGAGCCCGACGAGCAGTCGCAGCGCTCGCACCCCTCGCAGCGAGCTCGCTCGCACGCGCGCGCTCACCCCGAGCGGCCGCACGAGCCTTCGCTCTGCTCGCTCTGCCGCGGCTACTGGCGTTCGATCACGCACTACCTTGCCGCGCAGATCTTCTGCTGCCCCGATGCCGCCGTGCGATGATGTGTGATTGTTTTAATTATGTTGTTGCAAATATATCATACTTCTGAACTAATTCGCCTTATTATTTTATTACACACGGCCGCACTCATAGCTATGTTAATGATTCAGTAAATTTTAGATACGTTACCGTACTCGGCGGTAAAGGCCGGATTACATCTAGAACTTGCGTCGAAAGTATTTTTTGTTCAAATTAGTCAATCAAAATACGAGTAGAATATAAGATTATGTCATTCGTATCATGATATTAATCCTTATCCCAGTAAATATTTTCAAAATCAAGTTTGAAATCATCTTTTCACATTTGATAGCCCATTTCTTGAGGAAGTTAACATCACGCTACGAGCCTTAGGAGCCAGGCAAAAATAACAAAAGGCACGAAGAACGCACAGCAAAAATGAGGATAATGTGGCAGTTGTGGGTGTTCAGTAAGTAGTGGGGACCTATATTGTAGTGTCTGGCGACTTGAACGCGAACTAAGTCGCGGGTAGAATAAGACTAGCTCAACGATCTCGTACTCGCGCGACCGATCTTTTCGGCCAGCACACGGCCTGTTATTGCATACATAAGTAAGTATGTCGTACCTTTCACGTCTGTTTTTAAGTGAAAATAACCGGGTTTAATTCTCGAGCCGTGTAAACCGGCGAAAATATTCAGATTTTCCCAAACTGACTCAAAAGCCCCATTACAATACAATTGAAGCAACAAATACATACAATTGAAGCAACAATTGACTGTAAACCATTGCTCGAGATTACCTACATCAGTCCTATCGGAACTCATTCGACTCATCCTGTGTAAAATGTGACGCTTTACTCTTTTTCAGGTAGCGGTCAGTCTCGTCAAGCTGCTGGCAAACCAGTCCTTGAACGACTCCATTCAGTAGTACCCTTAGTGTGCTACCCTTTTTTGCCTTGGGGAGATCCTCATGGATACCCATGCCGGACTCCTACCGGCTAAAACCCCACTGTTGCTTCTAGTACCATGAGACGGGGGCCTGGGAGATACTTATGCCTATATTTGCCGCACCCCCGACTGGTATCAGTCCGCCATACCTAGCGGGAATCATCACCAAGTACGGCCGATCCCACGACCGCACATCCTCCCGTTAAGCCACGTATACTGCCAGTGACCTGAGCTTGACTACTCCAGCGACACAGCTCCAGTTCCCCCGCCCGCAGGCCCCTCCTCATGGTGGCGGGAGGTCGTTAAGCCCCTTTGACGCTGGCTGTTGTTGCGGTGTTATGTGCGACTCTAAAGCCACTATCTTCTATTTTGTGGCTTGAATTCATTGAAATTTAGGTTAAATGCTCTAAGTCGAAATTGGACAGTTCTGAGTCACCGTGAGTCCTTTACCTAATAAAATAACATAATAATATGTTTCGCCTGCTTTTTGTGGTTGATCGGCAGATAAACAACTGACCGTCGATCGACCGCTGATTCATCTGCCATGCATATAACACTCGAGCGGCCTGCTTTTGGTGGTTGATCGATAGATAAACAACTGACCGTCGATCGACCCCTTATCCATCTGCCATGCATAACTGCTTTAGTTATTATTCTAAGTGCATAACACTCGACCGGTCTGAACTTTCAGTATGTTCTAACTGGTTCTAACGTAATCTGTGGCCTGAACAATCGCACCTACCGAACGCAGTCTGGCAGCGGCTTAGGGTATCTATGCACAATGCGGCAGTTGATGAATCCTCCAAGTTCTCAGCAACATCTGACAGGAGAGCTCTCTGGCCGCAAACACGTCAGCGAAAACAGAAATAGTTGACAGAACAGAACAAAAGAACGTTTCGGCCATGACACAATCAAAATTACTTGTGAAAATAAAGAAATAAACTATGAGTGCAACCATCAACACAATGTAGCGAGCTGACCGCACCAGTCTGCGAAACACTCACAAATATGAAATATTCACGCGCTAGCATCTGGTGGCTTCTCTGTCTTCTCCTACAGGTGGGAGCGAGCGCGCGAGCGGCCCCGGTGAGGGCCCCGGCTGGCGGAACCTCGAACCCGCGCCCTGGCCTGGAGGACGCTTCGCGTCACAATGCGAGCCAGAAACAGCTCATACGTGGCACTTGACATGACGCACAGTGTTTATGTAACTAGGTCTTCCGATTCTTGGGATGTTACGAAACATCACAGTTTAGATGAGAATCAAGTCTTCCACACGGTTTGAAATCTATTTACAATGTGAATTAAGTTATGATCTACGACATAAGCAAAGTGATGTGACTTGTGTGACCTGTGAAACATATTCTGATAAGTTTTCCCATGGGGTTATTCTTTCAGTGGCGTAGCGTGGGTTTTAGCCGCCCAGGACGTGCGCGAAATTAACCGCCCCCTTACTTAGGAATGAATAAAACTTTCTTTTGTCAAAGCAACTATCACGGACGGACTAACATTAATTACCAAGCATGGGCGTCGGCCAAAGATTTAAATCATTAGATTTACCTTTTCATTTTTCGTTATTAATAATATATATATATATTTTTTAATCACTTCAAATAAAAATTGCGTTTCCGTGATAGTAATGTCATGTCACTTTTGTCATTGTGTGTCAAAACAAAAATGAAACATGAACAGCTTTTGGCGCGGAATCGTAACAATATACCTAAAGAAAGTCAGTCTTACTCATCACCATCCACAGCCCGACTTCACCCACAGTTGGACATAGACCTCTCTTTTCTCAGGATAAGTGCATTTTATTATGTAATGACGTCATTTCACGAGAGATGACTGTTGAACCCATATTTTGCTAATTCATGTATATATTCCCATTCCCATTTCTTCCCGTGGGTGTCGTAGAAGGCGACTAAGGGACTTACTAGAGAATGGGCAGCAGCGTTCTCTATGCATTTGACCACCATACTGCGATCGCCAAGCTTGGCAGGCGGGTGCCAAGCGTGGCGATTATGGCATATCCCTCCCTTTTGGGGGAGGCTTATGTCCAGCAGTGGACGTCTTTCGGCTGATAAGATGATGATGATGTATAAATTGGTTAGCACACAAGCTTTCGGTGTGGACTGCGATGCCATGTGCCGCGCGCTCAAACCCGAGATTATAAGATCATTCATTCCTACAGTTATATGGGCGACCACGAGTTTGAAGGACTACCAGCGCAAGGACTATGTAGTCTGAGATAGACGTGTGTCGATTGTGTGCGAAAATTCTCATTATTATCTTAGATAACCTTACGGTTTATATCAACGAAATTACAAAATGAAAATGAATGTGGCAGGTGGTCGGCGCTCTCGCCTGCGGTAAGAAGAAAGCGTGCCGGCCGCCGCGCTGCCCCGGCGGCTGCAAGCCCAAGTACTGGTAGCGCGGATGTGGACACACACTACTGCACGGAGCTAAGGAATATATTATGGTGAGTCATGCGCTGCCCCGGCGGCTGCAAGCCCAAGTACTGGTAGCGCGGATGCGGACATACACTACCTACTGCACGGAGCTGAGGAATATATTATGGTGAGTCATGCGCTGCCCCGGCTGCTGCGAGCCAAAGTACTGGTAGCGCGGATGTGGACACACACTACTGCACGGAGCTAAGGAATATATTATGGTGAGTCATGCGCTGCCCCGGCGGCTGCAAGCCCAAGTACTGGTAGCGCGGATGCGGACATACACTACTGCACGGAGCTGAGGAATATATTATGGTGAGTCATGCGCTGCCCCGGCTGCTGTGAGCCCAAGTACTGGTAGCGCGGATGTGGACCACACTACTGCACGGATCTAAGGAATATAATAAGGGTATGAGAACAGGGGATGATAGATTGTTCACTCACAGATGTTAATGCTGAGTTGTGTATAACAAAAAGTAATCAAAAATTAAGCATGTAGTAATTAGTAGATTATAGCCACAAAAAAAATATAAAATAAAAACTAAGTATTTAACAAAAAAATTAACCCGCCGAAAAAACTAAAAAGCAAAATGTATTTTTATTTTATGTCACCGCCTTCCGAACTTAGTTATTATGGTTAAACAAAAAAGGTTTATTATTTTTTGCTTTTCAGTTTTTTCGGCGGTAATTTTTTTTTGTTTTATGTACATCTACATACTTATTAATAAGTAACTTTATTCCTGTAGAGGTTGCCGCTATAATAACTGATTCGGTCGGTTTTTGCTATAAAATGCGTGGTCTGTGCCAGTGGTACGAGTGGGCGGCGTCGCTGTGGTGGTGGGCGCTGTGCCTGGGGCTGAGCGCGCTGGGGGCTCACGGCTGCAAGAAAAAAACCATCTGTCGCCCGCCGCCCGGCGGCAAGCCTGGCTGCGGGGGCGGCAGGTGACGCGGCGCAGCACGCGACCGAGTACAAGTACGTTGATCATCATTGTGCTCTAGACTTGGTAGGAGTGAGCGCGCCGTCACCGCAGCGCAACAGGTCGCGTCGGCGCCGGCGCCCGTCGGCGCGCATCAGTACTTACGTCGTTACAAGTGCGTTTTGACCTTTATGAATATGTACGAACATTACCTATTCGTAGGATTTTAATGTTCTTATTCGTATGAAACGTTTGTAAAATTATGAACATACGGTTCATATTTGTATGAAACGCTTACAAAGTGCGAGACGCACATTTTGTTGAAATATTGAACTTCCAGTAGTGATCGAATAATTAATACTCATACTAATATCTTATTACTCATTTATTAAACAGTCCAAATTTCAATAAATTTAAGAAAATTCCCATAGAAATTGTATCCCGGCCACTTTTCATTTTTTTCTTTCCGTAAGAACCTGTAGAATTTTAAAATCAAAATAGCAAAATTGGTCCAGGCGTTCTGTAGTGATGCGCTTACCATCATTGAACAGCATTTGATTTTTAACAAACAGATAATATACACAAAAATACCTCAAGACAGAAAAGCCTTGACGTTCATCGACGTCTGAAATATAAATATGTACAAACACTTTGCTATGAACAATTATAGGGCACCAGCCTTATAAAATACATTAGTATGGTCGCGACCGCTCTTTTTCCATTCTGTATTAAGACTAACTGATTTCTTGTTCAGGGAAACAAGTGATGATGGAAAGTAAATTAAACGGGACTGAAGGACGAGCATGTCTCAACATTCAGAATACAATACGTAGGTAAGTACCTACCTACATATTATTTAATCGACTACAAAAAAAGGAGGAGGTTTATATGGTCGACTGTATGTATTTTTTTTTAACATACTAATATTATAAACGCGAAAGTTTGTATGTATGGATGTTTGTTACTCTTCACGCAAAAACGGCTGAATGGATTTGGATGAAATTTGGCACACAGATAGATTATAACTTAGATTAATACACAGGATACTTTTATCCCGGTAGTACGTTCCCGCGGGATAATTTCCGACTTCAACGCGGGCGAAGCCGCGGGCGGAAGCTAGTATAACATACATACCTATTTTTGAGTAGCGTCTGTCTGCGACTTCATCCGTGTGAAATTTATATTTATTTTCTGTGCTAGTCCAAGTCACAGTGATCATGCCCCATGGACGAGCACAGTGCCATTGACTGTCCTCAGTCCAGACATTATTCTGATAAACGGACTTGTACTGAAATACGTGAACTGACCGAGCAGTGGTGCTCGTAGGTTTGAACATAGACATACACTTTACTTAGTGTACATTATTTCATCACCACTGCTCTCACGACGAATGAAAACATTGTGAAGAAACGCATGTCCTAGAAACAGAAAGGCGTCACCGCCATTGGGGAAGTCAGTCCGAGTATTTTTTACTACGGCACTGTCTCTACAACCATTCCTACAGCTGATTTATTGGGTTGCAAAATCTGGCTTTCCGTACGTTTTAAAAGTCAATAATCTTTTCATCTGCTGGCGAAAGTGTTCTGAGCTTGATGGGATGATGAAATTGAACAAATAATACTATAACACCGACCGCAGTGCACAGAACACATATACTCCTAACGGAGAAGAATGCCAACTCCATACAATATTTAGTAGAACGGTTGTGTGAGCGCCATCTATATTCGCCCCTAGGAAAAAAACTCGTATGGCTGTAAATTCAAACGTTTGCTTAGCATCCCCAGCCTATTGAACATGGTTTTTGGTAGGTCCATTCTCTTGTAAGAAAACTCAAATTTGAGTTTCTTACAAGAGAATGTACCTACCGAAAAACCTACAGAGTGGATATGGCAAAATAAAACCATAGTGTGTAAATAAATAGTTTCATATTTATTTCAACAGTTTCATTACAATTTATTATTGTGTGTTCATATTATTACATTCAAATCGTACCCATTGGCTTGGCACGCGACGATGGTAAGAGACCGGACGGCATGTCTTTATTTCCATGGAAGATGGGTAGGCCTTTAGTGTGGGTTGCAACGTGTGTCGATACTCTTGCGCCATCCCAACTTCCTGGCTCGTTGTGCTGTGCTGGCGTTGCCGCTGCGGATGTGGAAAACCTCAAGCAGCGAAAGTATAACAACATTATTGGTAATTATATTTTCGAGCCGTTTGGGGTTGAAACCCTCGGGCCGTGGGGTCCGAGTGCTCATGCTCTCTACAAAGAAATCTCAAAACGGCTGGTTGACACTTCCCGTGACCCAAGGGCTGGTTTTTACCTTGGCCAGAGGCTGAGTATTGCTATACAACGTGGTCATTACCTAAAGAGACTGGCGGCATTCCGCCAGTCTCTTGGGTACATTAACAGTCGACAGCGATGCGGATGAGTTTTTCGACGCTTTGTTTTAGTTTATTCGTTTTTGTTAAGTTAGGTTATAGGAAATTTGTTATTTTTTTATTAACATATGAGTAGTTGAACTACAGCATATATTTTTATCAGATCAAAACAAAGAATATTTGATTGTTTCCCGCTGAATCAAAAATTGGTCGATTCGGGGACATCTGCGCTTAATTTAAGAACATGATTAAAGCAAAATAAACAACTCACCTTATTTTTTTTTAAGAACATAAAGAACGCAAAAGATTATGAAACTACATATTACGAAAATACACACGCAAACCAACTAAGTACAAAATTAATGACAACAATGGTATTGTTGCATTGGTGACGGATAATAGCAGCACTTTCGTAAAAGCTTTCAAAATGTTCGGTGTTAAATTGACCAATATAAACATTGAAAATGAAGTTATGCCAGACTCTCAGCACACAGAAGCTTCTTCCGAATCAGATGTTGAAGAAGGTGAATCATGGAATTTAGATGATCCTGAGCACATTTTTTTCCTTCCTGCTCATTTACGATGCTGTGCGCATAATTTAAGCCTTTGCGCAACTACGGATGCGAACAAAGCTTTAACCGAGCAAGACACGCCTCTGTCCCAAATGCATGCTGCAATAATGAAAAAATGTAATGTTTTGTGGAAGTCTGCAGGGCGACCAAGAAGTGCCGAAATAATACAGGATGTGTCAGGGCACACGTTAAGCCGACCTGGCGAGACCAGGTGGAATAGCGTGTTTGATGCCCTCCAGCAAATCAACATTAAAGAAAAAATTTTACTTTTACATAGATCATTAAACAAAAAATACCTACTATTAAAGAAAATGAATTTGATTACATACAAGAATATTTAATGTGTACTTCGCCAGTTGCAGAAGCACTCGATATAATGCAAAGTGAGACTAACACCTATTATGGGATAACTCTGCTGTGCTTACTTGCGCTGAGAAAAAAATTGCAAAAAATTGAAAAGAAAAACAACTTTTTCCTTTTGCAACCCGATAATCAAGGCATACAGAGAGTGTTGAGAAGAGATTTGAAAAAATGTTTGACGTCACCACTCCTGAAGCGGCAAAATGCGGCTATTGCGGCATTATCTTACCCAAGATTCAAAAATAAATGGTTGACTTGTTTTCCAACCAACGATCGTACTAAAATTCTGAAAATTTTGAAGACCTGCATTTCCAAACAAATGAGTGAAAATACAGTAGCAACAACAAAAAGTGCCCAAGAAAACATTTTTTTTTCATTTTGACTCTGACTCAGACTCGGATATTTCAATGTCAGATAAAAACGGATGCTCCTCCGATGCCCCAATTACTAAAGCAGAACTTTTGATGCTGCATTTTTTTGCCGAGGAAAGCCAAGATTTGCAACTTCTCAATAGATATCCTGAGATAAAAAGTGTTTTTATTAAATACAACACACCTTTGCCATAGTCAGCTGCAGTGGAACGCCTTTTTTCTTTTGCGACAATGACAAATCTGCCAAAGAGTCACAAACTGTCAGACAGCATGTTCGAGAAGAGAGTGGTACTGAAGTGTAATTTAAATTATTACAAAACATTTTAAATTGCTAGTGTCTGTCTAATCAAATTCACTTAAATGTATTGATTATTATTTGGATCGGTCTTTTATTTGTTGCCAACATATTTATTTAACTACATACCTACATGAAAAGATGGGGGGGGGGCACTATTCTACTACCCGGAACCACACGGGTATATTGTATATTTATATATACCAGCTTTATATTATACAGCAGCATTTTATAATTGTTATTTTTAATTAAAATTAACAAAACAATTGAAAATTAATTAATTGTTCTTGCAATTACAATTTGCCCAACACTGAGCATGGGTAATATCGCTTTTAAATAATATCAAATCGTATCTATGTATCGTTTTAGAATATCGGATATCACATCTGAGGAGTGACACAACAAAAGCCGTTGTTGACCAGGATGTTTTTTTTTCACTTCTTAAAGTTGAAATACACATCCCAATACTAACAAACCGCTTCAAAAACCAGTAATTCCTACTGAAAAATGTTAAAAATTGCTTTGATCAAAATCCTACAAATACATCTTGTTGCAAAAAAAAACAAATGACACGCCCGCCTTTTAATCTGCAGATATAGAAATGCCTATTTATTTCATATTGTTATTTTTCAAATCATATACATTTCAAACACGATAAATCCAAATTAGTTGGATCAAAATGTCGACAAATCCAGGCTTGATTTGAGATCCAAACGGCTTGAACAAAAACCGTGATTCCATATTTCTTTGCCTAATATCTCCTTATGGGGAACCTAGTCGCGCGCTTGAACTCACTGGTGGGCCTGGCTAAAAATCACGCTGTCTCACCAGGCTTCGTGTCCGATAGAGATAGTATCAGTGATGAGCAGTTAGACGCTAGACTACACGCACAACATTATTGAGTGAGATGCAGGATAATTTAGAGTAAAAAATTCATGAAAAAATTTAGAAAAGTCCTTTGGAAAATCGGGTTTTATGAAAAAGCCAATGCATAAATCAATGACCAATAAAGTTTATTGAACTTTTCGATAGTTGAACTTTGTCGGTACCGACTTGGTTTTGGAGATTTTACACTTCTTTTATTACCTAAACACACCCAAAGTTAAGTAAAATCAGCAAGAAAAACTAATCTTTGTTGGCTCCTAACTTTTTAATGGGTTTTTATTTTAGTATTCTGTTTCCGTACAGACAATATTAATAATGAGACAAAACAATATCATATTTTACTTTGGATGTGCCATGTCAGACAGTGGAGTAAAACACTCCCGAAGTTTGTACGCAAAAAATGTGGACTAGGTTCACCCATTTTCGAAAACATTTAATTACCCTAACTACAGGTAATTTTACTATAAGTTTGTCATAAAAAACTTTTTGTTTCTATAAATTACACTATGCTTTAAGGTTTCATCATTTCATGAAAAAAAAAACTTGGATTTACGGTTTTTCATTAGTTACTCCTCAATACTCCTCATGTAAATAATATTTCTATATCTGTATATTGGCTGAATCAGTGTGGAACTCGGAAACGAAAGTGGTACTGTGATTTTTAGGTTTCGGTTTTGTTTGATTTATGTACATTATTGTATATTATTTGTAACTGTATACTCGAAAATATCAGTGCGTGTATTATACAGTCGTTTCGGTTTTTTAAATTTATATTTTTATGAATTATTTTATCAGTAAATTGACCTTTCCTTCATACTTTTCTCAGGCTTAGGATTGACTGCATTAGTAATAAGCGAATAAAGAAATTCGAATATCCGAATATCATAGATCATGCGATACGATATAGGTAAGTATAGTGTGTTGTGCTGCGACTCAACGCGCTACATTCGCTATAGGTACACGGATACCCAAACATCTTGTTCACCTCTTTTTTTTGGGTGGGAAATCTTCAAATAACTTCTCCCGCTCTGGGTGGAGCAGGAGGGCGTGTCAGACTTTTAGGCCCGGCGCCCACTATCGGTGGGCATCGGTGCGGCTCGGTACAGCTCGAGCGCTTTACGCCGGCTTCGAGCGGCGCCTTAGAGCTCCGTCGGGCGACTTCGGGCGGCCTCGGCAGCCGTAAGCATGGCTAAGGATGCCGAGGCGGTCTTCGGGTAGCTCGGGTGGCATTTTCGGATCAGACACGTCGCAGAACAGTCATTTCGATCACCGCACGCGCCTTCATTATCGTATCGTACAAGTAGACGCAAAATTAAGTTGTAAAAATATGTTTGTATATAATTTTATAAGGTATCAAATATTTTCAAACAGTTGTTATTCAAGTAGTCGTTAATAGATAACTGATATTTAACTATATCATGTCATTCAACCGAAAAAAAAAATGCTTTTTTTTATTAAAGTCGATAGAACTAAAACTAAAAAATTGGAAAAGCGCTCATCCAAGCTGACAATAAGCTGAATTAAAAATGTTTTTGATTAAAGCTGAATAAATAATTAAACCTAAATGAAAAAAAAATACATTATTATTTACCTTAAGCACACAGATAATCTTTCTTCAACAGATATACATGAACGGAAAGTAGATGGTTTTTTCATTATGTAAGGACGGAGCAGAGCAATCAAGGCTTCAAAGTTTTCATAATCCATCCTATAGTAGTCGTAAAATTTGCGAACAACATATCGTAAGTCATTAAACAAGTTATGAAATTCACCGAAAGTACATCTTTCCTTCCAAAGCTTATTCACCCAAAATCTTCTTCTTTGTCTTAGGGCTCCAAGTTTCTCTTCTTCTTCAGCAAGATGAACAATGAGAACTAAGTCCCAATCCACCATTATAAATACACACACATAACTGTTTTCACGGAACGTTACGAGTGACTGCTCTGCGATGTTTCTGCAGCCAGAACTATTCTTAGGCTACCCAAAATCAGCTACGGCGTCCTTAGGCGTGTTTACGACTGCCGAGGCAGCTCTCAGGCGCCCAAAGCCGCCCGACGCAGCTCTAAAGCGCCCAAAGCCGCCCGAAGCCGGCGTAAAACGCTCGAGCTCTACCGAGCCGCACCGATGCCCACCGATAGTGGGCGCCGGGCCTAACTGTCTAAAACCTACCCGTGTTCCCTCAGTTGCCTGTTTGCCAGGGGCCGCGGTATCTCTTTCGAACAACCCGCACCCCTGGCAGATCTTGTTCACTTCTTAGGAGACTTTGTGAAGAAGGAACAGCTTCGGTGAGAACATACGAGGTGTTGTCGAATCACTTTCATAAGTGCCGGGGTCCGTCAGGGCTGCATCCTATCGCCATTGCTGTTTAACACCTATACGGAACTCATAATGAGAATAACACTCGAGAATTGGTCGGACGGAATTACCATTGGAGGCCATAAAATGTCCAATTTGCGCTATGCAGATGACACCATCTTATTTGCAACTAGCATTGACAATCTGGAATCCCTACTGAGTAACATGGAACAGGTTAGCCTTGATTTTGGTCTGAAGATAAACCGCAGCAAGGCGAAGATCATGATTGTCGATCGAGCTAACAACAACTCGCCCAGTCACTAAAATTGCGAATTGTGACGTCATCCAATCATACATTTACCTTGGGGCACTAATATCGAACAGCGGTGGATGCGCGGACGAGATCAAACGGCGCATGGCTATCACCAGGTCCTCCATGGATCGGCTTAGAAAAATATGGAGAAGCAGAAATATCACAAAGGCCACACTAAAATGCCACTTGTCAGAGCATTAGTGTTGCCCATATTTCTTTACGGTGCTGAGACATCAAGAAAAAGAAGATAGACGCCCTAGAAATGTGGTGCTGGAGAAGAATGCTTGGCATAACCTGGACACAGTTCCAAACCAACGTCTCAATCCTCCAAGAGCTTCGTGTCAAACAGCCTTTTTCTAGCATTCTCACTTTCTATGGACATTTCACACGTCAAGAAGACACATCTGTGGAATGACTACGTACAGGGAAAGGTTGAAGGTACAAGAGCACGCGGCAGGTCTCCAGTGCGTTGGACCGACCAAGTCAAAACTGCACTCAATGGTCCACTCCACGAATGTTCAAGAAAAGCCTTAGTACAGGAGGAATGGCGACGGATTGTGAAGCTTGCCACAGTTGCCACCACCCCTGATGTGACGACCACGACCACTCTGCCAAGAGTGTGACAACGAAGAAGAGAAGTCGCGCGCGGATACCTGATTTATAGATTCAGTGCCATCCGATTTATAGGTGTTGGATATTGTGCCGATACATAGATATTGTATCTATATACGATTTGTATCGCCCACTCCTACTCACTGTAACCTATGTATTAACACGACATACAACACAAGCCTTGTTCCTTTTTTTCAACTTATTATTTAGTTAAGTAATGGTTAAATAATATTCACTGCGATTGGTGTTATACACGGAAATCTATGGTGTTATAACCAGAGGTCGGAGTAGGTAGATTGATTTAAGGTCGTTGACGTCAAACGTAGAAGATAATATGGATATGCCTCCAAAATACCGGAACTTCATATTGTGATATTTGTTCCGGAATTTTGAAATTAGCACGAATTTGTGTTTAAGGTGAAAAAGGTATTAATAATATCAATCTACGCTACCAGTGTTCGCTAATGGTGAAAGAAATCAGTATTTTATTTTATACAAAAATACCTTGGAATAGTTACGCCGTATTTTGTCCCTTACTGTTGAATTAGAAATGACGCTTGACAGTATGAGACAAAACTTAGACAGGGCCTTTTGTTTCTTTATCTCATGTTCATCTATGTTCACAACGCATTGACCGCACGCAACGACCAATCAGAAGCAAGTATCCTGTATGACTCATTGGGTGTTTGTTAGAATGCGCTCCTAATTTGTGAAATTCCTGTGTTGTGTAAATAATAATCTATCTGGCTTGTTTACTGATTTCTGGTACCTTCTTAAAACGACGAATTTGGCTTGTATCTACGGACATCGATTTGTTAGCCTATCTGTATGTTTTTTATTTTATTTTATTCCATAATTCCAATTCCGGAACTTTTTTCGGTACTTCCCGCACATTATGAATAAAATGGCATGTCCATATTATAATATCTTGACGCAAGTATATAAAATCAATCTACCTACTCCGACCTCTGGTTATAACAATACTTGTTCAAGGTCATCATCCCAACAAGCTCATAACACATTTTTCGCCAGCAGATCAAAAGATTTTTTCAAATAAAATGTACGGAAATCCAATTTGCTGCTGAAGGAATGGTTGTAGAAACTTAGTGCCGCAACAAAAAATACTCGGACTGACTTCCCCAATAGCGGTGACACCTTTTTTTTCGTTGGCCAAAACTTTTGCCTTTTGCGCCGGACTTTGCATGAACCGTGAATGGTCTCCTTTGAAGATGTGACATCTTGGTAGATGGTACGTCTTCAATTTTTTGGTTCTGCGGGCCCAGTGCATGTGCATGTTTGGGTCTATCGGCCCGCGTGGTGAATTGCGGCCCATTCCCTCACTGAGAGGAGGCCTGTGCCTCCGCAGAGGGTACATTATAGACTTATTAATGATTATGCTATGTGAACTGACTGGACAAGTCCACTCAAATCTGCGTGATAGTTGCCTCAAAAGACCGATTCAGACACTTATCTACATGGTTCTTACATTATATTGTCTGATAATATGAAGAGCGTTTTTTTTATATTACTGACGTGTAAAAGTGTTTGTATAAACCTCGTTACAGAAATACAATGGTTTATTGTGTCATTATGACTGCTGGCAGATGATCACCGGGCGAGCGACATCGACTCGCTGCGTGTGAACCCGTTGCCGGGACAACACTGACGCGCCGGCATCCCTCCCTGTCAATTCGTACCGAGTGCTCACACGAGCACTTGGACCCTTGTAGTGATATTTTTATAGTTGGTATAAATTGCTTAAAAAAAATAGTAAATAAAAAACAAATAGCAAACTTTTATACTTTTTTTATTATTTTTCTTAAAAATAGGCTCCTTACATGACTAAATAACATCAGTAGTTCCTGAAACAAACAGAACAAGGTGTTACGATAATATTTAAGATTATTATTTACACACAAACAGTACACATTCTGCATAAACAAATAATAACAATAAAATTATATGGTCATTAGAGTGGATCATCCAAACCGCGCGCTTTACAAAAAGCGTCATAATGTACATCTCAGACTATATATATAGCCTTTGCACTTCTTATTTCAATATCGAAAAAAAATAAAAAAATTAAAAACTATTAACAATTTGAGAATTCACTTGCACGTCCCGTTTAAAACTTATAAGCTGAAGGAAGAAATTAACCTTTATTTTTTCCTCCAATATGCCGTCTGAGTGTTCCATACTTCGACCTCTATCTACTTATATATACTTCGTAGGCAGACTGAGATTGTATCCGAAATTGTTAATTATTTTTTACTATTACTTTGCATATCTTCTGCTTTTAAAAGGGTCACATTTTAAGAAATATCATGGTTCGTTCATTCCTAAAGGAAAAGGCTGAGTAGGGTAGATGTGATTTTTTTATTTTGTGAGACTTGATCAACTACCGTCATCATTTTTATTTTTATTTTGTGAGACTTGATCAACTACCGTCATCATTTTTATTTTTATTTTGTGAGACTTGATCAACTACCGTCATCATTTTTATTTTTATTTTGTGAGACTTGATCAACTACCGTCATCATTTTTATTTTTAACGTTTATTTATTGGTTTGATTCGTCAGACAGGACTTCCCCCGACCCTTGCTCGAGGAAGTGCCAGACCGCGCCCGTAATAATAATCATGCATATCAGATCCGACCTGTCCAAACTTGCTGTCCTCCCCCAGCGACGCCCTAAGTCGAGGCTCGTTCCCCACAGGAGGTGCCTTTAGCGTGCAATCGCTTAGTAATTTAATTTGACAAATTCGCCCCTGGCTGGAGGCTTCGTGTCAGCTTCAGGCAGCCTCCGGAAAGTTCAGTTAAGAATTCACGGCCTCTCAAGGTCAACTGCGAGATCCATTTAAAAATAAATAATACTTTAAAAAACTGAAAAACACGCTTTAAAAACCAAACTAAAAAAGGAGAAAATAATTTAATTCAATTAAAAAGCGTGGGGTGCTTAACATTAATTGATTATAAAAATACCTCAAAAAGCACCCCACGCTTTTTAATTGAATTAAATTATTTTCTCCTTTTTTAGTTTGGTTTTTAAAGCGTGTTTTTTAGTTTTTTTACTAATTTTTTTTAACGACCAAATGGACGACGTGTTACGATGACCTAACTACCAGTTTTTAAACAGGTAAAGAATCCTGTGTATGTTTTCATATGTTATCTTATGGACTCTCTGGTTATTGAAAAGTTTTCTCTTAATAAAATTTGTAAAAATAAAGTATTTTACGTCAAAAAAAACGAGTGTGCTTATGACCACACGACTGAAGTGAAACTTCTTTCGCTCCATCTGTATATATGTATATATATATATGTGTGTGTGTGTGTACAATATATAGATGTATGTACATATACATATATTAATTTTCTACAAATATTTAAATTTATTTCATGTTTTCATTGGTAAATTTAAGTATCTCATTATAAGCGAACTGTTATTTTTAAGTTCTTATGAGAAATAAAGTTCTTTAAACCTAAATTAATATTTTTGCATAGATTTTTTATTTTTATTCATTATTTTCATTATTGGATACATCAGTAATTACTGTTGTTGATTGTAAAACCGAGACAATAGGCTTACGGTAACGCGTAACGCTAGTAAACTCGCAAACGAACTACTGACTGAAATATATACATATTTCATTTACTAGCAATAAGAGAAAGAGAGAAAGAAAATGTGCGCGCGCACTGCTGTCTCTTGCTTTTATCCCCCACTCAACTTCCGTTCGCCTTGCCCGATCACACTTTTCGTAACGCTTACGTCACGCGTTCGCCAGCTTACTCCCCAAGTCAAGCGTGCGTAAAGAAGTTTCACTTCAAAAATCCAACCCTAAGGGTAGGAAAACAGGGGATGATTGATCGTTCACTCACAGAAACAAAAACTTTTACACAAAAAAATTAAACCGCCGAAAAAACTCAAAAGCAAAAATAATAAACCTTTTTTGTTTAACCTTAATAACTAAGTTCGGAAGTCGGTGACTTTGGAAAATGTATTTTAATTTTATGTCACCGCCTTCCGAACTTAGTTACACTCAGACGGCATATTGTAGGAAAAAACAAAGGTTAATTTCTACCTTCAACTTTTGTCACACTCATTTTTTAACAAATTGAATAAGTTTAGTAATATTACACAAAAATAATGCGTATTTATTAGAGATGGGCCGGCTATGACTTTGGCCGACTAGTCGGCCAAGCCGATCATTGATTTCGGTTGGGTTCGGGTGCCAATAGGGTATTTTACTATACATGAGAAAAAGTCTTAAAAATATTTGGTTTTACTTCACGAAATAACAAAATCTGTTTTTGAACACAATGAAATAGTAGCCGCTATGTTGTTACGTCATACCGCTGTTTTAACTAATCAACTGAACAACTTTGTACTTTTATTATTTTCGTAACCAAAGTAATTTTGATTGAAATAATATCTAACATTCAGGAACATCAAACCAACGATCAGTAGAATAATATCATTTTTTTTTATTATAAACTATTATCATACAAAATATTAACGCATTTGTTTATACAGAAAACTGACGCCATCGGCCATACCCACAGAGCAATAATATGGCGTCGACTGCGTCCAGCGTCTTTTCAAAAATGGGTGTAATACTCTATTTTTTGCTATAGAGTTTCTTCTTTTTGTTAGAAGTATTAATTAATTTTACTTTTGGTATTTAATATCTGGATTTAATTCCAATTAATGAATGGACCAAACGAAGGGTTCCTATTCCTTAATATCTAAATTTCCTGATTTCACATAAAAATAGGCCGACTAGTCGATACATCACTAGTATTTATTCAGTATAATTATAGTAATGATTATTAAGAGCACTCATACCGCCCGTGTGCGGAATGAGTGATCCAAATAAATCTTAATAAATTTGAACGGGACGTGCAAATGAATTCCCAAATTGTTAATAGGTAGTTCTTAACTATTTAAAAAAAAAGTGATATTGAATAATAAGAAGTGCAAAAGCTATAGTCTGAGATATACATTATACCGTTTTCGTAAAGCGCGCGGCCTGAGTGATCCACTTTATTTACCATAACATTTTTATCTCAGGTTTAACAAATTTTTTTTTGTTTTTTTTTACGAAATCTTCCTCGATCTTTGTTAAGATTGAAGAGAGGATCACCCAATCCACATGCACATGGACCACGGGGCTAGGTTTGACTCACTGGAACTTTGAACTATTCTATTCTGTTTATCGTATTACTAGCTTCTGCCTGCACTATTACTTCTGCCTGCACTATTACTTCGTTTTCGCTTAGCATTTCTTCAGTTCTTTTTTCTTTTTGCTCAGCCCGTGAGTGTCTTAGCGTGATTTTAAATGGCCTTCCTCAAGAATTGTGTTATTGGATCCAAAAATATTTTACAAACCCAACTGGTAGTTCCAGTGATTAGCATGTTTAAACAAACATCTCTTCACGTTTATTATTAGTTACATAGATATATATAGATTATACAATACCAGCCAGTTCTAGTCGAGAGAGAGTATGATTTACCATCCAAACATAACAATTATACAACCACTCACTTAGTCAAGATGCCATCTTTCTTGGTGAGCCTCACGATGCAGTCATCGGACTCTCCCATGCGTCTGATGGCACCGCACACCACGTACATCTTGGATGACTCGGCGGCACGTCCGGTTGCTGGGTCGACGTCTGCGATCACCAGCTGTACGGACGCATGGTCCTTGGCGTGGATCAAACGGTTGCTGGCAGAGCTGGAACAGGACAGTGAGACATAAGAATAGATAATGGTTACATATCTTTCAGTATGAAGGTAGTATGATGGTGTGGGGACATAATATTTCTTATCAATGATTTCTTTTTTTCAGGTTCAGTACCAGACAAAGAAAGTTTTTTGTAAATATACATGAATAGTGGGTTTGTTATTTAAATAGTGAACCATTTTAATTCCTGACCAAGTATGAAAGATATTGTGTATCTCCCTAGGATACAGACTGGGCTCACAATGTGACACACCTACTTTAATTCAATTTGAAGTCTTAATTCAATATCATAGTCAAATCAGACAGAACATAGTACTGAGTAGTTCGGTCCATAGCATTACCCCGGTCACTCAAACATTCATACTTGTGAATGTACGCATTAATGTTTGCAGGCATGTCAACGGTTGTTACACATTCATTTGCAAACTTAGCGGATATGCAAATGGGTTTGCATACTCAATTTGCGAAACTGTTTGTGCTTCCTCCTACACTTGTTTACGAATGTCTCAGTCTTGCTTGCGATTTTGTGACTCATGGACAATGAAGATGATTTATTAGTGCGGTAGGACTGTTTTACCTATATTCATATGCTTAAATATATCATATGCTGCATGGACGTCACGAACTATGGCGAAACCTCCGTTACCTTCGCAATCGTGTACGCAACTGGTCACACAATGTGTGAGAGACTACGCGAAGGATCGAGGTTCGCACGCTTTGATATCCGTTAAAAAAACCGTGAATGCAGCGGAAACTATGATTAATCATTTGCAAACGTCTCCTACTCTTGTGTGCGTATTCGTGCGAATGTGCACTCACATTCGCACGAATACGCATACCCATACCGGCATTAGAATGTATGAAAAATAATCGTAACATCGTTTCTTAATATTAACGTTATCGGAACACACTACCTGTGTATAACTAACGCATATTGTGTCCAACACCACATGCGATTTGCAATGTGGTCAATAAAGTCAGATAACCTCAAATGCCACTCACCACTTCCTCGGGCAGTACAAGTCAACGAATTCACCGGCGTCGTTCTGCATGTTGAATGTCTGAAACACAAACGTTTACGTAACCACAAGCTCGATAATTGTTTGAACTCACTATTATTTTAGAAGATATTATTAAATATTCACCTAATATGCGCACTAGTCACGGAATTGACAGAAGCGAAAAAGAAAGAATGGAACCAATGTTGCCAACTCCAAATGTCCAAATAATCGAGTTCCCACGTCGAAATTATCGTATTGTTGGCAAAATTATCGTACAAAAACAAAACGAAAAATAAAATTCATCAAAAATTCATAACAAACGACAATGACTAGTCAAAGGACTCAAAGGGGAGAATACGCCAAGTTTCACCACTATTAGCGCTAGCAGTAGTAGCAGAACAAACTGCCAAACTTTACACATAACCACGAATTATATCACAGGTCACAACAGTCCTTATTTACTTTTTACACGCTTTATATTGACTTCACTTGTATGTTTGTAACCGACTCATTAGGGCGCGATTTTAAACTTTGTAAACTTATCGAGGACCGATGACAATTCAATAATTTACAAAAAAAAAATAGAGAAAAATAGAAAAAATAAAGGAAAAAAAACGAAAAATCACGCTTTTGTAGTTAGCAAAACTAAAAAATAGAAAATAAATAATAGTTTAAAAACTAAAAAACACGCTTTAAAAACTAAATTAAAAATTAAATTATTTTCTCCTTTTTTAGTTTGGTTTTTAAAGCGTGTATTTTAGTTTTTGAAACTATTATTTACGATATATGCTTCTAGCTAGCTTTGTGTCGTGTGCACGCGGCACACGAAACAAAGCTAGCTAGAAGCAAATATAAAGTTCTCAGAGAAAACCACAAGAATACAGTACAAAACGCGGAGTCGCGGTCGGATAGAAACAACTGTTATTATTTTCATGTGAAAAAATTTGAGGGAACGAGAGGGTGAGACATTTATATGTTGACTACGTTGAAGTTGACATACTTGACAGGTGACGTTGTCATTTCGTTGTCTTTCTGCGTTTCATTTTGTCTGACAAATAAGTTTTGATCATAGAACTTTTTACTTCGAAGCTCACCATTAGCGGACGCCCCCATAATTATCGTATGATTTGGCAACACTGAAAGGAACGAAGAATCAAGATGGCAGCTAAAGTTTGACAATTATGAATAGGTACTAGTCTTTTGAGAACCGTATTTAGTAAAAAAATCTTTTTGTGGTTTTTGTTGGGGAAAAGTAGGAAGCCCTATGCATTTAAGAAAAACAATATTTTACACTATAGAAATTATTATTGTATAATCAAGTTTTAACAAAACATAATCAACTGTCTTCTGCAGCTGAAAGGCAAGGGTTAGCCACACTCTGTTTTATTGAACAAGTTATGAATCTACCCACCACCATATAAATATCATACCCGCAACATACAGTACCACAGACATGTTTTATATGTCTGTGTACAGTACTTACATTTCGGGTATATGTGTTCTGTGTTTCTCCCCTTTAAGTTAAAGCATAATCTATACTTCTAATAAAATCGTAGCAAAGTCAAAACTGTACATTGAATATTCTATTTTTTGTCATTTTTACGAGATCTGGGAATGATTCTAATGCCTAAAATATAATTTTTGTCTGTTTGTCTGAATGTATGTTCCAGTATCACGCCAAAACTACAGAATAGATTTTGTTCAAATTTCGCATAGATATCCCTATTATGTCTGCGCAGACCGTAGGGTACCTATAGATTATCACGCTTTTTGCCATGGGGGATGAGCAGTATTGCAATGTATTCTTCTATAGTTTACCGAAAATTGGAAAAAGACGGGCCAAAAGGTTAAAAAATTGCGGACAGTTACAGATTTAACGTTTTAAATGATTATCATCACACTTTTCCATTATTCACCTAAGCAGCAGTGATGGACATACATATACTCGTACAGGATGGATGGGGCAATGAGGGTAAGTAATAATCAACCGTTGTCGCTACATGAAAACGGCCTAAGGAGACTGTTCCTATTAGCATTCACAAATAATAATAAAATGTACAGTCAGCAAGAAAATGTCTATTCTCACAAAAAAAAAATGTGATGCCAATCGATCCTGTTTCGTATAGGGATCAAAAACTCTATGGGAGCACAGAGGTTTTAGTATTACAAAAGTCGTAAATTGCAAAGAATCTTGCCATACATTTACGTAGGAGCTGAGACTAGATGAGAGCTAACACAAATACCAATGTATTACAACAGTCGAATTATTCCATTACTTCACTGGGCTAATAAGGAACAAAGCATATAGTAGTCACAGGTATGATTAAAATCCCGCTATACCTTTCAAGAGCTAAGCAGTCAATCATGACCAGAGATCGGATATTCGGATGCATATTCACCTAAAGTTGAGATGTTGGCTAACATGGAATGCGCTTTTGTATCGAAAATTAATTTATGTAAGTAATTTGTTTATTTTTTGTTTTAACTAATACAAACCACCCCTCCTCCAGTACATACACATATTTTTGTCGGGTTAAACATTAATTTTAAATTAATACACATCTGAATAGTTATGCAATCAAGAATCCCGGGGTTTTAAATAAATATTACAAATAATTTATAAAGCCGCTTCCATACTTTCATAGCTAAAACTTATCTTAAGGTAAATATGCATCCGAATATCCGATCTCTGATCATGACAGAGTAAAAAAAACGGCCAATAAGCTAACTTTCGACAAAGTAAAATATCTAAGCGGTTGGATGATTCCTTTGCGAACCTGTCAGTTCTATTTCCAAGTATTGGTACTTTTTTAGAATTAGCGAGTCGTGAGTCAGAATAGTCTTATATGAGAACAATTATTGAATTTAAAGAGATTTTGCTTAATTTGATGTTTAAGCTTCTAAATTTTAGTCTATCTAGCTTAGAATACAAGCTAGATAGATTTTAAATCTAATAAGAGTGATTAAAGTAAGTTTACAAGGTATTTTCATAAAATAAGTATAGTCGTAAATTACGTACCTAACTTTAAAATGTGTTTTTTTTAATGTAGGTAAGTACATATTTTTATAATTTCAGGTTCATATAGTAGAGTTATGTATAAAACGGATATTCCAGTTGGAATCATGTTAATAGGGCCACTGGTTTCGGAGTTAATAAAAGATTTGTTTAAGGGTAAATGTACAAACTACAGTTTTTGGAGTTTATTTTCTACGATTTTTTATTCCATATCACTAAACCCACAAGAAAATCATCATGTATTGATCTCATCGCAAGCGACATACATACCTACCTCAAATACATATCCTTGCACTATCTGATCATGAGACTGGTCAGACTATTTGTTTCCATTCGTCCGTAGATACTGCAAAATACAGAAAACAATTTGGTTTCAAAAGAGAAGAGATTAAAGCCAAAACAACAGATAAGTTTATGTCATGCATATCTTCTCTTTTCTTTTCAGAAGTTTAAGAATCAGATGATACTGACATCGCATTCAATCACTTTCATGATACACTGTCCCTTTTTATAATCTCTGTTTTCCCATCCTGAAAGTAAAAATTACAAACAAACCGGTAAAAACTAAATAGATAACAAAAGGAATGAAAAGATGTTGTATCAAGAAAAGAAGTATGTACCTAAAATATAGAACATAAAATAAATATAGAATATAGAATAGTACAGATGTCGATAATTGCAAGGAAATTACTTCTATCAAGGTTGATCAGTGCACATACACTGATGCAGATATAATTGCCACCAAATTTAATGATTTTTATATTAACATGACCAACAAACCAAAACTCCCTAACTCTAAAACATAGGTACATTGATTACAAACATACCATCACTGACATTATCGGATAGCATTTTTTTTAGTCCAACTAATGAAGATAAGTACTGTGTATAAAAAAAAAACAAATGATTCGACTAACTTAACCGGGTATGACGACATACAAAAATTCTTAAAAGTTGCTCTAAATATAAAAAGCAAAATCAAAAGTCATTTATTCAAACTAGGCTGAGAGTCAGCTCTTTTTGAACGTCAAAATTACATGAGACACTCCCCCAGCTCAACAAACTCCCCAGCAGCACAGCTGTCTATTAAGTTAGAAGAACTTGATTGTATACACTATTGTGTTGTGTGGCTCGTGGTGGTTTTTAATTACCTACCTATGTAGGTAATTAAAAACCACCATGAGCAGAGCACCCCTTCACAAGCATAACGCAAAGAGCAGCCATTACCCCCCTCACCATATTTGAGTGAAGGAGGCAACCCGACCCCCGACGCTACCGCAAGCAGTGACATCTAAGGGAGCATGACGAGCTTACTGCTGGTTGCACTGGCAAGAATAATATGAATTGTCGAGGTCGCTAGCTAACTATTTTCTTTTTTATGAGTAGTATTGCATATTGCAATACTACTCATAAAAAAGAAATTGTAATGAGTAGTCAACAATAAATGAAAATAAACTGAATTATACAGTCAAATAAATTATGCAATGATATAACTAACATAATTATATAACCTGTCAGTAGGTAAGCTAATTCTGGTGAAAGAGCACAGTCTTTTTTTTTCTGGGTGGGAAATCATCAAATAACTTCTCCCGCTCTGGGTGGAGCGGGAGGGCGTGTCAGACTATTACTGACTAAAACCCACCCGTGTTCCCTCAGTTGCCTGTGTGCCAGGGGCCGCGGTATCTCTTTCGAACAACCCGCACCCCTGGCAGGCATCGGCCCTTGCGGTTCTCACCAGTTGGTGCTGAAATCTCTTTGAGGCGCGCGTGGAACACAACGCGCCGTCGACCCGGGCTTGGTCCTTACCGGACAGCGAGCTACCTATTACTCGCCGTCCGCAAGCCCGCGCCTACGGTGGCCGGGAATCAGCCTGGGATTCCCGACGCCCAGGGCGTCTCCCGCGGCAACTACGGCCGTGAGGGCGCATATATACTGCCTACACAAACATTGTCTTGAGTTAATCATAGCGACCAACAATTCTTATCGTTTAAGTAGTCGTTGATAGAATAGTATGCCTTTGAACAAAGGGTGGATTTAACTTTAGCTTTAAACGCACTAAAATGCAAATCTAGCAAGGAAAAGGGAAGCTTGTTATAGAAGGTTAGTTTATTCCCGTTGTCCCCGTACACCGTGTCCCCGTCCTACGGGGACAGCGGTACTTCAATTAAATATTTAAAAATACTTCCCGTTGTCCCCGTACACTGTCCCCGTTAATATAGTTTCATTTTATCTAATTTCTTATGATATAATAAACATTTCCTATAATGCACATTTGACATAATATTCATGTAGTATATTATTAATTTACTATAATATTCATAATCTCTAATAACTTTTTACTGTTTTTTTTTTCGTCGCTTTATACCCTATACACCTACCACCCTCAACTATGTGATGTAAGGGAGGAGTTTAACACCTCACTCCCCCCCTAACGCGAGGTGGCCCGCACAGGCGGGCCGGCACTAGCCGGGGATCGCGGAAGTCACTTTTGTTCCCGTGATCTCCGGTGCAAGTGTGAGGCGGAACACCGGGGTGGTTTTTGTCAGTAAGAGTCTGACAGACCCCTCCGCCCTCCCCAGGGCGGAGGACATCCATGAGGATTTCCCCCGTCATCAAAAAAAAAAAAAGGTTAGGTTAGGTTAGGTTAGGTTAGCGGACCCCCCGGTGGGTTCCCGCATTGTCGTTGCGGGGGGGCTCAGTAGCCGTGGTTTTCCCCACCCACGGTGAAGCGAAGAGGAACCCGAGGAGGGGCCGCTCGTCAGGGCTTTGTCCGCTAAGCCGACGACGTAGCGGCCAACCAGTTGCGGTGCCGCGGGGCGGCATAGCAACTGGTGCTGGGGGTAGTGGGCCGCGGCGGGAGAGGAGTG